>OX465253.1:1314153-1971637 GCA_949987775.1 Aproaerema taeniolella | reverse complement strand
GATTTAAATTGCACTCTCCTTTGTGCGTGTGAAGGTGCATGCTCGAGAGCGTAGACCGTCCTTTTATTTTAAGATTATATATGAACGCTGATTTTTATAAGTTAGATAGATTAAAATTAAAAATGTAACACACTTAATCCTCTTTGCACCTAGCGTTAATTGAAAGCTGCACACTAGTTTGAAAGTATGTAATTTAAAATTACCCTTTACGAGGCTATATAAAATTTAGTTCATCAGAAAGAGCTTGAAACACTAGTTTACTCATGGGCATGTGGGTTAAGGCTCACGAACGTTTTGCCCGCCTGTTCCAGTGTGTTATGAATATTGATGCAAGTAGTTTTACTCTTCCAAGTGAAGTCTTCATCCTGATTATTAGTAGAAACGGCCATCGTTAGTATGCATCAATATTCATAGTCATGAAGGAGAGCTTTTGGCCGGAGGGCGTGGTGTTCCGCCGTTTCCAAGGGAGATTCCCGGTTGCAGACACCCCCGGAAAAACACCGGGGAAATAGTGTTAGTTAGTTTTATTTTATTTTGTTTAATTATAATTCATATGTATGTTAGTCTGTAAGGTATTTATCTATGGGCCTTAGATGCCTGATAATAAATGATTTTATTATTATTTATTATAACACACTGGAACGGGCGGACAAAACGCTCGTGAGCCTTACCCATGTCACGTTGTTAGCGTCCGCCGAACCATCTTTAAACTGGCAGAACTATGTCTGTTTTTTACCGATTTAGATGATTTAAATTTTAAACAATAGAAAAATAACATAACATTATACGAAGAAATCATTTTTTGTCTCTAATGTAATGGTTCTCTGGCTGAACATATTTTTTCTATAAATCGATTTATTTGTTACACATTTTCTTATTTCTATATTTACGCAGAGTACATTACATTAGAAACTTAGAGCATATTAAATATGCTTTCATTTCATGTCCGAATGTATACATACATACATGTGTGTTGCGCAGTTCAGTGTATTTAGACTCTTCAAAACGCGCCGGCGACGTCGGTTGAATATATGGCATCCGCCGCGCTTTATGTTAAACCAGCATAACTATATCTATTTTCACCCGATTATGATGATTTAAATTTTATACTATAGGCGAATAACGTAGATTTATTTGTACGCTACATTATTTCTCTGTAATACAAATGGTTATCTAGTTATAAAAATAAATATGTTTATTTTTTTTGTAATTTGTATTATTTATTTGTCCTATATTTTTGTTGTTTTCATATTTACGCAGTTACATTTAATGAAAACAATGCAGCAAATTTAATATCCTTTCATTTGATACCCCAAACATTCATATGCACTGCGTAATTTAAGTGTAATTAACATTTTTCAAAACACGCCGGCGACGTCGGTTGAATATATGGCATCCGCCGCGCTTTAGTTAAACCAGCATAACTATGGCTTTTTTCACCTGATTGTGATGATTTAAATTGTAAACTATAGACGAATAACGTAGAATTATTTGTACCCTACATTTTTTTTCTGTAATATAAATGGTTCTCTAGCTATAAAAATAAATATGTATTATTTTTTTTGTAATTTGTCTTATTTGTCCTATATTTTTGTTGTTTTCATATTTACGCAGTTACATTCAATGAAAACAATGCAGCATATTTAATATCCTTTCATTTGATACCCCACACGTACATGTGCACTGCGTAATTTATGAGTAATTTAGATTTTTCAAAACGCGGCGGCGGCCACATTGATGACGTCATAACTGGTGACCTTGACACCTCACGAAGTGTCTCCCGGCAGTTTTGGGGTCCAGGTGAAATGCCTAACCACACATAAAAATTTGGTGCTAGTTTCCGAAAGCGAAATGTTCCGGCCTTTTTTGGACGTAAGGCAGAGCACTAACAAGCTTTTATTTGACTTCCCCTGTTAGTTAGTTAGTATGTGTGGGACAAATCTTGCAATTGAATTTAAGACCAGTGCTCTTCAACCGATTGAGCTGAAATTTGGTACACTTATGTAAGTACGATGACAATGCAATGTTATGGTACCATTGAGCTGGTCTGATGATGGAGTCTGGAGGTGGGCATAGGAACTCCTAAACGAAACGGCGGAATCGCATCGAGTTTGGGTTTATTGGATTTGTCTTTTCGAGCACTTTAGTGCTAGATGACGTCCAGGGTCCTGATGATGGAGTCAGGAGGTGGCCATAGGAACTTTTAAACAAAACGGCGGAAACTTATCGATTTTGGGTTCGTTGGATTTGTCTTCCCGATCACTTTGGTGCTAAATGATGACCATTGTCCTGATGATGGAGTCTGGAGGTGGCAATAGGAACTCCTTAACGAAACGGCAGAATCGCATCGAGTTTGGGTTCGTTGGATTTGTCTTTTCGAGCACTTTAGTGCTAGATGATGTCCAGGGTCCTGATTGGAGTTGGGAGGTGGCTATAGGAACTCCTAAACGAAACGGCGGAAACTCATCGAGTTTAGGTTCATTGGATTTGTCTTCCCGAGCACTTTGGAGCTAAATGACGACCATTTTCCTGATGATGGAGTCTGTAGGTGGCCATACGAACTCCTAAACAAACCGGCGGTTCGTTAGATTTGTCTCCACGAGCACTTTAGTTCTAGATGATGTCCAGGGTCCTAATGATGGAGTCGGGAGGTGGCCACAGGAACTCCTAAATGAAACGGCGGAAACTAGTCAAGTTTAGGTTCATTGGTTTTTGGTTTGTTGGATTTGTCTTTTCGAGAAATTTAGTGCTAGATGATTTCCAGGGTCCTGATGATAGAGTCAGGAGGTGCCCATAGGAATTCCTAAACGAAACAGCGGAATCGCTTTTAGTTTGGGGTTGTTGGATTTGTTTTCCCGAGCACTTTAGTGCTAAATGATGACCATATTCCAGATGATGGAGTCTGGAGGTGGCCATAGGAACTCCTTAACGAAACGGCAAAATCGCATCGAGTTTGGGTTCGTTGGATTTGTCTTTTCGAGCACTTTAGTGCTAGATGATATCCAGGGTCCTGATTGGAGTTGGGAGGTGGCTATAGAAACTCCTAAACGAAACGGCGGAAACTCATCGAACGAAGTCCCGAGCAGGATGCCAGTGTTTAATATTTCTTACAAGTTGGTGAGGCATCAGCACATAAACTCATTAGTGGCTATTCAATTTTTAATCTAATACTTACAACTCTTTGGTGTCCAATGGTTCTTGTTCCACAGTTCTTAAAATAGTTTATTGTAATTTCATGTATTTGCGTAACTGTGATTTACTGTGTGTACTGAATTACTTTGACCGCACGTCTCAATCAAGTATATTGTTTCATATCTACATATAATCATTCTACGTCTATCAGCGAGGGCCTTCAATTGGTTCCTACATTGTTAATTGAGTTTCACTCTGTTTATTTGACTGTTGGTCCTCTATTGAAGTAACTCAAAGCAACTCAAAGTACTTAGTTTATATAGATTCACGCTAAAGTTGTTCTTTAATTATATTTATTTCTGTCCATATGTGGAAGCTTGTAATTGGCTGTTGGGTGTATTGTCTATGTACCTAAAATTATTGTACGTAGCCGTAAGCTCCCCAAATACAATAAAATAAAGTAAAACAGTAATTATAATTGAACAGTGAATATTATGATAGAAGCGGTGATAGCCCAGTTGGTAGTGAGCTAGACTTGTAACCTGCAGAAAGCGGGTTCAAATCGTGTTGCGGGCCTGTACGACTACATTCTTCTTTTGGGATTTATGGATAGATTTTTCATTAATTATCACTTGCCCAGCGGTAAAGGAAAACGTCGTGAAGAAACCTGCACGTCTAAGATAAGTCATTTCACCCGCAATAGGCCAGCGAGGTGGACTAAGGCTTAAATCCCCTTCAGTATTTCGAAGAGAGGCCCGTACCTCTCCGTGGGTCCCCATGTTCGGGTATATAGGCTGATAAAAAAATAAAAATAAAGTAGGTTAAATATTGATTGTATAAATAAATTCTTTATTTATTTTTAATTCTACATATTTTCATTTCTTTATGATTTGAGTAGAGAACAATACGTAAGTTTCTTTAAAACCGGGATATGTCCCGAATATATCCCGTTACGTCACTATTCGAACGTCCCTGCAGTGCGAATGTGGCATAAGCATAGAATTTGCATACAGTCTCGACGCTATGAACGAATTGCTATCAGTAAATAAAGTCAAGTAATTGAAATATAAATGAACTCTAATCTCCCTCTGTAAGCAATTTGTTTGGGCTGACGAGTTGATAATTTTGAGTAAAAGAAGCGATTAATGAAGTACTGACAAAAAGTTTAATGAAACTGTAGTGAAATACTATCATAGTTGAATAGTGTTAGCAAAATATGCTTAGAAAATATTTATATGTAAAAAACTTAATTTCGAAAGTTTTTTAACGCTTCCCGCGTATGGAATATTCAAAAACAAAAAAAAATTAAAATAAATACTAATTTAGAGTAAATATTGGTGGACAGTGTTCTAAGTACAAAAACATGGTAAGGCTAAAAAGATCACTCTCACAGGGACTCTGTAACAACGATAACTTTAAAATTCAAAAAGTTGTATCACCCCCCGACTTTTGCTTATTAAAAAAACCGCATCGAAATTGGTCCATTCTTTTAGGAGCTATGATGCCAAAGACAGACCAACAGATACACAGACACAAATACACACGTCAAACTTATAAAACCCCTCTCTTTTTTCGGGGTTAAAAATAGGTTGGTTTTCGGTTATGTATTTTCTTAATTATTTTGTTTGCGTTTACGAAGAAAATCAGTGCTTCCACCTCGTAACCTGACATTGGGAGACAGTTTATTTTTGTCTTGTTTATCAAAGCGGGGTTTCAGTAGGTTTATGGTGTGATGACGTCACTGCCCTTTATTATTTTCACGTTCTGATGGTTGGGCTGACTTTAAGCGCGTAATAAGAGATTGAGACGTGAAACACATACTTTTAAATAAAATAAAACACAATATCATTTGAATACCTAAAACATTTCGTGAAATAAATTTATCCTTAGAGGGATGACTGCACTACGATATTTATAGTATGTAATAATAAAAATATGTAAAACTAGCACTCCGCCGGGACTTCGTTCCTGTGTGAATTTGGGAAAATTATGTAGCCTATGTCCATCGGGGATAATGTAGCTTTCTAATGGTGAAAGAATTTTTCAAATCGGTCCAGTAGTTTCGGAGCCTATTCAATGCAAACAAACAAACAAACAATCAAATCTTTCCTCTTTATAATATTAGTATAGACGATTTTTTCTCCTAGGAACTCTAAAATAAAATTGATTTTAAAGTGAGATTTATTAAATTTTTAAAAGTATTTGTCTGAATGTCTATGAAAAGTTTTTCAGGGAACTCGACGATCTGTAAAACTCAGGTTCGTATTACACAAAGCGACCCAGACTCTGATCTGTACTTAAGTAGCAGTCGTCTTTGTCATTTTGATAGTGAGAAAGAGAGATTATCAATATTTAAGTAAAGATCAAGACTTGAGTCTCCTTCTGTAATACGGGGCTAAGACTAACATACAATGGGCACGGCATTTGTAATTCGAACGGCACGGCAAATTTGTATTTACCATTGCCGTCTATGTTCCTAATGTCTCTAGTGTCACTGGAACATAGGGCGCAATGGTAACAATAATTAGAATTATAAATAGGCCTATTCTTTGGCATTTCTTAAAGTCAATATTTATTTATGGATCTGTCCAATGCATTCACGTTTTAATCCCCTGACGGGATCGGCAGTCTTTGGCTCACATAACGTCACGCTTGACATTCTGAGGGAGCCGGGAGGTATTTGATGAAACATGGATATAAAAGTTTTAGGTGGGGTAATTTGTATTTTGTTAAATTATGCTGTCCGTAAGTTAAAGGATAGGTAAGCTAGTTCGGAAGAGCGCAAAGCACAGTTATCGGAACCGATGAGTGAGGTAAAGCAACATTTAAAGGGCAGGGAACCTGATGGATGATCAAAGTGGCAATTTATCACAACCGTTTCCGCGCTTCAGAGGGCAAATTAAGCTGTCGCTTCCGGTTTTTATTAAATACAATACAATAATTAATATACTTTATTGCACTCCAACACAAATAAGCTATAGTTACATTTTAATACAAAAAGTCAATAGTTGATTAGAGTTTTATCGATAGACTTTAGTTTTTGTTTGACGTTTTGTCTGATTAATTTCATAATCGTGGATTAGACCCGTGTTCACCAAAAATATAACCAACGGTTAAACCGCGGTTAGAAGCTAATCGGACAAAATGTCAAAAAAAATGTATGAAAATGACATTGTCAAATCTCTGGTTAGCTGCTAATCGTTGGTTAAATTTTTGGTGAACACTGGCCTAAGACCCGTGTTCACCAAAACTATAACCAACGGTTAAACAGCGGTTAGAAGCTAATCAGACAAAATGTCAAAAAAAATGTATGAAAATGACATTGTCAAATCTCTGGTTAGCTGCTAATCGTCGGTTAAATATTTGGTGAACACTGGCCTAAGGCCAGTATGGTGAAATTGGACCTAAACCAAGTCAGAGGCCTTTAGTGGTTTAAAAATTCTGACACCTAGGTTAGAAGTTCGCCATATACTTTATTATACCTACCCGATATGCAAGCAAAGGTAAGTAAGTAAAAAATAAATTATTGAACTCACTTTTAAATTTTCAACTTCTCCGCAAAATTTCCTCTGTAGTTCTGGAGGACAGACAATGTAGGCGCAAGAGTTTGTTTACTACACTGGCCACTTTTCCGGATGAAACGAGTCCGGTGTAAAATTAGCCCGTCTACGTCTGAATACCTACTTTCTTTACCTATTTGATTTATATGTCTTCTTGTTCTTATCGTGTAGGTTTAGTCAAGCGTGTGGCTAACTTGGCTAACCCTGGTGCCATAGTTATCAGACCACACAACGCACAATGGCCTCTGATTTATATGTGAAAGCTTTCCAGTAGTAAACTTGATGCACCTGAATGAATTAAGTATACCTAGTATTCGCAAATTTAATAAACCCAGGGGATTTTGAATCGATATAACTTGCCATTTTGACATTATTTTTATTTATTTTTTAGCTTTTAGTTTATTATGTAATTTTCTGTTCCTATTGTAAATTTTGCTGTAAACTTCCTTAATAATAAAAGAAACAAAAAAAACATAAATCATTAGAAAAAATTCTAAAGGCTTTTGTAGATTGAAATAAAGAAAAATTATTTGATGTGCACTGAAAAGAATATAATACTTAGGTCTTTACCTATGAAATTGCCGTTTTTCATACAATATTTTTGGAAAACTGAATTTTCCATACTAACGTATTTGGATTTTTCTCGGGAATGCCAAATCCAAATTTAGCAAAATTTTGTGGGAAGGTTTGGACAACATTAAGTTAATTTTCATCATACTTACTTTATTGAAAGTTGTAACTGTAACAACGGTACAGCAAAAATAAGCAATGAAACGGGCAACGGATGCAACGAGCTATATTTGAGCTTCTTTTTCAGCAAATAAATCTTAAGTAAATATGTATTAATTTGATTCAATATCTCCGTTATATGGCCAAGGTTTTAAATAAAAAATAATTTGAGTAAAAGCTGTTCAATCAAATAAATTATGAATAAAATAAAGCTTGATAAAAAATCGGCAATTTCATAGGTAAAGACCTATTATTTAGAATTGAATTGTCTCCCTTGTGATGTATCGTGATGTTTTACGAGCCCCCCCTCCTTTTCTAGGCTCAAGTGATAAATGGACGACCCTTTATCAATTTTGTAGTCATTATCATTCAGGTTTTGATTTTTCATTTGTCTAAAGCCTTTCTAAAAATTCCGAACCTTGGAAATCAGTCATTTACTAGGTATAAACTTTAAAAAAGTCAACATGTACACTGTACTATACACATAACAGCCGCTGTTTTAAAAATAGTCTGATTGTAAAACATTACATAACTATCTGACGACTAAAACACTGAAAATAAAAGGTGAACAACCTTTTAGTTAATTTGTGATCGAAATCGATTGACTAGCGCCATCTAGCGTTAACTGTCAGTATTCTTATGGAAAGAGCAAAGTTACCAAGCTTACAAGGGAACGATCATGATCACTGATCAGTTCTCTGCCAATCAAGAAAATTAGATTGAAGTTTCATGTTGTGCCGATAGGTGGAGACTCTAGAGACACGGTAAAATTTAATAAAATAACTTTGTTTTGTTTTATTGTGATATAGTTACGGTATTTATTTACTTTAGAATTAACAAACACTTCCTTATTTTCTTGTGTATTATAAGAAGTACTAAAATGTCTCTATTTGATATCACTATTTGGCAAAGGTATTTTTGATTTGGCAGAAACTTTTGTTTCTATAGTTTAAAAATTATATGAGTTACTTATATGAGATTAATGTTTTAGAAGAAGATTTAAAAAAAGTAACAATAAGCACAGCAACGATGACACTTTGAGCTTTGTACCGTTTGTCTCTGAGTGGAAATCAAGGTATTTAGACGGACCTTTTCACTAAGACAAATAACAATTCGATAACTTTAAACAAGTTAGGACCCAATTTCACCATACTCTGTTAGTTATTTAACAGACGATTAGCAGCTAACCCGAGATTTGACAACGTTATTTTCACACTTTTTGTTTGACGTTTTGTCTGATTAACTAAGTACTAAGTCCATGGATTAACTTCTTAATCATGGATTAACTAAGGCAAGTGTTCACCAAAAATATAACCAACGGTTAAACCGCGGTTAGAAGCTAATCAAACAAAATGTCAAAAAAAATTATGAAAATGACATTGTCAAATCTCTGGTTAGCTGCTAATCGTTGGTTAAATATTTGGTGAACACTGAATTAAGGCCCGTGTTCACCAAAAATATAACCAACGATTAAACCGCGGTTAGAAGCTAATCAAACAAAATGTCAATTTTTTTTAATGAAAATGACATTGTCAAATCTCTGGTTAGCTGCTAATCGTCGGTTAAATATTTGGTGAACACTGAATTAAGGCTCGTGTTCACCAAAAATATAACCAACGGTTAAACCGCGGTTAGAAGCTAATCAAACAAAATGTCAAAAAAATGTATGAAAATGACATTGTTTAATCTCTGGTTAGCTGCTAATCGTCGGTTAAATATTTGGTGAACACTGAATTAAGGCTCGTGTTCACCAAAAATATTACTAACGGTTAAACCGCGGTTAGAAGCTAACCAGACAAAGTGTAAAAAAATATTTTATGAAAGTGACATTGTCAAACCTCTGGTTAGCTGCTAATCGTTGGTTAAATATTTGGTGAACACTGGCCTAACAGAGTATGGTGAAATTGGACCTAAGGGTGTGAATCAGCCTAGGTACTAAACTGAAAAAGTTTTTCCCATCGAACATAGATCAATTTTTTTTTTTTACTTTTTCTTATTGCTTTGTTTATGTGTTTTGATGTGTGTTATTGGAGTGAATAAAGCTGTTATCTATCTATCTATCTATCTATCAAAATATTTTTTTAAAAATCGCGGCTCAGCTTAAGTGATCAGCTGATTGCCTTATCATGAGAAGACGACATTTTTGTTGAGAAATGTGTTAATGTTTATAAATTGAATTCATGGGCATTTTTAAACTGCTAATAGTTTAAAAATGCAAAGTCGGCGATCATCTACGCCGCTACAATATTTCCACCGCGTTAGTTCCCCATAGCCACCGCTAGATGGCGCTGGGCGACTTCTAAAACGCGGTATTGAAGTGTTCCACGCTTTCCTTAGATGAAATATTATTGCATTGTATCGAGCCAGCGACTCGGTAGGCTACGGTATTAGAGCTGACGGATTCCCTGCACTCCTTTACCACGCTTCCTGAGTTGATCAATATTGAGGCACTCATTGACAATATTGTTTCCCCTCACCTCGATCGTACCCCGCGACTGTAACGTGAAATAAATACGTTCCCCAGTTCGTACGTATCTCACTTAGGTATCCCCCCTCTTCGCTGCTGGACAGCGGTAAGTGATAAGTGATATGGGCTCCCATTTTCCGCATGTAGGCTCTTGAGTGGCCCATTATGCGTGTGGGTCAGTGGTTATTCCAGCCACTTCAGCTCCGTCCAGAAGCTCAGAATCCTCCTGGGGATTTCGCAGGCTTCGCGGAGCGACCTAATGTCTGCAAGGATTTTTGCCCGGTGTTCTGCCACTCCCATGCAATCCAGGATTACATGGGCGACTGTTTCATCAGCCTCCAAGCAGCCCCTACAGAGGGGACTGTCGGTGACGTTTAGTACGAATAGATGCTTGTTCAGAGCACAGTGGCCCGTAAGGGTACCCACCATTATTCGTAGGTTATCTCTGGATAGGTTTAGCAGTCTGCGCGTCAGACGCGGGGAGGGTCCTGTAAAGGCTTCCTTCGACTGCCGACAAGTGGTTACGTTGTCCCACCTGTCTTTGTGTTGCATAAGGGTGCGTGCTCGGATCCAAGTCCGTATTTGGCTAAATGGAATCGGGATGGTTGGCACAGGGCCTGCCAAGATGGTGTTTGATCCCTTCCTAGCCAGTTCATCTGCCGCATCATTACCTATGGAACCGCTATGCCCCTTAATCCATTGCAGGACGACCCTGTTGGCTGAAGATATTTTATTCAGCGCTTGGTGGCATTCGGTAATAAGTCCAGAAGTATATGAGTGATTTCCTAGGGCTTGTAGTACTGATGCGCTATCAGAGAGTATCCTAATGATGTAGTTTTGGATACTCCTTCGTGCAACTGCGTTAGCTGCTTCCTTGATAGCCACGCATTCACATTGGAAAATGGAAGCATGTATCCCTAGAGCTAGTGATATGTGGATATTCAGATCGAGAGAGAAGACCCCGGCTCCTGAACCGGTTTTCATTTTGGACCCGTCCGTATAAATGCGGACTTCATGGATTCCAGAATAGTCTTTCTCCTCCTCCTTAAGTTGTATATGATACTTTTTCTCAAAAGCATAGAATTTTGGAGTCTTATCACACGGGGCTGCAATAAGAGGCTGATGTTGCAGGGCCCTGTCCAAAATAGACATGTGTGTGCTCTTACAGGTGTCCCACAGTCCTAGTTTCTTTAGTCTTATCGCCGCCATCGTCGCCTCCTGTTGTATAAACAGGTCTAGGGGCGGTAGGCCTAGGATGACTTCCAGGGCTGCTGTTGGTGTGGTTCTCATGCAACTTGTAACTGCCGTACAGGCTAGCCTCTGGAATCGTTGCAGTCGGGTGATCGTAGTACTTAGTTCGGTCCTGGGCCACCAAACAATACTCGCATAGGTTATTATTGGTCGTATTACGGCTGTATATAGCCACATCGTGATTTTCGGAGCTAGACCCCAGGTTCTTCCTATGAGTCTTCTGCACTGCCAAAAGGTTATGCATGCTCTCTCTAGTTTGTGATCAAGATGCTTGTTCCACAGTAATTTGTGGTCTAAGATGACTCCCAGATATTTCACCTCGTTAGTTAGCATCAGGTCGGTATCAAACAACTTTGGCAATTTAAGGTTGCCAAGTTTACGTTTCTTGGTGAATAGAATGAGTTCTGTCTTCGTCGGATTAACCGATAGGCATTGCTCATTGCACCATAGTTCGACGACTCTCAGTGCTGACCTCATAAGGTCGCATAGGGTGTTCTCAAAAGCCCCGCTTATGAGTATTACCAGGTCGTCTGCATAGCCCACCGTAAAGAATCTGCGACTGTTTAGTTGGCAGATCAGATCATCAACAACAAAATTCCATAGGAGAGGGGATAAGACTCCTCCCTGGGGGCATCCTCTCGATACTACCCCCCTTGTTGTTGAGTTGACGGTGAATTGAATGGCCCTTTTTCGCAGCATACAGTCTATCCACCCGGCAATCGTGGCATTGACATTATGTTTTGCGAGGGCTCGGCTTATGCTTGTAAATCGTGTTTTATCAAATGCACCCTCTATGTCAATGAAGGTGCCCAAGGTTGATTGTTTGTTATTAATAGCGTTTTCGATGCGCGTGACTACGCTATGAAGCGCCGATTCGGTTGATTTGCCCATACTATAGGCATGTTGGTTGCGATGAAGTGGCTTAAGTCTTAGGATGTTGGTCCTGATCTCCCGGTCACAAAGTCTTTCTAGAGACTTCAGGAGAAAAGATGTTAGGCTAAATGACTTAGCTTGTGTATAGTCACTTCTGCCGGGCTTGGGTATAAACACAACTTTGACTTCTCTCCATTTGAGTGGAACGTGACGAAAGGCTATACAACCTCTGAAGATCATTGTCAGATGACTGACAATGGCTACATCACTCCACTTAAGCAGGCCCGGGAAAATTCCGTCTAGGCCAGCTGATTTGAAAGGGAGAAAGCTATTGATTGCCCAATTGACTTTGTCCGAGTCAACTATGTTTTGGGCGGCTATCCAATCTTCGTGATCTGGAGTTACTTGGACATCATCATCCCAGTTGATCTCGTCTGAGATTCTACAACCTGGAAAGTGTGTTTCTAGTAGTAACTCGCTAGTTTCGGCGTCGTTATTTGTGTAAGAGCCATCAGGTCTTTTCAAACACCCTAGTGTCCTTTCGGGCTCACTGGATAGTATGTTTTTAATTCTTACGGCATGGTTATTGGACTCGATGTTAGTACAGAAGCGTCTCCAGCACTCGCTCTTCCTGAGGCGGATCATCTTCTTGAAGTCCCTACGGGCTTGCGTGTACTCACTCCAGTCGCGGTCTTCCCTGGTGTTTGTAGCTCTATTGAACAGTTTCCTTACCTGGACAGCGGTGTTACAACAATATATTGATAACTTAATAAAATGTAATCAATTAATAAAGTTATTTAAAAACCAAAACTTAACAATTAATTTTTGTAAAAATAAAATAAAATAAATAAATAAAATAAAATACGCGCACAATATAATTACTAAGTAAACAAACGGTCTGAATGACTGTCACAATAGAATCTAACGTTGATAGCAAACGCCATCTGTTGATGAATAGCGCCAACATGAAAAACCTCAAAGCCAAGACAAAAACTGAACCTGGTTCATTTGTAACTTGCAGTACTATATTAGATTTTTTAACGCATAATTGATTGTTAAAAGACAAAATTTTTCTGTGTGACAGAAGCAGCAAATGAACGCGAAGCTGAAAAACGTGTTAGAGGTGGTGTTATCGTATTAGAATTCGAATGTGTTCGAGCTAGCACCGTAATTTAATGGTGTTATCAGGAATCCAATTTGGGCTGTCACCATTTCTATTTGTGTTAAAGGTTGATAACTTTTATGGGGGCGTGAGGTCAGTTCCTATTACTACAGAACTCAATTATCTCGATGAAAACGTGTTAGCACGTATCATGGAAAAACTTCGGTGAATTGTTTCCATTGTAAGTATTTTTTTACTTGTAATGTAAAATGATTTATAGGTGTATATAACTTCCACGCTGGACTGGGAGTGAAAGAAAAACTTAGAATGTACCAGCTGCCAACTCTTCCCAGGAATACTGTAAAGGTCAGAAAAAGGGACCTGAGGATTTTGCTGTATTGTGGACAAAGGCTGACAACCTCTCACCAGTATTCATTATGTTTCATCTAATAACCCTCAGAATTGTCAAACGTGGCGTCGAGTGGTTCTGAACCACGGGTGATCTGCCTACCCCGTTTAGGATTACAGGCGTGAGCGTATGTAATGTAGGTGTATACCTAACGAGGCCCTTCATCGAAAAGGTTTCAGACTTTCACTGTCAGTTATTATCTATACTACCTTAAGAATTTTAATACGCTTATACAGGGCTTTAGGTATCTCTCTTTCAACCTCTCGGGTGGTTAATCAGTCCATGAAACTGAACAACTTTGCCAAGGAACATAGGTCAAAATACGAAAAAAAATGTTGAGTTCGCATACAAACTTCATCAGCATATAGCGCATTTTGTATGGGAGTTCAAATTTTTTTTTAGTATTTTGACCTATGTTCCTTGGGGAAGTTGTTCGGTTTCATGGACTGATTGAGCACCCGAGAGGTTGAAAGAGATTTACCTAAAGCCCTGTGTAGTTGTTCATGGGGAAAGTTGTTCAGTTTCGTTAGCCAATTCACATCCCTAATTGTTCGCTAACTAATTTAAAGATACCTACCTAATATAAAAGTACACTCGCCACAATATCCCTAACGCTTCTGCCTATGACCCGGGTATAATTATACCCGGGAAATCGGTCTCGAAGGTGAAGCCCTTAACCGGGACAACTTAAGGCCCTCCCTCGACCTTATTCCCCGTTTCTGCGAAGCTATTTACTTGAATTATTTATGGATTTCTCAAGTACACTAAGGTTGTATCTGACCGTAATCTTAGGTTCGTATTACAGAACGCGACTCAGACTCTGCAGCTCGAGTAAAATGGTGATAGCGCTCGTAATGCGCCGCGGTTCTAAGTCAAAATGTCAACATTGACAACGCCAGAGGGCGAGCAAGCCTTTGCGCGAGGACCTCGCGCAATCAAAGTGAAGTTTCAGCGTCAGCCGAGTGGCACGCCGCGCGAAGTTTTCGCCATCGTGCTCGAGCTGCTGATGTACCTATACTTAGTAGCTTTGTCGTCTTTGTCATTTTGATAGTGAGAGAAAGAGCTAATACTTAAGTATAGATCAAGACTTGAGTGTTCTTTTGTAATACGGGTCTTGAGGTTTGTCATTTTCAGGGTGGATAGAGTGTAGATATTATTCGCTTGGAACACACACATCCACACACACGACATCAATTTCTAGAAGAGACTTTAAATTCGTTAGCGAAACTTTAGGAGGTGATTCTAGTCATCAAATATTTAGAACAATTACCCCCAAGGACCCCATATGAAATTTAAATAATTCCACGTCAAAAACGTAAGAGTCACCGACTTCAATCCCAAAAAGACAATTTTTTCGAGAGTTTCCCTCAATTTCTTCAGGATTCCACCATCAGATCCTGGTTTCCTTACCATGGGACCACCCTTGGGATACTCCCTTTCCAACAAAAAAAGAATAATCAAAATCGGTTCATAAACGATTTTGTTATCCGCGGACAAACATAAAAAAATATATACGGTCGAATTGAGAAACCTCCTCCTTTTTTGAAGTCGGTTAAAAATAAATACTTATTGATTTCTCATACTAAGATATTCAGCTAATTGCACAAGTTTTATGAAGAACCGAAAACATTTTACATATTTCGACCCATATTCCTTGGGGAAAGTTGTTCAGTTTATTGAGCTGATTTTATCTTTAATCTTTGTTAACTTATTTCAAGTCACCCAATTGTATTCTCATGAAGAGATCTAGATTCTGCAGTGCGTCGGGCAGCTGTCTACTCTTTCCAGGCACACCTTAAAAGTCACTGCTCCGCCCTTGTGGACTACAGGTTATATCGTGCCCAACTGCGGGATAAAATGTCGCCTGTGTCCTTTTCCAGGCTCTAATCTATCTCTGTACCAAATTTCATCAAAATTGGTTTAGTAGTTTAGGCGTGAAAGACGGACAGACAGACAGACAGACAGACAGAGTTACTTTCGCATTTATAATATTAGTATGGAAGTATGGATGTCACGTGTATTTTTTGTGACATGGATGTTTGGTCTGAAATAAACGATTTTTGTTATTATTTGTATCTTTATTTTGGGAAATCACCGCGCGAAGGCCGGTCCTTTTGGAAAGCTTATATTATTATTATTATTAATAGTAATGATAATTCACAACGATCCATCAAGGCAAGTTAATCCTACAGTTCTAGTAACCTACTAGATTTCTAGTACAACAACATCTATAGAATAAACGTAAGTAGGTCGAAGCTAACCACTTTAATCTGACCTCCTACACACCCTTTACTCCAGCCAATATCTCTCGGCAAATGAGACGGAGCTATACCACAGACAGGGTTGCACTGCAGTTGTTTCTTTCTTTTGTAGAGCGTTGTCTCTTTTAACATGACGATGCGTAAGTAAAAGCAAGCATTTTTCAAACAGTTACAGGCCTTTTAGAGGTGACAGAGGTCACGTGGAAATGGAGTGGAACCTCGTGTACCACTTATAATTTATTCAGAACACAATACCTGAGGTGTTTCAGAATTTTTCAATTCCATGTTGGATAGACTAACGTGAGCCATCCCATTATATATTTAAGGTAAACAAAAAACACAAATGTATGTTGTAAATGTATGGAATTTAAATCCATGTCATGAATGATATGTATGTAAACCTTATTGTACAAAAATACGCATAAACAATGAATTAAACACATTACGTTACTTTCCAAATGCATAGCAAAATGTGTAATTCATAAAGGCAAGCAAATGTTGCATCAAGTGGTTCTAGAACCACATGACGTTTTTCTGCCCTGACATCCCTGTTATTGGCCTGAGCGTGTTCTTTAGAGATTTTTCCAGCCAATCCTCAAGAAGACAGTCATATCAGCATATATACGTCCCCACCAAGGGACTCGGGCCTCCCTTCAAAACTGTGAAGGGGATTCAGGCCATAGTCCACCATGCTGGTCCAATGAAGGTTGGTGGACCTCGCGAATTTCCAAAAACAAATTTTTTTAGACGTGCCGATTTTATCACAAAAATTTTCCTCCCTGCTGAGTAAGTGGTATTTAATGAGAAATCTGTGCACATATTCAACAAGACGAATTTTGTACAGGCCTGAACCAGGATTTGACCCAGCAACCTTCCGGTTTCTTTCCCAAGTTCTTTAACCAACTGGGCTATCACCGCAAGAAGACAGTATGAGAGTTATTATTATAACAGGTAAATATAGATATTTTATTATAAATGTTCTAGTTATAGAAAGAAAGTTGTAAAGTGGATGGAGACTCAGTAAGTCAACTAATGGTTCGGCCACAGCTACGAGCGACGGCGGCAGCGGCAAGCATGAGTAATGGAAACAAAAAATCGCTACCACTGCAGCCACCGCTCTGTGCTGTGGCCGAGCCGAAAGTAACCGTTTTTATACTTTATTTGATATTATTTACAATATTACAACAATCTTGTTGCATTTCTTATAAATTTTATAGTTATCATTGACATTATTTTGTTATAATTTTCATTGTATTATTTAATTTGAATTGTTTTTCTTCGTTTTAATTTAATTTGCCATGTGTTCTTTTTTTTATTTTATATTTTTAGATTTTAGTTTCTTGTCTTTGCATGTCACATCTTAATAATTTAAGTATAAGGTTTGCAAATGTTGTGTACACCTGTAATTGGTGCATATATCAGATGTGTAACCTAGATTGTGGATATTGCTTATGATTGAATATATGTACTGTTGGTGTTCCTATAAATAAAAAATAAAAATAAAAAATACTACAACAAGGCACTCGGAAAGTATATTCATACTTACGCAAAAACGGAAAAGAAAATACCTCATTTATTCCCATGGGAGGAAAATGAAAATTCTTTACATCCATGCTGTAAGAATGCTCGTCCAGTTTATTTTGTAATTCAAAAAAATAAAATTCCGCGTTAACTTACTAGTTCTTCTTTGTTATTTCGAACTTTTTTCGAATAAAGGCCCCTTTTTTCATAATGCCTCTTTCATTCTCAGGCTACTTAAAACTAGCCTGAAATAGGTTACATACAATTTTTAATTGTTACCGATATAAATAGTAACGATCTCCAAAACGACCCAGATATCTTCATCACTTTTTTCTCTTTGTTCTGACTGACTGACTGGCTATTGGGAAATATTCACTAGTGATTTACGGCTGCTATAAAATTTATCATACAGACGCCATATTTAGGGCAAATGGATTGCTTTCTGGTGGTCTTACACAGTTGCTGTGTTATAATAAATCAAAGAATGTTTAAGCTGATGGATTGAATTCACTTATTAACTGGAGAAACCTAAATCTTATCTTTTCTTAATAACATCTTACTAATATGTTTTATAACTTCCTTACTGGACTAGGAGTGAAAGAAAAACTTAGAACGTGCCAGCTACCTACTCTTCCCAGGCATACAGTAAAAGTCTGTAAGAGGAATACGAGAATTTTGCTGTATAATGGGCGAAAGGCTGACCACCTCTCACCATTAAACAACTTGTTCCATCTGATAAGCTTCACTATTTTTGTCAAACGTGGCATCTAGTGGTTCTAGAACCACTGATGCTCTGCCTACCCCATTAGGGATTATAGGCGTGAACGTGTGTATGTGTGTGTGTATGTTTTATAAATGTGAATATTTTAGAGGATCGTTGGATGGATTGTTGTTACTTCTTCACTCAAAAACTACTTTTGTGGAAACTTTGCAGTTTAATTTCATTTTGCATTAAAACAGTAATAACATCGCAAAACATGAAAACCAGCAATGTACTTTGTATTCTGATAGCGGCGCGGCGCGGGGGAACAGTTTCGCTGTGTATTGCGTAGCGCCAAAGTAGGTAAACAACGAAAAAAAAGATACTTAAGGCTGATCATAGTTATGGGTAGATTCCAACAGTTCAGTAATGGCTTAGCTGTTCCTTACACACCATAAATAGATCCTATAGTCGTCTCAAATTAAATCTATACACACAAATTACTTTAAAATTAGACCCGGCACACAACAGATTCAGTTGATAACGTAAAGCCGGGTGCGTTTACATATTCTTCTGACGGGCACATAAATCTTTAGGTGATTTACGTGTAAGCGAGTACTTTAATTTACAACCGACCGAATTTAGTTCATCTACTGATTTTAGACGAGCGATGGACTCGAATTCAAACGAGAGGTGAACAATGAAATTGTGTTTTTACCCGGGACTTCGTTTCCGTGGGAATTCGGAAAAATTATGTAGCCTATGTTACTCAAGGATAACGTAGCATTCTAATGATGAAAGAATTTCCAAATCGGTTTAGTAGTTTCGGAGCATATTCAATGCAAACAAACAATCAAATCTTTCGTCTTTATAATATTATTACTAGCATTCCGCTCGGGACTTCGTTCCTGTGGGAATTCGGGAAAATAATGTAGCCTATATTACTCAGGAATAAAGTAGCATCCTGGTGAAAGAATTTTTGAAATCGGTCCAGTAGTTTTTAAGTTTATTCATTATAGCTTCCCGCGCGGGACTTCGTTCCCGTGGGAATTCGGGAAAATCATGTACCCTATGTCCACCCCGGATAATGTAGGATTCTAATGGTGAAAGAATTTTTCAAATCGGTCCAGTAGTTTCGGAGCCTATTCGATGCAAACAAACAAACAAACAATCAAATCTTTCCTCTTTATAATATGTATAGATATAGATATAGATATAGATATAGATAGAAGATATAAAAATCTTTCCTCTTTATAATATTGGTAAAGATTAGTGTAGATGTAATGCTTGTAGCTCAGTGGCACTCACTGTTCGGAATTGATTAGTGAGGTTAAGCAACGCACACGGGGGTAGAAAACTTAATGGATGATCATAGGGCACATAAGTTGGTCCCGGCTGTTTACCAAAACCATAACAACATTTTTTGCTATAGAAAACTCCTTGAGTCCTACATTACAGTGCAGGTCATAGGCCTATAAAGTTTCTTATACGTACGTGCTTTTAATTAACATTTCCCTATTATAAAACAGTAGGCCACGGCTATAAACTTAAGTAATTATAATACTAAAAAACAAAGAAGACCTTTTAAGTAATTGGTGTATTAAAATCTTTAATGACGTGCGTGAGGTGTGTATGACTTTGGAGATTAGTAGTTACCTCCCGCGGCTTCGCATGAAGTTTTAGACTTATCTTAGTGATCTAGCATTATAATAATTAGGTCTTCTAAAGGTAGAGTTGTTCCTTTTTGTAATAAAAACAGATCTCCCGTGGCTTTGCACGCATCTAGTGGTTTTTGTTTACTTATTGACCGAACGAGCGTGAAACGTCTCCGTTTCAGTTTAGGCAAAAATGCTTTCGTATATACACACGTCCAGGGCCCTGATTCTGTAACTTCAGTTATGTGTCGATGAAATGGTCGCCATTTTATCTGTTCAGGTGACGAAATCGAGAACTATCCAAATTTCATACATCTAATGACGGCTGCTTTGACTGGTGGCGCCACCGCCAACTGAATTTTCAGTTACTAGGTAGTGTAGGTAACTTGCAACTTTACGTTCAGTTGGCGGTGGCGCTGCTGGTCGGGGTGGTAGTCAAGTATATGAAAATTAAATAGTTCTCAATTTCGCCACCTGAACAGATAATAAAATGGCCTCCATTCCATCGACATACAACTGAAGTTACAGAATCGGGGCCCAGCTGTTCTCCTCTAGAAATTGTGTCTAACTATGGCATCGTAGCTCCTAAATGAATTGACCGACTTTGATGCGGTTTTTTGTTTGAAAGCTGACGTAACTAAGATGATTCTTCGCTATTTTTTATCTAAATTGAGTTAGCTGCTTAGATTATCCTCCGCACGCGCGAAGAGTTTAATAAAAGTTATGAGTTTGATGCAATATTTTTTATTTTAGATTTATGGAATTTTGTAAAGTCGTTCCTTATTCCTTGTCTACCTACGTTATAAAAGGAACCTTTGTGCCAAATTTCAGCTTTCTAGATCCAAGGGTTTGAGCTGGGAGTTGATGAGTCAGTGAGTTAGTAGCATCAATTTTTAACCGACTTCAAAAAAGGAGGAGGTTTCTCAATTCGACCGTATATTTTTTTTTATGTATGTCCGCGGATAACTTCGTCTTTTATGAACCGATTTTGATTATTCTTTTTTGTTGGAAAGAGAGTATCCCAAGGGTGGTCCCATGGTAAGGAAACCAGGATCTGATGGTGGAATCCTGAAGAAATTGAGGGAAACTCTCGAAAAAATTGTCTTTATGGGATTGAAGTCGGTGACTCTTACGTTTTTGACGTGGAAAATTATATGCGTATATTTAGATGTATTACTAAGCGGACGTCACTAGAGAAAATGCCATAGCTCTGTTTACAATTTACGTGCCTCAAAACACGTAGCGTGCGGTAATATCAACAGTAGCCATTCCTAGATTATTTTAGAAACTGCCTTGGTGCAGAAGTTTTTTTTTTAAATCAGCTCATATACATCCCCGCCGAAGGGCACGGGTTCTTTTAAAGTTTTTTTTTGAATGTAATAAATGTATTATTTGCTAATTTTGTATTTTTAAACCGCTTACCCGCGTGAGGGATATTCTCAAATAGTTTTAGGGTAAGTAAAATGTTCGGCACGAATGTCCTGGGGTCGTGGGTTCAAGTCCCATTAGCGCCGAACATTTTTCTGTCCCTAAAAATTATTTGTGAATTTATTTAATAGTTTTCTGTCCAAGTCTTTTAGTTTAATGTAGGGAAAAATGTTCCTTGGGGAAAAATGTTTAGTTTCTTGAGGAGGATCACCCTTTGGAATTTTGCAAGTACAAACATGACTAACAATACTGCACTAACCACCAAAATCTTTAAAAAAATAAAAAACATTCTGTTAGCGTAACTCAAAAATTAAAAACTTTGCATCACCCCAACATTCGATTGCTTAACTTTAAAACGGCTAAACCTATTTTGATCAAACATATCGCATTGCATCGGTTCGAAATAGGCCCATTTTAGGAGCTACAATGCCACAGACCGACACAGATACACAGATAAACAGATACACACGTCAAATTTATAACCCCCCTTTTTTCTCAGGGTTAAAAAAACAGGTCTCATTGTCCGAGTCATCTCATCGTCTTCAGGAAAGACGAAATGGGGTCAAGAGCAGTCCCAATGAAAAAATAAGTCGATAGTCTTGGTACTCTAACACTGAAATAACGACCTCGTTACAATTTACTCCATTAAACGTCTATATAAAATTACTAAAAACTAAACTCGATACTGGAATAACACATGGCGATTTACTACTGCTAACGTAAACATAGAACAGAAATAGAGATGAAGAATTTCGACTTACCAACTAATGGTGAGTAGTTAGTTGTTTTTGATTATTTTACATACAGGGTGTTAAAGACAGCTTAGCAAAAACTGAAACCCTGGACTCAGACAATCATTCTGAATGATTTTCCAGTGGCATTTTTCTTCGGAAAATTTTCAATTTATTTTCATATTTTTTTAATATTTTCTGCTTACATATTTTATTATTTAATCGAATACACTCCAATTTTCATAAAAAAATTAAAAAAGAAGGTAAATAATGAAAACTCATTGACATGATGTTTCCGGGAAAAAATAGCTGATGATAGTTATGGGTAGATTCCACCATTTAAGTATTTGCTAAGCTGTCCTTTACACCCTGTATAGGTTGACTTTAAATTAACTAGCTAAAATTTTACGGGATAAATATCCCTGTGAAACTCAGTAACTTTCCTCAAGGAACCTAGATACAAAATTAAAAAAAAAACTGTTTTGGCTTCCCGTACGAAGGCAAATCAGCTGACTGCACAATTTTTTTTGAGGCAGTTTCTTTTTATAAGGCAACCCCATATTCCTTGGGGAAAGTTGTTTAGTTTTGTGTGTTAGTTCACATGCTTGATTTGTTCAAAGGTTTCTAGACTTTGCGTAAGATTTTGAAATAAACAGAAAGGATTGGTTTTGTGATATTCTCACAAGAATTTTAATAATTATGGTATTCATTTATTCAAAAATAGAGATGTGTGAACAAAACGGATCTAAGTCACATAATAACAATATAATTGAAATTTGAATTGTTTTTTCAATAATTGCAAAATGACTTGGGCATTACTAAGATAGTTACCACAAAAATAAAACTAATTTGCGTTTTTAAAATCTGGAGGGATCTTAGTAAAACATTACAAATTTACGAAAAGGTGAAACGATTCTTCATTAAAACAAAAGCTTCGTACAAACAAAACTTAACTTGAAAACATTTAAAAAAACACTCAAGAATAAAAGATACATTTAATATTCTAAACATCTAATCTAAGGTCCATATTTCAGGACGCGACTCAGTCTCTGATCTATACTTGAGTGGCAGTCTCTTTGTCATTTGGTATTGAGAGAAAGATACGACCAATACTTAAGTAAAGATTTAGACTTGAGCCTCCTTCTACGGGCCAAAGTTACGATAGAAGTGGCTTTGTGAACAACCGTCCACAAAGTTTTTTGGCTGTGGCTACTCACCACAAGATGGCGCTAGCAGTACCATTCTGTACAATTTCTCGTGTTTACATAGTACAGTATATTTAATAGTTCGTAAGTTTGTATTTCGCCTGCATTCGGTTGGCAAGTTGCCCCTGTAGATTTCCAGCGTTGGATTTTCCAAGAAAAGCTGTGTACTTTTCACGGTAAATGTTTAATTCAGATTTCTGAGTAGAAAACTGAATGTAACTGAGTGATGTATTAGATTGTTGAACCCTTGCAAACTAAACGAACCTTAAACAAAGTAATTAGTACCTATGTAAATTTTTATTTTTGTCATAAGTATTTTGATTTAGTACATATTTAAAAGAAAAAACTTCACAAAAAATTTATCATGCCAGACTTGTAAACACCTATTAAAATTAGTTTTATTTTAATAAGTTTTATTTCTTTAAGTCATAAACAGTCATCAACCAAATAGGAAAAATCAATTGGATATAATGCATCATAAAATAAAACAAAATTATTATATGATTGACGGTGTCAAAGACGATCGATGTTATGCTGAATAGGTAAATAAATTGACACGCAATCAGCTGTTTTATAACTGACAGTCACGAGAGCGGTGGTGGCGACAGTAAAATATAGTTTATAAATAAATAACGGCCGGCCAGTTCACAAGCGTCACCTGGCGGTCGTATGCGTCATATTTTCAACTCGTTAAATATTCTCTCTGTCCGCCACTACGCTATAAAAAGCCAATATAAACCTAAACGTCGCTGAGATCGCCCGCATTATCTCGTGATTATCGCGTGTCAAAACATCGGCACGCTCGCGGTGCCTCGCATGTAATCTGATAAACGATGTACGCTGCACGCTTCGTGCATCACCCATCCTTTTCCAACTCTTACAGCTGCGTATCTCCTTACTCGCTCCGACGGTCATCCCTTTCATTCATGCGCGGTACACCTCGACGGAGCTGTTTACAGACACAAACAAACAGTACAGCAAACCGCTTAGCTTTAAGTACGGGACCGTGAAAGTGATATTGTCAAGTGTTGCCGTCCCGCTCTAATAACCGAGGCTTTAGTCCTATCTGTTATTCATAGATGGCGTTGAGAGTTTCATTTGTGGATAGATGTCACAATAATTTGGGCGCGACGTTGCCGGACTTCGCCACCCAGTGCGGAGGTATATTGCTATAAAGTTGCTGGGTTACTTTTGCGATGTTTATGAGCTGTATGCCTTGGGGATAGGGGTGATATTGTAGTGGGTGGTTGTGGGTTACGTTGGTTGGTGTGAGAGGTAACGAGCGTGGTACACACACGCTCAGAGCTGTCAGTAGCTAATGCGATGCGCCGTGATCGCTTATTGTGGCGCGCGCTTCGGCGGTTTATACAGTTTAATTCAATTTAGTAATTGATACGTTTGCCGGTTGACTTTAGACTTTTGCGCAGCGGTTTTTAATTACTTTTTTTAAATTAATGACTAGTTATGACGATTTAAGTATTGATTGCATGTATTGTTCATTCTATGATATAAGTATCTTTGTTTCTTTTACATCTTTATGTATTTAGATTTAATCACAAGATAAATAGGTGTTTGACATGGATGAAACAATACGTGGAAAATCCACCATTCTGATATCTCTCATATTACATACACATTTTTAAAGTGTATTAGAAAGTAATAATACATCTTAATTATTCATGTTAATTTAATTTTCTACTTAAGATAACTTAAGTAGTCAAATATCTTTTTATAGCACAAAATAGTCCTACATCACCAAAATCGAAAACGATAATGGAGTTCTAATCTCAAAGGTATAAAAGAACAAGAGCAAATTATTGTCAAAGTGACAGCTCCCTAATCTAAACATGGTAATTCACGCGCCACATTCTTCAATACTCCACTCCATCGCACACATTTACAAAAACATATTCACGTTTTCATATCCCTCCATTTAAAAATAAACCTTGCAAACTTCGGAATAAAAATCAAAATAGATTCTTTGTCACTTGTGACGTTTATGACGTTGACCCGCACGCACACAAATACCATTTATGAGCAGTAGTAGACTGTACAATATGATGTCTCGTATTGTACCTACTATTAAATGAAATGTGTAGCTTTCTCGTCACACATGCACAGTGGGGAGTCACAGCAAGTTTTAATCTCTATTGTTAGACACATAGAGTCTATTTTGAATGTTTTGAGTTTATTTGGGGTTAGAATCTTTTTGTTTTCTACGTTACACGGGTGTTGGTAAACGCATGACCTGTTATGTGTGTATTGGGTTGCCTTAATCACAATTTGGAGTGGGCCGCGTCACGGTTTTGGTGCCGACCGACCTAGCAACGGAACGACATCGAATTCTCTTATACTTTAATGGTTATTGTCTAAATTAAGCGTTGTTTTTTTTTAATCATAGAAAAAGTAATTTTTGTTGTTATTGGGTACTAGCTTTCCCACCGCTGCTCGCCTGCGTGGACTACGGGTCATATCGTGCCCAACTGTGGGATAAAATGTAGCCTTTGTCCTTTTCCAAGGTCTAATCTATCTCTATACCTTTTATCAAAATCGGTTTAGTAGACAGAGTTACATTCGCATTTATAAATATTTTGTAAATATTAAGTAGGGATTGTCTAACTAAAGTAACCGTTGCTTTTAATCATAGAAAAAGTAATTTATTTTCTTAGTTATTTAGGCATTCATTGTCACAAATTCATTATGACCTTTTCAAATTTCCTAAAAATGCTTAGTTCATTTATATTATCAATTTATCACCTTGTATAACGAAGTTATTTAGATACTTATCTATTTGATATTCGAAATAAGGTGAACAGATTGAAACAGTCATTTAGGTCATGAACTTTGAAAAGGTCACAAGAAAAGGGTCATTTCAGTCGGCAACCGTAGCAATTAAAAGTATATTAAAGAATTTAAGCATAGAAATGAATGTTACATAATATTATGACTGTTACTAATTAAAGATACTTGAGTTTTTATTTTATTTTTGAAGTGAAAACTTCTGTAGCGGCGTTGTGCACTTTTTGGGATGGGTACAATAGTACATTGTCACTTTAGGGGTAAAAGTGTTTCACCCGTGGTAAACACTGTGCTTTTCATTACGAATACAAAGAAAGTAAAAATAAAAACATGAATAAGCTGAACTCATTGCTGCTATGCGAAAGTTACAAAACTCTACAACTCGAAAAAACAAATGAAGATCGGAATGCCACTTTCCCGCCTATTATGTTTTTTTTTCTGTGGCTGGCCAGCTATTCAGCCATTATTTTTCATTTTCATCATTGAAAAAAAACGGTAAATATTTTGCCAAAATTTATGTTATTTCAATTATTAAATTATTTTAAATTATTATAAAGTCATTAAAAAAAGTATTCTTTAATGAATAGGTACTTAACTTTTGTTATTTCAATTTTACATCGCGCTGTAAATTGTAATAGAGTGGCTGTCTAGAAAGTTGGAACATGTTTTTTTAATACTTATTATGACAGCTGTCAGTTGAAAGCGATTCTCCCTAGGCTTGAAAAGTATTACTTTCAAGCCGCTCCGTAGGCGACTTCAGACCTACTTTCAGAGTATGAGTAATGAAAAATGTTAAACTCGCGTCGGGACACATGACCTGATCGAAAATTCGTAAGACGGAGGGAGAGTAGACTGCAAGGAAGTAATATATATTCAAGTGTTCACTTCTGCCGGCACTCTCGTAGTGCAACCCATTTTTTTATCTTTTGGGGCTCCTGTGTCACTTTTATATCTTCCACGAAAATGGTTATTTTCGAATGCTTTCAAAAAAACCAAAAAAAATATTTTGGCTTTAACGACACTTAAAAGAAAGAGTTGGGGGTATACTCGTTGACAAAATCAACTTCTCAGTAACACAATTATCATCTATACCAATATTATAAAGAGGAAATATCTGGAACCTTACATTTGACCGTGTGGTGATCGGTTGAGAATAACACCACCCCATCTCTTTCCGTGTGTGTCGTAAGAGGCGACTAAGGAAACACAAATGAGACCTGCCTCCTAGTAATCCATCCCAGGCAACGACACTTCATTTTTTTCGGGATCTGAGGTGTCGTCCTATGGTCTCATGCGATGTGGTAGGCTCTGTAAAGGGCCGTCTGGTTCGCGACCACTCTCCTACCGAAGTCCGACGCCAAACAGCTTGCTGTGTTCCGTCGGTGCGTGGGAGTACCAGTGCCTTTATAGGCATTTTCTGGGTTAACTCGCTCCATCGTCGACCTCATCTTTGACCTTATGGTCAAGATTGAGGTCAAGAGTTAACCCATCTTATAATAATAAAAAATAAAAAAAAAATTTCAGTCGGATTTTTCCTCTTGTTTAGGCTAAATGCATCATTGATGTCTCGAATCAGCTCTAGCACGATAACGACAAACTCGCGCTCGGCTTACGCTGAAACTTCACTTTGATTGCGCGAGGGTCCCGCGCCCTATGGCGTTGTCAATGTTGACATTTTGACCTAGGACCGCGGTGTTGTCGCGGCGCTGTCATTATCGTACTCGGCCTGCTGAGACGCGGATGAGGGGTGATACGGTCCGTATTACAGAACGCGACTCAGATTCCGATCTATACTTAAGTAGCAGTCGTCTTTGTCATTTTGATAGTGAGAGAAAAAGCCTAATATTATAAAGAGGAAAGATTTGATTGTTTGTTTGTTTGCATAGAATAGGCTCCGAAACTACTGGACCGATTTGAAAAATTCTTTCACCATTAGAATGCCCTACATTATCCGTGATGAACATAGAGTACATGATTTCCCCGAATTCCCACGGGAACGAAGTCCCGGGTGGAAAGCTAGTTAAATATATTTTTCACGTAAAGCGTTGACGTAAACCGGACGTCGTCGGCTACAAAATACTTAAACACAGTTTAAACGGTGCTTAATTCCCTGTTTTTTTGCTAGATTTTTTATTACGGACAACAGAAATTCAGGTAACCTTGCACTACGGAGGATGACCTTGACAACATGTATGTGTAGTCTGATGTGCTGTCGTGTGTATGTAAATAATTAAATACTACCAGAAATATAATTTTGTAGAGGGAGCCAAAAAAGCTATTTCACTCTTGTGTCTAAGATCCGTATTACAGAACGCGACTCAGACTCTCATCTATACTTAAGTAGCAGTCGTCTTTGTCATTTTGATAGTGAGAAAAAGAGACAATCAATACTTAAGTTTAGATTAAGACTTCAGTCTCTTTCGGTAATACGGGCCCAAGATTCTAACGCAGCCACTCTCTTTCACCTCACGAATATGTGTAGAGTAAAGTGCTCCCTACTCTGATAATTTCGCGAAGGTGCGTAGTGTGAAGTGCAGCGCGCTGTACCGCGGCGGCGGCACTGGGCGGCGGCGAGTAAATTAGAGAGACGGACTGTAACTAAGAGGAGCTCAACTGATGCAAACTGGGAAAGGATAAAGTGGATACTCCAACCTCAATATCTATGGTGTTTTTTCAGCGTAAGTCAAATGAAAAACAATTGTATGATATTATATTACAATCCTTGCTTCCATATCGTGTAGGTATAATCAAGTATGTGGTGAACTTGACTAACCTTGGTGTCAGAGTTTTCAAACCACCAGGATGTTTCCACTATAACAACCAGGCAGGAGCTACACAACAGCATCCCACATGCAGTGGTTGCCGTATCGCGCCATACCGTCAGCTGTGTATATTACGCGGATGACGGTAATGATGCGATAGGCAGTTTTATCAAAGAAGCAGAGGCGGCGGGCCGAGGAAAAGTGATTGATTATAACCTTAAAATGGCAATCAAAAATCGGGATACGGTTGTTATCGATGCTTTAAGGACTGGAGACAATAGACAGAAACCACCGCTGGCTTAGGTAAATAAACAGAATAAAAATGTATTTAAGTATATTTTAGTTTCTTTATATGTATTTATTGTAAACTCAAATGGAGTATAAAATCTGTTGAAAATGTAAAATTAGTATTAAAAATATAAATTATAATAAGACAAGGGCACGGACATCAAGTCTGTGGATGCAAAATTAAGTGTAAAAAAAAAAAAAAAAAAAAAAAAAAAAAAAAAAAAAAAAAAAAAAAAAAAAAAAAAAAAAACCACCAGGATGACCTCCGACTTGGTTCTATAGTCAATGACAACAGCCGGGACTGACAGTTTAACGTGCCCTCTGAAGCTCGGTAAATTGCCACTTTGTTCACCCATATATTAATAAGCTATTGTGAAGTGTTTGTAACAGTGAATAAATGATTTGTCTGTCTGTCGATATGTTGCTCTTAAGGCGACTACAGCACCTAAATTACGATTTTATGATGCGTAGATAAGCATGACGCACTGCATTAAATCGAAGAAAAAATACTACGGTAATATTCAGGACATAAACTAGATAAGTAGTTTGCTGAAAACATGATTCAGCACTTTTGGTTCGATAGAAAAAGCTCACAAAGTCACCTCTAAATACCCAATATTGTGTATCTTTTAAGCTGTAAAAACGATAGTAAAATGCACACAGGAACTTGAATTGGCTATTAAAATGTTCGTGATTGAACACTCTCGATAAGTAGTTAACGCATTTTTCGATTTAAGCTGTTACCTTTCCATAAATCTCATTTTTCTAACTTTCGAACATGTTTTTACGCACGCACACTTTCATAGTCCGTAAACTTCGTGTATCGACACTGTTCGCACTGCCGGCCCAGGCCTGTTGAGAGACGGAGATGGCGCTATTCCTATGTGTGCTGCCTTTATCGGGTGCTGTAGCCGCCTTAATCTAATTGATCGGCCGAGATCAATGAGTGCTACTAGGCTAAAATTACCTCAAAAAGGGTTACCACGAAGGATGGACAATTGATTGAATTTCCATCAAGTCACATCCACGCTAATCTTATCGTTTCGCAGAGCGCGGAATGCAGGCGGTCTGCAGCGATGCATATCGTCGTGTATGGTGCATACGTCCCCCCCCCCTCCTACCACGGGCCTTCACCCCCTCGCTACCTGCCGCTTCTTTGTCTTAGCTGGCGATTTCAACGGGATGCGTTTTATACCATTTTATAGCGAGATCACTTGAGAAAAGTGATTAGAGTTTGTAGTTTCACTCTAAAACGAGTTTCCTATAGTTAAATAACAACAGCGATGACCGGATTGGTTCAGTGGTAGCTAATAGCTAATGTTGACTCTAAATGGACACTACTAGTTGATTACTAGAGTTACGAGTTCGATTACTAGTTGAGACAAAAAAAAAACCACCAAAAAAATTTCAGGTTTGCCAAAGAGCCATGGAACGCAGCGTGCAGGGTTTTTAAAGAATCGGTCGTGTCCGAAATTCTACTCTTATCAGCCCATACACGTCCCCACCGAGGGGCACGGGCCTCGGTGGGGACGTGTATTCGAAACACGAAGGGGATTTAGGCCATAGTCCACCACGCTGGCCCAATGCGGGTTGGTGTATCGCTCGTCTTTCGAAAATGAATTTTCTTTGACGGGCGTGTTTCATCACGATGTTTTCCTTCACCGTTGAGGAAGTGATAATTAGAAATCCGAAAAGACGAATTTAGTGGTACAGGCCCGCACCAGGATTTGAACCCACGACCTTCGGACTACAAGTCTGGCTCATTACCAACTGGGCTATCTCCGAAATTCTACGCTGCGTTCTAAAACAGGTATAGCAGACGTTGGATGCAAATGTGCTTCCCTGAAATGGGATTGGGCCGGCCACGTATGCCAAATGCATCCAAGACGGGCAACGCCGTAGAGGCAGACCCAGAAAATGATGTCAGGATGATTAAGCTGCTTATAAAAATAAGACTGGATAGAATTAGCACACAGAATCGGGACAAATGGAGGCCTTTGCCCACTAGTAGGACAGTAATTGCTTAGAAAAAAACCAGCAAAAAAAAAAAAAACAGATTTAAAATGATATTTGTATCCCAGTTTGCTTTTTCTATGGGTCGGCCACAGACCCAACTTTTTTATGGGTCTGGCTATGATTTATTCAATACTAGCATTACGCCCGGGACTTCATTCCCGTGGGAATTCGGGAAAATTATGTAGCCCATGTCCTTTGGGGATAACGTAGCTTTCTAATGGTGAAAGTATTAATTTTTCAAATCGGTCCAGTAGTTTCGGAGCCTATTCAATGCAAACAAACAAACAAACAATCAAATCTTTCCTCTTTATAATATGTATAGATATCTATCTATACATATTATAAAACTGTAGAGGTCGAATTTCTGTACATAGAAAAAAATTGCTGAAAACCGAGTCAGGGGGATGTAAGAAGAGAAATAAAACAAATCCAGATTTTTTTAGATTTTCTTGTTTCTCTGTTTGTCTGTTTGTCTGTTTGCACGGGCTAATCTCCGTAACTGTTGGACCGATTTAAATGAAATTTTGCATAGGGGTACCTTATATCCCCGGTCAACATTTAGGCTACATAAAATCTCGAAATTTAGCCAGTAAATATAAAACCAACAACAAAAACCCCTGAAAAAATTCAAAGCTAGGTTTTTTTCAGAACATTTTACTCATACCATAGAGATCAACGTATTTTTGACATATACATGGGCTAAAAGCAAGGACATGTTGTTTTTTAAATTTATTTCTTTCGAGAAAGGCAAAGGAATCTGCATCCATACAGCCAGGTCTTCAATATTATGTATTTCTTAGCTATGTCTTCAATTTATATTTCTTTACTTCTCTCATTCTCCGTAAGCCGATAGTGTTTTGTTTACGACGAACTATGGCGGCGAGAAGCACTGCCGCTGGATCGGAGCAGATACACTGTATCACTTGAATTACTTTTTGACCGACTTCCAAAAAGGAGGAGGTTTTATGTTCGACTGTATACAGGGTGGAATTTTGTAATGCCACCTGAAGGGAAAGTACTCTTAATACTGTAGATAGAAAATTGTACTCAAAGAAAACATTCCTTTATTTTTGAAAAGAAAGAAAACTGCATTCAAGAAATTTCGAAAATTCGCTTGCCACAACCAGGAATCGAACCGACTAAAATCTGTAAGAATACCCTGTACTTTTATTGCGTCGATCGTTAGGGTCAATTATAAGGATGAAATCTTTCTAACAAACTTGGTAAATTAAATGAAAGGAAGACTACGAAATCTTAAACCATTGTATATCTTTATTTTATGTATGTTCACCGATTTCTTCGCCATTTGGACCTATTTTCAAAATCCTTTTTTTTTGTTCGAAAGAGTATAGGTACTCCAGAAGTGGTCTTATTGTCACCAAGTCAGGATCTGATGGAATCCCATCAAAATCAAGGGCAACCCTTGAATGGAATAGGCACTTACAATGTTTCTCAAGTTCTTTCTATTATTTACGCCAAGCATAGAAAAATATACACATCAACACTGTCTAGGGATATTGCATGATTTTTCATACAAAAGAGGTCTATTTGAGAAGCTATAATACCATACTCGAGATACACGGAGTGATATAATTTTCAGATGAGCAAGTGCTAAACATGAATTTTCAATTTTTATCAATGAATTTAATTTTTCTTGAAATTTGTGAAAACGTGACTAAAATGAAAAAAAAAATTGCGCTAATTCCACCATTTTCATACAAAAAGCAGAAAAAAGTGCATTTTTGTTTTCGTTTACGTCACGTTTAAAAAAAAACAATTTAAACAAAATTCATTGACGAGAATTGAAAATTCAGGTTTAACACTTGCTCATCTTGAAATTATATCCCTCCATGTGTCTCGAGTATGCTTTTATAGCTTCTCAAACACACCTTTTTGTATGAAAAATTAAGCAAGATCCCTAGACAGTGTTGATATTTAACTTATTTTTTCTATGTCTATGAGTACGTAGCATTTGATAAAAAGACCGGATGGAGATTTATGAGATATTTTGTATAAAAGATCCTTTCTTAATTTTTTGTCGGAAGTTTAGTTGAGTAGTAGAGTTACACAGCCTGTGAATCGACGGTTTCTGGGTTCGATTTCCGGTTTGGGCAAACAAACCATACGAGGGAAACTTTAGTGCAGAAAGTTACAGTGTGAAGTGCTAATTAATTGATTTTATGATAGATAGATAGATAGATAGATAGATTGACACTTTATTCAATTGACATAAAATAGCACAACCCAGTAATAGACAAATAACAAACATACAAGTAAACATGAACCAACAAGCAAACAATGAAGTAAACAGAGTAAGAAACAGAAACAAATAATTTTATAAAACTATTTTACACCGTGTTATCTGTATCATGCCAATCAAATTGGCGCTGACTCAGCATATTGCTGCAGTGCCAGACTGCAGCGCTGGTATTCTGCCATGATGCTACTTATTGAGTTTTCTTTGTAGGTAATAATAACCTTTTTCTAACTTCATAAATTCACCTTTAAAAAAGTACTTTATAAAGAAAATCTGAGGGTGCTGCTCTATGATTAGATAGATGTTATTTTTAAGAGCTATCGTCGAATATAAGTGAGTCGGAAGAAATTAAAATTATTGTAACTGACCCACAAATATCCAAAAATAAAACAAAAACTTCTGTGCTGAACTGGCACTGAACAAAAAATCTGGAATGTGCCAGCTGCCAACCAAATACATTGCATTGTTGGTACAGAGGCCAGCGCATCAGGTTACTCCATTTTCATTGCAAAACCGCTCTTATCACAACAGCACAGAGTGCACGCGTGTGGTAACCTGAGTTGGGGCCGTCCGTGCATTGCAAAATTTAGACAACGTATTATATACCTACTCATAAAAAATATGCCATTTTTTAAATTTTCATGACATGTAAAGTTATGTGACTTATGTTACCCCAACGAGGATTATAGGCGTATAATATCTAAAATATCGAAACTTTTGTCAGCTTCCCCATTAATAGTTCGGCTATTCTGCACTTTTTTAACGAACCAAAACTAAATACTTAATACAGTGTTAATAAGAACGAAGTTGATTAAGTATTTAGTCTTCAAATCTTAATTCGGCCCTAACTAAATGACATTATTCAATCTTTAGGATATCACTTTTTGAAAATAACAAAACGGCTTATTTTTATTTTTAAGCAAAGGAATCTATGGCCGTACAGCCGGTGTTTTCAATGCATTTCTTATTTTTAAAGGCGGGAAACTCAATAGAAACTGACAATTGACAGTTGTTTCATTAAAACCACTATGAATATGGTCTATATAGGTTTGATCTATGGCTTTGATGTTCTGACATGAAATAAGGGCTATATAATGTTTTTTTGATTTTAGTTTACATCAAGCGTAGCATTGCGTATATAAGCCATGGATAAATATTATAATATTACTATTCTAATAAGTTTCTTAGTTTGGATCAAGCATGACACCTTGAATCATTTTTACACAATTATCGCAAAGCACAATAAAAGCAGCGTGCTAGCTGAAATCTCAAATGCACGGGGGTTGTCTTAGATACTGACATAGGTGACCTGTTTCAGAAACTTCTATTCCACTGAAAATCAAAAATAAGTCCGTAATTAGCACTAAGGAATTCGTGTGCCATTTATTGTACTTACCTAAGTAATAGGTCTTTCAACATACAATTTTCGTAAATTTTTTACTCCACATATTTTTATTTTATCAAAATTGATTTTTTATAAGTACAAAATCCTTACGTTTTTCACAGAAACGCGAAATACAATATTAATTAACCACTTTTTGTGGGATTGTTAAGACAACAAGATGTTTTAGAGGCACCACTGACTCATGTTAAGTGTTGATTGTCTATCTCTCTCAGTATCAAAAAATCAAAAACGACTGCTACTTAAGTATAGATCAGAGCCTGAGTCGCGTTCTATAATAAGGACCTTAATCTATCAAAAGCAGTAACAATGGTATAGAAAATATAAGCGATAGAGGAAACAACTATGTTTGACCTTTGTTTTCAGATCCAAAGTAATGTATTAAGTATCAACCTTATATGACATAGTTAGCCAAGTTTTCAAATAAAATATATTTTTAGAAATTGCTTTTCCTTATATGAACGAAATAGTTGCTATTCGCTCATATAACGAAAATATGAACGAAATAGTTGCTTCAATAAAAACGGCAGTTCATGTATCTGTAGTTGTGTCAAAGTACAAACTCGGTCTATAAAAATACATGCAACACGCAGACGAAGTTGCGGGCATCAGCTAGTAGAAGATATAGATAGATAATACTAGGTATTAGCTTTTCGCCCGAGACTTTGTTCCCGTGGGAAATTGGGAAATGATGATGTAGCTTATGTGTTATATATAATATCTAACCTATATTACTGTAAGTAAATAAAATTTAATCAAAATCCGTCCGTTAGGTTTTTCCTGGTGCTGGTATAACAAACGTCCAACCTCACAAACTTTCGTATTTATGTATGCTTTATTGTACACACGGTAGCACATCCGGCTTTACATTTAACCTTGACGTCGCCCTTATCGCGCTCGCTATAGATATATATAGAGCGCCGACTTCGTAGTGCAAATGTGTAAACTCATGTGCTGCTGTTTGTACACACGGCAGCACATCAGGCTATACATGTTGACCTTGACGTCGCCTTTATCTCGGTCGTAATAGCGTCGGCTTTCGTAGTGCAAACGGATAACCTGACGTGCCGCTGTCTGTACAATGACTACAATTTTTTTATTTTATTTTTTATTATAAGATGGGTTAACTCTTGACCTCAATCTTGACCATAAGGTCAAAGATGAGGTCGACGATGGAGCGAGTTAACCCAGAAAATGCCTATAAAGGCACTGGTACTCCCACGCACCGACGGAACACAGCAAGCTGTTTGGCGTCGGACTTCGGTAGGAGGGTGGTCGCGAACCAGACAGCCCTGTACAGAGCCTACCACACCGCATGAGACCATAGGACGACACCTCAGATTCAGAAAAAAATGAAGTGTCGTTGCCTGGGATGGATTACTAGGAGGCAGGTCTCATTTGTGTTTCCTTAGTCGCCTCTTACGACATCCACGGAAAGAGATGGGGTGGTGTTATTCTCAACCGATCACCACACAAATAGTAAGCAGTTTACAGAGACGGACTTATCCTACGCAAATCGAAAAAAAAATATTGGTAGAAATAGGATTAGTACCCAAAACCTGCAATATCCCTCCTAATACTATAAAAGCGAACTGTCAGTCTGTCTGTTACGCTGTCACGCCTAAACTACTGAACCGATTTTGATGAAATTTGGTATAGAGATAGATTATTCCTTGGGAAAGAACATAGGCTACATTTTATCCCAAAGCTGGGCACGATATACTTGCAGCAAAGAAAACTCTTTGTGTTTGTCTGTCTAGGTATAAATTCTCTATATAACAATATCGTTTAGTTGCAATATACTTGTGTTTTCCCACAAAATAAAGTCCATATAAGTAACCTGTTCTCCTCGGAACAATAAAACAAAGCATCTACAGAAGTGACATGTAATCAGGCTCCTTTTGTGGAAGTGTTCTCTGTTATTCCATTTTTTTCTTGCTCCATAAAGGTTGGAACTTTAGAGCGGACTGTGTGATGGTTATTTAAGTTAAATATTTTGTTCTAGCTGTGATATTGTTCTTCATCTAAGAACCCAGAGCAAACTGTGCAGAACAAACCTTAGCAATAAGGCCGCCTTTTTGTATATTCTACTTGCTTGATTATTTATGTTCATTTACTTTTGTTTGTCTCTGGCTTCGGTCTCTGGCGTGCAATAAAGTATATTTCATTCATTCATTCATTCAAGCGGTGATAGCCCAGTTGGTAATGAGCCAGACTTGTAATTCGAAGGTCGCGGGTTCAAATGCTGGTACCACTAAATTCGTCTTTTCGGATTTATGTTCGGATTTATAATTATCACTTGCTCAACGGTGAAGGAAAACATCGCGATGAAACCCGTTCATCCAAGAAAAAAAAAACATTTTCGAAAGACAAGCGGTCCACCAACCCGCATTGGGCCAGCGTGGTGGACTATGGCCTAAATCCCCTTCGTGTTTCAAAGGGAGGCTCGTGCCCCTCGGTGGGGACTTATATGGGCTGTTAAAAAAAATCATTCATTCACATAGCAAGCGTATACTATCATTTATAGTATATTTTATAAAGAGTTTAGCAAATAATAAGAAACGTTTAAATTCAAGTCAGGGCCATTGTGCAGTTTGGAAACTCTGACATCAGGGTTAGCCAAGTTCGCCACATGCTCGACTATAACTATACGATAAGAAGAAGAAGAACAATAAGAAAACGCTATACACTTAAAAATAGGTACTAAGTTGTCCTTTGTTGTATGTTGAAGTTCACATAAATACAGACGCAAATACACGCATACTCTTGGATTTCAGTAACATAAACTTAAGTTCTTCGCTAAATTTTGATAAATATCTTAAAGTTAGCTTACAAACGTAAATTTGGAGGTATACAAGTACTTGAAATACCAGTATCGCTGTTAATAAGTAATGTTATGGGTGCTAAGGGAATACCTTCAGTTTACCCTCCCCTCTAACTAAGATATACATACGTTGCTACATACAATATCTTATTTAACTTTGTGCTATTAAAGTTAGCTAGTTTGGTTTGCTTGTTACTTGATTATCTTGTAAATTAATGAAGATTGAAAGTGAATATTAAATTGAGACGATTCTCGCATATTCATAGTAGAGATAAGTAAAATTATTCTTTTTTTAATTTTTATTATTTTTATTATAAGATGGGTTAACTCTTGACTCAATCTTGACCATAAACGTCAAAGATGAGGTCGACGATGGAGCAAGTTAACCCAGACAATGCCTATTAAGGGACTGGTACTCCTACGCACCGACGGAACACAGCAAGCTAGGAGGGTGGTCGCGAACCAGACGGCCCTTTACAGAGCCTACCACACCGCATGAGACCATAGGGCGACATCTCAGATTCAGAGCAAATTGGGTCTCATTTAGTTTCCTTAGTCGCCTCTTACGACACCCACGGAAAGAGATGGGATGGTGTTATTCTGAACCGATCACCTCACAAAGAAAATAGATTATTTGGTTTTTGAGGGTAAACTTCTCAAAATCCAAATAGGGTCTATTTTCTTTGTATAGATTCGGAAGTTCACACTCTAATGATAGAGAAGTCTTATTGCTGATGCTAGGGCAGCAGTTTTCACTTCGTCTTCGTTGCTTCCGTAATGTCAGCAGCTGATAATAATCTAGAATAGAATAAAAATGGAAACAGTAATGGTAAGAAAGACAGTTAAAAAGTGATAAGCCAGCAAGCTGTATAAGCGTAACTCTAGAAGCTGTAACATAATCTGTGGCAAAAGCAGTTTAGTTCCAACAAAAGCAAAACGGCGGAGTCGAAGTCAGTTGTTTATAATCACGTAAAACCAAGGCAACAACAGCAGCGTCAATAGCTAACAAAGGCTCCGATGATAGCAGTTGTATTGTAGTTAGCTGGGCAGAATATCAGCGATGCCAACAGAATACTCGTATTTGTGATGCCTGCAGAATGTTAGCGATGCCGACAGAATACTCGTATTGGTGATGCCGGCAGAATGTCAGTCATGCCGGTAGAATGTTGGTGTCGGTAATGCCAGCAGAATGTTGGCGATGACGGCAGATGATGCGCAGCAGAGAAAGCATTGGCATAAGCAGTGTCAACAAACGCAGAAAGAAATAGCGTTAGTGGTTTATAGTGCCTTGGCTCTTGTTGTAAGCTATAACTAATTCTGAATAAAAGAAATGAAACAGCGGCCCTAAATCGGTTGTATCCTTGTATAGGCCGTCAGAGCCACAACGAACACGCAACAATAAAAGTCCTAATGTGTCGTTGTTTAAACTTTATTAACGAGGTTCTATCGCTATTTATGCATATACTATAACATTTATTTTTTAGTATTTACTGTGAGAATGTTTCCTTACACTGGACTTCTAGCACATGCTTGAACTTCTAGCTCATGCTTGAACAGATAGGTAGGTGCAGTGAATCTTAATAAAGGCATTTTTCCCATTATGAACAACTTTTACTATGAATCCAATGTTGAAATTGAAAATTTAAAATCTAATAGGTCTAATCGATACTTTGTGGTCGAGTAGGTTATCGTATTCAATAGCTATTTCTTTTTCGATTTTATTGTTAGTTCCATACTAAAAGTTATTCATGTTGATGGCTACAACCCTTCCGAAAATCACTGCACCATCTTACAATCTGTAAACAATTGTAGTGTTTTACATATTAACTATTATTTCAAAATTTCCTCATGGTATTAATCCTTGTGCCTTTAGACAGCACGGACAGTCGGTTGTTGATGTCGGTGGTGTTGGTGGTTTGATAGGTTCGTTTTCGAATTGGACGTTACCCGGGTAATTCTGCTCCAAGAGTTTTTTCAGCTCATAAGCGTGTAACATGTTTCTGCATCTCATGCATAGAGTCATCTAGAAAACCAAAAAATACATTAGGTGTGTACATTAGGAGCACTCGTGACTGACATTAATGAGGTCATAGCGCAATACCAATGTGTTGTCCTTTGGACAAAGCTTATAAGCTTACTATACTGAGCCTCAGTATACTGAGCCTCAGTATACTGAGCCTTTTTGTTTCACTCTGACACACAAAACACTCCATAAATCAACGAGGGCCTTTAACTGGTTCCGACATTGTTAATTTAAGTTGCATTACTGTTTCTTTTACTGTTGGTCCTCCATTGAAATAAAAAATAAATAAAAAAAATACTTTGTAAACTTTTTTTTTATAATGTGTAATTGTACCTGTGGTTGTTTTGTATGTTATGTCTATCTTTTAAAGCAGTAAATAAATTATTTATCTGTCATCTGTCTAGGAGTTTTAATGAATAGGTTTTGATATCAACACCGTGAAATAACATTGTCACGATAAGAATAAAAAGTCGTTGTTATAATGTTTCAATACGCATTTTAAAATAAAACTAGCGCCATCTATTAGTTGTGGGCTGAACAATCTTGTTAAAATACCTCAGCGATAACAAAATATTGTATAACTTGGTTATTTTACCACTAAACGATTAGTGTGTGTTATGATCTAAAACAGTTTCATGAAGATCCACGTATCTGAAATGGTCGACTTATAGCCGGCTAGTAAACAGTTTAGTTTAATTATGGTTAAATTGGATCAGAAATAAAATGTATAGTTACAAGATACTAAACACGTTAAATTGCAATTTTTGCGGAATTCTTTATTCATTTTTTTTGCAGAAGTAACGCTTCTACGCTAGACTGGGAGTGAAAAAAAAATTTAATGTGCCGGCTGCTAACTCTTCCTATATAGGTATACTGAAGAAGCCAGTAAGTGGGACGCGAGAGATTTGCTGTATCGTGGGCGAAATGCTGACAGCCTATTACCACTATATTAATGTTCATTTATAAGGCACTTCTTCTTCTTCTTCTTCTTATCGTGTAGGTATAGTCAAGTTTGTGGCGAACTTGGCTAACCCTGGTGTCAGCGTTTTCAAACCGCACAATGGCCTCTGACTTGGTTTAACGACTGTACTCAATCGACAACAGCGTTGACCGACAGCTTAACGTGCCCTCCGAAACACGGAAACGCTCGAGATAAATTGCCACTTCGGTCACCCATCAGGTTTCCTGCCTCTGTGTACGTTGCTTAACCTCACTGACCGGTTGAGATCAGCGAGCGCCATTGGGCTACGAGTACTAAAACCACTTAATGCTACATTTGACATAACTTCTGAGGGTTATTAGATGAAACATGATGTATAGTAGTGGGCGGTTGTCAGCTTTTCGCCCATAATACAGTAAGTACCTACTAACCTCTAAAAAATATTGATCCCCCTCAGTCCATCGATGCGTTTGGAACTCGTGTATCAAATTGTAGTTGGCCGATTCCAGAAGTTTCAGTAAGTTCGCTTGTTCGGTAGAATTGTCTTTTATGCCCACCTGGAATGGAATTGTGGAAACTCTGAAACTAGTTGGATGTAATATAAACTATTCGTTCCCGTAGGAATCCGGGAAAATCATGTAGCTTATGTTACTCAGGGTTAATGGAGCATTTTAATGGTGAAAGAATTTTTGAAATCGGTTCAGTAGTTTCAAGTTTATTCGTTGAAATAATACAAAAATACAAATCTTTCCTCTTTATTATACTAGTGTAGATAAGGTTCGGTGTGAAGTGAATATTGTAATGTAGATTGACCCGACCGACATTTTAATTGCTTGACTTGTCAAATCCTCGTTGAATGAATATTGTCTCAACTAATTCCACTTATGAAATATGTGGAGATCTTATCTAACCCTGGTATCCGTGCTTCGGATGGCGCGCTTAGATTTTGACGCGTTAATTTGGCGGTCACAGCTGTTGTCGATTGACTACAGGAGGTTTACCATGATCGCTTAGCGCGATCCAATTTAGGACCTAAAACAAGTCTGCAACTACCATGATGGTTTATAAGCGATTCAATTTCTTTAAGATCTGAAGACCTTTGCCTATCCAAATTGGAGAAACCAAGAAAAAAAATGGACCATAGACAACCGAGCAGTTCAAAAGCAGCGCCATCATGGTACCATTTTAAAAACATTCCAATTGCGAAGCAGTTCAAAGTTGGATCCTAAACAGAAATGCTTTAAAACGATCGTGGTAGGTACCCTGGTTTTTTGGCTGTTTGAAAACTCTGACACCAGATTTTTAAGTTTGTCACACACGTTAGTATACCTTACATGATAAGAAGAAGATTGTGTGGGTTGTTTAAGCCTACGCGCAATTTTGGCACACCTGTGTGTGCAATATTTGTATCGCACGCGTCGTAAATAAGCGCGCGACGCGTTTAAATGAATTGTAGAAAATGCATATTACCCTAACTTGCACCAGCTGACCCTCAGCCCCCAATCCTCGCTGCACGATGCGGGAGTATATTGATGCATCTACGTTTCCTCCACTTATAAGCGCCACCACTCTGTAACATTACATCTCTGAATTCGTACGTTTTTGATCTCTATCGATTTGTGAGCGTATATACTAGGTCCGTTCGTTTTTTTCCTTAATTGTTTTTGAAAGAAGATCATCGTGATAAAAACCCGCACGTTGGAGGCGCGCAGTCTACCGATCAGGATTGGACCAGCGTGGTGGACCATGTTCTGAATCCTACGGAAGAATATGAACTCGTAAAAAGCCCTGACGTACTACAACTCGTTTCTCTATTTGACATTAGTGACTTCGCTGTTTTGATTATAGTACTCGGACATTGGGAAAATTGAGACAATTCGTGGACGCCATTTTGCAAATAATTGAATTAATTTTACTTTAAGTCTACTTAAGCTTGGATCGTGTGAAAAGAAACAAAAATTTTGAGCTAGCTAGGAACTTAATATAGAGTGGTTTGGCTTTAAATTACTTTAGGAAGCTTAAATATAAGGTGTGGAAGCTGAAATGAAGCTGAAGAAAAAAAAAAACAATAAAACAAAATTAAATTATTGAAGACGAAATTGTTTATCAGCAGATATACTCGCCATCACTAATCGATGGATTAATAAAGTGTTGAAGACAGAAGCGAAGAAGTTTGCATATCAATATGTTCTATTTCAAAAACGCTGGAACAACAGGAGCCGCGATCGTCGTTTGTTTTTATTCTTTTGTTTGTTTCTCTTCTCTTTTTCGACATTCTACCATTTTCTTTATTCAATGTAGCGGACAGGTTCAGCAGGCATGTGTAGTAATTGAAATAAGACTTTTCTTGACAGTAGTGTAATAAGTATAATAATTAAAATAAAGACATATTTACAACAAAGAAAATGGTAGAATGTCGTAAAAGAAAAGAGAAAAAAACAGAAGAATAAAAACAAAAGACGATCGCTCCTCGTGTTCCAGCGTTTTTGAAATAGAACATATTGATATGCAAACTGAGTCAAATAGCTATCGCTCAATTTGTATGGGATGGACAATATAATTCAGTTGACGTTTTCGGCGCTGTTTATGTACAAGCGACATGGCGCGGCGCTCAAAGCAACGTAAAATGAATTTTAACTGCTACGGAATACAGGTTTTTATGACGAAAATAGAAGAACAAAGAGACATCCGCCGCCTGAAGACGGAGCGAAGGACGAAAAAAACCGTTGCTCCGTAGCTTTTCAGATGCATTTTACGTTGTTTTGATCGCCGCGACGACGCGCCAAGTCACTTCTGTATGAACCTGCAGGGCAATAGCGCCAAAAAAATCGCAATTGAAAGCTTCGCTTAGGTGTAGCTATGTTTCAATTGCGACTCAATCCACTTTTTTTTTGCTGCCCAGGTACAGAACATACTGTTGACTTACGTTTTCTTGGCAAGTTCAGGGACGTGTTTCCCCATGATGGCTGCGAGTGGGCAAGCTCCTGCACCTTCGACCACTAAACGCTCTCTGTCATACATGTGTGTCACAGCAAGCGCTATATCGTTTTCAGGCACCAGAATCTTTGAAAATTAAGAAAGTGTTAGGAAAACACTAAGTATTAGCAAGTCAATAAGAAAGGACATCATTCAAAACGTACCAAAATTTAAAAGTGGCGGCCAAAAAAAGTAAAGTTATTATTTCAAAAGGACAAATTATTCTTAACATTTTTTTATTATGACAGCCAAGCTGTAGTCGAAGTCGGTTAAAAATAGGAGGTCCTGATTTACTGACTCATCAACGCCCAGCCCAAACCCTTAGACCTAGAAAGCTGAATTTTGGCAAAAAGGTGTCTTTTATGACGTAAACAAGCACTAAGAAAGAATTTTTCAAAATTCAACCCCTAAGGGGGTAAAATGGGGCTTCAAAGTTTGTATATAGAAAACATTTTTTTGGACATTTTGACTTGAAACTTCGTCAAGATATACACTGGAGAACAAAGAATCCTAAAAATCTCGGAAACTAAAAATGCTAGCCTAATTAAATAAATTGTGTTTAATAGACCATTTAATATACCCCTTAAATGAAAGTAATAAAATTAATGATTTAAAAAATTTTACTTACAAAAATTAAATAAGAAAAAAAACTGCTGATCTCGCCATAAAACAAAAACAGAAAACATGACATTTTTGAATAACACTACGAATTTCTTGAATTTTAATACTTCTTATTGCCTTCTCATGCTTCCATTACTGCGTTTACGTGGTATATTCTCCCATTCCTCTGTGAGTGCAGTTATGAGCTCACGAAGCGTGGTTGGGGGAGAGTTTCGTTGTTTTACGCATCTCCCTAGCTCGTCCCAAGCATCGGGTTGATATCCGGGCTGCGTGCTGGCCACTCCATACAAGTAATATTCATCTCTTGAAGATGAACATTACTCGTATGTGTGAGAACATTACTCATGAACATTACTCTCACAATCTGACCTGTGTGAGGTCGGGCATTGTCATGCGTAAAAATGGCATCCTCACTTAAATTGACTATAAATGGACCAACGTGTTCATTTAGGATTTCTACTACATATCTTCCGCTCGTTAAAGAGCCGTTTACTGTGAACACCAGTACTGTGCGACTCTCAGAAGAAATTCTGGCCCACACAAGTACAGACCCACCGCCGTAGGCTACTTTTTCTTCGATGCATGCTTGCTTGAACCTTTCCCCTGGTCTTCTATACACTCTGTCTTCCATCGTGCTTGTAGAGCATAACTTTTGATTCGTCGGAGAACATAACTTTTGACCAATCTTCAATATTCCAATTCAAGTGGTTTTGGACACACTTAAGTCTTGAAATACGATGCCCACGCTCCAATTTAGGGCCGTTTGCAGGTCTTAGTGGTTTCAAGTTAGCCTCAGCAAGTCATCGTCTTACCGTCCATGCGCTTGGGTTACTTCCTCTAAGGCGTCGAAATTGATTTGTAAGTTCAGTTCCTGTGAGAAAGCGATTACAAAGCATGGTGTTCTGTCTGTTCCTGGTCTGCGTAGTTTTATTTATTTACTTACGGTACACTAACAGCGACATATATTTTGTATTACACTTAAAAATATTTTACAATACCATTGGTTATATGTTCGCCACTTATAAGTGTACACAACATTCGTATATTTCAAGGCGACCATAAAAAAAAAGAAATAAATCAGATAAAACTTACTACTACTGATGAAAAACAGAAAGCAAACAATTTAGGACATAACAGGCAAATGTACTTAATTATAAAAATAAAATAGTCCAAAAGTTTATTAAGATATTGATTTCAGCATTTTACGTTTGAATTGTATAGCAGAATCGTGAAAAATATCTATGTCTGGCGAATTGGCGTTGATTTCATTGTGCTTAGAACAAATTCTCGAGAGAGGGTGAAGCAAGCCAAGATAAGTTTTGTATCGAGGTAAACTAAAAGTTTTTGTAAGAGGATAGCGGGGGCACAAGGAACGGCGAATTTAATGTTATTAAGAATATTAATACATTTAATTTTATTATGAACGATTTTGTGCAAAAACATTAGATCAGAGACAGTACGTCGATTCCGCAGGGTTAGCATTTTGAAGAAGGATAATCTTTATTCATATGGACATTTAATTAGTTATACCGGATGAGACAAAAGCGAGGTGGCCAGTGAATGCACGTTGAACCCTTTCTTTACGTTGAGATGGAGTCGTATATACCGGATTCTAAACGACACTGGCATATTCTAAACGACTACAAACTAAAGAATTGTACAGAACCAATCTGGTTCGCATTAGTTTAATTTAAGCCCTTTTGAATTTCTTTTTAGAAAACCCAACATTTGAGCAGCTTTTTTGACTATTTGATCTATATGTGTAATAAATTGGAGCTTACTTTCTAGTGCTATACCCAGATCACGAATCTTTGTTACCTTTGATAGACTAGAAGCATCAAAAACATAGCTAGTTTCAAGAGGTCTAACTTTACTTGTGAAACTTATGTGAAAACATTTACCTGGATTAAGAGTCATACCGTTATCGCTACACCAAGTTTTAATGTTGTTGAGGTCAACTTGCAAGAGTTCAGCATCAACTGCATTTCTAATATTTCTGAAAATCTTTAAATCGTCAGCAAACAGGGAAATTCTACTGTGTTGAATTCGCGTTGTGATGTCATTTATGAATATGAGAAACAGGATAGGACCTAGATGGGACCCTTGTGGAACTCCAGATTTAGCAAGGTAAACTTCAGACTCATAACCACTTACTACAACTATCTGAGATCTTTTTGAGAGGTATGAACAGAACCAGTCTAGCAAGGAGCCCCCTATACCATTCATACTTAGTTTCATTAGTAAGGCTTTATGGCCAACCCTTTCAAAAGCGCTGCTTAAATCGGTATAGTTAGAGCTAGTTTCCTCATAACGTCGGAGAACTCTTTGTACTGTTGACAGCGACACACCGACAGTCCTGGCTGTATCGCGCTGACTCCAGCCAGTTTTCAGCATTGTGAGAATTCTGGTGCATTCTTCAGGTGAAAGAGACATGATTACAGCTTGAATAATAAATCAATATTTATTATTCACTTATTATTGACTTACATTTAATTTTGCTTTTGTTTCTAATCTGTCATTTAAGGGGGTATATTATATATACCATGTTGATAGTGTTCAATAACAAGAACCCACGATATCAACATTTATAAAAGTAAATGAAAGTCTCCCTTTTTCAAATTTGATTTTTTGACATAATTTTACAATAAGTATAAAGTTTTAATACGTTCATTTAAGGAGTATTAAATGGTCTATTAAATACAATTTATTTAATAAGCTAGCATTTTTAGTTTCCGAGTTTTTTAGAGTTTTTTTAAGTGACCCGGATTCTTTACTCTCCAGTGCACCTTGAAACAAATAAACGGACACTTGCTTAGCGATTTTTCGAAAATGATCCCCGAAGGGGTCAAGAATAGGGTGACTGACAGAAGTTCTTTGCGCTAGCTCGAAGCCGCGGGAAACAGCACTAGTCACTTATATTTTTTTTGAAATATAATTCTAAATCGGTTAAATATTAAACTAAAGCTCTTGATTTAAATTCGGTTGGTGGCTGTCTTCAAAGTTTAGTGGAGTTTTTATTCATAATATCATAGTTTATAACATGTTACCATTCTATCCAGTTGATCCTGAGCGTTGCCAAGAGAGATGCAGCCCACGATATTAACATTTATACCGTCTGCTATCGTTGCATTATTTTCCGTCTTTTCGGGTGGACCCCCTTCTTTCAGGTAGTGGTAGAAATATGGTGTGGAATCAGATGACACTCCCTGTGGTCATAGGAAAGTTTATTTCACACAAATTTTATAACAAAAATAAATAATTAAAAATTACTAAAAGTACATAGCTAAACGGGCAAGTTGTTGCTATTATGGTAGAAATAAGTGAAACAAGAACTGCAAGAGTATGTAATAAAGATACTTAATAGTGTTTCAAAATTACCCAATAAAAAGAAAGTCCCAAATTAAATTCAAAAGTAAATTGTCGCAAAACTAATAAAATTTGTTGCAAGGTTTGTCATCTTCTAAAATGAAAGTTTCGTCGTAATTGACTTGACACTGGCATTTGACGCTTTAATCTATATTTTTTAAAATTTTGGATTTTCTTTTTTCCTTATTATCGTCTACACGACAGCTTTGAGACCGCCAGATGGCCTTCTGCCACATGGTTTGACGACAGTTGTCCATCAATGACAGCCATTTGGAACCAATAGCTTGAAGGGCCCTCAGAAATCAAAAGCGCGAGATGCTATTTAATTCCAAATTTGGAAGAAAAACATCACAATAAAACCCGAACATAGAAAGACTCGCGGTCCACCAGCCGGCATTAGGCCCGCGTGGACAACTTTGTTCTAAACCCGCTTTGTTCTAGGCCCGTGCCCGAAGGGTACGAATATGAACTGATAAAAAAAAGCACTAGACGTTATAAACTCACATAAACTAGGCATTGAGGCTTCTGCGTTTTGATGACAGTAGCGACCGCTGCGACGAGACCGCCACTGCCTACTGGTACTATAACAGCGTCCACATCAGGAACGTCTTCCAAAATTTCCATAGCAACACTGCCGTAACCAGTGATCATGTCTGGGCTGTCAGAGCTGAATTAAGAAAACAGTTTGTATGGTATTTGACTAATTATAATAATAAAATCGTGTTTGACCAAGTAGGTAACATAAGTAGGAACAAAAGGCTGCACATCAGGTTGCCACATGCTGCGTCGGCCTCCGTACATTTTGCGACAATTCATCAGTTAGCGTTTATATAAGACAACGGTTCCCAAAAGTTTAAGGCAACGGAACATTTATTTTATAGAACCCCAAATCAAAGCTTTACTATATTAATGAAATACACGCTATTTAACGATGAATGTATTTTTGAGAAACCCTTTATGACTTTCCCCGGAACCCGTTAGGAATCGCCGATGTAAGAAATCCATTGAAAAGCGCTACTTAGGATACAGCGTTATTCTATGGCCTAGTGCAGAACAATAAAAATAACCCTGCATGGTGTCAAGAGTTCTTACTTAATTTAACGACAACAGTTAATCGGCAGCAGCTGTGACCGACGGTTTCGTAGTTGTGACTGTTCGTAGTTATTGGTCAATCATCAAGCTACACCGTTTTAACTTTGCATAACCTCATTGAAAGATTCCGAATAGTGAACGCCACTACGCTACAAGAACATCATAAAACAATACTCGATAGTAACTAAAATATTTTCGATAATAATAACATTTTTTCTGTAACTATAAGATATTGTTTTACATGAATCAATTGATACTCTAGAATATATTTAAAAATCAAACCTGTTTAAATACAAAATTCCTCTGTCCTTCGCTAGAGCCCGAGCATATCTTTGACTGTCCGCTATGGTGCAACCGTGAATGACAACATCACAATTGAGCTCAAAAATCCTTTGCATTCGAGAAATCGGCACACAGTTTGGCACTACCACAATTAGTGGAAAATTGTATTGGGAGCACAGAAGCGCTGCAGCGTAACCAGAATTACCAAGACTTGCCATTACAATGCCATTTTGTCTTCGGTTACATGGTATTTTCTGCAACGCATACACGATGCCTCTATCTTCGAATCTGGTAACATAATTTTAATAGCATTTTATTTCTGATCTAGGAAACGCTGCTGAAGACTTAAGTCAACATAAAATTAAAAAGGTAGATACTTAGACCATGAAAGAACTTTCAATAAAATAGAAAAATAAGGCGATAGTTTAAAAAAAAATGGTTTTGCTTTTAACCACAATTTAATCAGGAAAAAGGATGTAGTTGAGGATGCAACAAGCGCACCTAGAAGAAGTTTATTTACTTGAGGTGTTAGCGCTTATGGAATGGAATTCCATTTACTTTATGCCTGGACTTCTAGACAATCATCATGTTATAACATGAATGGGATTGACAGACACAATAGGAAATATCACGCCCATTTCAAAACTCTTTATCTTTGTAATTGCTAACAGCATGTGAACTTTACTATTACGTAGTATAACGCTGCTAATTTTAACTAGATTTTGATTTTTTTGACATCCACAATCGTGATTTTGCCCATGTCTGATATGCCAGTCATATCGAATATTAAACTAACAAGCAAACGACTAGTTCTGATTTTTATATGTTCTTAGAACAACTATCGTATATTCAAGTTTGTAGCTTCGAAAGACCTGTGCAAATTTTTTGAGATTTCAGGTGAATTGCTAGGGAAATCGCGAAATTTTTGCACTTTTTTTGTTAAAAACATTGCTTGAAATGAAACATATTGTTCGTTTGAGATTTGGCAGCCACCTGGACTTATTCGCTTTTTTTGTACTTTCTCGGTTAGAACAGCTGGTTCTCGCAATTTTGTTTTACTTTGAAACCGTATAAATTTTAATTTTAAACGCATACTTTAGTCCCTTGCACAAGGCGTATTTTAAACGCGCTGACGACGCGCGTTTCAGGAACGCGCGTTTTCAGCGCCGTAGATGCCGATTTTTGTGTTTTCATAGATTGTGTTTTGCGATTTTTGTGTTTTGCGATAAATGCGCGTGTGAAGCGCGTTCGAAACTCGTTTGTATCGCTGTATTTGCGCGTATACGCGCTGTAAACGCGCCGGAAGCGCACGTTTCACGATCACCCCGTGTGCTGAGGTTACAAGGTTGCGTTCCAATCGCGTTTGAAGCGCGTCTTGGGTGCGTTTAAAATACGCTGTCTGCTAGGGCTTTAGGATTTATTTTAATGAAAATTGAAATACAGAATGGTGAAATTACCAGTATCAAGTAGGGGAACCCTTTATGGAGTGGAATACTCCAGAGCCTCGTCTGTTGATCAGCAGGGCGCATGTGAGGATGACGATGACGCACTAAAATCTTATGATTCCATACACCAATACTTTTCACTTAGACTAAGTAATAGTGTTAATACTCACGACCCAGATGGTTGCAAGCTTTCAAGTTTAAAGAACACATTCATTCCAAACTGCCGGCTGCAATGGGCTGGCTGAAAATGTTTTTATTATCAGAAATTACTGTTCTTTATTAAATAAATAAACGCTAAATAAACGCTACACACTCAAAGGCCCACACTAAGGTTTTCCCTTGTGTCGTGGGTCCCTTGGAACACACATAAAGACAAACACAAACACCCATGACCCGAGAACAAACATCTGCTTTTCGCACAAATGTTTGCCCCGACTGGGGATCGAACCCAGGACCCGCCGATCAAGAGGCAGCGTCACTACCACTCGACCAAACCGGCCGTTTGGTTTATTGTTAACAAACTGATGATATCAAGATTTATGATCACATCAATATAACGTATTTCATCCCAATAAAAGAAAATTCAAAATTAAATGTAGTTTATACTTTGTATTGTTGTTTTTTGATGGAACTCCATATTATAACATATGAAAGACATGATTTTTACCTGAAGATGATGTAATTGAAACCGGTCGCATACAATTTAAAAAAAAAAAACAAGTGGATTCGTCTTTTCGGATTTATGTACGGATTTCTAATTATCACTTGCTTAACGGTGAAGGAAAACATCGTGATGAAACCCGCCTGTCGAAGACAATTCATTTACGATAGAACGGTCCACCAACCTGCATTAGGCCAGCGTGGTGGACTATGGCCTAAAAACCCCTTCGTGTTTCGAAGGGAGGCCCGTGCCCCTCGGTGGGGACGTATATGGGCTGATGACGAAGTGGAACTAGTGTTAAAGTCAAGTCTTTCATTGGTCAAAATTAAATTCAAAAGTGAAAGACAACAGTCGCACGATTTGGCATCTTTCATATTATGACCAGACACATCCCAGAAGTTTCTTCACAGAGAAAACTTGGTATTATACTTACGACGCACGGTGTTCGCACTATAAATGGTTCTATAGTTTTAGACGCAAACTCTATTTCATCATACGTGACTTTCTGGGCATCACAACCCTTGCTGGGACACTCCTGTAAACAATATTCAGTTACATTAAGAATCGTTAGGCGGTTTTGGCTAGGTTAGGAATGGAATATATACATTCATAACTCGCGTTATTCATACATGTTTGGATCTTTCGATTTATACAGGAACTAGTTTTCCGCCCGGAATTTCGTTCCCGTAGGAATTTAGGAAAATTATGTAGCCTATGTAATTAACCAGGGTGTCAGCTATCTTCATACCAAATTTTTTTCAAAATTGGTCCAGCCGTTTGAGCGTGAAAGAGTAACAAACATCCATACATTTATATTTACTTTCACATTTATAATATTAGTAGGATAGGAAGTAGGACAAGTAGGCTAATTGTCCAACTGAGCCATGACGATTTTTGGTTGAAATGGTTTTGATAAGCAAATTAAACTTACTTTTTCAGCCATTTTATATGACGATCATTATTTCAGTTTGAAAATTATTTGGTTTTATTGTAATTTGGTGGGATTTGTGGTTGGGACTGGGTGGGTGATGGGTGGTTTATTGAAGTGGAATACTAAAAATACATGGTAATGTGGTTTTTCATGTTTTTTCTATTACGATAATAGAAAAAAACTTTTTGAATCCATCGTTTGTGGTTTGTAAAAAAATCAGGTTCAATTTGTGATTGGAAACAATTTGAAATGAAAATAAAATACGGGTGTCACTGTGGCAAGTAATGGTATTTTTCTTTCAGCCATCAGGATAGGTAAAGGACGGAGCCATACAGCCAAATCTTTCTTAGGTAAATGGTGACATGTCCACACAGCCATGTGTTCAATATTTTTTCTTTGTATGCTTTCCATGTCCTTCGTGAATTGAAAGTGTTTTGCTTACGAATTTGAATGATACATACTTACACGATAAGTCTTTTACAAAAAGTTTAATTTTTTTTATTTATATTTATAAAATTCGAATATAAATTGGAGCCATTTTTAACCGACTTCAAAAAAAAGGAGGAGGTTATCAATTCGGGTGAATTTTTTATTTTTTTATTTTTTTTATTTTTTATGTTTGTTACCTCAAAACTCCGTCATTTGTAAACCGATTTCAAAATTTTTTAACTAGTTACTTACTTTTGTGACTATTTACAATAATATTTCTGGACCGATCTTCACTTTCTTAAAAATCAAGTAGGAAAATAGCGAAATTTACTAACCCTGGTGTCAGAGTTTTCAAACCGTCAAATGGCTTCTCACTTGGTTTTACGACTGTGTCAATCGACAACAGCCGGGACTGATAGCTTTTAACGTGCTCTCCGAAGGACTGAAACGCTCGTGATAAATTTCCATTTTGATCACCCATCAGGTTTCCTGCCTCTGTATATGTCACTAATTGGTTGAGATCAGCGAGTACTACTGAGCTAAGAGCTTCCATTAAAAACTGTTCTTTGAACTCTGAACTGATAGCATCTGCTTGCCTGATAGTCTATTACAATATTAATCTGAAATATAAATAAAGAGACCATCTTATATAAGTAAAAAAAAATTATGATGGGTGACCATGACCATAACGGCAATAATATTCTCGAGGGTACGTTAGGCCGATGGTCCCGACTGTTGTTGATTAACAATAATTTGCGGTTTAAAAATTGTAAAACCAGGGTTAGTCAAGTTTGCCACTTATATACCTATTTGAATGATACATACTTACACGATAAGTCTTTTGCTAATAGGATTTTTTAATTTGAATTATATGGCATTTTTTTAAACACAAGTTATCCTTAACTATATATCTCTATGTCTGTTATAACATCATTCTATTATCAAAAGTCATAATTCCCAAAAACATAAATATTCCTCAAATATGTAGGGGTGTCTGATGGGGTGTCTGTCATCGTTTTTTCACCGAATTACGCCACCAAATAATTACCTAAACAGAGTCAAAGAGGCAAACCGAAACACTTTGGAACTTCCGAGGGTTTGTCACCCCCTGGTGGGTGGGGTGAGATTTGTTTTACCACAGAATCTCGAGCAAACTCGAAATGAAAGAGAGTTTTGAGTGAAAACATTTAGTAGGGGATTTAACTTCATAGAGTCTTCTGAATGAGAAGATTCATTTTTAAATGCTTGATGATTTAAATGGCTACAAATGATGATATTCGATGAACAATTTCGACTTAAAGATGACGTACATTGCTGCATTTTATTGACACCTTCAGTTCTTCTTCTTCGTTATCGAGTAGTCAAGGCGTTGGCTTACCCTGGTGTCAGAGTTTTCAAACCGCCCTATGGCCTCTGTAGTCTATCAACAAGCGCAGAAACGCTCGTGATAAATTGACTCTTTGGTCACCCATCAGGTTCCCTATCTCTCGGTTAAGATCAGCGAGCGCCCAGTTAAGCAACGTACATAGAGGCAGGGAACCTGATGGGTGACCAAAGTGGCAATGTATCACGAGCGTTTCCGTGCTTCGGAGGGCATGCTAAGCTGTCGGTGTTGTCGATTGACTACAGTCGTTAAACCCAAGTCAGAGGCCATTGTGCGGTTTAAAAACTCTGACACCAGGTTTAGCCAAGTTCGCCACAAACTTGACTATACGTACACGATAAGGAGAAGACTGGGCTACGAGTATATCTTTAGTTTAAATTGATATTGATGGTTATGTCTATGTCGACGCTATGACAGTCCTTCTGTGTCAACAGATGCAATCCCTACAAATGAATAGGTACGGACAGCAGCACGTCAGATTACCCATTTGCACTACGAAAGCCGACGCTATTACGAGTGACATAAGGGTGACGTCAAGGTCAACATGTATAACCTGATGTGCTGTCGTTTGTATATATAGAAGTGACTTTAAATTAGCTAGCGAAATTTTAGGGAGTGACTGTCCCCACGAAACTGAATAACTTTTCCTAAGAAACCTATATGAAATTCGAAAAAAAAATGTACTCGTAATTCCCATACAAAGGCAAATCAGGTTTGTTAACACAATTCATACGGGAAGGCGAAATAATTTTTTTATGAGTACTTCGAACAGTTGTTCAGTTTCGTGGGCTAATTTCTATTCATTAGTTTTTGGTTACAAATTAAAAGTCACTTAATATAGGATCGATATATGGAAAAATATTTTCGCCTGAAAATATTTTTCTGAAATACAACCTGAAATGTGCGATCAGATTTTTCTTGGTACGAGAAACGTCGTTTTTCTTTTTGAGAATTTCGTATGGTTTCCTTGGGAATAGTTGTTCAGTTGCCTGGGGAGGATCAGCCCCTACAATGTCACTATTTTTGTAGTTGCGCTCGTTTCATAGAGTTCCTTATCTGTTTTTTTTATTATAAAATGGGTAAACTCTTGACCTCAATCTTAACCAAGGTCATAGATGAGGTCGGCAAGTGAACAAAGAAAATGCTTAAAAGGCACTGGTACAGTTCCCCCGCACCGACGGAACACAGCAAGCTGTTTGGCGTCGGACTTCGGTAGAAAATTGGTCGCGAACCAGACCGACCTTCACAGAGCCGACCACACCGCAAGAGACCATAGGACGCCACCTCAGATTCAGAATAAATTGAGGTGTCGTTGCCTGGGGTGGATTAATAGGAGGCAGGTCTCATTTGTGTTTCCTTAGCCGCCTCTTATGACACCCACGGAAAGAAATGGGGTGGTCTTATTCTCAACCGATCACCACACGGCTAGAAATTCTCTTATCGCGCAGATCGTCTTTTGTCTCCTAAACGTTGGTCACTTTTGTATTAACCAGTATGTTACTGAGATCGGGGACCACAGTAGGGTCGTAAGAGGATGGGTAGGGGGAAAGAGGGTTGTGGGTGGGGGGAACGGGAGGTGGGCGGTAGGTGGTAGGGGCGAGAAAGTTATTAATTCTGGAGCGAGCGCCACAGCCTACAACCCGACTGCAAGGCTTACCTTCTCTGAAAATGTTCTTTTCGAACCAAAATGGTGTATGGGATATACAAAGCTTTAGGTAAATCTCTTTCAACCTCTCGGGTGGTTAATCAGTCCATGAAACTGAACAACTATCCCCCAATAATAGGTCAAAATACGAAAAAAATATTTTTGAGTTCCCATACAAACTTCATCAGCATATAGCGCATTTTGTATGGGAGATCAATTTTTTTTTTCGTATTTTGACATTATGCTCCTTAGTGAAAGTTGTTCAGTTTCATGGACTGATTTAGCACCCGAGAGGTTGAAAGAGATTTACGTAAAGCCCTGTATTTGGAAGTTCTTTATAGTTGATCGAAGGGAAGAGATAAAAAAATCCATACTAATATTATAAATGCGAAAGTATCTCTTTCTGTCTGTCTGTCCGTCTTTCACGCCTAAACTACTGAATCAATTTTGATAAAATTTGGTACAGAGATAGATTAGAGCCTGGGAAAGGACATAGGCTACATTTTATCACAGTTGGGCACGATATAACCTGTAGTTCACGCAGGCGTAGCCGCGGGCGGAAAGCTAGTACTACATATTATTGACTTTAAGTTACCAGAACATCTATCGTGGCTTCGTTTGTACATACAGCAGCACGTCAAGTTATCTATTTGCACTACGAAAGCCGCCGCTATTGCAGTCTAGATAAGGGCGACGTCAAGGTAAAATGCTTAGCCTGATGTGCTGCCGTGTGTACAAAGGCCAGCGCATCAGGTTACCCATTAATTGAAAAATCGTTCTTATCGCAACAGCACAGAGTGCACGTATGGGTAACTTGATGTGCGGCCCCCTGTGACTCTCATATGCTTTTCAATAATATTTTTGAGTACAAACAGACACCGGCACTTACACTATGAAAATCGTCACTAACCAGGCTTCTTCAAGGTCAAAATGTCTAGTCTGATGTGTTGTCGTGTGTATTTATGTGATGCCGACCCATTTAGATATGTGGCGAACTTGAATAACCCTACTTGCAGAGTTTTCAAACCACCGAAAGGTCCTGACTTGGTTGGTCTTTCTTCTTAACGTGTGGGTATAGTTAAGTGTGTGGCGAACTTGGCTAACCCTGGTGTCACAGTTTTCAAACCACACAATGGCATATGACTTAGTTTTAGCGACTGTAGTCAATCGACAGCCACCGGGACCGACAGCTTAACGTGCCCTCTGAAGCACGGAAACGCTCGTGATAAATTGCCACTGTCATTCATCAGGTTCCCTGACTGTGTGTAGGCTGCTTAACCTCACTGATCGGTTGAGATCAGCGAGCGCCACTGGGCTACCAGCGCTACTTACTGAAGCCCAGAAGCGCCCGTAGCCTAGTTAAGTTCACCATATGCTTGACATTACATTCTTACCAGCCCATATACGTCCCCACCGAGGGGCACGGGCCTCCCTTCGAAACACGAAGGGGATTTAGGCCATAGTCCACCACGCTGGCCCAATGCGGGTTGGTGGACCGCTCGTCTTTCGAAAATGAATTTTCTTGGACGGGTGGGTTTCATCACGATGTTTTCCTTCACCGTTGAGCAAGTGATAATTAGAAATCCGTACATAAATCCGAAAATACGAATTTAGTGGTACAGGCCCGCACCAGGATTTGAACCCGCGACCTTCGGATTACAAGTCTAGCTCATTACCAACTGGGCTATCACCGCTTTTTTATTTGACATTACATTAAAATAAATATTTTCATTGAATATTAAAAATTAATTATTTTAATATTTTATTTTCTTCATTGTTTATTTGTCTTTCTGTATCTATTCAATTAATTTTTCTAATCCTTTTTGTACTGTACGCCTACTCATCATGATTTCTTCTCAATGTTCGTTAGGTTGACTGAAAGAGATCCCCTAGTGGGATAAGTCCGCCTTTGTACCTTAAATGTATTCTAACTTTAAGTACCATATTTTGCTCCTGTAAGAATATCTATTGTACAATAAAGGATTTACATACATACATACATTTTAAAGTGTAATTAGTCAAGTATATACCAAACCTTCTAACCTTGCTTGGTGTAAAAATCAAAATAAATAAACATATTTTGTGGGACGTATTAGTTAGTTAATACGTCAATTTACATTTCTTAGATTTAGTAAGGCTTGTCATAAACAACAACAGCTTGGTCTGATGAAAGAGCGTCGATGGTCAAACGGCTAGTGGGTCGGACTCGTAAGCGATGCACACTAACCTATGCTCTTACGGTGAGGGAAAACATCGTGAGGAAACCTGCACATTCTGGAGACTAAATGTGTAACCATGATCCAATCCGGTCAGGTCACCTGTTAGCAGGGTCACGGAGATTAGATGGCAGTCGCTCCACTGTAATGACTTGACCTGCCAAACCCTGGATCATGGTCAAGCGTACCCCGAATGAGAAACGGGACTAAGCGCTAGAAAGAAGAAGAACAGCTGGGTCTGATGAAGCATGGGAAGGCTCGTGATAAATTACCACTTTGGTCACCCATCAAAGTACCGCTCTCCATAAACGTTACTTATCTTTACAGATCGGACGTTACTGCTATGTTACAACAAGAGTTACTGCTATGTTCAACAAGCGCTTCCACTGATCTATTTTGGACACATTGCTAGCTATTCAATTCGTCAGGTTAACCTTTAACATTTGTGTGGCATACGAGTACATTAGTAGAGAATTATGTTTTGATTAGTGTACTACGAAGTAGAGGTCGAGAGCGTACAAGTAGCGATAGCATAAAATGATTGTTAAAAAAATATTATACAAACAAGCTTTTACTTAAATGTAAATTTTTTTCGTACTCTTTTCAAGAAACACTAGAATGTATCAGCTGCCTTGCCTTCTATACTGTCATCGTTAGTAAGTGGGATGCCAGGTTCTGCTGTATTGTGAACGAAAAGCTGACAATCTCTCACCACTAATGATTCAAGACATTTATTTGACATAAAACACTACAACGCAAAGGAAAAAAAACAACGGGTTGCACTCTGGGAGTGCCAGCAGAAGTGAAAACTTGAACATATATTACTTCCTTGCGGTCTACTATCCCTCCGCCTTACGAATTTTTGATCTGGTCACGTGCCCTGACGCGAATTTAACATTTTTTACCCATCCCAAAAATTGCACTCTAAAGAAGTTTTCACTCTCCTTCCGTCTTACGAATTTTCTACCAGGTCACGTGATCTGATGCGAGTTTAACATTTTTTACCCATCCCAAAAAGTGCACAACGCCGCTAAAGAAGTTTTCACTTCAAAAAATTAAACACAGGACAAAAACACATACAGAAAAACGACAAAACAACATATTATGTAAATAAATAGTGGATTGTTCTGTGATTGGATAACGAAACAAACTTACATTATATTTCATTTTATAACCCTCTGAATTTATGTCAAACGTGGCATCAAGTGGTTTTAAAAACACCGATGCTCTGTTCTACCTACCCTGATAGGGACGACTTTAGGCGTACAGTATGTAGGAGGTAGTCTTTTATATTTCAGCTTAAGGCGACTACAGCACCTAAATTACGATTTTATGATGCGTAGATAAGCATGACGCACTACATTAAATCGAAGAAAAAAAACCACGGTAATATTCAGGACATAAACTAGATAAGTAGTTTGCTGAAAACATGATTCAGCACTTTTGGTTCGATAGAAAAAGCTCACATAGTCACCTCTAAATATCCAATATTTTGTATCTTTTAAGCTGTAAAAATGATAGTAAAATGCACACAGGAACTTGAATTTGCTATCAAAATGTTCGTGATTGAACACTCTCGATAAGTAGTTAACGCATTTTTCGATTTAAGCTGTTACCTTTCCATAAATCTCATTTTTCTAACTTTCGAACCTATTTTTACGCACGCACACTTTCATAGTCCATGTGTGCGTGCGTAAACTTCATGTATCGCCACTGATGTCCGCATTGCCGGCCCAGGCCTGAAGAGAGACGGAGATGGTACTATTCCTCTGTGTGCCGCCTTTTGCTCAAGAACGATCGGGTGCTGTAGTCGCCTTAATCACATCTCATTTGGTTATTTTGGTTTAAAAATTCATATGAAGGCAGCGCCATGGCCTTAGTATTTTGGGCAGCCCTCAATATACTCGTATATGACGTCAAACCGTCACTTGTGTTGCTGAATTGACCTCAAAATCTCTCTCGCCAGTCTTCATTGAATGTAGCCTCCGAAAATCAGTGTAAAAGGGAAACGAGTTTGGCTGCTGGCTGTACCGAGTCATATCGATCTCGGTATGAATATTTGAAGTCGGGCCGTCCTTGCATGTGCCACAGACTTATGAACTAAAAGGATTGAAAAGGCAGAAAAATATGTAATGTGGTTTTAGAGATCTATAAAAACAAAAAAATGGGTGCGTGTACTTATGTACCCGCGTGAGAAGTTATACTTCTTTGAGCGGTTAAGCAGACAGCTTCATACTGTTAATTTTGTGTCACAGATGCGCGCGCATCTTAAAATTTCACTCTCATCATTTTTTCATAACGTGCCTAGCTTCATACTGTTAATTTTGTGTCACAGATGCGCGCGCATCTCAAAATTTCACTCTCATCATTTTTTCATAACGCGCCTAAAGAAGTATAACTTCAAAAAACTCTTTTGCACAACAATAAAATTATGCCTTGGATAATTAGACACAGACTCCAAGTTAAGTCCGTTTCAGGGCATTAAATAGACCACGTTTTTTAGTTTGTTATTAAATATTTTTAGTTTACTCAAGACATAGATGCACGAGTACTGTTGATGGATCTGGAAAAGGTTTGGCTAAATGCAACGAATTTTAAAACAAAAGGTAACTTTAAAATTTTAAAATTTGAGGGTGGCGGTAACGATTCTCAACATGTTAATATTTCAAAATATAGAGAGAAAAAAAACAAAGTTTATGGAAGAATGTTTAACCACATACTAAACATAGTTTCGGTGTGGTAGGCTCCGTAAAGGGCCGTCTGGTTCGCGACCATCCTCCTACCGAAGTCCGACGCCAAACAGCTTGCTGTGTTCCGTCGGTGCGTAGGAGTACCAGGTGCCTTATAGGCATTTTCTGGGTTGACTCGCTCCATCGTCGACCTCATCTATGACCTTGGTCAAGTTAACACATCTCATAAAAAAATAATACTGTCAGGTCTACGAAAGCAGTAAGTCTGCAGTGCATCGTCCATAGAATGCATTAAAAACGCAGAGAGTTTGGCCTCACAGCCACAGCTTCTACTGATGAAATAGTAACGGACTCTGTATACAGTTATTAACAAATCTGAATTCAGCTGCAGGATTAATAATTACCAATGTGTGCATAGAAATTGATTTCGCAGAACATGGTGTTAGGCCACTACGTATTGCATCGATAAAACGGTTTGTGGATGTGTTAAGGACGACGGAGAAGAAATTGATAGGCCATGGTTGACGTATGAGATCTAGAAAGGAAAAGCGATGATAATAGCGATGTTTCGGTTGGTGATGCCACAAAAGACTTATGCGGACTAAAAAGGTCCGTTTTCGGATCGACAAGATAAGAAGGGATAGTGACAAGGAGCGAGTTCCTGTAGTCGAGGTCTGAGGTTGCCAGTATAGATATTGGTGCCAGTATAGACTTTTCAGTGCTTGGAGTCATAAGATAAAAATGGATTACGGTGAGAAACTCGTTTGGGTAATTGTGACCAGGGGACCAAAGTCCAATAGTTGATATTAAAAAAAGTTGTAAGTGGAAAGCTTGTTTCTCTTTCTACATTTTTGAGTACATTGAAAATCAAATCTAAAATCTTGAACTATGAAACGTCCTCGTTTTGTATACTTAAGGCAAAAACTCGCTCCTTAACTATTTATTTCTAGCAACATCTGCATCTTGGCTTTATAGCTTCGGTTTACGTGAGGGATATTGTGCAGTGATTGGTTGAGATTGAATCAGAGCGCCGCCGCTCCATTTAATTTAGGTCATAGTTGCGCCTTGTTCCCGTTGACATTCGGCCACTGCTCTCTTGGCCTTTTGAAATTGTATAACTACATCAATTAGTTGTACTATTTCGTTTGGTTCAAGAATTTTATCAGAAATGTCATTATCATCTAGAAAATCTACTTTTCGACTGATTTGTAGTTATCTCTCTTTGTGTACACCGCGCCAGTAAGCCTACTTTCTTCTTCTATTTGTAACCAGTATTTACTCTTATTAACTCTTACTTTTTCTTCTTCTGTAATTATGGTAATCTAGAACATCTATTTCTGCCTATGTCAACTAAGAATTACAGAATTAGTTAGAGTAGTCAGTGTCAAGTGGTGAAACCATGCATGGTTTATAATATGTTCGAGGCTAGTCCGTTGATCAGTAGGGTTGAAAGTGAAGTAGGTAATGTAAGGATGAAGTGCACCGTTTGAAAGTGAAGTAGACAATTTTGAAACACCAGGTTCTTATTCACCCACAGCCAGTTATTTCTCTTAAAGACGTCTAAGTCTATTACAGTGATTATCTATAAGTATTTGTTTCTATAATTTCCCAAGGCTTTGAAATTTAAAAGTCGCCATTGTCAAGAAATGAAACCCTGTACGGGTTGTCACAGCCTCGTCCGTTCATCGGTATGTAGGGTGCACTGCTATCCAATTTTAACCGTGTGGTGATCAGTTGAGAATAACACCACCCCATCTCTTTCCGTGGGTGTCGTAAGAGGCGACTAAGGGGAAACACTAATGAGACCTGCCTCCTAGTAATCCATCCCAGGCAACAAAACTTCATTTTTTTCTGAATCTGAGGTATCGTCCTATGGTCTCATTCGGTGTGGTAGGCTCTGAAAAGGGCCGTTTGGTTCACGACCACCCTCCTACAGAAGTCCGACGCCAAACAGCTTGCTGTGTTCTGTCGGTGCGTGGGAGTACCAGTGCCTTTATAGACATTTTCTGGGTTAACTCGCTCCATCGTCGACCTCATCTTTGACCTTATGGTCAAAATTGAGGTCAAGAGTTTACCCATCTTATAGTAAAAAAAAAAAAATAGGGTTGACGATTATACAGAACTAGAAACCCGTTCGCTATCTTTAAGATATCTAAGGTTCGTATTACGCGACTCAGACTCTGATATATACTTAAGTAGCAGGCGTCTTTGTCATTTTGATAGTGAAAGAACGAAATCAATTCTTAAGTATAGATCAAGACGTCCTTCTGTAATACAGGCCTAAGTCTACTTCGATGATTGTCTAATAGTTTTTCCCGAGAAGAGGTTTTGCAAAAGAGTTGTCGAATTGGTCTTCTGGTCTCCGAATGACATTAATCATTGGCTGAACATTAACTAATTACCTCCCGTATACTGAATGCCTCTCACGGTAGTAATAGTGAGAACCGTATCCGCCTCAGTACGTGCTCTGAAAAGGAATCACCCTGTGTTTGTCTCCACATGTTATGTGTTTATGTGCTAAGGCTTTACTTTGGAGTGATTGTTGTTGATAGTATAGAGCGTTATAGTTATTAACGATACTAGTGTCGTAGGTTATGTGTAACGTGAGCCCATTTGAAACACGAGCGAAGCGAGTGTTTTATAGGGCTCCAGTTACACATTACCTAAGGCACGTATATTGTTCAACGTTTTACAATGCAGTAGCCGAGGAAAAGAAACTAAAAAAAATATTGTCTAAAAAAATGTTGTCAAAAACTTACATCGTATAGGTATATCCAAAGTTCTTAAAAGATAGTATTTCCAATAAACATTCACTAAAAACGTGTTACAATTGAACAATGTGCACTTATATTTTACGATTAAAAACAAAACATTAAGGAATTAACATTTTTATAACACTAAAATAATTTTGTTGAACAAATAATTTCAAATGGCGGGCAAAACAATGGCGAGCAAAATATTTTTCCACAATTATGAGGCAAAGGCTAAGGTAAATAAAATGCCAATTTCGCCTACAGAAATTATTAAATAGTTCAATTATTTGTTAAAAATCTGATTTGTTTTTTTGAAAAAGTAAAATAAATAATTTACTTTTATATTCTATTTCACTAAAAATCAAGAATATCGACAAAAATAATTATTTTGTCAGGCATAAAAACTCTTTGCTGTTATTTTATAAAGCCAGTATGAAGCTTTATGAAAAAGGTAATACTCTCACTTGTCAAAAGGGTTACTGAATTATCAAATCAGCTACTCTTTATTGCGTCATACATTTTTATCAGTATTTTATTCACTTTTTGCTTACTTTTTATGCATCACTTGATAAAAAAAATAACTTTACTGGATCACAGAATAGCCACTGAAGTTGAATTTTGGTATATGAAAAATGGTTTATTTGCTCATTAGTTCAAATTTTTTTTCTTTACAAAATCTTCTTCTCATTTCAAATTACATAACATGACATGTGTTTTATGGGGTACGTAAACGTACACTCGGTGGCCATGTTACGGGGCCACTTCCGAGCAACTGCATTGTAAATGAAATAACGCGACCCTGTTTGGTAGTACCATAGGTAGACTTAGTATATCTTAAAATGAATATATCTATTTATGTATAATTTTTTTGGGACCAAGAGATTTTTTAAATTGAAGTGAAATCTTTTTGAATTGTTGTGCACTTTGAAGTATGGGTAAAACATGTTAAACTCGCGTCAGAGGCACGTGTCTGTCACGTGACCCTGATCGAAAATCCGTAAGGTGGAGGAATGTTTAATAAATATAGGAAATTAAAACTGCAAAAGTCAAGATGTCGCGGAGGGGTGTTTGATAAATATTGGAAATTAAAACTGCAAAAGTCAAGATGTCACCCGGTGTCAGCATAGAAAAAATTAAAATAAATATTAATACACAGCGTTAATGTTCTGCCGGCACTCCCGGAGTGCAACCCGTTTTTTTTTTCCCAGCCCAAATACGTCCCGATCGAGGAGCACGGGCTTCCCTTCGAAACACGAAGGGGATTTAGGCCATATTCCACCATACTGGCCCAATGCGGGTTTGTAGGTGGCTTTCATCACGATGTTTTCCTTCACCGTTGAGCAAGTGATAATTAGAAAGACATTACCAATTTACACAAGAGAGAATACTGCAATGCAATACGTGCTAATACTCATACTATATGTTCCGTTATCTGTACTTATTATTTTTGTATTAATTCTGCCAGGCCTAGCATGCTTTCAAAACGTCATTATTATTTCTAGATCGAAGAATAAAAGTAATAAAACTTTTTCACTAATTATTATAAATATTAGTTGGGGTAAGAATTGAACACAACACAATGCAATACAATGTACTTTATTGCACTTTAACACAAATAAGGTACAGTTATATTTTATACAAAAGTTATGTTAGATTTCAATATACTAAGTTATGTCAGTTATTTTAACCGTATTAAAATTTTCCAGCAGCTCTAGCACGATAACGACAAACTCGCGCTCGGCTCACGCTGAAACTTAACTTTGATTGCGCGAGTGTCCCGCGCAAAGGCTTGCTCGCCCTATGGCGTTGTCAATGTTGACATTTTGACATATTACCGCGGTGTTGTCGCGGCGCTGTCACTATCGTTCTCGGCCCGCTGATGATTTATTTCTTAACTGGATCTTTAGATGTAGTTATTAGCTCAAAGTGTTATTTAATAGCATGGCAATGCTCAAAACATTCCTGTCACAAGATACACGAGAAAAATATATAATGCAGAAACTATGCCTTCTAAGTTCGTATAGTTGTAGACTACTCGACCCGCCCATACGCAGATTAGCCCATTTTGTGCGTAGTATTAAAAGCTTTCAGATAAATTAAATAACAGCAGGGCATGCCTGTTATTATGGATCTAGGGATCGCTCTATATGACCGATTGTAGAGCTAGGAAAGTGTTAGAAAGAAAAAAGAAAAAAAAAGAAAATCAGCGCATTTAATGAGTTTATCGACAGGATGAAAGGCTTTTATGTATGAAAAATTATTAGATAACTTTCACGTTGCAGAGAAAAAAAAACCAAAAAATAAACGCTACACACTCAAAGGCCCACATTAAGTTTTTCCCTTGAGTCGTAGGCCCCTCGGACCCAAATAATAACCTTTAGAATGAATGTCAAATGTGGTGTCAATGGTTCCAGAACCACATGACCCATTGCCTACCCCGAAAGAGATTACAGGCGTGAGTATACAGTAAGAGTACCAACATGATCTGTAATCTTTTTTTATTATTCTTTATAACGAATGAGTTAGCTCTTGACCACAATCTATCTCAGGAGCGAAGATGCGGTCGAGGATGTAGCAAGCTCACCCAGAAGATGCCTATTCACTCGAACTTTAAAGAGACTCGGGTTATATTCAAGACTATTACAGATAGTCTAGTCTAGATACTTCGGCCTGTTTTGCCCTATCTTAGTTTTCCGAGCTCCATTTTGAGTGTATATGAAAATAATCAACAACGGGGCGTTATTATTGGTTAGCGGACGTGATAAGAAGGCTTCGATAACGATACACGGCTTTAACAATTGTCTGCACGAATGAGACCGTGTTTCAATGGTGACCTGAAATACATACCGCGAGACCTATTCAAAAAAAAATTGATTTGATCTATTTACAGTAAAGATTCTGAATCGTGGTGAAGATGATGTCGATTATTTTTGGCTCACATAATTGCCTTCCCAGAAAGAGATTACAGGCGTTAGTACCAATGTGATCTTTGTTTAATTTTATTTTTTATAATGAATGGGTTTGCTCATGACCACAATTCAGCCCAGGGGCGAAGATGTGGTCGAGGATGTAGCAAGCCCACCCAGAAAATACCTATTCACTCGAACTTTAGAGAGACTCGGGTTATATGAGCCCGGAAATACAGACGCAGGCAAAGAATTCTATTCCTTAGCGGTGCGCAGTATAAAAGATGAACAGAAGTGCTCAGTAAGGGTGGTACCCCGCAGTGCGTCTTGATATCCGGTAGATGAAAGGGGCACACTCCCCGAAGTAAATCTTGTAGAAAACACTTAAGCAAGCTACTTTGCGTCTATGAGCTAGACTTTGGAGTTTATTTTTTAGATAGATAGATAAAAACATTTATTTACATAATCACAGTACACGAACAATCAATATAAAGCATTACAACACACAAAAATAAATTGAACATGGAACACAACACAAACAAGTACAAAATTTGGTAATCAGAGAGGTAAGATTACGAGAGAGTCGTGTACTGTGCCGGTGAATCGGCTTTGGCTCAGCTTAATGTTACAGCAGAGCTGCAACGCTGATAATTCTGCCAATACCCAGAGCATTCGAAACGCACCTACTGCAATAAATGAATAGTAATGTAAAATTTAAAATATTAACAGAGAAAAAAAAGAATAAAAGGGGTGCATACAAGAAATTACGTCAGATACATAAATATAAACATTGGATTGTGGTATGATAAATTAAAACAATAATTATATAAATCAGTGTATTTTAAAATAGATGGTCAAAATTTTTCCGGATAGTAGATTTTTTGTATAAGTTTTTGATCAGAAATCAAATTTTCTTTAAGTTTGCACTTTTATTTCACAAGTGAATTAAGAGTACGGAGCGGTGGGGGGATGTTATTCCAGCATTTAGTAGCACTGTACCGGAAACTTCCGCGAAATGCTGCCGTTTTATGCTGGGGCACAACCAAAGGACCTAGTTCCTGTAATTGTACACTTTGCTAACCTTTGCCTCATAAAGGGAGTCTTCCCGACTGCACTAAAACAATCAATCGTAACCCCTGTTTATAAGAATGGCAAAAAAGAACTAGTGAATAATTACAGACCTATATCTGTTCTACCGGTGCTCTCCAAGATTCTGGAAAAACTGATAAACATAAGGCTTCTTGCTTTTCTGGATAATTTTAATCTATTATCACATAACCAGTTTGGTTTTCGACATGGTAAATCTACCGAGGATGCTGTGTCTGCACTGAGTTCACTGATTATAGAAAGCCTAGATAGTCATAAAAAATGCATATCGGTTTTCCTAGATTTAAAGAAGGCGTTCGACACCGTATCACTTCCCATTCTTATACACAAATTAAATAAGATAGGAATCAGAGGAACACAACTACAGCTCTTATCTGATTATCTATCTAACAGGAAGCAAAAGGTCAAGCTTGACAACTATGCCAGCACATACGAGGATGTGTCTTATGGAGTATCGCAAGGAAGCATTCTGGGCCCTACCCTGTTTCTTATATATATAAACGACCTGTGCGACCTACAGGTCCAGAATGCCAAAATATTCTCCTACGCGGACGACACCGCCATAGAATTTGTCGGTGACTCTTGGGCCAATGTTAAGTTTAACGTGGAAAGAGGTTTTACTAAAATTGATAGTTGGCTGAAAAATAATCTACTTACACTTAATACAGATAAGACCAACTATATATGCCATACTATATACAGTGACACACAACCTGACAGAAACTTTGCAGTACAAATTCATAGCTGCAATGGAAGCAGCTATGACGCAATGTGCAACTGTAGCTGCCCCACACTCCTGAAAGTTGCACAAACAAAATATCTTGGTGTCTTGCTTGACCAGCGACTGTCCTGGCATCCACACCTGGAATATGTAATAGCAAGAATGAGAAAACTTACGTGGATTTTTAGAACTCTAAGGTATGTGATGCCAGGGACAGTGTGGCTGATCAGAATCAAGAAAGTGCCCCTAATAACAATAAAAATCTTCTAAAGCAAATCTATATAGCGCTGGTCCAATCTATTTTGATGTACTGTATCTCTGTCTGGGGTGGGGCTACAAAAACTAAGTTCCTTGAATTAGAACGAGTGCAACGTGGCCTTATTAAAATAATGTATTTCAAAAGGCGCCGATTTTCCACAGAACTCTTATATCAAGAAACGAAATTGATGTCTATTAGGAAACTGTACGTCCTAAGTATTGTCTTAAAAAAACATAAAAGTCTCGAATATGATACTAATAGGAGGAGTGACATTGTTGCCACTGTTCCTAAAACTAACACGACGTTTGCTAGTAGGCAATACAATAAGCGTTCAGCAAATGTATACAACATTGTTAACAAAGATTTGAACATTTACCCAAAACTAGTGTTTGAAAATAAAAAAATTATATCCAAATGGCTAGAGTCTAAGTCATACGGGGAGATTGAGAACATGCTAGATGTGTAGAGGAACATTGCATGGTTACCGATCCCAAGACACAGTCGTAAGGCTGCGCACCTGGGGTTTCCTAATTCAACCAGGACTTTGGGCGTGATACACTTTATCCATTCACACACATGCAGTATTAAACCAACTTACTTATAAGAACTGACTCACAAAGCTACTCTACTCATACCTATTCTTATACTCACCTAAGTAATTATATACCCTCGCACCGCACATAACCGCGCATACCCACAGACACACACACACACACATATACACACTTGGTATACTGTGAAAACATGTTATTTCTGGTACTGTATTGTAAAATGTAGTTGCACTTTGTTATTTCTTTAATATAATTAAGAACGTTAAAAAAATGTTTTTCTTTTTTTTTTTCTTTTTACTTACCTTTGTTTTACAGTTGGCGTACCTACCTACAATGTATGTAATTTAATTATAAGAAGAGTGGTGTTACCCGACACAGGCGATGAGCTTAATGGGTGGCACCTGTTACTAGTTTTTAAGAACCCATTGTAGAGGAAATAAAGATTATTTATAATTATTTATTATTATTATAAGGGATAGAGCAGACACACAGCACAGCTGCGCATGTGTTCACGCCATGAGAGCTTTCTAAACAAATAATCAGGCTTTACTAGCTTTTTGTCACCAATGAGCTTCCTGGCTCGGCGGTCCACCGATTCCAGAGCAGCTAGCTGATATTTGGCCGAACCATCCCAGAGGTGGCTGCAATATTCCATGCACGATCGGACCTGTGCCTTATAAAGGGTTAGGAGTTGATCAGGCGTGAAGTATCGCTTAACCCTACTAAGGTTTTGGCCGCAGTTTGAGCTTTGAATTCGGTGGAGGTGCCGAAGTTAAGGTTACAGTATACTTACCTGAGAAGAGTTGGCAGCTGGTACATTCTAAGTTTTTTTACTTCCAGTCCAGCGTGGAAGTAACATGTAGTATAAGTATTAAAAAAATAAAACATAAAAAAACATAAAAAATATACATACAATCAAACATGGAAGCTTCTCCTTTTCAACCGACTCTAAAAGGGAGGAAGTTCTCAATTCGTCTATATTTTTTTGTATGTTTGTTACGCGATAACTCCGAAAACTGTCGATCGATTTTTAATATTATTTTCTTGTTCGAAAGAGTATACTCTTGAAGTGGTCCCATAAAATTGTATCTAAAACGATTCAGCGCTTTTGAAAAAATTTACAAAAACAGTAAAATACTTACAAACCAAAACGTCATCTAGATAACTGAATGTCGTTTTCGTTGGTGGTTATCTGCTAATAGGCATTGTAGTTCGCGAAAAATAGGAAAACTGGTGGAATAAAATCACTTCATGCAAAATATTATTGCTGGGATTGAATTCGGGTACTCATACGTTTTTAACGTGGAAAATTACTTGAAAAGATACAATTTTGATTAAGCAAGTTGTCACCTAATACAAACGAGCAGTTTTTCATTGGTTGGGGTCACTGAGGTCAAAGGCCGCGTGTGACACTTCGTCCGTTCGTCTCCGCACCGTCTGCAGGTCGTCTGGGCGTTGTGAGACACAAACTGCATACACATACATAAATACATACGTTAATATTGGGGACTGTAAATTACAAGTAATTTTCAGGGAAAGAAAAATGTTTGGCGCGATTGGGACTTGAACCCACGACCCCAGGATTAGATCTCCGGGTGCTAAAATGGTCCCTTTAAATTGTTTGTGAATAACCGCGGGTAATTGAGAATCTGAACCAGCCACTGAACTGAATCAATGTCCCTCGGAAAAAAGGTCGATTTTTTTTGTTTTTTTCTTGATAATTCTCAACTATAAATATCTCAAAAGTGATTTATCAGTTTCACGAAGAGTTATTCAGTTTCACGAAGAGTTATTCAGTTTCACGAAGAGAATCAGTACAAAAACTTTTGCTAATTTAGGCTCGTATAAACTCAAGGCTTGATCTATATTAAGTACTAGCTTTCCGCCCGGGACTTCGTTCCCGTAAGAATTCCAGAAAATCGTGTACCCTATGTTCATCACGGATAATGTAAAATTCTAATGGTGAAATAATTTTTCACATCAGTCCACTAGTTTCGGAAAATATTCAATGCAAACAAACAATCAAATCTTTTCTCTTCTATACATATTATAAAGAGGAAAGATTTGATTGTTTGTTTGTTTGCATCGAATAGGCTCCGAAACTACAGGACCGATTTGAAAAATTCTTTCACCATTGGAATCCTACATTATCCGGGATGGACATAAGGTACACGATTTTCCCGAATTCCCACGGGAACGAAGTCCCGCGCGGGAAGCTAGTTATAATATTAGTAGATAATTGGCTCTTTCTCTCACTGTCAAAATGACAAAGACGACTGGTATTTAAGTAAAGATCAGAATCTGAGTCGCGTTCTGTAATACGGACCTTGTCCCCCTCATCCGCGTCTCTGATTCGAGATATCAAATGATGCATTTAGCCTAAACAAGAGGAAAAATCCGACTGAAACGTAAGGTTCCAGCTATTGTATTTAATTAAAAACAAAGTCCAAGGCTGTTTCCTACAATAACCGAGCAAGGAGATGGCTTGTTATATAAATTTCTCCACTCCCCAGGGAGTGAGGCGTAGTGGTAGTGTGAGTACATTATATCCATTTTCTGGGTCGTCCTTCCTACAAATACGTTTTACGCGGAAGCTAGCGTTTACCCAAGCAAAATTCCACTCTAAACCCACAAGATAAGGTTCTGATTTGTAAAAGATATCACGTAAAAGGTAGTTATTTGATTAGGGTGTCAGGCGTATCACCGAGAACGCGAGGTTTTCGATCGAATTTGCGTATTCCCACTTTTTTTTGTATGAAATTGATGCGAAATTGTTTTTTTGATAGTGGGAAATATCGTGTGGTGATGTGACTGAGATTTATTGGGAAAACTGCTGTTGACAAATAGTTTTTACTTAGGATATCGATGCTATTAGGGTGGGTTGTCGCTAAGAGTTGGCTAACATAACACAACACATAACATTAACATTTGCGTTTATTTGACACTACAAAGATAGCCAGCACATTAAAATATTAGGGACAGCAGCCACTTAAAATAGGTTTAATAAAAACCTGTGCTATAAGTGTCTGCTTTACAACTTAAGTCACAATTTAGACACAGTACAGACATTTCATTGCTTAAGGCTACAGGCATTGATTTTAAGTTGGGCTATAAAATCGCAGTTGCCATGTCGGTGTTGGAGTACAACAAACAGAGAGAAGGATAAAAAACAGAAACAGAGAGAAGGATATCTGACCAAATTAGTTTGACCCTTCGTTTAGATAATGTGTTGATAGCTTGCTATTACAATGACTTCATTTTATTCAAATTCACTTAGTCTCTCAGAAAATATCATTCTTATTTGTGTGTGCTGTGAAGCGTAGTAGCAAATAGCTCATTGCTTTTGTTCCGTAGATGTTAAACTGAGAGATCAGAATGCAAACTGCAGCTCGAGCATGCCTTCATCGCGCGCGTAATGCGCCGCGGTCCTATGTCAACATTGACAACGCCAGAGGGCGCGCAAGGTTTTGCGCGGGGCCCTAGCGCAATCAAAAGTCAGTCGAGTGGCGTGGCGTGCCGCGCAAGTTTGTCGCGCATGATGCTCGACCTGCTGAAAGCTTCATAAACCAAATATTGCTAAACTCGGTAGGTTTATACGTCCCCACCGAGGGGCACGGGCCTCCCTTCGAAACACGAAGGGGATTTAGGCCATAGTCCACCACGCTGCTGGCCCAATGCGAGTCGGTGGACCACTCGTCTTCGAAAATTTTCTTGGACGGGCGGGTTTCAACACGATGTTTTCCTTCACCGTTGAGAAAGTGATAATTACAAATCCGTACATAAATCCGAAAAGACGAATTTAGTGGTACAGGCCCGCACCAGGATTTGAACCCACGACCTTCGGATTACAAGTCTGGCTCATTACCAACTGGGCTATCACCGCTATCGATAGGCTTAACGACACGTAAAGCTTTTTATCAAGAAATTGTCTTTGTGTCCTTGTGTAGGATCTACACTGTTAGTGAACGAAAGCCAATTTTTACATACATACTTATGCCTGTAATATCATACGGGGTAGGCAGAGAATCAATGGTTCAGAACCACTTGATGCTACGTTTGACATAAATTCTTGGGGTCATTAGATGAAACTTGATGTATAGTGGTGAGATGTTGTCAGAAATTCGCCCTTAATACAACAAAACCATCGCATCCCTATTGTTGACTTTTACAGTATGCCTGGGAAGAGTTGGCAGCTGGTACATTCTATTTTTTCTTTTCACTCCCAGTCCAGTGTGAAAGCTAATTATTAGTACTTAAACATTCACTTGTAAAAATAATAATTAAAGTTTAAGCTTCTTAAATGTAACGCCGTCGTCCTTGTTTACGTCAACAAGATGATAATTGTAATTTAAAGTCGCATTAAATTTAATGTGGGTACGTTTCTGCTACTAGATAAAATCTGCGACTTCTTCCATGTGGAAAAGTGGCCTATGTCATTATATTACTAACTAGCATTCCGTTCGGGACTTCGTTCCCGTGGGAATTCGGGAAAATTATGGAGCCTATGTCCATCGGGGATAATGTAGCTTTCTAATGGTGAAAGAATTTTTCGAATCGGTCCAGTAGTTTCGGAGCTTATTCAATGCAAACAAACAAACAATCAAATCTTTCCTTTTTATAATATGTATAGAAGATAGATAGATATATATATAGATAGATAGAAAAGCCTTCTAACTATTAACCCTTTAACGGGCAGATTTTCTTTTGCGTGTTATCGAAATTGTTTGTATGGGGATTTGTAAATACATTTATTAGTATCTTGAAACATGTGAAATTTACTACTTGTGTTTTGCGGTTTTGTCTGTAGGCCGTGGTTACATTATGTATCCGTGACCGTTTAGGGAATAAGACATGTGGCTACATATGTGACTTCGACCGTTTAAGGATTAAATCACATCAAGCCGTTATAACGTGAAAGAAGGACAAACAAACAAATTTTCACATTTACAGCGTGTTTTATAAATTCCCAATAAAAATAAAATCCAAAATAAAAAAATTATGCGCAGCTCTATTTCAATATCTCGTTTATTGTTTGAAACTTTCATTCTCGAAGATTCCAAAACATGTAACTGATTTCTAGAGTTGGGTATTTCACTTTTGAATTTTTTTTTATTGGGTACTAGTTGTTCGCCTGCGGCTCCGCCCGCGAAGACTACAGGTTATACCGTGCCCAGCTGTGGGTTAAAATGTAGCCTATGTCCTTTTCCAATATCTAATCTATCTCTGTACCAAACTTTCCACCCGCGTGCACTGCAGGTTAAATCGTGCTCAGCTTTGCGATAAAATGTAGCCAATGTTCTTTCTCAGGGTTAAATATATCTCTGTACAAAATTTCATCAAAATCGTTTCAGTAGTTTAGGCGTAACGACAGAAAGCGTAGAAAGCGTAACGACAGACAGACAGTTACTTTCGCATTTACGAGTATAGTATTAGTGGGGGGAAATTTATGAAAAACGACGTATAACATTACAAAAAGGCGCCTTTTATTCTTCTTCCGCAGATTTTTCCAAACTTTCCCGACTCCAGTATTGAAAGTTAAACATCGGTGCGTAACAATAGTTGTTATCGCAAATCCGTATTAGAATTCATATCGAGTCCCTTGAAAGCCTTTTCATCTCTTTCACGGGAGGACCTCTATAAATCATCTGAAAAGACGTTAATATCTGAACTCCGCAAAAACGCGACCTTGTGAACGCGCCCTTGCCTAAGGATGATCTTATGTTTGGTAAAACTTTCTTATGACGCTTTACATGGGTGAATTTGAACGTTTCTGTTGGTTCTAAATCATTTTAGGTAAAATTTATATTGGTTTCCCGTGGGAATTTTGGGAAATTTTGTCCTAACTTGTGCCTAAGTTACTCGAAAGACGTGGCCAACTTATTTTACTTTATTGTTAGTTTCTATTTGTATATTAGGGGACTTTAAATTCGTTAGCGAAAATTAAGGTATTTTTTCCACTCCTACTAAACTAAATCTATTAAGCTGAACAACTTTCCCTTAGGAAAATGCGTCAAAATATGAATTTTTTTTTTGTCATGGGTAAAAATATCTTATTTTGTTCCAGAATTAGATGCATGTCTTCTAATCTGCGGGTGTATTCTTTCTAGGTATAAAACAAAATCTATGACTACTGATCTTAAATTCGTCATAAATTGATGCTGTACAAAGTAATTTTCACTGAAGGTTACTTCGTACGGACGGCCTCAACTCAGGTTACCACATGCGTGCACTCTGTGCTGTTGTGATAAGAGCGGTTTTGCAATGAAAATGAAGTAACCTGATGCGCTGGCCTTTGTAAACGCTCTTATAGAATACACCCCCTGACCAGCACATCACTCTTTTAATCTAAAAATAGGGTTTCTAAAAAAAAGATATGTGAGGGGACTTTTTCAGATTGTCGTCAGCAAACAGATCCATATGCAAACTAACTAACCGTCTGGTCACTATGGGCGACAAAACGTCGAAAAAAGTCGGTGAAATGAACGTCGATCGATCTCCGGTGACGCGCTCCGGATTTTCCATTCGGCAATAGAGTTGAGCTGCGCGAGGAAAATGAGCTAGCCCGTCCAGCTCAGCTCAGTAAGTCTCAGGAATTCGAATCATCACAATTTTCAGAAAACTTCATAAAAACGATTCAAAGAATTCAGTAAGTAGATGATTTTTAAAGTCATTTTTTTTAAATCCTAAATAAAAACAAATTTAAGAAATACAAATGAAAAAATGTGCTTTTTAAACGTTCGAACGGCACGGCACGGCACTTCAAAATTTGAATAACCACTGATCAATATGTTCTCAGCTTCTAGTATTACTATTACATAGGTGGTAATACAATTTTGCCGTGCCGTTTCAGAATTATAAAAAGGCCCAATAGATAAAATTTTCTAAGTCCTCGATAGTGATAAAAAAATCTAACATCATCTTTAGCCCATATACGTCCCTACCAAGAGGCACAAGCCTCCTCTTGAAGCATTGAAGGGGATTTAAGTAAGTTGACAATTAGTAATAAGTTTACTACTGTAAGAAAAACAATTATATGGAAATAAACGCCAACGTGTTGTATAGGAAAGATCTGGAAGATGAGTGATATGATGGAAGTATATTTCAATCTTTCGACAGCTCATAGTGTTGTGACATCTCTATCAGGGAATGAATTAGCCGGCAGCTGAGATTTACATTTTTATTGACAAGCAATCTATTTTCGAAGCTGGCAATCCGAGAATCTTTTATGGAGCGGAAAAGTGGGGTGGAGTGGACTGAGCCTTTAGTTAAACTGCATCTGATGGGGGTTGCAACATACATAATTACATACTATGTTAAGATTTTTGGTACCCATCCTAAAAAGGTTCCACCGCACTATAATTCGGATGAATTTGTCTTGTTATTAATTACTATCATTTGAAAAGTTCATATATGAATAGTGCTGGTGAATATAAGTCTACGTATTTGTATAGTGAAATGTGTAATTTATGATCAGTAAAACTTTCAGGTGCAGATACTCTCGATCAAATGACAGAAAAAATTACGAACTATTTTCCACTTTCAGTAGCCGAAGATTTTTGTTTACTTATTTATGGGTACAATTTAAGGCTCACCAAAATATTTTTTATACCCTAAGACTAAGTACCAATTAAAATAAATTAACTCTAGTAAATTAAATCCACTCTAAATCAAGGATCCCAAAGTAAAACATTTAAAGTTTCAAAATAAATATACACACGTCAGAATAAATATACCATGTGTATCAATATTACATTTGCTTGCCAAAATTGATAAATGCTCACCAAATATTGTTTTACTGAAAGGATAACATTGATACCAAAAACAACAGTTCTAAGTTGCTTTAGTGTAATCAAATTATCCAACCTAAATCTAAAATATATTATTATTAAACTATAATTACAATAGTTTCCCTATAATATGGCGCACAGACCGCGGCGGCGGCCGGCGCGGGACGGGCGGATATACATATTTTCATGGCATGCAGTAAAAAGAAATTTAGCTTCATTTCTACAACACTTCAGGAAACACATTTTGTTGAGCACTTATCTTTTTTGGCAGGTATTTCGAATTTATTGGAAGTAAAATAAGTGCTTTTCTGGTAGGCTTTTAAATACCAGCCCTTATTTATTTTATTTTTTTGCAAATTTAACAGTTGATAAATATTACATTACATAGGCTTCTATTAAAAAAGTAGGTATATACCCAGTTAAAAAGTTCAAGATATTACAAAATATTTATAAGATGTCTTTCGTTTCTCTCTCTACCTTTAAAAAAGTTGTATTTTCTCTAGTCAAAATAATAAATACATTTGAAAAATTGTTGCGCCAATATCCAAAGTACCAGGTTGACATAAATGTCAGAAGCTCGATAAAAGGACTCATCTACAAATTGAACCGAAAGCGCGCCGTAATTATTTAAACCGCCATATAAATTACCATCCAAACTTTTCACGCTGATTGTCTGTGTGCGTGAAATAGGGTTGCCAGTTGGAAAAATTGCCAGATTTAAATATTTTAGCTGACAGAAACGAAGCTGCTAAGGTGCTGGGAACGGTAAAACAGTAACTACCTACACCAGTATGGATTTGGATATGGATTAAATTTGTGTAGAAATTTAGGTAATTTAGGTGTAGGAAGTCCGACGCCAAACAGCTTGCTGTGTTCCGTCGGTGCGTGGGAGTACCAGTGCCTTTATAGGCATTTTCTGGGTTAACTCGCCCCATCGTCGACCTCATCTTTGACCTTATGGTCAAGATTGAGGTCAAGAGTTAACCCATCTTATAATATTAATAATAAAAAGTTTTAAAGGAGGCGATAGAGTTAAAATAATCGTAGATTGCATACCATTCAATTTAATTAATATAATGGCAATCCCGTTCCCAGACTTTACTTTTGGTAGAGAACCGCAGTGAACAGAAGAGGGAAGATGATTGGGCATTTGATACCACTATTTAAAAAAACATCACAGAGGTAGGGGTAGGCTAGTGCAAATAAAAACGAAGGTTGAGGTCTTGTCGTAATTCGAGAGGTCAAATCACTAGGCTCCGAAACTACTGGATCGATTTTGCTAATGGTGAAAAATTAGAAAGAGTAACCTAAGCTATATAATTTTCCTAAATTACCACAGGAAAGAAGTCCCGGAAGAACTAAACGTTTTTTTTTTGGTTCCAGTTTTATCTGCCCTCGGCCTTTCCGGCCTTTATCAGATGGTTTGATACTCTTGAACATTAGTGACTGATGATCCAGTAATCATCATGCCCACTTTTTCTCATTCTAGAGATTACTCTCTCTGGTCAAGTTGAAGGACATTCCACCAGAAGTAAACGTAAAAATAAATTATCGCTCGATTAATTATGATATTTATTTTAATATTTAAACAACCTTACTTTTATGTATTTTTATATTACATTTTTATTTTACCAAGCGGCCCAACCCTGTTGTAAACCCGCGAACACAGACATAATACTCGTAGATTTCAATGTGTGTGTGTGCTTCTGTATGTGTTTCACGGTGAACTGAAAATGGTTCCATCATTTCATTCCTCCGTTCTTTTTCACCGTATTCCGTACGTAGTACAGACGGCGAGACAGATCAAATTGTTTTTATTTGTATTATTTTTGTGTTTCTCTCGGTTCATGTTAGAGATAATGAAGAGAGTAAATGAATCAGAATGTTTTGAACAATTTTATTGATTGGGTATCTAAATTGACTACATACTGCGCTACGACCCTTTATAACCCCCAACAAAAAGAGGGGGGTTATAAGTTTGACGTGTGTATATATAAATCTACAAGTCTAGGTATCTATATTGTATCTGTGTGTCTGTCTGTGGAATCGTAGCTCCTAAACGAAAAGGCCGATTTCGATGCAGTTTTTATGTTAAAAAGCTGTCGTAATCGAGATATTTCTTAGGTATATTCGATCAAAATTGGTTCAGCTGTTTAAAAGTTATAAGCAATCGAATGTCGGGGGTGATAACATTATGGAATTTTGTGACACTTTGGCAGTATATTATATTTTACATGTAGTTTTTATTATTATCGTGTGTATTAGTGTTTGCAAATAAGTAATTTATCTATCTATTAAATTAAAATTACAAGGATATCATAGTTATTTTAAAACTTATTTTTCAGACAAAAAAATACTGTCTTTCGTAGTTGTTTAACGCAATTAATTGCTATAAGGATTATGATTGGTATTCCGATAAGTGACTAATTTTTTAAAACTAATTTTTTGGGGTGAAATTCCTATCTCTAGGATAGATAGGAATTTCACCCCAAAAAATTTGTTTATGTAAGCAAATTCACGGTCGACAAGTAAGTTTAAAAAAAATTACAACCTATGCTTTCTAAAGCCGTAACTGACAATTTTATCAAAGAAAAATCAATTTTATCAAAGAAAAAAATCGTTACAAAATCAATAAGATTAAGAAGATACACTTATCCGCATAAAATCGAAACTTTTTACGACGATGGTTCGCAAAGTTTTATTTCTACGGAAAAATGTAAGGGTTTAGCAAAAACGGAAACCCTGAATTCAGATCATTACATTACATTATGTAATGAATTACATTATGAAATGAATTCAGATCATTACATTACATTCTGTAATGATCTGAATTCAGGGTTTCCGTTTTTTACACAAAACTTTTCCTTGACTAGGAATCGAACCCAGGACCCGTAGATCAAGAGGCAGGGCCACTACCACTCGACCAAACTGGGCGGCAATGTCCAGAAGTGGGGTATCATTAATTGTCTCTAGAAAGTCTCAAATACATGTATGCATACATACCTTAATAGATTAACAAATTCAAATTCTACCGTCTTTCATCAAGAAATCACTAAATAAAATATAACTTACGTAAACTTAAGAGCAAAGCATCTATCCAGCCACTTAACTACAGATCTGTATTTTCCCCGTATACTGTACTGTAGCAAGTATCCCTCAAACATATTTAGCTTTGTTCCCTTCACTACGGTTAATCTGTCCCGTTTCCTCTTGTGTCAAGTGCAGATAGACTTTTTGGGTCGGCACCGGCGGTTGGGGGTGCCCTAGTGACGTGATTGAGTCGACTCTTGCAAGTGCTGTAGAAATGAGTCAAGTCATTTATAGATAACGTAGGATTCTAATGGTTTGAGAATTTTTCAAATTGGTTCAGTAGTTTTGGAGCCTATTCAACAAATCAAACAAACATCAAATCTTTTCTCTTTATAATATTAGTGTAGATACATACTTGGGTTATAATAAGCTGAGCTGATGCCACTTGAAAATAGTAAGTGCTGCTATCTCGTTTAACTATTGTTTTACAAGTGGTTTGTATATTGTAGTGTTAAACAACACCCATTTTTTTTAACCGAGCGGTCCATACTATTCTGCAATTTTGTACCTGACTTGGACCTTTGTCTATTGTTAACAGTAATTGCTGGCTCAAGTGGCATCAGCTCAGCTTATTATGAACCGAGTATATCCTGTATTCTAAATCATTTGACTCTATTTAACATTCGACAAGATCGTCACTGTCAAATGGTAAAGTGTAAAAAAAAGACGCTTCTTCTGATTCTTATCTAGTATAGTCAAGTGTGTGGCGAACTTGGCTAACCCTAGTTAAAAAAAAAATATTATGAGATGGGTTAACTCTTGACCCCAATCTTCAAGTATCAGAGTTTTCAAACCGCATAATGGCCTCTGACTTGGTTTTAACGACTGCAGTCATTCGACTACAGTCGGGACCGACAGCTTAACGTACCCTCCGAAGCACGGAAAAGCTCGTGATAAATTGCCACTTTGGTCAACCATCAGGTTCCCTGCCTCTGTGTACGTAGCTTAAAATCACTGACCGGTTGAGGCTACGAGCAGACGCTAAGCCTTTCTAAGTACCGGGAATACGCGCCGGATTACAAAAGACTCGACTCCTTTACATCCCTAGTGCGGCATGAGGTGCGAGGGAGGGGAGACTGGGGAAACCGGGGGTGGTTGATGATGAAATATTGTACACGTGGTCTGATTTTGAATGACAACGCTTCGGTCGCCGCGACGTTTTATGCCGAATTGAGGATTTGCTCTGGAACGATCATCTTCTTTAATAGCTTTCTCTTTGCTTCCGTTCCTTATTTAAATTATGTATTTTTCTCGTGTAATTTTAAAAAAGTTTTTTTTTGTGTTTTCTTATGTTGAAGTTTCAATTTAGTTCAACTTTTTGAAAAATGGCGTACACATTCGTGATTTTGCCAATGCCTGAGTCAACATTAAAATACAGGATGGCGAAGTCACCAATATAACTCTTTATAGGTTGTAAACACGTCAGAGGCTCGTCCGTTAATCAGCAGGGTGCACTGCAAGCAGGTTAGCATGACGATTGACTTTACACACCCCATGTTGAAGCTTCCATGCTATTGTTAAAGAGTGCTGTCACACGTTATTTGTGACTACAGGTTATATAATGTCCAACTGTGAGATAAAATGTAGCCTATTTTCTTTCCCAGACTGACAAACAGACAGAGTTACTTTCGCATTTATAATATTCATAAGGATTGTTTAATTCATATAAATCTAAAATTTTAAATTTTGTGTCATTCTCAACATTCAGTAAATACCTAATAACTTTTGAAATTATGGCTAAGTATCATTTCGATCATGTCAACTTTCAAAGAAAAAACCGCATCAAATTCAGTTCATTTTTTTAGAAGCTACAGATACACTTGTCAAAATTACCGTCAAGGTTTAAAAATTTGACGGAAGAAGTCCAATGGAATGCAAAATAACATCAACTCAACTACCCACGATGAAGAACAACGTAGATAAAATAAAAATATATTTTTTTAATTATTATTTTCTCCCAAACTTAAGCTATGTGTATCTTCCTTTTCATTTTATTTATACATTTCATTGGGAGACAGGAGCCTAAACTAGGGTATACCTGTGTCATAGGTCTCCTGGATCCCACCCTCAAAAAACAATTTTGAATATGTAAAGTTACATTAGTAAAATGAACCAATTGAGACAAATTCATAGAAACAGGTAAAGGGTACAGTACAAGGATGGCCGATAGGTCGCGCAGCCTGCAACCTTGGCCGCCTTGTTTATTAATTTGTGCCCGGCGTCATTTCTCCCGCACCTCCCCAACCCTTCGTCCTCCGAAACCACCCCTTACCCTAATGGGCGGGAAACAACACAGCTTTTAAATTTCGCCAAATTTAATCAAGTGTTTTTTGGCTGTGGAAGAATTAGCTTCTATTTATGTGTTTTTTGTTCATTGTAATTCATATAAAACGACCTAAGCAAGGCCAATCAAAAGGCCGTGAAACTGTTAGGTCTAATTTAAGTACTCCATCAATACAAAAGAAGAAGAAGAAGGTCATACTATAAGTCGGAAGTAAGAAATAACAGCACGCCATAAGTTCACTGACTTTGGAAAAAAAGCTTAGTCAGTAGTAGGATAGGGCAGGACAATATAACCTGAAAAATGAAAAAAATATAAGTAATCCAAAGACTTGGGGTTGATTCTCATTCAATTCAATAGAAACATTTTGTCCACGTTAAAAACGGAGTGATATGGATATTATCCAAAACTGTAGCAAGCTGAAGTGGCAGTGGGTTGGCCATGTCTGTCGCAGAACCGACGAGCGTTGGAGTAGATAGGTTCTCGAATGGAGACCACGTCTTCGCAAACGTAGTGGCCAGATGGTCAGATGACCTAAAGAAGACAGCGGGTAGTGGCTGGATGCAAATAGCGGAGGATCGTGCAAAGTGGCGCACCTTGAGGGAGGCCTATGTTCAGCAATGGACTGCAATAGGCTGATATGATGATGACGAAAACTTTATCAGCTAACTTCAATCCTAACAATGCCTTTACTAACAATGCGGTGACGACAAAACACAACGTCATCCAAATATGTGTTTATTTTAATTTTTAAAAGCGCATAATCATTTACGATAAAATTTATATAGGACCACCTCTGAAGTAATCTACCATTCAAAGAAAGAATCATCTAAATCAATTCATAAATGCTGGAGAAATCGCGTAAGAAACATAAAAAACATACATTCGAATTATTTCTTGATTTTTTGGATCAAAATCAGTACAAAAAAGCGTAAAGCCGACTTTCTTCTCAAATAACTTTTCCAAAAACCTTTGATTTAGCAAAGACTTTCATTGCCAGTTTCATAAGAGGCCCAAAAATAACATTTCTTTCCAAACCGAACAATGAAAGACGAACCGAGTCTATTTCCCTAATTTATGTTACACCACAGCTCCCGAACACTTTAATCTCTTCCAAGTGTATCGGTAGCTAAAACCTTACTATTTATTCCCACTTCTTATTTTCACCTTACCAACTGTAAATAAAAATCCACCCTTCTAAAAATTCACCTTAAAGCGTAGGAGTTAAAATTGAAAATCGGTTGAAGAGCTTTTCGAATCTTCGGATTTGTAGAGCGATAAGTCGACTGATTAATTCGCCCCTCACCTCAAGAGGAGATTTATTGGTACGGCCGTACGCAAAACTGTGAGCTGGTAAAAAATCTCTATCGAAAATTGAATAGAAAAGCCATTTCGGTGCGAACGAATCTGTTGATTTCGCCCGCGTTCGCTTTCACGGCTATCTTCATTTTATTTACCTCTGGTTACTGTTAATACCAGTAATATTTGGGTCAGAAACAGTAGATAGTTTTCTGGTTTATCTATTGTTGTTTTGGTTCAAATTTAACCAATCAAATTTTTCTAAGGAGAAGACAAGTATACTTCTTTTCAAAAAATTAAAAAAAAAAAAACAATGAGTAGATTTCATAGCATAAAGATAAGGTTAAAATTACAAAAAAACTATTCTAGATATCTAAAGAAGTTCAACATTTTTTTATCTATTATCTATTAAAATTAACAGATAAGTGAGTACATTGTTTACTCACTTATCTGTTAAATTCTACCCGCCAAACTGTGAAGTTTATTGGCGAGAAGCGCTCGTTTACAATTTACCTTTTCACGTATCTATCACAGAATACATGCAGTGCTTCTAACTATAAAATAAAAAAATTAAAAATAAAAATAATTTGGAGACATACTTAACATTAAACACAATACTTTTGTTATTGTTTTCAATCTCAACATTACATTTAACAAAAAAATTGATTTAAGCAATTATATTGATTAGATGTGTCGATGCCCAAAAAATTTTTATTAGGAAATAAAATGGGATGTGATATTCATATGAGTCTAAAATTGTTACTTAGGTGTTCACTTGACAACTAAGATAGCTGTTATTAAGCTATCTATTATTTTGTATTGTTTATTATTTTGTAGACGAAACTTCTTCCGCTCCTGCAACGACGCAAGCGCACGCTTGCACAGATCATTTATCTACGAATTCCTACTTACGAAATCATTGGTCAATACGATCTCGAAGGGATGTTTATGCGAAAGAATAAATTGTTTTCAGGTTTTAGGGGTTTTTAGGTTGAATTAAGGAGATTATAAGCCAATGATCTAAGAATCAACTGGAGAGCTAAAATTCTAAGTTTGTGTTGCAATTAGGATAAAAGGGAGCTGCTTTCATAAATCAAGCACTGTACTAACAAATTTTTATAAGATATTTTTTTCTACTGAGCAATTTATTTACATACATATGTAGGTACATACATATATACGCTCTCGCCTGTAATCCCATACGGGGTAAATTTATTTCCATGATAATGAAATTTGTCTTTTTTTTTAAAAGAAGTTTTTCAAATTTTTTAAACGTGAGGTCCATTTGTTTTTTTATTTTTATTTTGAATTGCACTTAATTCATTATTTGCGCACATGAATAGCACCTAAAATGTCTCTAATCCTGATCTTAATTTTGTTCTATTTCGTTAAGTTGGGTTTGCCGACTTTATGGGGTGCGGATTGGAGAACGTCAGGTTACGAAAGCCGGCACTATTAGGAGCGCGATAAAGGCGACGTCAAGGTCAACATTGTATAGCCTGATATGCGGCTATGTGTAAAAAAAAACTGAATTGAATTGAGCTTATTGTGTATGTAATTAGGTACAAGAAGAGATCAAGTAAAGAGAGTTGGTGGTTGGTAACAATTGCAGGAGGCGAGGTGGATGGTACCGCGGCAGTACCGATATTGCGGACGGTTGATTATCGCAAAAAATCGGGACGGACGCTCGCGACCCGGCCGCAGTGCACAGACATTATACAATGGATATAAAATTTAACGACAGCTGCAGCACACTAGCATTTTTTCAATCTTGAAAGCAACACTGTCTCACTTCCTTTGAAGGAGGGAGCGGCAGGAAAAACCCCGGCGAGGTCATCAACAACAATCGGCCAGGGTAGGGCGATTGTGAAAGAAACCGGCGAACTATTCTGGCACTATCGTGCAGCACGATTATTATTATTTTAACTTTAAATTGCGTGACAAACACTAGAATGATCGTATAGCAGTGCTGTAGTGCGATGTCAAACAGAACACAGCTTAGCATGTATTGAAGCTAAAGTCTAAACGCTGGTTCCTGACAGTTCATTGAGACTTTTTTCCTAGCAGTCGCCATTATGTGTAATCTCTTTTTACACTCGGAATGTATGAGTATAAGTGACAGTGTGCTGCTGCCGCTGCTCTATTGGGTCTCAACTATCTTATTTTTTCAGTATCTTAGCCTCAAATAAAATTTGGTTCATCAGTTCTAAGATTTAAAATTGTATACACACGTGTTTATCATACTTCTCAAATATTTTTGAGGCGTAGGCTAAGAAGGAATTTTGCTTTTTTTACTTTGATTACTTTTCCTCCGTGTAGCTACGGACTAGAATATAGCTACGCGGTCTCCTCCGCCTGTCATAAAAGGCGACTAAAGGGGGGCGTAACGGGGCACACACAACATCTTTCGTGCTCCAAACGCCAACCTGACCAACGGACGAGGCTCTGGCGACCGAACCGATGGCGGTATACCCATCTAGTGCTGGGGTAAATATGATAACGAGCGTTTCTCTTCATCTTTTATATTGCGCACTAAGGAATGGAATTCTCTGCCTTTCCGGGCTCATACAACCCGAGTCTCCTTAAAGTTCGAGTTATTAGGCATCTTTTGGATGAGCTTACTACATCCTCGACCACATCTTTGACCCTAAGCTTGATTGTGATCAAGAGCGAACCCATTTGTTATAAAAAAATATATATTACGAATCAAGTGTAAATAATCTGTGCCCGCTCTGTGACCCGGGTTCCGAGTTCCTGTAATATGTTTGGGGGGTCTCCCTTTCAGGGAGTTTTTATTTTCGACCTCCCCGCTTTCCTCCCACCCCCTCACTCGCCGTGGACATACGTGTACCGAGGTGTAGGCGCCGGAAAGATTGTAGCGAAAGAATTTTGTTACCGTTTGTGTGATTTTTGCGGTTTTGAAACGGAGTTGAAGTAGCCTGCGCACTTTCCTAGAGTTATCTGACAAGGGTTGTCTGGAAGAGATTGTTTTAGCGATAAGGCTGCCTTTGAGCTTTTTTGTATTTAAGCTATGTAAAACTTTTATGACTGTGTGTAATACAAAGTTTCTATCTATCTATCTGATACTGGGTTTTTGCTTGTGACTTTGTAGCCTATGTCACTCTCCAGCCCTCCCACTATCTCTATTTTAAAAATCACGTCGATCTGTTGTTTCATTTCGATGAAGTAAGGACAAGCCAACTTTCGAATTTTCAACACCTATAGTCGAGTAGCAAAATAACCTATTACTTTCCATTCTTCCAATTTTCCTTAAAAAAATGTATAACCCCCGTAATTTAGGGTCTTACCACAAAAACAAAACTAAAACTTAATTACACAGTAGGTATTTGAAAATGGCTGTATGGTCATGGATTCCTTTGACTTTCCGGAAAGAGATAAGTTAAACACCAACAAAATGACAATTTGGCCAGTTTACTGCTAGGACTAAGTATCTCTATATACTTAGTCCTAGGTTTACTGTATTAGTGGTTGATGTTTTGTGGCACATCTTTTTCCGTGGGTGTCGTAAGAGGCGACTAAGGAAACACAAATGAGACCTGCCTCATAGTAATCCATTCCAGGCAACGACACTTCATTTTTTTCTGAATCTGAGGTGTCGTCCTATGGTCTCATGCGGTGTGGTAGGCTCTGTAAAGGGCCGTCTGGTTCGCGACCACCCTCCTAACGAAGTCCGACGCCAAACAGCTTGCTGTGTTCCGTCGGTGTGTAGGAGTACCAGTGTCTTTATAGGCATTTTCTGGGTTAACTCGTTCCATCGTCGACCTCATCTTTGACCTTTATGGTCAAGATTGAGGTCAAGAGTTAACCCATCTTATAATAAATAAAAAAAACATATAACTTTTAAATAGCTGAACCACTTTGATAAAGATAGCTAAGTACCATCTTAATTACATCAACTTTCAAAATAAAAAACCGTATCGAAATCGATCCAGTCGTCTAGGAGCTAGCATGCCACAGACACACACGTACATAAATATATCAGATACACACGTCAAACTTATAACATCCCTCTTTATTGTCGGGGTTTTAAAAAATCTTCTCAATTCGATAAAGTCGCGGAAGAAAAGCTAATTTCTTTTAATTTCAACTGTCAAGTTATCTGGTGTAGTCAGGGCTTACAATCTGTGACTGCTCGCCACAATGAATAGTTATTGTGTAAAAATATTGATTACAAGATACAAATCTGGTAGGAAATGAAGTTAGTCGGCTAGTAAATAGCAGCGCGGTGTCTGGAGGACTGAAAAAGGAAACGTTGCTACTTTTTCATAGGACGCTTTTCGCATTAAGAGACCTGTGGAAACGTATAAACGCGGTTATGTAGAGTTCTTTGAAAATATTGATAACTTTATGGATATACTGATCGAAACGCAGGTAATCTTCGTGTGCATTTGAACTGTAACTTTCTAATATTACAAGCATAAAAATAAGCGAAGAGAAGTTTTTGTCATCTTTGACATATCATACAAAATACAAAAAATACAAAATTAACCTGCTCTTCCATAGCTCTTAGAAACTAAAATAAATAGAGTAAAAATGATGCAAGTACATAAATCAAAATTTGAGTGTGTGTGTGTGTGTGTGTGTGTGTGTGTGTGTGTGTGTGTGTGTGTGTGTGTGTGTTTGTGTGCGTGTGTGTGTGTGTGTGTATGCGTGTGTGTGCGCCTCAGCATGTGTGTGTGCATCATGTTTAAAAAATAAGAATATTTTAATTACCAAGTGCCTTAGAACTGTCCACAACGACAAAAACATCCTGGAAATGAAGGCGCGATGACCTTACAATACTTACAATACTCTTTATTGCACACCAAGCAAAAATCCTTACTTACTAATTATAAATGCGAAAGTAACTCTGACTGTCTATCTGTCTGTCTGTCTGTCCGTCTTTCACGCCTAAACTACTGAACCGATTTTGATGAAATTTGGTACAGAGATAGATTAGAGCCTGGGAAAGGACATAGGCTACATTTTATCCCATGGTTGGGCACGATATACCCTGTAGTCCACGCAGGCGGAGCCGCGAGCGGAAAGCTAGTATATAATAAAAACACCACTTATCTAATAGTGTGCAATGCGGTGGCCTCATTCCTATAGAAAAAAACCTTTATGTATATGGAGGATGAAGGAAACCATCCAAAGAATAAATGTTAGACGTGCAAAGAGTAATACATAATATATGTATTTATTACAATACGAATTTATAAAAAAATCTTTAAGATCGCAAAAGACGAGGAGGCTTCACCTTTGCTCTTTACTCTGCAGTGGAATCAAATGGGCTGATGGTAAAAAATTTCTTATTAGATAGATGTGTAGATGTGTAGATAAAGAATGTTAATGCCAAAGATGTGTAAGCTTTGGCATTAACATTCTTTTTTTACTTTATTGGGGTTACCAAACACAATACATTAAACGTTTAATGTATGTTTGTATGTATTTCATTGTAATCTTGACTTGTTTTAAGTGACATCCTGAATGTCCTATAGAATAAAGATTTTTCTATTCTATTCTATTCTATTCTATTCTAATATTTATGAATAAGAAAAAAAAAACAACTTCACCCCATACAAACACAGTAAAACATCAAGGGGAATTGTGATGTGAAACGCTGGTCAAGGAACAGGTCCTGACTCAGCATAGTGTTGTGGTTGGAGCCACTATTGAGAGCCTAACCGAGAATAGAACAGAATATAGAAAAAAATCTTTATTTTATAGGACATTCAGAATGCCACTGAGACGACACTAGTTTACGTACTCTGAATAAATTTAAATGCTTTGAATTCATATTTCAAACAACCCACCATAAAATTGACCTCAGAATATAAAGAAAAGCAAATAATCCTTGGCTCGAGTCAACATTGGAGTCCTTGGTATTCACTGGATGTCAAGTTAAACAGTGAAACGTTAAATATAGGATTGCATGACTAGTCGGTCTGACGTCAAATGTTCGCTTTCCGCCTGTATTGTACAAGTTATTTACAATTATGCGGTTACTAGGTGGGACTTCGCCTGTGAGTTATGAGACGGTAATATTGTAAGGGTTGGTTGTGTGATCGTTAGTAGAAGCGTTTAGGCTGATAGATGGTCAAGTGTCGTGAAATCAAGCGCAAAATTATCGGCTAGTTCGGAGAGTGTGCCCATGAGCTGCACGTGCTCATTCTGCATGCCCTTTTCTTCTATCGGACGTTCAGAAAATGTCCCGAGAGCACCTAGAAAATGCCTATTCATTTGAATTCTAAACAGATATGTGTTAAAAGAGCTCTGAAATACAAACGCAGTCATAGAGTTCCATTCTTGGTTCAAAGCAAACTATTGTAAAATAACCCACAATGTACATGGGAACGAATTAATTCTCTAAATCGATCACAGTCCGACAGAATAATAAGTTTGTTGAAATAGGCGCTACTTTTCTCACGGCGACCTTTCACTATTACCAAATATTTCGAAACCTGTTTATTTTCTGATAAAATAACTCATTATCTGACATTTTAAACTGTATTTCTTAAGCAATAAGAAGTTCAAGCAATAATAAAGTAGCGAAATAGTGTTGGTTTAATTCGATTGTTGTTCGCTTATAGAAGTCGTTCACGATATGTAGATTATGAGAGGGTCATCACACTGTGCTTTGGTATTCCAGTTTTTTATAGATAGACGTATGTTTCCGGTTCAGTGTTATAATTTTGTGACTCTATAATTATAGAAGATTCTTTGCTAAATCGGTTATTTCATATCGGAAATTTTTGCATATTTAGTTTGCATACATAAATACATACGCTTAAGCTTATAATAAGGATTATCAGATGGAACAAGTTGAATGGTAAGAGGTGGTCAGCCTTTCACCAATTATACAGCAAAACCCTCGCATCCACTTAGAGACTTTTACTGTATACCTGGGAAGAGTAGGTAGCCGGCAAATCTAAGTTTTTCTTTCACTCCCAGCAGTCCAGCGTGAAAGAATATTTAGTTTGGTGGTTCGAAATAACATTAAAGTATTTCGTTTAAGGCCAGTATTCCAGAAGATGTGATACGCTGACTATTGACATGGTATTATGTACCAAAATTCAACCAACGATTAGCAGCTACTAGAGATTTGACATGATGTCATTTTCATAATTTTCTTTTGACATTTTCTTTGATTATCTTCTAACCACTGTTTAACCATGAGTTGAATTTTAGGCCCGTGTTCATCAAAAAAATTAGTTAAACCGCGGTTAGAAGCTAATCAGACAAAATGTCAAAAAAAATTATGAAAATGACATTGTCAAATCTCTGATTATCTGCTAATCCTTGGTTATATTTTTTGGTGAACACGGGCCTTAGACTAAAATGGCCCTAACATGCAACGATACCATGGACCTAAAATGAGTATTCTAGTAGGATCTACGTATACTAACACTTGATTAAGAATTGACATTGATAGATTCTGGGACTACAGACTTTGTGATTGTCTAGAAAACTATATTTTTAACACCTTTAGGCCCGTGTTCACCAAAAAAATAACCAACGGTTAAACCGCGGTTAGAAGCTAATCAGACAAAATGTCAAAAAAAATATATGAAAATGACATTGTCAAATCTCTGGTTAGCTGCTAATCGTTGGTTAAGTTTTTGGTGAACACTGGCCTAAATAATCAAATTAATTAGGCACACTGGCTAATTAGGCACATTGCTCATTAGAAGTTTTGCTCGGTTACACGTTTTTCTACTAAGATTTTCTTATCGGGAGGGGTAATAACTACCCCCCGTAATACACTTCTCACATTGCACTGATAAGGTAAATTAGCTAGTGACCTTTCTCCTCGACATTTGAAACCTAAGTAACATAAAGTTCACAGGTCAACCACAAGTATGTTGAAACATACCCCCCCCCCCCTTTAGCATAGGCAAGGTGAAGGGGTAAATTGAAGAAAATTGCTCTGTTAATAATTCATTGCTCTGTAAATATTTGTTGAAATGATTGTTCTTCTTTCTTATCGTGTAGGAATAGTCATGTGTTTGGCGAACTTGTCTAAATTGCCACTTTGGTCACCCATCAGGTTCCTTGTCTCTGTGTATGTTGCTTAACCTCAATGATCGGTTGAGATCAGCAAGCGCCACTGGGCTACGAGCGCTGGGTATGATTGCTGATGACTAGCTTCTGTCCGTGACTTCGTCTGCGTGGACATCATTAATATAAATTAAAGCAAGTTAACTTGGTTAAAACTTCTTGGCTGCTCGCGACTGTCTTTGTTTATGTTCCAAGGGACCACGACACAGGGGAAAACCTTAGAGTGGACTTTTGAGTGTGTATAGTTAAAAAAACATATGTGTGTCAAGTGCCATCCAAATTCATTTAGCCACTTTATTTAATTTAGTATTGTTGGTTAGTCAATCACGCAGCTAAATGAATTTAGGAATGTTGATGAATGCATACGTAAACGTGTAAACTAAAAATGTTAAATTCTGTTCACTACTTTGAAATGTTTAAGAAAATGCTATAATGCTATATGCTACTTCTTACCTTACTGCTGTCCTACCCTAAGGTTGCCTGGAAGAAATTGCTACCTAGCAATAAGGCCGCCTTGTTGTTCACTATGTTTTATGTTCTGTTAATTGTATTGTATGTCTTGGTGTGCAAATAAAGTGTATTTTATTGTATTGTATAATACTACATTTTTTGTACCATCCCCGAAATTAATCACTTATAACTCTTAAACGATTTTGGATTTTGATCAATAAATGTAGCTTAGAACCATTTCAATTATACGTCAGCTTTCAAACAAAAAATATTACATCGAAATCGGTCCATTCGTTTAGGAGCTACGATGCCACAGACACACACAGATACACACGTCAAATTTATAACACCCCTCTTTTTTGCATGGGGTTAAAATTGTTAGAGAAAGGAAGCCAATATGATAAAGTTATTAAAAATAAATACAAAACATAGCACCATCAACCAACTCGAGCTTCAACATGTATTTTGTTAAATTATAATATTGTTAGGAATACATTTCTGACAAATAACTTTTTACCTGATGAGTCAATCAAAAGCTAACAAAACGACGTTCTCATCGGCGGCGCCCGCGCACCGGAAACGCTTGGTTCCTGTGAGAATGCGGCCGACTCCAAACTTTGCCTCGATTTTTTATGCACTTTCCTGCCAAAAAGCGGACGTCCTTCATTCAACTGGTTATAAAAGGTGCAGAACACGTGCGTCTGTATTTTGATTGTGATATTTTGTTCTGTAATTATATCGTTCTTTAAAATATTATGTATTAAAAAATTCTCTAGTTCCTCAAATGGCTAGTACCCCTAATATGGTACTGAGGTATAGACAGGAAGATTTCCGCTGGAGACTAGAAGTTTTAGAGATGTAACCATACCATAGAAAATAAGAAAATTTGTAATGCGATTAAAAAGAGCACCCTCAGAGTTTCTTGCCTGTTCTTCTCTGGGGAAGACTACACCTTTGCGAATAGGTGTAGAGTCAGTAGGGTCAATAGAACGAATGCGTAAGTATGTATTTAAATCCTTTAATGTTTGTTTGTATGTATTTCATGCAATCTTGACTTGTTTTAAGTGGCATCCTGAATGTCCTATAAAATAAAGATTTTTTTCTATTCTATTCTATTCCATGGCCATACCGGATGCCGCAGGTCAGTTCTATTAAAAAACGGATTGATATAGTTTTTTTATGGCACGGAATAACCTGGTTTAGTGTATTTTCTAACACATGGAACAAGACGACACAAGGGAAAAACCTTAGTGTGGGCCTTTGAGTGTGTAGCGTCTATTTATAATGTAACTAGCATCCCGCTTGGGACTTCGTTCCCGTGGGAATTAGGGAAAATTATGAAGCCAATGTTACTCAAGGATAACGTAGCATCCTAATGGTGAAAGAATTTTTGAAATCGGTCCATAGTTTCGGAGCCTATTCGTTATATACAAAAATACAAATCTTTCCTCTTTATAATATTACTAGCATTCTGCTCGGGACTTCGTTCCCATGGGAATTTGTTCCCGTGTAAATTCGGGAAAATTATGTAGCCTATGTACATCGGGGATAATGTAGCTTTCTAACGGTGAAAGAATTTTTCAAATCGGTCCAGTAGTTTCGGAGCCTATTCAATGCAAACAAATAAACAATCAAATCTTTCCTCTTTATATATTAGTATAGTTAAACGTTAGTTCTATTATTTATTCTGTGGTATTAATAAGTCACATAAACTTTACTTACAATTTGTTTACATGAAATTGGAGAACCTGTCGACTCACTTACTTAATAACGCCCAGCTCAAACCTTTGGACCTAGTAAGCTGAAATTGGGCACAAAGGTTCCCTTTGTAACAAAAACAAGAATAAAGAAGGATTTGACGAAATTTCCACGGGAGCAAAGTCCCGAAAGCCCTCTAGTACCAAGTTCCACATGCTCCACTAACCGTGTTTCTCGACCAGTATAAAATATAGGTAAAACAATTATAGCAACATGCGCGAGTGCAGCTTAGTAGTAATTTAGCTTAGGACACCTGTCTCGTATTATAATCACCTGTCGGACGATTGCCAGGCGTTTGTAGCGCGGTTCGGACGCCATTTGCGTCCTGTATGCTTTTCCATTGTTTATGAGTTGACGATTACTTATCATTAGTGGCCAAGGTCCGTATTACAGAGAGCGACTCAAGACTCTGATCTATCCTAGAGTAGCAGTCGTCTTTGTCATTTTGACAGTGAGATGAAGAGACAATCGAAACTTAAGTATAGATCACAACTTGAGTCTCCTTTAATACGGGCCTATGTTTGTGGTAGAGTATAAGTACTAACATAGTTGTAACTCTGTACTAAAGCTTAATGGATCTGTGTTATCTGGATAAATTAATTTCACTATTATTTCTGTGACGAAATGAGCGCGAATGAAGAAAATAGCAGCTTCTTTCTCAGCAGAACTAAACAGAGTAGTCCGTTAAAAACTAATGCGTAAGGTCCCACTGCTTTTAGCTTTAAATATTTCAGTACCTATAAAAACACGTTGGGAGTCATTATTCAAGGCCTATGGTGACCTTGGGAGCCGTCTGGACAGATCCTACAAGATTTTTTTAGTATTTGAAGGACATTGGCTTTAGTTCTCATTTGGTATCGATCCATCCTTCATTATACGCAGTTTTCTTCTTCTTCTACTTCTTCTTCTTATTGTATAGGTATAGTCAAGTGTCTGTTGTCAGAGTACGCAGTAAACATCAATAAAAGATAACAACAACCTTTTTTTGTACAATTGTACAACCTTTTTTTGTACATGTACAATTCTTACTAATATTATAAATGTGAAAGTAACTCTGTCTGTCTGTCCGTCTTTCACGCCTAAACTACTGACCGATTTTGATGAAATTTGGTACAAAGATAGATTTCTTACCAGCTCATATACGTCTCCACCGAGGGGCACGGGCCTCCTTTCGAAACACATAGGGGATTTAGGCCATAGTCCAAAACGCTGGCCCAACGCGGGTTGGTGGACCGCTCGTCTTTCGAAAATGAATTTTCTCGGACGGGCGGGTTTCATCACGATGTTTTCATAGAGATAGATTAGAGCCTGGGAAAGGACATAGGTTACATTTTATCCCACAGTTGGGCACGATATAGTTCACGCGGGCGGAGCCGCAGGCGGAAAGCTAGTAAAGAATAAATACATACATACATACAAAAGACTTATAGGAACACACTGTAGGAGACTGCCAGATATTGATATACTGAACCAGTACATCAATATGATATGGCCGCATGAAAAAACTAAACAAGTAGAGGCACCATTGTGACAATTTTAATTCAATAAACAATACAGTTACAAATAATCACAACACAAATCAGAAACATGTTAATTCGTGGAATATTTGAATTATTTTGCAAAATAACAATTCTCGTAACGTACTCATTAGTCAATTGGTCAATGGAAACAGTCGAAGAGTAAATTTATTAGTATAATCATTTCCACTGTGTGCACTGGCGTTTAAATTGTCACATTAACTCTTGAAGGTCAAGTCAAGGTCACCTCAACAATCAACACATTATTGTCTTGTTTGCTACAATACTCTATAAATTTACTTTATTACGAAGAATGTGACCTTTAAAGGAAAAGCCCCTTTAACGTGTTAAACGAATTAGTGTGGTATAAAAAATGCGTTTTGTTATTTTATTGTGTTGATTTTCTTTGGATAAGCCTTGTATAAAAACTGTTGATTCTGTCAACGAAGTTTATCTTAAGTTTGTTGCTAGTGGTGATACTAATAAGGTTCAAATTAGAATGAGCTTGAACTGGTCACCAGATTTGGGGCACTGTTTGCGTTTACGTTAATTTGTACTTACCCTTTATTGACGTTTCGCTTTCATCGAAATCTTTCGACCATTGTCAGCCCGATGCGATTTTCAGTAACGTGAGTGATTGTGAAATAAATGAAGTAAGAGGGATGTTTCCGTAATATGAACATTCGATAATAATTTAAAATACTTTAAATTCTGTCGATAATCCGTAGTCGAAAGCAGCGGTTCTTCAATAAAGCTTTTTGACTTTTTGGAAACCCAAATCGAATATAATATAAATGAAATACACCGCAATTGAATTATAATTAAAAATTTGCGGAACCCTGATGACTTTTCCACGGAACCCGTAAGTTCCGCTGAACTCACTTTTGGAATCGCTGGTCTAAAGCATAAAATAAAATGAATGATTTTTTTGTTAGAGAAAATTGAGGATGTGAATAAGCCGAACATTTTTCGGCGAACATAAGTCAAAACACGAAAAATCAAAAACAATTAGACAATATAGACTAACTTATATTAAGTAGAGATTACTAGGTGAGGAATATTTTTTTCTGCAATAATCTCCATTCAGCTTGTTAAAAAAAATACAAATATCTCATAACGTCATAATCATAACGGTGCAGATGTTAAAATTAGAGTGTGTCAGTTCAAAAATAGGTTTATTGGTAAAAAGGTGGCAGACTTCGGGCGCGCCGGCCGGTAGACAAAAGGTGTTTTAGCCCACGTGTGCACAAACCACCAGTGTGACCACTTATTTCTCAGGAATCCTACTAATTTACTGATGCTTAAAAGCCGAATCAAAAACTAAATGCTACTCTCTTTTAAAATTAACTTTACTTTGAAAATCTCTACTTACCGCTTTTTAAAATCTTAAAATTTCCTATTTTAGGTTATTATTACTGCAATTTTCTTTTTGGTTGAAGATATTATACATCTTTAATCTATTTCGTAAAATTAGTTTTTAAAAGCGTCGCTAGACGACGCTATTTAATTTCCAACATAATTTCTTACTATTTGTAACCGTGTTTTATACGTACTTACATATTTTTGGGACTACCAAAAAAGTAGCTCAAAAATTAGGGAAATATATACATATTATAAAGAGGAAAGATTTGATTGTTTATTTGTTTGCATCGAATAGGCTCCGAAACTACTGGACCGATTTGAAAAAATCTTTCACCATTAGAATCCTACATTATCTGGGATGGACAATATGGACATAGGGTACATGATTTTCCCGAATTCCCACGGGAACGAAGTCCCGCGTGGGAAGCTAGTAATAAATAATCTTATCACAGCATAATAAAGAGTTTCCCCACATGTCTTTTAATTATATTAATAACAACATCAATTTAAAAATATAAAAATGGTAATATTTTATTTTTCCAAGCCAAGAAAAAATACCAAAACTACTAAAATAGCAAGATTCTTCTCACGATGGTAGTGTGAACATCTGCCTGAGACGCAGATGTCGCTGCTTGCATCGCACGCGCACGCTAAATGTGCATGATTATGAGCATTAGCCCACTAAACGGATACTTTTGTTCTATTAGTAGGTCTGGTGTTGGAATTGGGTGACCGATTTGTGGGATATTGGCGGTGGAATAGTTCATTGTTTCAGCTACCCAATTATTTATTTCTTATTTGATATATGATTCCATACTAGGCTTTCTGTGTAGATTAAAAAATAAATCGTGAACTTTAGAAAGGAAATTGTTTTGCGAGAATTTGCGGTATTTTTTAACGGTTTCAAAAAAGAAAAAGGTTCTCAATTCTACCATGTTTTTTTAAATATTTTTGTTAAGCGATAACTACGCAAAATTACACTTGCCCACTAACCTGCGTTGGGCCAGCGTAGTGGACTATGGCCTAAATCCTCTTTGTGTTTCGAAGGGAGGCCCGTGCCCCTCGGGGGACGTATATGGGCTGATAAAAAAAATATAACGTTTGAGAGCAATACAAAAGTAAGTGGCATATAATAATATTCTTTATTGCACAAACATAGTTATTAAAATCAATTGGAAAAATCAAGTGTACAAAGGCGAGCTTATCTCTAAAAGAGATCTCTTCCAGCCAACCTAACTAGTGAGAAATAGTATATAAGTAGAAGGGGTAGAGAGATTTGCGCACAGAGTTTACAGAAGAAAAAATAAATAAATAATAATGATAATACTAAATAAATACAACAATAATAAAACGATACTTATTACAATAAAATAAATACATAAATATAAAATACATATATTATATAATACATACATTATATGCTCATTAGAGTCTCGAAAGAAAGTGTTTTTTCAATATAGGTACTAACTATGAATTTTTAATTACAGCTCCAAAAAGGTAAAAGCCAAAACTCATTAATGTTGACACGATCATAAATCCAATGACTCGTAAAGCCGAACTAGCCACTGGTTTTATTTTAATGTAATTAACATACCATGACCAGGTTATTAATTAACGACTTCAAAAAAGGAGGAGGTTCTATGTTCGACTGTATGTATTTTATTTTTATTAATTTTATGTATGTTCAACGATTTCTCCGCCAATTATCGACCGATTTTCAAAATTTCCTTTTTTGATCGAAAGAGTATACTACAAAAAGTATACTCCCATATACATTTTATCTAAAATTATTCAGCGCTTTTAAAAAATCAACAAAAACAAAAAAAAATACTACAAACCAGAACGTCATCTAAATAAATGAGTGACATTTTTCTTTGTGGTTATCTGCTAATAGGCATTGTAGTCTGCAAAAAATACTAGTTATCTACTTTGTGCGAACTTTTAGTGGGATTGAAGTCGGTGACTCATACGTTTTTATAACGTGGAAAATTATTTATAAATTATCGGCAACAGCAGCTCGAGCACGATAGCGACAAACTCGCGCGGTGTGCCACTCGGCTGACGCTGAAACTTCACTTTGATTGTGCGCGGGCCCCGCGCAAAGGCTTGCTCGCCCTCTGTCGTTGTCAAGGTCGTTGTAGGACCGCGGCGCATTACGCGTGCTATCACCATCGTACTCGAGCTGCTGTGCACGGTTGTGAACAAAATAAACCTTTATAGAACTCTTAAAATAAAAAATAATATCTATTAACCCCGACATTCAATTGCTTATAACTATTAAACGGCTCAACCAATTTTGATCAAATATAGCTGAGAACCATTGCGCTTGCGTCAGTTTTCAAAAAAACAACCACATCGAAATAAGTTCATTCGTTTCGGAACTACGATGCCATAGCAGACACACAAATAGACAGTCTTACAGATACACACGTCAAACTTATGACACCCCTCTTTTTTTGTCGGGGGTCAAAAAGCAACCTTATAACCAAACTGTTTGTGATACTGTCAAACTGTGTGTGTGTGTGTTTGTGCTACAAACAGCAGCATTACAATTGTTCAGTGGTTGAACTTAGTTACCTATTTTGTGTTATTTTTAAACTCCGACAAAAGAGAGGGGTGGTATAGGTTTCATTTTTTTTTCTATCATACGATGGGTTAACTCTTGACCTCAATCTTGACCATAAAGGTCAAAGATGAGGTCGACGATGGAGCGAGTTAACCCAGAAAATGCCTATAAAGGCACTGGTACTCCTACGCACCGACGGAACACAGCAAGCTGTTTGGCGTCGGACTTCGGTAGGAGGGTGGTCGCGAACCAGACGGCCCTTTACAGAGCCTACCACACCGCATGAGACCATAGGACGACACCTCAGATTCAGAAAAAAATTAAGTGTCATTGCCTGGGATGGATTACTAGGAGGCAGGTCTCATTTGTGTTTCCTTAGTCGCCTCTTACGACACCCACGGAAAGAGATGGGGTGGTGTTATTCTCAACCGATCACCACATGGTTAAAACTTTTACACCGATTGTTATCAAATAAAGGTAAAAACCATCTCGATCACGTCAGCTTTCGCTACCATGCCACAGACAGACACACATATACACACGTCAAACTTATAACACCCCTCTTTTTTGTTGGGGTTAAAAATGTAATTCTCTAACAGGTCTGTCAAGCGAGTTATTGTCTAAGCGCCCACCCGCGTATTAATTTTTTTTATTAGCTTGTTTTACGTCCTACAACTTTATTGCTAATTGCTAACACGGTTGTCATGCTTTAACCCCCGCCAAAAAAGAGAGGTGTTATAAGTTTGACATATGGATATGTGTGCCTATGTATCTGTATGTCTGTTTGTGGCATCGTAGCTCTTAAATGAATGGACAGATTTCGATGCGGTCTTTTTTGTTGAAAGCTGAATCGAGATGTTTCCGTTATATATGTTACGGCTAAAACCCGAAGTGCGGCTACATCTAGTTTTAGCCGGTTAGAACTAGGTGTAGCCACTTACTCTTGGTTAAACCTAGTACGAGCCGATTGTTTTCGGGTAAAACTAGATCTATCCTTCATCATGCCGGCTACAACTAGGTCCGGCCAGTCCCTGTTGGATAAAACTAGGTCTATCCGATATCATTCCGGCTAGAACTAGGTCCAGACTATCCCTGTTGGATAAAACTAGGTCTATCCGATATCATTCCGGCTAGAACTAGGTCCAGACTATCCCTGTTGGATAAAACTAGGTCTATCCGATATCATTCCGGCTAGAACTAGGTCCACACTATCCCTGTTGGATAAAACTAGGTCTATGCGATATCATTCCGGCTAGAACTAGGGTCAGACATTCCCTGTTGGATAAAACTTAGATGGGTGTCCCGCCACGCCTTCCGCCCCGCGTCACACTCATGACTCACAGCATCTGCAGCTGCGGCGCGGGGTGGAGGGCATAGCAAGGCACGCGTCTCTGCAGGTTGTGAGCGCCAGGTGCTGCTGATCTACTGCAGGTCTACTAGCGAGTGTGACTCACTGTCTGCAGCAGCAGCACGTGTCTTAGTTTTCAACCGACTTCAAAAAAGGAGGAGGTTCTCAATTCGACTGTATTTTTTTTGTATATTTGTTACGCGATTACTCTGGCAATTATAAACCGATTTGAATAATTCTTTATTTGTTTGAAAGAGTATACTCCTGAAGAGTTCCCATATAAATGTTATCAAAAATGATTCAGCGCTTTAAAAAAAACAACAAAAACAAAAAATACTACAAACTAGAACATCATCTAAATAAATGAATGACATTTCTGCTTGTAGTTATCTGCTAATAAGCATTGTAGTCCACAAAAAATACTAGATATCTACTTTGTGCGAACTGTTAGGATTGAAGTCGGTGACTCATACGTTTTTAACGTGGAAAATTATTTTTAGATATAAAAAAAAACATCCAATAATAAGAAACGTAGAGAGTTGTTTTATTATTATAAATCACATTGTAATAATTAACACAAATTATTAGGAGTACAATTTTTATTACAATAGGAACAATCAGGAACATTTTTTTTAACAACAGACAATAGTTGCATATTATAATTTAAAGGATATTGTTATAATTATAAATCAGACTTTTATAAAGTAATATAAACTATTTATTAGAACAATCTAAACTTGAGTGACATTTTGAGTTGCACAAAATACCAGCAGCTTTGCAAAGGCACTTTTTGTTGCCACATTTGGTTTTGCAGTTGCATCTTTTATAGCCTTGCCCACCAGAGGTCGATTGTGCATTGGCTATTTGGCGTAGTGATTTTTTTTGGGGAAACAAAGTCAATATCTAAAAATTTTGAGTCACACACAGTGAACTGATTTCTTGAAACTTTCCTGTTAGTGTCAATTTTTAGTTTCTTTTCACACAGCTTACATTTTTTCTCCTCATTCTGGTCACAGAGCCCGCAATATGTCATTTCGATTGCTTTCTGGCAACTTCCTGATGTTGATGACTCATTCTCTTTTGATGGCTCATTCTCTTTAGTAGCTTCGTCACTCTCATCATCAACTAACTCTGTAAGAATTCTCTCAAAATCTTCCTCACTTTCTATATTTGCAAGGACTTCAGGTGGTAGATCAGATGATTTCAGCCCGACCTTTACATCAGAACCGAACATTGCCTGGTACGGTGATCTTTTAATTCCGTGATGGTAAGCTCTATTTTTCATTAGCTGAACAAATCGTAAGCCTTCTGACCATTTTTGGCTGTTCTCGTCAGCCATCCAAGTCATAAGCATTTCGCGTACTAAACTCAAAGCGCAAGGCAAACGCGGGTGTACGGGTGGCGGGCGGCAGGGGCGCGCGACTCGCGTGGGCCAGGCGCCTGTTACTTGTTTCAACTTGTTTGCATCTAGTTTTATCCAACAGGGATTGTCTGGACCTAGTTTTAGCCGGAATGATATCGGATAGACCTAGTTTTATCCAACAGGGATAGTGTGGACCTAGTTCTAGCCGGAATGATATCGGATAGACCTAGTTTTATCCAACAGGGACTGGCCGGACCTAGTTGTAGCCGGCATGATGAAGGATAGACCTAGTTTTACCCGAAAACAATCGGCTGGTACTAGGTTTAACCAAGAGTAAGTGGCTACACCTAGTTTTAACCGGCTAAAACTAGATGTAGCCGCACTTCGGGTTTTAGCCGTAACATATACATGAAAAACAATGTAACAGAAACATTTAGGTTTTTTCGTACATTGCAACAAATAATAAATTCGCAGTCGCGTCGATAGGTTGCTATCAATATAATATTTAAAAATATAAAACGCCATATACTTAAACGCCCACACTAAGGTTATCCCTTGTGTCGTGGGTCGCTCGGAACACAAATAAAGACAGACACAAACATCCATGACCTGAGAACTATATTAATTCATTTTTCTTTCTCATTTATTTATTTATATAAGTACTTAGATATTGTTGACATAAAACTATTTTTGACATTTTTAAATTACCTTCTATTTTAAAATACCTTCTATTTGCATTGCATGCCAATTCTGGCGCAACACGATTGTACATTTTCTTTTATTTGTCACCATAATTTGTTACCGTGTTTGCCCGCAATAAAGATATTTCATTTCATTTCATTTCATTTCATTTCATTTCATTTCATTTCATTTCATTTCATTTCATTTCATTTCTTTTCATTTCTTTTCATTTCTTTTCATTTCTTTTCATTTCTTTTCATTTCTTTTCATTTCATTTCATTTCACTAACATCTGCTTTTGAAATAAATATTTGCCCGACTGGGATTCGAACCCAGGACCCGTCGATCAAGAGGCAGCGCCACTACCACTCGACCATCAATAGTTTTAGATTTCCTTTTTGGCCGGTTTCTTAGAGTAGCATTGGTGTTGCCTCTTGATCGACGGGTCCCGGGTTCGACTTCCAGTCAGGGCAAATGTTTGTGAGAAAAGCAGATGCTTGTTCTCAGGTCATGGGTGTTTGTGTTTGTCCAAAGGACCCACAACAAAAGGAAAAACCTTCGTGGGCCTTTGAGTATGTTTATTTATTTATAGTTTAAAAATCTATTTACCTCATAAATGTACCACGGGTAGATGAGATTAACACTTAAGTTTTGATAGGCTTTCTCTCCCCCAACGCTCTCACTAGATAGAAACTATTGTTTAATCAAATACCTCACCAATTCCTCGCAATATCGGCATAAATACAATATACCAATACATACCTGAACGCAACATCAGTTTGACTGCATCAATTATTGCTAAGCATATCCTAATTACTGTAATAGCTTTGCCTAGGGGGGTTTTAGGGGTGTAGGGAGTCATCCCTCTCGATTAGTGATGGTAAACGTGATTTGTTATCGGAATCGGGACAAGGTGCGATGAATATTTTCTATTAAGGCGACTACAGCACCCAATAAAGGCGACACACATAGGAATAGTGCCATCTCCACCTCTCAACAGGCCTGCGCCGGCACAACAGGCTACACGAAGTTTACGGACTATGAAAGCGTGCGTGCGTAAAAACATGTTCTAAAGTTAGAAAAATGAGATTTATGGAAAGGTAACAGATTATCGAAAAATGCGTTAACTACTTATCAAGAGTGTTCAATCAAGAACATTTTGATAGCAAATTCAATTTCCTGTGTGCATTTTACTATCGTTTTTACAGCTTAAAAGATACACAATATTGGTATTAAGAGGTGATTTTGTGAGTTTTTTCTGTCGAACCAAAAGTGCTGAATCATGTTTTCAGCAAACTACTTATCTAGTTTATGTCCTGAATATTACCGTTGCATTTTTTTCTTCGATTTAATGCAGTGCGTCATGCTTATCTACGCATCATAAAATCGTAATTTAGGAGCTGTAGTCGTCTTAATCTCGGTAGGGATTTAAATATGGGGTTATAGAGCGATGATAGCCTAGTTGGTAATGAGCCAGACTTGTAACCGGTTGCGGGTTCAAATCCTGTTGCAGGTCTGTACCACTAAATTTGTCTTTTCGGATTTTGTATGGGTTTTATATCAGTCATCACTTGTTCAGCAGTGAAAGAAAACATAGTGATGAAATCCGCCCGTCTAAGAAAATTCGTTTTCAAAATGCGAGCGGTCCACCAAACCGCAGTGGGCCAGCGTGGCGGACTGTGGCCTAAATCCCTTTCGTGTTTCAAAGGGAGGCCCATGTCCCTCGGTGGGGACGTATATGAGCTGATATATTTTTTTAAATAGTTTTAAATCACAGGTCACGAATAATGGCGTTATGGGTTTACTTACACTATATGAAACGTTTAAAAAATTCCAAAATAAACGAAGAATAAATTGTAACCTCCACGCTGGACTGGGAGTGGAAGAAAAACTTAGAATGTACAGTCAAGAGCAGATCAAGCTTGACAGTGAAGCTCTAATATCGCCTTTATCTCAATGACTTAAGGTGCCCCAGTGTCAAGCTTGATGTGCTCTTGACTGTACTAGCTGCCAACTCATCCCAGGCATACTGTAAAAGTCAGGAATAGGGACGCAAGGATGTTTCTGTATTGTGGGCGAGAGGCTGAAAACTTCTCACCATACTATAATTAATGTTTCATCTAATAACCCTGATTATTTATGTCAAACGTGGCATCAAGTTGTTCTGAACGACTGGTGTTCTGCCTACCCCGTATATGTTCACAGGCGTGAACTTATGTAATATAATTGTAAGTTTGTTTCTTATGAACAAATAGCTTTCCGCCCGCGGCTCTGCCGCATGGACTACAGGTTATATCGTGCCCAACTGTCCTTTCCCAGGCTCTAATCTATCTCTGTTCCAAATTTCATCAAAATCGGTTCAGTAGTTTAAGCGTGAAAGACAGACAGACAGACAGAGTTACTTTCGCATTTATAATATTAGTATGGATAAGTCTTTGATATATAAAACAAAATCGGGTTTGTTCGAACTCTTATAACTCGAGAACGGCTGGATCGATTTTGATAAAATTTGGTCTGGGAGTACCTGAAACCCTGAGTTAATACACAGGCTACATAATTTTTAGTTTAGCTTGAACATTGCTTTTACCAAATTATTAAGAAGATGTCCCGCATTACTTCGACATCCCTACTTGGGGGGGTGGGAGAGGGGGGTGCACGTGTCCTGCAACGCTGATGTGAGGGGTATAGCACAGTATACTGTAGTAAGGTAATTATGGAATGACCCGCGCAAATGTAACACTGTTTTGTGATTTAGAGCATCAGGGTTATTGGACGGCTTGGTATACTCAGTTTAGATTTAATTAATTTGGAGCAGTTGAAATGGAAGTGAATATTTTCTGTATTGTTCGATGAGTAGTATAGATGCTAATGGAAATGTATGAAATCAGTCATTGTATACAATTCCTAGTAAATGTATATAATTCCTAAAATCGCCCGGAAATGTGTGAAATATGATACATTTCCTAGCGGAATGTGGTCAATAGACAGTGAATGAAATGTGACCATTTAATGAAATTCTCGAACATTTTATGAAGTGAGCAAATCTATGGCCAAGACAAATTCACATCACTTATTTAGGTTAGATTAGGTGGTTTTATTCATTTTATTCACAGAAAGCACCTGGAACAATTTCGGAATTTTATATGTGTGTATTAAAAATATATAAAACAATATTTTATACGTTTCCTAGATAGCCTCGGGATTGTATACAATTCCTAAATTTCATACATTTCCGGTAACATAGACAAAGAATTTGGAATAAATGAAAAATTAACTTGCGTGTTCCAGAGGGTTGGATTTTTGCTTCTTTTCAACCCCCGACAAAAAAAGAGGGGTGTTATTATAAGTTTGAAGTCTGTGTTTCTGTATGTCTGTCATTTGTATCTGTGTGTCTGTCTATTGTACAGCAGTTCCTAAACGAATGGACCAATTTCGATGTGAATTGTTTTGTTTGAAAGCTGATGTATTTAAGTTGGATCTTAGCTATTTTTGATCAATATATAGTCAATTGAACATCCGGGGTGGTATACTTTTTTAATGTTAGGTGGATCTTTCTGTTTATGCGCTTGAGTGAAAGACATTCGCAAACGCGCACCAAAAAAAGGCTTTAAAAACAGTTGGACGGGTTGATTTACAGAGAGGACCATGAAAAAAATTGTATATGGAAAACTTTTCCAAATAAACAAAAAGCAAGTGGAAAGATAGTTTTGTGATTACGTAACCGATGAAAAAAAAATTCAATAATGTGAAAGAAACCAAAATATCGTCACAAAAAAAATCTGGGGTGGGAGTAACTCGACGGGACGCTAAAACCAATGTCTTGTAATCGCCACGTACCCAGACTATGGTCAGAATAGTTTATCGATTGTTTACCAGGGTGGCTATTCTACTAACCATTGGCGTATAAATGACGTTGGAATGATAATGGTGACCACTTCATGCATTAGAATAGAATAGAATAGAATAGAAACACTTTATTAAATTGACACAGAAAAAAAAAAGTTAATGCTAAAAACAAATACTAAAAAAATAAATACATAAAAAACATGGAAACATAACATAAAAGAAAGTGCTTAATTTTTACAATAGATTATTACTGTGCCAATTAATTGGCGCTGGCTCAGCATAAAACTGTTGTGGGCTACCACAACAGCGCTGTTATTCTGCCAGGACCTTGCAAGCAGTGAACGGTTGCGTTTTTGCGACGACTAAGTGAGAGTTAGCGTTTTTATGAAAGTGCGTGTTTGATATAGTAACCCTTTGTTTTTGGTAGTAGAAGTGTATTGTATGTAAAATGCATATATGTGTCTGTGTGTGTGAAAGCAGAAATGTATGTGAATAGTGTGAGCTAGGTGTAAAACGGTAGTTGAACTCTTGAAGGATTTAAATATAGTTTGCAGTATAGTGTAAATATTAATTGTATGATATCGTGACCGTGACTAGCATTCAGGTGGAGAAAAGAAATATCTAGGCCTTTTTAGAGTTCCGTACCAGCTCCGCTGTTCGTCCGTTCGTCCGTCCGTCCATCCGTCCGTCTGTCACCAGGCTGTACCTCATGAACCGTGATAGTTAGACAGTTTACATTTTCGCAGATGATGTATTTCTATGTGTCCTATAACAACAAATACTGAAAACCAGAAAAAAAAAAATATAAGGGGGTTCCCATACAAAAACTTGATTTTTTTGCTCATTTTTATAGAAAGTCTGTTCGAGGCTGTATCTCATGACCCGTGGTAGTTAGACAGTTGAAATTTTCACAAATGATGTATTTCGATTGCTGCTATAACAACAAATACTAAAAAGTAGAATAAATTAAATATTTAAGGGGGCTCCCATACAACAAATGTGATTTTTTGCCGTTTTTATAGAGATAATGGTTTTTATAGAGTGGTGCTATTTCTAACTGTATTTTAAGTTGCTAGGAAGTTAAAAGCTTAACGTACGGTGGCGTGGCGTTACTGATCGGGGCGGTATGCTAAATAACTGAGATACAATTTGTATATTTCTTGTTGAAAACACATACATATAATACACCATTATTATATGCCCGGGACTTTGTTCCCGTGGGAATATAGAAAAATTATGTAGCCAATGTTCATCAGGAATAATATAGCATTCTAATGGTGAAATAATTTTACAAATCGCCCCAGTACCTAGTTTCGGAGCCTATTCTATGCAATCAAACAAACAAACGCTCAAATATTTCCTCTTTATAATATAAGTGTAGATAAGACACCCAGATGAGACTTCTCGCAAATACTTGAAAATCTTAAAAAAATGTGATTTTCTAATATTTGTGTTGGTCAGGAATGGAACCTGCAGCCTTCAAATCAGTAGGGAAGGCTTACCAACTGAGATATCAGTTATATTCAAATTATACTTAAATATCTACATACATTAGTATAGATCTACATTCACAGCGATGTGAAAGTCGGGAGCCATTGCCTGCGCCTGCGCATCCAGGAATGTCGGGACATCGGCCCGGACCGGTTCCCATCAGGATTGGCGTTTACCTACTTACCACCTATATGCAGCACTTAGCTATATAAGAGCGGCCCTTAGTGCTTATAGTCGTGAGAACAGCTTTTGCAATTATTGGAGGCTCGTTGGCTATTACGTTCTGATTGATTTAGTTCTGTGTTTTTAACAACATACTTATATATTAGTTCTGTGTTTTCAACTACTTATAAATTACTAGCTGTCCACTTGCGGCTCCGCCCGCGTGGACTTCAGGTTAAAGTGTGCCCAGATGTGGGATAAAATGTAGCCTATGTCCTTTCCCAGGCTCTGTTCTATCTTTGTACCAAATTTCATCGAAATCGGTTCAGTAGTTAAGGCGTGAAAGACGGACAGACAGACAAAGTACTTTCGCATTTATAATACTAGCTTTCCGCCTGCGGCTCCGCCCGCGTGGACTATAGGTTATATCGTGCCCAACTTTGGAATAAAATGTAGCCTATGTCCTTTCCCAGGCTCTTTTCTATCTCTGTACTAAACTCTGTACCAAATTTCATCAAAATCGGTTCAGTAGTTTAGCCGTGAAAGATGGACAGACAGACAAACAGACAGAGTTACTTTCGCATTTATAATATTAAGTAAGGATATAGTAAGCTAGTAAGGATATATCTTGTGAAACGACTTTTTTGCTAGCAAAGCTTTAGGGCTAATTCAAGCCATGAAACTGAACAACTTTTCCTAAAGAGACCACGAAACTGAACAGCAACAAAATTCTCTAAAAATGTTAGGGAAAGTTGTTCAGTTTCGTGGGTTGAATCAGATCCTCAATTTTCGCTAACTAATCTAAAGTCATGCAATTAAAATATTGTCAAGTAGCACTCGAATGTCTTATAAAAGTATTGCGGAAGATATTTTAAAGGAAAAACGAGTATCAATGATTAGGAAAGAAGACAGCGGGTAGTGGCTGGATGCAAAAAGCGGAGGATCGTGCAAAGTGGCGCACCTTGGGGACTCCTATGTTCAGCAGTGGACTGCAAGTTCTTTATGGTTGATCGAAGACTGCAATAGGCTGATATGATGATGAATGATTAGGTCACTCAAGATATCCTTCAAGAGAGCTTCAAGACACGGTTTAGTAAAATTGGACAAAGAATTTCAGGAAAAGTTCGGCCTCTTTAAAAATACAGGTTTGGAGAATTTTAAAATACGGACTTCAAGATATTAGATTGACTTTAGATCAAACAAAGTTAAGGCACTTTTAAGGCTAAGGCGACTTGCACCAAAGTGGTAAACTTATTTAGCGAGACTAATTTTTATTAATTGGATAGATTTTGTTGCTTTGACAACCGAATTAAATGTGTTTAGGTCCAATTTCACCATAGTCTGTTAGTTAATTAATCCACGATTAAGAAGTTAATCAGACAAAACGTCAAACAAAAAGTATGAAAATGACATTGTCAAATCTCAGGTTAGCTGCTAAACAGTGTATGGTGAAATTGGGTCTTAGGATGTTAAATATGTTTAAAGCTTTAGTGCAAGTCGACCTTAGTATTAACTTTCTAAACTAAGTATTCTTGTAGAAAAAACCGGCCAAGTGTGACTCGCGCACCGAGGGTTCCATACAAACCTGCTTAGAGGTATTATATACCTGAGCAAGTATTTGATTTTATATGAATTTCAATTTGATACCTCTACGCGTTCATGAGGAAAGGGGTAGTAAGTTTAAAATTATTTTTATTATAATGATGCAACTTAACATTTAGGGTTTTCGCAATGTTCCCTTTATCTGTGTTATAAGACGTTGCTTCGTACCAAATTTCAAGATTCTGAGTTTACGGGAAGTACCCTGTAGGTTTAGATTCCCTTGCGGGTGTCGAAAATTTGCGGGAATTTGCGGCATGAACGGCTGTATATTTTGATTGCGTAGGCTTAGAAGTTTAATTTTTTTACAGCTCCAAGGGACAGTAGACCTGAGTATTCGATATAAATTCCAGATTGATACCTTCACGCGTTCCTGAGAAAAAAGGGTCTTGACAGATAGACAGACAGACGGACGGACGGACAACAAAGTGATCCTATACGGGATCTGTTTTTTCCTTTCGAGGTATGGAACCCCCAAAATGACGTAAGCTACTTTTTTGAGTTTTTTTTTTAAATTATAAGATGGGTTAACTCTTGACCTCAATCTTGACCATAAGGTCAAAGATGAGGTCGACGATGGAGCGAGTTAACCCAGAAAATGCCTATAAAGGCACTGGTACTCCCACGCACCGACGGAACACAGCAAGCTGTTTGGCTTCGGACTTCGGTAGGAGGGTGGTCGCGAACCAGACGGCCCTTTACAGAGCCCACCACACCGCATGAGACCATAGGACGACACCTCAGATTCAGAAAAAATGAAGTGTCGTTGCCTGGGATGGTTCTCATTTCTGCGCCTATTCCAACGCCTCAGAATGGTTTTTATAAGCCAAAAAACCTTCTTAGATTAAAGACCTTGCAAGGCCATACAAAGCACAGTTTGAGAACAGTTAACGTATACCAGGGTTGGAAATCGTAGTATAATTATACTATTTGTACCAGAATTTCATTAAGTGTAGTAGTAGTATTGTAAAGCCAGTATACTACGCGAAAATACCAGAATTTTTATCGACCAGTGGAAGAGTAGTTTTTAATGAAATTTTTCACTATTTCTTGTCTATTCGACAGAATAGGAGTTGTTATGTATTTTATTTATGAGTGTGAGTGAGATGACGATTACTTATATGCACTTTCTTGTGTATGCTCTTACAATTTTCTTGAATAATATGCTAAAATAAGGTAAAACAAGCAGTTTTTTTTTATGTCGCCGTTTCTATCTTACTTTAACTCAATTATTTTTTGTTATTTTAATTGTTTTTTTTTATGCAATAAAACAAAATTTACTTTAAAGTCGTTGAAAATCGTAATGTAGTATTATTTTTTGTCAAGTAGTATAATTTTGATCTCCAAGTAGTATAATTTTCTGACGGTCTGATTCCAACCCTGACCTAGACTAATTAAGCGAGTAGCATACCCCGGAAGCACATACAACGTATATCAATACATGACCTGCCAGATTAGTTATGTAAACGGCATCTCGAATGCTATCGTAGCATAATCCCGGCGAATATTGTGCCCTCTCTTAAGCGGTAATTAGTTAAATGCAATACCGAATTCATTATTGCATATTAGTATCAAATTATGTTCTAGATTTAACTATTATACCATCGCTGGCTTAACAGTGGATAGTAACTCTTCAGCACTAGGCTTTTTTTGATTTTTTCCATAAAGGATATGAAAGCGAAAGAAAAACTTTCAATGTGCCAGCTGCTCTTTCCAGGTATTGTAGAAGCTAGTAAATGAGAAGTGAGGGTTTTGCTGTATTGTGGACAAAAGCCTATATAACAACATATACTAATGTTTCATCTAAAAACCGTCAGACTGTATGTCTAATATGGCGTTAAGTGGTTCCACAATATCCTCTGCCTACCCCTAAGGGATTACAGGCGTGAGGGTATGGGTGATATCAAAGTTAATAAGGGAAAACATTGTGATTATTTTTTATTTATTATAAGATGGGTTAACTCTTGACCTCTATCTTGATCAAGGTCATAGACGAGGTCGACGTTCATCGCTGCCTCTTGATCGGCGGTCCTGGGTCCGATCCCCAGTCGGGGCAAACCTTTGTGTAAAAAGCAGATGTTTGTTCTCGGGTCATGGGTGTTTGTGTTTGTCTTTATGTGTGTTCCAAGGGACCCACGACACAAGGGAAAACCTTATTTTGGGCCTTTGAGTGTGTAGCGTTTATTTATTTATTTATCGTTAACCCAGAAAATTATAGGCATTTTGAAAATGCCTATAAGGCACTTGTACACCTACGCACTGACGAGACACAGCAAGCTGTTTGGCGTCAGACTTCGGTAGGAGGGTGGTCACGAACCAGATGACTCTTCACAAAGCCTACCACATCGCATGAGACCATAGGACGCCACCTCAGATTCAGAATAAATTGAGGCAAAATTTTTATTAATTAATGTATTTTTTTTGTACTGTAAAGAATTTTGCCGTATCGTAGGTATGTATCTCGTTTCGCCGTCTCATTCTATCACATAGCGTCAGTACGGAACAAGCAGAACGACATCGACATGTCAAATTTATCTCACGCGTGTATGTTATTTGTACTAGGTTGAGAATTTTTCACTCGAACGAAGTTGCGGTGAAAAAGGTAGCTGTTTACAAAGAAAGCATCTCTTGGAAGAATATTAAGGTTCCGCATTTTCATGAAGTCTCATCTGTAATCGCTTTAGTCGGTCCAGATGATTTTAGATACGACCTAGCGACTAGACAACAAGGATAGAGGATTCAAAATGCAACTGGTTTGAAAAAGACAACATTTTGTTCTTTCAATCTCTATAAAGACTTACACAAAAATTTAACTACAGAGAAAAATGCTCCTAATATCAAAATAACACGGTTTGTTTTCCTAAGTGACGCTGGAATGGATATTGCAATTTCTATTTCAACATTGAGGCAGCTACACATTTTTATTTGTGGCAAGAGAGGGATGGAAGTAGTAGGTTTATTAATGCGTGAAGAGCACAGCGATACTAACATTTATATTCTGGGTACGTGTAAGTTTCAGGCAACGGTCGCCGTGAAACTCGTAAATGGGAAAAAAGCAACAACGGGAACTCAAGCTGTAGTGAGGGGAAACGATTTAGCATTTAATTTTTTTGGAAATTAAAATTTCTAATTATTCCAGCTCTTTGTATTTTTGTTTTTTATAGAAATCAATTTTCTATATAGAAATCAACTTTAAACTTAAACTGGTAGAATAGGTTACCTAATCTTAACAATATTTGTTAAACTTTCAAATAATTGTCTACATTTTATATTGGACGACTTTACATTCCTTAGCAAAACCTTATTGGATGAAACTGAACAACTTTCCCCAAGGAATATATTTTACATTCTCAAAAAAAAAATATTCGTCTTGTCGTACAAGAACAAATCAGTCTATAGCACAAGTTGTATGAGAGGCGATTTTTTTTTTCATATTTCAACCTATGTTCCTAGGAAAAAGTTGTTCAGTTTCGTGTGCTGATTAACATTACCCCAGTGGAACAAAGGCGTGAGCTTTTGTACGCATGTACCTTACAATTAAATATGTATGTATAGGTACTACCTATACATACATATTTAACTGTAGTATACTTATTGTATTTTGATCTATAGATCAATAGATCATCTGATATATATATATTGATCTTTAGATCAAAATCGATTTAATTTCTCATATAAGATTCAAAACACCCTTTGATAAGTTTGTTTGTAATTTGCGACCACTGGTTTATAATTTTAAATTATTTCTTCACGGTCACGAAAAGGGTGTAGTCAGTGATGTCGTGTCACCAACTATAACAAAGGATTGAATCATACAAGGCTTAGTTCATGTACAGGATGTAGACTGCGGTGTGAGTAGGAATTTGAAAATAAATAGTTTTGATTGTAAATAAATAGAATAGATTATAATATAATAGAAATAGATGGGATAGATTGTAGTCAAGAGCAAACCCATTCGTTATATATATATTTTTTAAATGATCACCTTAAGACGCTCAAACTAATTTGTCAAACTGAAAAATTAATTAAGTTTGAAATGCAAATGTAAAGTTATAAATAAAATTGATCAGTTATTTTAAGAGGCGACACAGAATTTGAAAAACCATAAAAAATGTTTGGAAAATTATTATTTTTCTTTTATACTATGTCAAAATTTGCTAAATCCACTTATTAAGCAAAAAGAAAAACTGCAAATACAGGAAAAAAATCTTGTTAACGAAATAAAAAAAGTTTTTCTTATAGTGGCATAAAACTGGTGGATTTATATTTGATTATGTCCTTTATTAATTTTGTTTAAAAGTAGAGGCAAAACTCTACGAAAAAAATATGAACACCATGTATGCAATAAAGGTGTCCATACAAGTGTAGCTAATTAATAAACCAGCTCACGCATTGATGTAATTCTTGGTGTTATTCCGGACGATGACGGTGTCCTGACAAGTGTAGTGTGAAAATTCTTGCGCCAAAGTCACCTTAAGCTGGTTCAGTTCATTTTGGTTAAATGGTGTTTTTGTTAGCAGTTGTTTAGTCTCCTTTGTTGAATGTAAGGTTGCATTAGTTTCAAGTGTATTGCAGCTATCTTTGGGATGGTTTGGCTAAATATCAACTAGCTGCTGAATCGGTGGACCGCAGAGCCAGAAGGCTCATTGGTGACAAAAAGCTAGTAAAAATTAAACTCCAAAGCCTAGCTCATTGACGCAAAAAAGCTTAATGTAAGCTACACTAACTCATTTCGCCTGCCCTTTCCTTCTATTAGACTTCCAGTGAGCTAGATTGGAAAATTAAAAAAAAAATTATATGATATAACTAGCAAAATTATAGCCTATGACCATCGGCGATAATGTAGCTTTCTATTGGTCAAAGAATTTTTTTAATCGGTAGAGTAGTTTCGCGGAGCCTATTCAATGCAAACACACAAACAAAGATAAGATATGTCTATACATATCTTTTTTATAGATTTGTATAGATTTGTCACATTTAATTTTTTCTTCTAAAGTGTAGATGTGACAGTTTTCATAATCTTCGTGAGAGGAAGCATAAACTTACTGCCTTCCTCTCACAACGTGTTTGCATGGAAAAGTGTCATAGACATATAGGCGACAGCCTTCCAGCCTTACAATTATCTTTCTATAAAAAATCACAAGGATTCTTTTAGTATGTAAGATTCACTGCTTCGTTACTACGTGAAAGAAAGACAGACAAACTCATAAGTCAATTTTAATATTAAGTTGGATAATAAAAAAAGATTTTATTTACAAAATAAATAAAACAAAAACAGCTTCCTCGTTTATCGATAAGACTTGTCCCATCTCTAGCCACTCGTCATCAGTACGGAGCGTTGATATTTCCACGTAGATTTCACTCCGTAAAACCTTTGCCGTTTATATTTTTTATACACATTTCGGTCGGCACATCTTTTTTTTTATGCAGTCAGTATTGTACTTGAGGGCCGCTGGTTTTACCTCGAATTTGCTGGTAAATCTTAGACCGTTTATCGACTTTGTCACAGTCTGGTGCATCGGGATTGGATGGACTATACCAGGGATTGCAAACCTTTATGCAATTTTTTAATATAATTTTTAATGAGATCATAGACGTGCCATTAAATAATGTTGACTTTTTGTGAGAATATGAAAATTAAACTAAAACAAGGGCGCTAACCCGCCCACCGCGCCTACGCATTCCGTAACGTAGGCTTACTTAAGCTCGTTAGAAAGAAAGAAAGAAATAAACTTTATTTAAATGACACAAATAATCTTATTACTAAACATTATGCAGCTATATAATATAATGTCATCTAAATAAGCGCTGACTCAGCGTTCATGCTACAGCAGTAGGCTGTAGCGCTGATATTGTCAGTACCTTCGTTAATTAAACTGCTTTGTTAATTTGTCTCCTGCTACAGACAGTATTCCATTATCTGTGCTTTTTCAATCGGTGGTGCCAAAATATTTTGTCGCGTGCCATTCATGGTGCAATTGGTTCGCCATCCCTGGACTGTACGAACTTATTTTTTGTATTTTTATAAGACCTTTTAGGTAAAGACTTGGAAATGAAAAACGTAATGAGAACAATCAATGTGATTTTTTTAAAGGTCTAAAATATACCTTCAAAAGTTTTGACTTAGAAGGCGCTTTGCTTTCTTCTAATGAACGATTTACTGACCGCCCCACCTCAATTTACGGACGGCCACAACTTAGGTTACCACACTCGTGCACTCTGTGCTCTTGTGGTAAGAGCGGTTTTGCAATGAAAATAGAGTAACCTGATGCGCTGGTCTCTGTACGTTACTGAACCTCACTGATCGGTTAAGATTAGCGAACGCCATTTAAACTCTGATTTAAACTCTATTCTTATTTGCTATTTGAGTACTTTACCATTCAGTAAATTATTTAGCTAGTGAGAACTCTAAAACTAAAAATATAGTATATCACCCGACATGTATCGCGTATAAACTTTAAGCGGCTGAACCGATTTTGATCAAATACTTATACTTAGCTAGGAACCATCTCAATCACGTCAGCTTTCAAACAAAAAAAAACTATATCGAAATTGGTTTATTCGTTTAGGAGCTACGATGCCACAGACACACAGAAACACAGACATACAGATACATAGATCAAACTTATAACACCCCTAACTAATTCTTGTCGGAGGTTAAAAAGTTAGTTATTTAATAAGTAGCTCTTTACATAAAACTGGTACTTACCTAAGTTTCACACTTTTCTCATCTCTCGCCATATTACAGTAGGGTCCTCAAGACGTTCAACGACGTCTGAGGCGAGGAGGGGGTGTGACAGGGGGGGGGGTTTGGCTGGGATAGTGCAGTCGACATCTTCTATCCACGCTTCTATCGGACCTAGATCTGTCCATGTACCGGTCTGCTTGTCGTTTGTATGTAGAGTTGGTGTAAGTATGACACGAGTGAACATAGTGTGACAGTATAAGTTTTTTCTATAAGATTAACCTCAAGACTCTGATGAGATTCATCTTGTTGGTAAACCAGACCTTAGTCTTAATACTAGATTTCATTTCAATTGTAAAAGTAGCCTATGTCACACTCCAGATCTTCAACTATCTTTATGTAACATTAATATTAGTTATAATTAGTGAGGATAAATGCAAAGGAATTTTTTTGACTCATCAATGGTCTCCTAAAACCTACTTAAAAAAATTCACAGAATTTCTATGTTGACTTTTTTGTACCTTGAAAAGTAATATAATTCATCGTGATTATAATTATTCAAACAAAAACACTTCTGTAGAATAGAAAATCTTCTTTGAGAGACTGGCTGTTTTGCAATTTTTTTTCAAACTAAAAGAGGAAAGAAAAAAAAACAAATCAAACCTTTCTTAATTTGATTAAGGATCTTACAATATTTTAAAATTGATACCATACTTTTTTTGCCCAAGTCAAATGACATGCAAAAGTATTAAATAAAACAATTAAGCTTACACTGGCATAAAAAAACTTTCAAAAAATTATTATATGTATAAACTTTTTTTTGTTTTTTGAGGGCTTCAACAGCTTTATAGTGATCCAAGTAGATCGTCTCCCACACTGTGGTAGCCTACATCAATACACGCGTGCTTGAGCCACTACAGAGCCACTTGCTGCAGTGTTGCGTGCTGCTAAGGTGAATTGGCTCAATTTGTATTGAAGCTGCATCTGATTCGGGGGCTTTAGGTTCAATTCTTTAATTGTTTTGGATTCAAGCCAATAAAATTTTTGTGAGAGATGTAGGTTTTCTTGTGACACCAGGGTTAGCCAAGTTTGCCACACACTTGACTATACCTACATCATAAGAAGAAGAGATGCAGGTGTCTGCTTTAGATTGGCATTTAAATTTGTGTCTCCTAGTTAAGACAGATACGCCATGGGAAAGAATTTTAAACGGGTATTCGATTTCCTCAAGATTTAATAAGAATGACAGAAAGATTTCTGAAACCACAATACTTAGTAATAAACAAAACCACACAGGAAAACAATAATAAAAAGAATACATACACACATAAATAAGCTCACGCCTTTGTCCCGCAAAACAAGAATAATACAAGAACAAGAATGGCAAGAATAAAACAAAATAATTCAATAACAAACAAAATTAACGATATTTAAAAATTATACTCTCACCGCTGTGTTGTAGGGTTCGAAACAAAGGGTTCTAACAACCAATCTTCAAAAGGTAAGGTAATAAAGGTAATAATAGTAAAATTAAGAGTCCATTTACTTTAGAAAGCAATTAGCCCTTGTCGATGCTATGAGATTTCATACCAATACTGGAGAATGAAATAAAGCTTCCCTCGCGAATGAAGTTGCGAGCACAAGCTGATACGTAGATAAATTGTCGAGAGCCTTCTCATCTCGTAGTAGAGACAATAGTTAGAACGGTACTGCGCCCACGCGGCAGATAAATTCCCTCGTTTCCCGGTCCCCGCCGCTTCCAAACTGTTTATATGCGGTAGGCTTGCTGGGCAGACTGCAGTGATACTGCTCCAAGAAGTGAGCTATTAGCGGTTGGTCATTTGTAATGTTTTTTATAACTAAAATTAGACTGAGGCTTCAAATCATCCCCGTAGATTCACTGTGGCAATGTTTTAGCCTCATTAGAAGACTTATCTACCCTTATATTTAAAAGAGGAAAATTTGTGTGTTTGCAACGAATACAGTCAAATACTACTTGAGACCAATTTCAAAAATACGGCACTATTCCTTCCACCAAAAATTCATGAGCATATGATTAAAAAAAAACATTTATTCACCGACTCACTAAAGCCTAATCCTATTGTTCTTCTTAATCATATAGTCAAGAGTATGGCAAACTTGGCTAACTCAAAAAAAAATTAAAACTAAAACTTAGAAAATGTTTAAAAATTACTGTGTGAACATAAATTCCTTTGCCTTTCCCGAAAGGGTAAATTAAACAACAACAAAATGACATAAGTCAGTTTAAGAAATTGTTTGTGGTGTTTTGATGTTTTTTGGTAAAAAAGTTATTGATCTGTAGCCCGGGGACATTTATATTACGAAACAGGTTACCGTTTGTCTTTGTGAAATTATTATAGATTTCGCCATTTTATATACTAAAAGTAAGGTCTTAATGACCGTAACGCGCCGTAACCATATGTAGTGACAAACGGTAACCTTTTTCGTAATATAAATGTCCCCGGGCTACAGATCTATGATTGCTTATTTATAACTAGGGATCATTCAACAATTACGTGATCACCGGAAGGGGGGGGGGGTTGGGTGCTTGTATATACATCGGATTATTTGGGGGGGGAGAGGGGGAAGAAGCCATGATTACGTCATCATTTTATAACTTTAATTAACGTATAGCGAAATGAATAAATAAATTATATTTAAATATTTACGTCCTATTTTGAAGTCTATTACTGGTAACACTAACTATTAGATAGATGGAACGGGATTTCCCCTGCTATATACAAACTGTGGAACAGTGTGACCAGATTCAGTTTTTTTATACTTTTTCGGCATATTTTATCGACTTTTCCAAGCATCAGTATTGCTAATACAGCAAAAATTTTAAACATTTATCAATCAAGGTGAGGGGGGGGTGGGGGTTAAAAACAAAAGATTACGCTGTGATTACAAAGGGGGGAGGGGGTTAAAAAAACGGTCAAAAATGATCACGTAATTGTTGAACGATCCCCTAGTAGAATCAATTTTTATCAAATCTTATGAAAACATCTCGATTACGTCAGCTGTTCAAACAAAAAAAAAACATATTGCAGTTGGTCTATTCGTTTAGGAGCTACGATGCCACAGACTGACACTCAGATATACATACGTCAAACTTATAACCATCTTTCTTTTTTGTCAAGGGTTAAAAATGAACTTTATTAATCTTGTCACTTGGACCGCAGCCCCATCTAGACGTGCGTATGTCTATGCAGGGTGCAGTCAATGAACTGGTAGAGGTCAGGTGAAATTATCCCGTACAATACGAGTACGACAATCACGTCGATTCTAGTGCAACTACACTAAATTAGCCTAGTCTGACATTAAATGGTGGCTCGAGTGTTCTAGGCAAATAAGGGAAAAGTGATGTAAAAGATGATTAATTAGAGATGAAGTTAAGAAATGATAAAGTAAAAGAAAAAAAGAAAGTACATTGGGTTTCTGTTGTTTTATTTATGCTTTTTGATACTTATTATCGCACTTTTTGTTACTATGTCATTTAAACATTTTTCACTTTTTTAAACGAAAATTTAGTATTCTGATAATTAGTTTGACGTAAAAGATAGTAGAGTATTTCGTAGAATGGTAAAATTTTGTTAACTAGGGGTCGAACTGGTCGCTGTAGCCGAAACCGAAATCACGTGTAGTGGAAACTTAAGGCGACTACAGCACCTAAATTACGATTTTATGATGCGTAGATAAGAATGACGCACTGCATTAAATCGAAGAAAAAAATACTACGGTAATATTCAGGACATAAACTAGATAAGTAGTTTGCTGAAAACATGATTCAGCACTTTTGGTTCGATAGAAAAAGCTCGCAAAGTTACCTCTAAATACCAATATTGTGTATCTTTTAAGCTGTAAAAACTATAGTAAAATGCACACAGGAACTTGAATTTGCTATCAAAATGTTCGTGATTGAACACTCTCGATAAGTAGTTAACTCATTTTTCTATTTAAGCTTTTTTTTTTTTTTTTACCTTTCCATAAATCTCATTTTTCTAACTTTCGAACATGTTTTTACGCACGCACGCTTTCATAGTCCGTAAACTTCGTGTATCGACACTGTTCGCACTGCTGGCCCAGGCCTTTTGAGAGACGGAGATGGCACTATTCCTATGTGTGCTGCCTTTATCGGGTGCTCTAGTCGCCTTAACAGTTGGGGATTTTAATTCTTACTATCCTTACTAAATTATAAACGCGAAAGTTTGTAAGTATGGATGTTTGTTACTCTTTCACTGACTTTCACGGTTAAACAGCCTAACCGATCATGATAAAATTTGGTAGTGAGGTAGCTGACACCTTGGATTAATACATAGGCTACATGATTTTCCCAAATTCCCAAGGGAACGAAGTCCCGGGCGGAAAGCCAGTTACAAATAATTTTAGAGAAAGAAAAATATTCGGCGCGGAATTTCAATTAGTTCATATTTCTTCCGAGTTAGGCGTAAAATGATCTGTTGAATGTAACAAGACTAACAACAATGTCCGGATGCTGTTATCTCCGAGAGATGCTAAGGTATTTCGGGGCAGATAGTTTTTTTATTGGAGAAGTCTTTAACATATTACTTAATCTCTTGCCACAACATATTAAATCTTTAACAGAGGTTATTAGAGAGTTTCGCTGCCTCAGCTGCCTGCGTCTGTTTTTCCAAACTCATATAACACGAATCTCTTTAAGGTTCAAGTGAATGAGCATATTTTGTATGAACTTGCCACATCCTCGACTTCACCCCTGTGCTAAATTGTGGTTAAAAGTGAATTTCGATGTTGGCTAAAGCGGTTATCACAAGGCTGATCCTTATTTTCTTGGCGTATAGGTGTCTTTCGACTGATATGAAAAATAAGGTATACTTAAAAGTCTTTATTTGAATAACTCACTAACATCGTTTGAATCCTTATAAACTATTTAGTTTTTGAAACCTTCTGGACAACAATAAAATACCTATCAGTTTAACGCGGTCACCTTTTTAAAACTAAATTGTCATAACTTCAACTAAGTCCAACTACATCTCTTTCAAATATGTCATGGTAATTAAGAAAAACATGAAATTGGTTAATATATTAAGTTATTGTTTGTTTATATAAGTTTTTTGTATTGTGTTGGTAGTTTTCTGAATAAAGAAATAAGTAAACAAAAATCGTATGGCGTTCTTACAAACTGTACAAAATTATTCAAAGTTACCTGCTAACCCAAAAAAGCTATCCTATATATTATTATAGGCTATAGCCATATTTCAAGAAGAACTCAGAAATAAACACTAGTTTATCAAAATAAACCTTACAATTTATAACAAGTGTCATATAATGTTTCAAGAAGTATAAAAGGTCTAGTTGGAGATTAGCAAAGAGATAAACGGAGGCTGAGAGAAAACAGTACATAGGTACTTAAGTGGAGTGCTTGAGAACTGGCCTGCGCCTGCGTCTCTACGGCCGAACAGCGGACAGCGAAATGTCACGTGCTAGAGAAAGGTTTAGAATAGCCTGCGAATCCACATTACTTTATATTAGTTGCATCTTTAGGACATGTATCCATGAAACTGGACAAAATAAAATGTTATATTTTGTTACTCTTTTCACATGACATTAAGCGCTTACTGCTTAAAAAAAATAGACGCTGTACACTCAAAAGCCCACACTAAGAAATGAAATGAAATGAAATGAAATTAAATGTCTTTATTTGCAAGGATAATGGTAATTACAATGATAATATATTAAAAGAAATGCGTCTCATAATCCACCAAGCGTATGGCATGCAAATATTCAAAATTTACAAATAATTCAATTAATAGTATGTTTTATAAACCTTATAGTCATATAATTCCTTAAGGGAATAAAAACACCTATCACACAGCCAGTTAAATAGTCTTCTCTTAAATATCGCGAAAGGTAAATCTGTTACCTTTCGCGGTATTCCCCGTTTTTCCTTGGATTCCCCTTGTGTCGTGGATCCCTTGGAACATGCTCAAAAACAGACACAAACACATCTGAACCGAGAACAAATATTTGCTTTTTAACCCCCGACAAAAAAGAGGGGTGTTATAAGTTTAACGTATCTGTCTGTGTATCTGTCTGTGGTATCGTAGCTCCTAAACGGATGAACCGATTTTCGTTAAATTTTTTTGTGTCATAGATAAATTTATCCCGAGTGTTCTTAGCCATGTTTCATGAAAATCTGTTTAGCCGTTTAAAAGTTATAAGCAACCGATTGTCGGGGGTGATTCAAAATTTGTATTTTGAGTGTTATTACACAAATACTTGCCCCGACTAGGTTTCGAACCTAGGACCAGTCGATCAAGAGGCAGCACTACTACCACTCGACCGAACCGGCCGTTAAAATTTTTGTACAAGTTGTATTAGTAGCTCACATTTTCGTTATACGTTCCAGTTTAGTCTATTATCAACTCTAGAAGTGATTTTCTCTGAATTAAATAAATTACTTCCATTTGAGTAATCAAATGGCCCCAGATGAGAAGCGAGATGTCCTCTTTTCATGCCTCGCCGCGTTTGAGAAGCTATTTTATATTTAAACTAGTGGATGCCCGCGACTTCGTTCCCGTGGAAAGGAGGTAAGGTTCCTTATTCCTTCCCTCCGTTGTAAAAGGATTTTTCGTGCCAATTGGCTCCAGCTTTCGAGGTCCAAAGGTATAGGCTGAGCGTTGATGATTCGATGAATCAGGACCTCAAATTTTATAATATACAGAGCGTAAGGGACAGCTTAGCAAATGAAACCCTGAAGTCAGACCATCTTCTTGAATGATATTCCAGTGGAGATTTCCTCAGAAAAAAAATTTTTTTTTTCATGTATTTTTAAGATTTCGTGAAACATTGCGTAGCGCCAAAGTAAGTAAATAATTTTTTATTCACTTTACATTTCCGGGGATACAGAACTACTTGTAGCCACTCATGGTTATAGATGAATTCCACCATTTAAGTATTAGCTAAGCTATTTCTTTCTCCCTGCATATACAGGGCCTTAGGTAAATCACTTTCAACCTCTCGGGTGGTAAATCCGTCCATGAAACTGAACAACTTTCCCAAGGAACAAAGGTCGAAGTATGAAAAAAAAAATTACTTCCCATACAAAAGGAAAATGCGCTATCAGCTGACGCAGTTTGTATGGGAACTAAAAAAAATTTTTCGTATTCCGACCTTTGTTTCTTGGGAAAGTTGTTCAGTTTCATGGACTGATTTACCGCCCGAGAGGTTGAAAGTGATTTACCTAAAGCCCTGTAGATAGACATGATTTTATTTTAAAATTTTTGAGTTTCTGCAATTAAGTTCTTTGTACCTAATCATAAACTGCCAGTTCTAAGAGCTTCTTAACGCAAGTGAGTATTGTCGGTGTCTCCTGTAAGTTTACGAGGGACGTGCTATCTGCTCCTAGGATTCAGATCCCAACACTCGAGCATTTCCTACAGCTCTGAGCCGGTTTAAGCCGATGAATGTCCGCGCTATAATGCTGTTATAAAACTTATACTAGAGGGATGTGAGGAATTTACCGATTGGACTTCAATTTGCTGGAGAATGTTTTTTTTTGGCAGTTCACACAGCGCTATCTAAAAATTAGCAAGGGTTGTACTATGAGTGGTAGGTCACCGATATACTATGTATACAGGGCTTTAGGTATCTCTCTTGCAACCTCTCGGGTGGTAAATCAGTCCATGAAACTGAACAACTTTCCCCAAGAAACTAGGTCAAAATACAAAAGAAAAAATTTGAGTTCTCATACAAACTGCATTTTGTAGAAAAAAGTCCGATGTTAACATCCAACCTCTTGGCTCTAGGCTGTAGAATTATCGCCACGAAACTGAACAACCTATACAGAGCTTTAGGTAAATCTCTTTCAACCTCTCGTTATTATTTCCTAAGGTTTCGCTAATTAATTTAAAGTCATTGGGCCTTTCGAAATTGTATTACCATTGCCTCCTAATAATAGTAATACTAGAAGCTGAGAACATAGGGGGAAATAGTAATCCAAATTTTGAAGTGCCGTGCCGTGCCGTTTGAATTATAAAAAGGCCAATCTAATACACTTTATTTTTGGAAATACATAAAAATACTCTTTAAGTACAAATCCTTGAAAATACGATTTTCAAATATTTGTTTCAACCTTCAGCAGGCCGAGTACGATAGTGATAGCGCCGCGACAACACCGCGGTCCTATGTCAAAATGTCAACATTGACAACGCCATAGGGCGAGCAAGCCTTTGCGCGGGACCCTCGCGCAATCAAAGTGAAGCCGAGCGCGAGTTTGTCGTTATCGTGCTAGAGCTGCTGGTCATTTACGACTGAGCTGTCAGTTAAGTCAATTGTTTTTCCTATTATTATCACATTGCCTCTTTCTCATTTTATTTTAAGTCTATTTTCGTTTTAAAGTAGTGATATGGAAAGCGTTCACATCGTATTTAACAACGTACCTAACCTACTACTGGGGTAGTAACAAATGCAATCCAATTATCCATTTACTACTGGTAGTAGGAGTGGTTGTAATGTGGGAATCAAATTTCCTCTTTAATTCTTTATTCTTTAAATAAGTTTCGCTCGTAGACCTGTGGCGCTTGCTGATCTTAACCGATCAGTGAGTTAAGCAACGTACAAAGGGGCTGGGGCTATGTATGACATTTTAAAAATATTTTTAATTTCGTTTAATTTATTATTTAACATAAAGGAATAAGGTCCCGTTTCTAAAAAAAATATATTTAAAAAATCCATCTTTTGAAATTAAAATATAATAATTAAAAGATTCTCAGTACGGTAAACTAATCCTAAGTACGGCATTATATGCAATCGTATTCCTTTGCCAAACTGTCATGTCAATCAAGAAAAAAAACATTACCTGTTTCGTTTTGTATTTGGTTGTTTATTTCCGAGTTTGGTTGGTTGTTACTTCAGGCAAGTTGGAAGAATCAGCTCTAACGAACTGAGCGGTATCCATAGTGTCGGAATCCAGTGTATTGCGAAAGTTCGAAAGTCCAACAAGCATAGCCAAGTCGTCAGTAGATATCAATCCAAATAATCAAAACCACGAAACAGAAGGTAACGGTTGAGTCCAGGTTGCAAAGCCAAGTCGTCAGTAAATATCCAAATAATCAAAACCACGAAACAGAAACAAACTCAACAACCAATAACTCAAAAACACAACTGTTTGGTTATGTGTCAACCAACTGTCAAACGTTGGTTGACACATAACCTAACAGTTTTTACTTTGGCAAAGGAATTAAACGGTTTAGAATGCTGTAGTAAGCAACAAATCATAACCAAAATTTTAAAAAATCATTTTTTTTTTATTTATGATCAAAATTATTTGATATCTTTTTTATTTGAATATGGGACCTTAAACCTGCTTAAAAAAAAAAATATTTTAAAAGTATTGCACATAGCCCATTTATCACGAGCGTTTCCGTGTTTCAGAGGATACGTTAAGCCATCGGTCCTGGCTGTTATCGCCTAACTACAGTCGTTAAGCCAAGTCAGCGGCTATTTGGCGGTTTAAAAACCCGGGCACCAACGTTAGTCGTTTGCCACATACTTAATTGTACCTACACAATAAGGAGGAAGGCGGTAAGATAAAATAATGCGCTGTGTGGTGATCGGTTGAGAATAACACCACACCACCCCATCTCTTTCTGTGGGTGTCGTAAGAAGCGACTAAGGAAATAAAAATGAGACCTGCCTCCTAGTAATCCATCTTACCTCAGTTTGTTTTCAATCTGAGGAGGCGTCCTATGGTCTCATGCGGTGTGGTAGGTTCTGTAAAGGGCCATCTGGTTCCCTACAACCCCCCTACCGAAGTCCAACGCCAAAGAGCTTGCTGTATTCCGTCGGTGCGTAGCAGTGCCTTAATTGGCATTTTCTGGGTTAACTCGCTCCATCGTCGACCTCATCTATTACCTTGGTCAAGACTGAGGTCAAGAGTTAAACCTATTTCATAATAAAAAAAAATTCATAAAAGAAAGAAACATTTTCCAGTTAAATAACGTATCCACTTCGCTTTATTTACAGCTAAAGCTTCCTCTAGTCTCCACTAGATGGCGCTAGTAGTATCAGTGAAACGAAATTGAAATAATTCTCTCCATGAAAATTTATTTAATTGGAAAACCAGCAGTTTGTAAAACAATTTAGAAACTTAAATAACATCGGATTACCAATAATAGATTTTCACAAATTTCAAATTAAACAACTTTTCCCACGGAATCTGTATAAGGTGTTTCAAAAAAACCCAAAAAAAGAAATTCCAAATTTGCATTTTAGTGAAATAGTCGCAACTCTAGTAATTAGTAGCACGGTTTTGACATCTTTCAAAATGAAAGTTTCATAATAATTAATGTGACATACTTGTCATATTTGTAAAAGAGCTGCGCATAAAGCTAAATTTTAATTAATTTTGAATTACCTTTTTTTTGGGGTTTTTTTGAAACACGTTGTATAAAATTCTTATACATGTTTTCGACTTCCATAGAAATGTAATTCAGCTGATCGCACAAGTTGTATGTATGAGGGTTTTTTTTCATGTTCCTCGGGGTAAGTTGTTCAGTTTCGTGGGTCAATTCACATTTTTAATTTTCGCTTACTAATTTAAAGTCACCCAATATTCAATCACGCCTACACTCCTTGTCGGGGTAGGCAGAACGTCATAAACGTGACGTCATGTCATGTCTCGTGTTGATGTCGTGAACTCGTGAATGGAGGGCGTCGGTGGTCTAACAGCTAGCGGATCCGGACTCGTATGTGAGAGGTACCGAGTTCGATCCCCAGTGCCACCATGACTTGTTTTCTGAGTTATGTGTATTAGTTGCACATTAACCGATGCTATTACGGTGAAGGAAAACATCGTGAGGAAACTGCACATTCAGGAGACTGTAAATGTAAACTTGAGCCAATCTGATCAGGTTCCCCTGTTAGCAGGGTCACGGAGGTCAGATGGCAGTTGCTCCACTGTTGTTAACTTGACCTGCCAAATCCTGGATCATGGTCAAGCGATCCCGAATGAGAAATGGAACTAAGCGCTAGGAAGAAGAAGAATTTAAAAGGATAGTACTCGCAAAATGAAGGGTGAATTTTAATGAAGGAAAATTAAAGGAAGAATTATTGCTTTGTTAGTTATCAGGTCAAAATTAGAATAAATATTACGCTGACATGTCATAAATAACAGTTTATGTGTTTATCTCAATTTGTCAAAAGAAAACAAACTGCTACTAACAATATCATAAAGTCACCGATTATCAACACTTAAATAAATAATGAACAGTATTTGCAAATATTTAAATAATTTATTCATTATTTATCCAATGAAGACATTTATTATTCCAATATTATTTATATTTTATGTAATTGATTTTATATGCTATTTTAGAATTAAATATTATTATTTGTTTGTCTTTGATTAAGAAGAAAGTTTTAGGTATGTTCGTTTTTGAAATTATACATTTTTGTATTCATTTTTATAATTTTCGTTTTTCACGTTTCCGCCTATTAACACTTTTTTCTTTTTTAAAACGTGTCTGTTAAGTTTGTATAGGGGTTGACTTTTAAATTAGTTGGCGAAAAGACGTGATACTCCTTAAGAAACCTCTTTTTTTAAATTCTCTTTCTTTTTCTCATCCTTACCCTTGCTCGCTGATCTCATCCAATCAGCGAGGCTAAGGGACGTACACAGAGGCAGGGAACCTGATGGGTTACCAAAGTGGCAATTTATCATGAGCGTTTCCGTGCTTCGGAGGGCACCTTAAGCTGTCAGTCCCGGCTGTTGTTAATTGATTACAGTTGTTAAACCAAAAGGCCATTTGGCGGTTTCAGAAGTCTGATACCAGGGTTAGCCAAGTTCGCCACATACTTGACTATACCTACACGATAAGAAGAAGAAGACCCTCACCAAAGAGATCAGCTGATCGCTCCAGTTGTACTTTTCACCAATAGAGACTCCTATCGGCGAGTAACAATAAGCGACATACTTTTTGCGAATTCCCACGGGAACAAAGTCTAAGGCAGAAAGCTAATGTAATATATTTTTTTAAATTTATACCTAAATTGCCGAAATTCAGTCGTTTCAGATAGCATACGCCTTTAATCCCTAACGGGGTAGGCAGAGCATCAGAGGTTCTAGCGAACTACAATGCCACGTTTGACACAAATTGTGAGGGTTATCAGATGGAACAAGTTGCATAATGGTGAGAAGTGGTCCGCCTTCCGCCCGTTATACAGCAAAACCCTCGCATCCCACTTACAGACTTTTACTGTATACCTGGGAAGAGTAGGTAGCTGGCTCATTCTAAGTTTTTCTTTCACTCCCAATCTAGCATAGAAAGATTGCGGTCTCAGAATATAGAATAGGGGGTAAGTGATTAAGGGTTCGGCAAACGTAGCGTTGGGCGCCCTGTTACTAGGTGGGGTGACGATATTCGTAAGGTAGCTGGCAGTGGTTGGAGGAGGAGAGCTGAAGACTGAGCTCAGTGGCGTGCCATAGGAGAGGCCTATGTCCAGTAGTGGACTGACACAGGCTGATGATGATGATGGTTAAGGGTTATTAGCGTCAGGGTATTTTCACATCTACCTGTCAACACAACAGCTCTATCAATAACTATTATGTTGTTCAGTAGGCGTTTCCACAGCCAATATGCATAATGTTATGCCTCTATTAAAAATTATGGCGCCATCGCTTTTAGCCACTTTATCGAACGATCTAAGTGAATATTTCAATTAAGAGACTACGGTTAATTGTTTAAGCTCTACAGTCGTAAATTCTTAAGGAAAAATGAGACCAGCGACAATCGTAAATGTTAGAATAACACCACCCCATCTCTTTCCGTGGGTGTCGTAAGAGGCGACTAAGGTAACACAAATGAGACCTGCCTCCTAGTAATCCATCCCAGGCAACGACACTTCATTTTTTTCTGAATCTGAGGTGTCGTCCTATGGTCTCATGCGGTGTGGTAGGCTCTGTAAAGGGCCGTCTGGTTCGCGACCACCCTCCTACCGAAGTCCGACGCCAAACAGCTTGCTGTGTTCCGTCGGTGCGTGGGAGTGCCAGTGCCTTTATAGGTATTTTCTGGGTTAACTCGCTCCATCGTCGACCTCATCTTTGACCTTATGGTCAAGATTGAGGTCAAGAGTTAACCCATCTTATAATAAAAAAAAAGTTTCTATTCATTTAGAAATGCTGTTTTAATATATTGTCCGCATTTCATCAGCGGCAGCATGGTGGACTGTGGCCTAAATCCCCTTTGTGTTTCAAAGGGAGGGCCATGCCCCTCCATAGGGACGTATATGGGTATATGTTTATTTTTTAAAAGATAATGTTTTAAACTGTCTTATAGGACAATGCTTTATAATTAAATAAAGTATAGAAAAATCGACTAAGTAGCATTTTAATGCTACTTCCCAGAAGTGGAAGTGCTGGAAATGTGAAAGAAAAACTTAGAATGAACCAAAAGTGCCAATTCTTCGCAGGCATACTGTAGAAGCTTGTAAGTGGGACGTGAAGGCTCGTGGGCGAAAGACTGACAACTTACCACCACTAAAAATGCCTTTATATCTAATAACCCTTACAATATAATTTTTTTTTTTTCTGAATCTGAAGTGTCGTCCTACGGTCTCTTGCGGTGTGGTGGGCTCTGTAAAGGGCCGTCTGGTTCGCGGCCACCCTCCTACCGAAATCCGACGCCAAACAGCCTGCTGTGTTCCGGCGGTGCGTGGGAGTACCAGTGCCTTTATAGGCATTTTCTGGGTTAACTCGCTCCATCGTCGACCTCATTTTTGAACTTTATGGTCAAGATTGAGGTCAAGAGTTAACCCATCTTATAATAAATTAAAAAAAAATGACAAACGAGGCGTCATGTAAACCACATTTTTCTCTGCCTATCCCGTTAGAGATTACAGGCGCGAGTGTAAGGATCGATTCAGAATATTACGAAGTCTCTGAAGGTTGATCATTGAGTAATTATTATGAGATATCTATTTTTTATTTTGTTTTTGTTTATTGCGATATATTGAACAAACTATTTATATTCTACAAGCTAAACCAAACTTAAAACAATAGTTGATAAATATTAAATAAATCAACAAGCGGTTTATACGTTGTAGCGTTTAATCGTCGAGTTGTTAGCGTACAATAATTCATAAGTTGACAACACGTGAATAATTCGCAACGCGTTGTTATCGACGCGCCTGCGCGGTACGTCGCGTCGTCGTCGCCTTCCTTCGCGCGTGCCGACTCTGTTACACTACTCAGATATCTCTACACTCCATTTCTCGACTATGCTTCCTCGATATGTACGCTTTTCATTGCTACTCTTTTGTTTTCCAGCCATTTTATCCGCTTGAATTTCAAACTTTTCTGTTCGGTTCCGATTTTAAACGAATTTGTTTTACTTTTATTGCGCCTAAAAAGAATGGCCATTGCTAATTTTGAATTTCGAATGCAATCCTTCAAATTATCTTAAAACTTGTTTGTGAAAAAGCATTCGTAAATAAACAATGCGTGTTTTAAAACAAATTCGAATTTTGTCCGAAAATAAAGTCGTCAATGTACGCGAAAGTTAAAATAGCGATCGCAGTATTGTTTGCAGAGCCACGACTAATTGCCCGATAAGTCGTCGATTCGCCTCTCGTTTTAATAAGGTGTGCGTTGTGCATGTGTGTGTGGATACAGATGGAATGCCATGGCCAATTTTATTTGTGTGAGTGCAGTATCGAAGTGTGCGAATGACGTCTGCCGCGCTTAACCGACCGATTTAAGAAGACCTCCTCCATTTGCCGGTTGGGCTTTAAATTGTTGGATAATATACTACGTCAGAGGTCGTTTGAATTCTGTCGTTTACGGTAACTCAGTTCGTTGTTGCCACGTGAATGTGGTTGTGTGTATGTGTGCCCTCGTTTCGGACACAAGTGAGCATTACTCGTATAAACACTGAGTAATTCGCAGAATATCATTATCGTAATGAATATTTCAACTTGATTTCAACGGTATAAGCGACGGAGTTTTTATTTCAAATTTACATTGGATCACAGCCCTCTGCTCCATATCTCACAATAAATCGAATAAGTACCTAACTCTAAAATAAAATAAATATATCACCCCTAACATTCATTGCATGTAACTTTAAACGGCTAAACCGATTTTGATCGAATTTCTCGATCACGACAGCTTTTAAACAAAAAAAAACCGCATTGAAATCGGTCCATTCGTTATGATACCACAGACAGACGCACAGATACACACGTCAATCTTATAACATCCCTCTTTTTTCGTTGGAGGTAAAAAACGGGTCATACTAAAATGAAAGCACTTTGTGGGTACGTAAAAACCTGTGATCCAAAGAGTGCTAAGGAATTCGCCAATAAAATAACAAATGACGGTGAGTAGTATAGTGTTCTTCGCAGAGCATACGCAGGCATTTCCCACGCCCCCCCCCCCCCCTCCCACCACCCCCAATGTACCCGACCACCCCCCTTGCGTCTGTAACGATAGAGAATCTACAGTATATCATCACCATCACATCAAATCAATATTATAAAGGCGTAAGAAAGTTGTGTGTACGTGTTTGTTTGTTACTTCTTCACGCTCAAACGGCTGAACCAATTTTGATAAAATTTGGATTGGAGGTAGCGGACACCTTGGATTAACACATGGGCTACATCGTTAAAAAGCGTTGATAGCCCAGTTGGTAATGAGCCAGACTTGTAATCCGAAGGTCGCGAGTTCAAATCCTGGTGCGGGCCTGTACCTACCACTAAATTTGTCTTATCGGATTTATGTACGGATTTCTAATTATCACTTGCTCAACGGTGAAGGAAAACATCGTGACGAAACCCGCCCGTCCAAGAAAATTCATTTTCGAAAGACGACGGTCCACCAACCCGCATTGGGCCAGCGTGGTGGACTGTGGCCTAAAACCCCTTCGTGTTTCGAAGGGAGGCCCGTGCCCCTCGGTGGGGACGTATATAGGCTGGTAAGACTACTTAAAAGGATGTAAATCAACTCACGCAACTGAACAATTTTTTCCAAGGAACAGGTCAAAATATTAAAAAAAAATCGCCTCTCCCTACAATTTGTTTGATCAGCTTTGTATGGGAAGTCGAATTTTTTGAAGTGTAAACTTCTTTACAGCTCATTTAACGAAGGGAAAATGGGGAAAATAATTCGTGTATAAGCGATTTTCGGCATAGTTGTAGGGAATGGTGTCTGAAGCAACATACTGAAAGTACTGATGGATGGGGGTGGAGCTAACGGGTAGGGGGCGGTTTAAAGGTCACTTTTTTAAGTTTTTCTTAAACAACTCGAAAAAAGTGTCCCATAGCAAAAAAAAAATCTTTCACTTAAGTAATCTACATAAAATTCTCTATAAAAAGATTCTGTACACATTTCGCTAGGGTCAATATTTAAAGAGATATGAAGAAAGGAAGTTTATAAGGTTAAATTAGGTTTTGACCTAGACATTGATAATTATTACTGAGAAGGACCTTTTGGAATGTGTTCGGACACCTACCAGAATGATACTCGGGAAAGTCCCTACACCTCCCAGGTGGGGTTGCCAAGATATCGTGGAAAAGCTGCAATTTCCAGGAAATTCTTCTTTCCTTCATATCTCATTAAACATTGATCCCAGCGGAAAAGTGTGCAGAACCTTTCCGTAGAGAATTCTATGTAGATTACTTGAGTAGAAGATTTTTTTATGCTATGAGCCACCGTTTACGAGTTGTATAAGAAAAACTTAAAAAAGGAACCTTTGAACCGCCCCCTATACGTTAGCTCCACCCCCATCCATCAGTACTTTCAGTATGTTGCTTCAGACACCATTCCCTACAACTATGCCAAAAGTCGCTTATACACTAATTATTTCCCCTTTTTGGCAGTTTTTGGTTTTCGTTGATTGGATCATTAGCGGCGTTGTGCACTTTGAAGTATGGGTAAAAAATGTTAAACTCGCGTCAGGGTTTCTTCGCATTTTGACCTAGGCGTCATCCACATATTACGTCACAGAGTATGGGGGAGGGGGGGTTATTCCAAACGTGAGAGTGCATGTTAAAGGGATACCAAAAAAGCGTGACATAGGGGGGGAGGGGCTCAAAAAGTCGAAATTTTGCGTGACGTAATATTTGGACGGCCCCTTATGTTCCTTGGAAAGTTGTTCAGTTTCATGGACTGATTAACCACCCGAGAGGTTGAAAGAGATTTACCTAAAGCCCTGTATTGTACCTTTTTGCTGTTTTTTAAATTTGTATCATTGTTTTTTAAATTGTGCAATAAAGTATATTGTATTGTATTGCATTGTATCTGTACTGTAGCTTGTCTGTACTGTGACCAGTGTTTGTAGTTCCCTACGAGCCTCGCATTCAAAGCGATATCATCCAGTGACATTATACTTTCATATTTATTACTAGCTTTCCGCCCGCGGCTCCGCCCGCGTGGACTACAGGTTATATCGTGCCCAACTGTGGGATAAAATGTAGCCTATGTCCTTTCCCAGGCTCTAATCTATCTCTGTACCAAAATTCATCAAAATCGGTTCAGCGGTTTAGGCGTGAAAAGGTAACAGACAGACAGACAGACAGACAGAGTTACTTTCCCATTTATAATATTAGTAGGGACTAAAACGCCTCTACACTAATATCTGACTAGCTTCTAGATTCATAGTGATTCGCTAGAACCACTGATGCTATGCCCACCCCATTAGGGATTTAGGCGTGAGCTTATGTATGTACTTATGTTCATGTTCTAAGGCACGTTATAAGCTGTCGGTCCCGGCTGCTGTCGATTGACTACAGTCGTTAAAACCAAGTCAGAGGCCATTATGCGGTTTGAAAATTCTGACACCAGGGTTAGCCAAGTTTGCCACACACTTGACTGTACCTATACGATAAGAAGAAGAAGACCAACCAAGTCAGGGCCTTTCGGTGGTTTGAAAACTCTGCAAGCAGGGTTATTCAAGTATGCCACATATCTAAATGGGTCGGCATGACATAGATACACACGACAACACATCAGACTAGACATTTTTACCTTGATGAAGCCTGGATACTCTGGATAGTGACGATTTTCGTAGTGCAAGTGCCAAGTTAGCCACACACTTGACTATACCTACACGATAAGAAGAAAAAAAAAATACAAATTGAGTAGCTTACCTATTCCCGTCGACCAAACGTCAGCTAAGAGAGGGGGGACAAAGGTACGTGGTACAAATATACGCCGATTCATCAATATGAAAATAAAATTAATTTGTATCGGCGAAGGGGAACGACTTCGTTCGTCTCGCATGTTATTTTCGTCGTACGCGTCGACAATTACGCAGTTTGAAGATTTTATAAGCGGTAGAGTCACTGTGACGCATGTTAATACCTCTAGCAAACGCTCGTAACCCAGTGGCACTCGCTGATCTCAACCGATCAGTGAGGTTAAGCAACGTACACAGAGGCAGGGCACCTGATGAGTGACCAAAGTGGCAATTTATCACGAGCGTTTCCATGCTTCGGAGGGCACGTTAAGCTGTCGGTCCCGGTTGTTGTCGATTGACTTCAGTCGTTAAAACTAAGTCAGAGGCCATTGTGCGGTTTGAAAACTCTGACACCAGGGTTAGCCAGGTTCGCCACACACTAGACTATACCTACACGATAAGAAGAAGAAGACCTCTAGCAAATGAAGGGTCAACTTCTATGCAAAAAAAATTTTGTCCGATTGAAGCCACAGATGATCTATATAAAAAAAAAGTATTTTGTATCCAGCCTGATTGTTAAACTGTGAGCTTTTGAAGGTCTTTTACATTAAATTATTTACGGAATAAATCCGATTGTAAACGATTTCCTATTTATTTATTTAGTTTTCTTATTTTTTAATAGGTCTTTACCTATGAAATTGCCGTTTTTCATACAATATTTTTGGAAAACTGAATTTTCCATACTAACGTTTTTGGATTTTTCTCGGGAATGCGAAATCCAAATTTAGCAAAATTTTGTGGGAAGGTTTGAACAACATTAAGTTAATTTTTATCATACTTACTTTATTGAAAGTTGTAACTGTAACAACGGTACAGCAAAAATAAGCAATGAAACGGGCAACGGATGCAACGAGCTATATTTGAGCTTCTTTTTCAGCAAATAAATCTAAAGTAAATATGTATTAATTTGACTCAATATCTCCGTTATATGGCCAAGGTTTTAAATAAAAAACAATTTTAGTAATAGCTGCTCAACCAAATAAATTATGAATAAAATAAAGCTTAGGAAAAAATCGGCAATTTCATAGGTAAAGACCTATTATTATTATTATTCTCTATCACTCCTTTTGCGCTCCTCCCGGTTTTCTTGTTTTTTCCTTTCACCTTGGGTTGCCTGAAAGAGTTCGCTGTTTAGCAATAAGGCCACTCTTGCACACTTTTGGTTGTAAGTTTGTATCGTATGTTTTGTCTTACCTTTTTAGAATGCAATAAAGTATTTATCTAACTATCTATCTAAATGATTGCCACCAACCATCCCTACTGTACCTCAAATTTGTGTACCGTGACAATTATTCGGGAATTTCGAAGATCACCCCGACCGGTCGACGACTTGTCTGACTCATTCTTTTGTTTTTACTTAGTAACCACTTTTAATCTGGTTTATGGAGAGGGAGGCAGGAGATGAGAGCGTATCGTCGCCATCGAGATCTCAGTTTCGAGTTTTTTGTACTTGATTTGATTTCTTAGCATGGATGCATTTTGCATTTCTTCCACGCTGGATTGGGAGTGAAAGAAAAACTTAGAATGTGCCAGCTACCTACTCTTCTCAGGTATATAGTAAAAGTCTGTAAAAGTCTGTAGAGTTTTGCTGTATAATGGGCAACCTCTCACCATTATACAACTTATTCCATCTGATAACCCTCATTGTGTCAAACGTGGGACCCAGTGATTTTAGAACCACTGATGCTCTGCTTAACCCGTTAGGGATTATGGGCGTGAGCATATGTACTGTAATGTACTTTTTCCTTACAAATATTAGTTTCTCTAAGCCGCCGCTAGATGGCGGGGCCTGTATTCTAAAACGCGGTATCGTTTGGTGCACGCGATATCTTAAGACGGCCGAGCTAACCTCTGTTTAATTAGACAGACAGGCAGAAAAATCCGCCCGTGGCTTCGCCAAGAACTATTTTTGAAGTAGTCCTACGGGACGATCGATCAATCCCTACTAATATTATTTATATTAATAATATAAACGCGAAAGTTTGTGTATTTATGGATGTTTGTTCCTCTTTCACGCTCAATCAAACGGCTGGACCAATTTTGATAAAATTTGGTACAGAATAGTAAAAATCTTTATTTTATAGGACATTCAGGATGCCACTTAAAACAAGTCAAGATTACATTAAATAATGATAGTATCAGTGTCGCTTTGCTAGTGTTTCAAGTGGGCCTACACGTACATTATTTACTTATTTCTTACTTTTTATGATTTATTTTAAAATAGCTTTCCGCTATTTAAAAAAAAATGCAATTTAAAGAAAAAAAATTGCGTAGGTGTACGAATTTTTTTCGTTATAACTACTGATGCTCGTATGATAACTTAGCTATAAGACAAACATTGTTACTAATATTATACTAACATTTTCTATGGATCCCAGGAGGTTTACCATGATACGCTTATTCGTACCATGATGGCTTATAAGCGATTCAATTTCTTTAAGATCTGAAGACCTTTGCCTATCCCAATTGGAGAAAATAAGAAAAAAATTGACCATAGACAACCGAGCAGTTCAAAAGCAGCGCCATCATGGTACCATTTTAAAAAACCTTTGTTCAAAGTTGGACCTTTTTTTTTTTTTTTTTTTTTTTTTTTTTTTTTTTTTTTGAATGACTATGCTGTTGGCCGCTGATGGCCTTGACAGCTTCACCGAGCAAGTGGTGAGCGCAGATGGCTCTCAACCCAAAATTTTAAGTAACAGGCCTAAGGGTGCCCCCTGTGGGGCTCGAACCTCGGCTTAGGGCGTTACTGCGAGGGAACCGTCGGACATACGTTTGTGGAGAGAAGCGGCCGGGTACGTACCGGTACCGCGAATCGGGGCGGAAAGTTGGACCCTAAACAGAAATGCTTTTAAACGATAGTGGTAGGTACCCTGTTATCCGAAATAAACGTGTTCATTTATTCATTCATTCTGCCTACTTAGTTAAGGATAACAGGCGTGAAAATGCTGAGTAAGTGTTATGCATTCATGTGATATTTTTACTTTATCTTTGTTCACTATATAGTTTAAATTCTAATCTAGTTGCCTGATAATTGTAAACAAATAAAATTCCAATACTTGTTAGTTAACATCCTTTTGTCAGTTGTCCAGTAGTACCTAGCAGTTTTTAGCCCCCGACAAAAAAAGGGGCGTTATAAATTTGACGTGTACACATATCTGTATGTCTGTGTATCTGTGTCTGTCTGTGGCATCGTAGCTCCTTTTTTTTCGGTAGGAGGCGGTCGCGAACCAGACGGCCCTTCACAGAGCCTACCACACCGCATGAGACCATAGGACAACCTCAGATTCAGGAAAAATGAAGTGTCGTTGCCTGGAATGGATTACTAGGAGGCAGGTCTCATTTGTGTTACCTTAGTCGCCTCTTACGACACCCACAGAAAGAGATGGGGTGGTGTTATTCTCAACTGATCACCACACGGTTAAAAACGAATGGACCGATTTCGATGCGTTTTTTCTATTTGAAAGCTGTATCGAAATGGTTGGTTAGCTTTATTTGATTAACATGGTTCAGCCGTTTAAGGTATAATACATTTTTAAAATTTTGTTATTATTATTATTCATTCATCAAGATACGTAAAGGACGAAGCCACACAGCCATCTTAGAAGCTTTTAAATTACACTAGCTTTACGCCCGGGACTTCGTTCCCGTGGGAATTTCCGAAAATTATGTAGCCTATGTGTTAATCCAGGGTATCAGCTACCTTCATACCAAATTTGATCAAAATCAGTCCGCCGATCTTGAGTTATAAGTGGTGTAACTAACACGACTTTGTTTTATATATGTATTTAGATTTTCATTGCTACTTATACACTTTTTACTTCATGATCTCAAAAAGTGTATTAAACCAAAATAGTTTGTTAACATTTTGTAGATATAGGTTTTGATCTAGAACATTTTCTATCTATCAATTTGTATAATAATATCTATTCCCGGAACTTAACGGGAATCGGCGCTGAATCGATCCGATCCGAATGCGGTAGCACCACGTAACTCCCACTCTGGCGCAATCGAGTCGCGGTACAGAGGGTAGATAGTACTGTCGATTCCCCCATTAGGCTATTTAAACCCAGAACGAAATAAATAATTCTGAAATGAAAAAATTGTATAACCCTCGACAGTTAAAAAATAAATCTAAAACTTACAAAATTGCTGTATGAACATAGATTTCATTGCCTTTCCCGAAAGAGAAAAATGTATATGTGTTTGTCTGTGGCATCGAGGTCTTTGGCGGGAACTTGGCGAGAGCGGTTACTTTGTCAATTGAATTTTCGTTTTCTGCGTAAAAAAGTTGTGATAGTGTATTATGCAGTAAATTGACTAAAATTCGTGTAGTGGTAAAAAATTCAAGTGATAACAGTGTTTCTGCTCCGTTTGGTTCCGACAAAGATCCTCGCGGTTGTGCTTCTCGCCTCCATTTTTTTTTTTTTTAATTTATCCCTTTCGGGAAAAGCAAAGGAAACTATGTTCATACAGCCTATGTTTCGTAAACTATGTTTTCGTAAAACAGACGCTATCCGGTTTTACGCAGAACATGAGGAGCTTAGGGCTTAGGTTAAGTTGAAGAAAGAAGATTTTTCACTGAAGACGAGGCTGCATGGACATAGTTTCCTTTGAAACTTCACTTTGATTGCGTGAGGGCCCCGTCCAAAGGTTTGCTCGCCCTCTGGCGATGTCAATGTTTACATTTTGACATAGGACCGCGGCGCATTACGCGCGCGATTGCTCGAGTTGCTACTGTTAATTTAATATACCGCAAACGTACACGAGTAATTTGGCTGAACTAATTATAGGTGCTATTCCGGTTATAATAAGATCTTCCCGACTTCCCAGAATCGGGGCTGCGGGTTTTATTAATATTTATCCGATACAGTCGCACCTTGACTGACGCAGACAAACATACAGAAGCTGACGCGTGTTAACAACGGGCCAGAAATAAAGTCATAAAGCACCAAAACGAGTGTGTTCAGTCGAGAAGTAGCTCAGTGGCCCTTGCTGATCTCAACCGATCAGTGAGGTTAAGTAACGTACACAGAGGCAGGGAACCAAAGAGGCAATTATCACGAGCGTTTCCGTGCTTCGAAGGGCACGTTAAACTCTCGGTCCCGGCTGTTGTCGATTGACTACAGTCGTTAAAAGCAAGTCAGAGGCCATTGTGCGGTTTGAAAACTCTGGCATCAGGGTTAGCCAAGTTCGCCTCACACTTGACTATACATACACGATAAGAAGAAGAAGTGGACAAGTGTGCAGAAATGGTAAGAAAGTGACTCACGTTGTTTTTGGATGTATTCTTGTAAATTAAGCTGGCTTTGGTGTATTTTCGGCAAAAGGCTGTTAACCTACCTACATCCATACACTCACGCCTACAATCCCTATCGGGGTAGACAGAGCATCAAGTAGTTCTGAAGGATTTGACATACATTTTGAGGGATATTAGGTAGAAAATGAGTAAGTGGTGATAGGTTGTCAGATTTCCGCCCACGATACAGCAAAAAATACATAAAAAAGACAAATATCGTCTAACATAGAACATCCTCCTTTTTGGAATTCAGTTAAAAACAGTTTATTTTTTATCTGCCCACTAGATTAGATTAGATAATTTTATTTCATAACAAAGCATACAATGTCAAATTAAATTAATTAGTCAGTTCAGCCTAAGTTACGTATTTACGTATAAACGTATTTAATATAAAATAAATTAAATTAAATGTCAACAGTAAATGATAAAGCAATGTCAAAAGAAATAAATTAAAATATAAATTGTATACATAAGTACACTACCTCAATTACTAATTAAAATTAAACAATTTTATAAGCGATATAAACATGCATTTTGAGATATTTCAAAAAATTATCAATGTCAAAATTTAATGTCCATATATTCTTTTAATGTATAAAATTCAATTTCCAATAAAAAGTTGATGCTGATGTCCGCAACTTCGTTTGCGTGTTAATTTAGATTTTTACATACAAAAGTTTTTTCCCGCTAACTCCCGTTCTCGTGGGAATTTTGCAATATCCTGTTGGAACTAAGCTTTAAGTTTACTAAGGTACCTGCATGCCAAATTTCAAACGTTTAACTTAAGCGGTTTAGATTTTTCATACAAGAGGATATTCCCGCTAATTCCCGTTCCCGTGGGAATTTCTGGAATTCCTTTCTTAGCGCATCTCTACGGTACTTAAGCTACATCCCTTCCAAATTTCAAGTGCCTACGTTTAGCCGTTTAGGCTGTGCGTTGATATGTCAGTCAGTCATATCAACGCACAGCCTCCTTTTATATATTTAGATATGTGTCCCTACCATAACGGGCACGGTAGTTTACCACGCTGGCTCAATGTGGGTTGTTGGACTTGGACCGCACGCCTTTCGAAACTGAATTTTCTCAGACGTGCGGGTTCCATCCGTTAAGGGCCCGTGCATTGGCGTATCTACAGTATCTAGAGTTATTTTGTAGGTGGGGCCTGGCGCAAATTAAATGTACTCTAGCATCAGTAACTGTGTTATTATTATAGTATGTAATGATAAATAAGTAAGTAGATTTCTCGGTTGTGGGTAACTAAATTTTTTTTGTGTGAAGTTATCAGTATTTTGGCGTCAATCATAGAATTTCGAATTGGTAGCCCAACATTCTGGGGTGGGCCCTAGACCATACTGGGGTGGGCACGGCCCACCCGGCCCCCCCTCTTTATACGCCTATGCCCGTGGTCCTACCGATTTGACCTACTGGTAGGACCACGGTACACTACGTTATTTTCCTTCACCACTGAGCAAGTGATATTTAATGAAAAATCCGTACATAAATCCGAAAATACAAATTTAGTGGTACATAGGATTTCAACCCGCAACCTTCCGATTACAAGTCGCTAGATGAACCATCATTACCAACTAGGCTAAAAAAGTTATTAAGTACTAAAAGTATACAGGAGAGATCCCTTCATCTCTAGACGGAGAAGGTAGTGCAAAAACCCTATAACTTGTGGAATCATTCGTAGAGGACATTTAGAGAACATTGCCTGTCTGACGAAGAGAATTCATGGGGTGAAATTTATACACAAAGGGCCTTTTTACCGACTACAAAAAAGGATGAGGTACTATGTTCGAGTGTATGTATTTTTTTTATGTATGTTCACCGGTTTCTCTGCCAATTATGGACCGATTTTCAAAATTCTTTTTTTTTCGAAAGAATATACTCCAGGAATGACAAATTTTATCGAAAATGATTCAGCGCTTTTAAAAAAATCAACAAAATCAAAAAAATACTACAAAGCAGAAAATCATCTAAATAAATGAGTGACATTTGCGAACTGTTGTTAGGATTGAAGTCGGTGACTCATACGTTTTTATGACGTGGAAAATTATTATAATTCGAACGGCACGGCACGGCATGACCGAATTTATATTACCATTGCCTTCTCTGTTCTTAGCTTCTAGTATCACTAAGTAGTGCATAGAAGGCAATGGTAATAAGTACAATTTTGCCGTGGCGTTTTCGTATTATGTCTATGATAGACATAGACACTACGATGTATATCACTTGTACAGTTGGGTCTCTCTTGAGGTGCTTTTAATTTCTTCTTGTGTATCGACAATCATCAACTTTCCAAATGCATTCGAAGATTAATGTCTATGTTTATGAATTACTAGCTTTCTGCTCGCGGCTCCGCCCGCGTGGAATACAGGTTATATTGTGCCCAGCAGTGGGATAAATTGTAGTCTGTATCCTTTCCCAAGGTGTTATCTAAATTTTTACCTAATTTCATCAAAATCGGCTCTGTAGTTTAGGTAAGTACTATTATTTATTCTGTGCCGGAAGGCGCAGCGTGGATTAAAGAATTATATTTTTATGTCAATACTAGCTTTTTTAAAAAAAAATTGTGATAGCCCGGTAATGAGCCAGACTTGCAATCCTGGTGCGGGCCTGTACCACTAAATTGGTCTTTTAGGATTTATGTACGGATTTCTAATTATCACTTGCTTAACGGTGAAGGAAAACATCGTGATGAAACCCGTCCGTCCAAGAAAATTCATTTTCGAAAGACGAGCGGTCCACCAACCCGCATTGGGCCAGCGTGGTGGACTATGGGCTAAATCCCCTTCGTGTTTCGAAGGGAGGCCCGTGCCCCTCGGTGGGGGCGTATATGGGCTGATAAGATAAGATAAGACTAGCTTTGTCCCGCGGCTTCGCTCGCGCAAATAACTCTTTCAGTCTTTCGTTCTTTTTGACGGGGATGATTTTCGAAAAATCGCAAAACACGTATCCGTTTATTTGCTTCAAGATATATCTTGATGAAGTTTCGAGTCAAAATGTCCAAAAAAATTGTTTTCTCTCGACAAAATTTGAACTCCCTTAGGGGTTGAATTTCGAATTCGAATTTGAATTTCGAAAAAAGACACCTTTTTGCCAAATTTCAGCTTTCTAACTCTAAGGGTTTGGGCTGGGCGTTGATGAGTCAGTGAATGAGGACCTCCAATTTTATATTTAAGATAAGATACATGCGCTCTCGCCTATAATCCCTAACGGGGTAGGTAGAGCAGTAGTGTTTCTAGCGAACTAATTAATGCCACGTTTGACACAAATTGTGAGGGTTATCAGATGGAACAAGTTCCTTCCTTCTTATCGTGTAGGTATAGTCAAGTGTGTGGCGAACTTGGCTAACCCTGGTGTCAGAGTTTTCATACCGCACAATAGCCTCTTACTTGGTTTTGACGACTGTAGTCAATCGATGACAGCCGGGACCGACAGCTTAAAGTGCCTTCCGAAGCACGGAAATGCTCGTGATAAATTGCCACTTTGGTCACCCATTAGGTTCCCAGCCCCTGTGTACGTTGCTTAACCTCACTGATCGGTCGAGATCAGTGAGGGCCACTGAGCTACTTGTCGACTGAACACACTCGTTTTGGTGCTTTATGACTGTATTTCTTGGTTTTAACGACTGTAGTCAATTGATGACAGCCGGGACCGACAGCTTAAAGTGCCTTCCGAAGCACGGAAACGCTCGTGATAAATTGCCACTTTGGTCACCCATTAGGTTCCCTGCCCCTGTGTACGTTGCTTAACCTCACTGATCGGTTTAGATCAGCGAGAGCCACTGGGCTATGAGCGCTGTTGTAAAATGGTGAGAGGTGGGTCAGACTTTCGCCCATTTAACAGCAAAACCCTCGCGTCCCACTTACAGGCTTTTACTGTATACCTGAGAAGAGTAGGTAGCTGGCACATTCTAAGTTTTTCTTTCACTCCCAGTCTAGCATGGAAGAATTTTTTTTATCTTAATTTGATAAGAAATTGAATTATTTTTCTTCCAAATATGTGACGTAATCTTTAATGGTTCAAACCAGAATGTGCTGCAGAACACTCGTAAAAAAGAATCCACAAACCAGGCCCTTCCAAAATAGATTGATAGTTAAAAAGGCTATAAAATCTAAAAAACCGTACACTTCCCCGTCTTTCAAAGACTATAATTAAAACACATCAAGGTGAAAATATATTTCACTCATGTCGACATTGTGAAACTTGTAATTTATTATGATAGCATTTATTCTTCCTTATTTTTATAATAAAAGGTTTACCTATGAAATTGACGATTTTTTCTCAAGTTTTATTTTATTCATAATTTATTATTATTAAACAGCTATTACTGAAATTGTTTTTATTTAGAACCTTGGCCATATAACGGAGATATTGAGTTAAATTAATACATATTTACTTTAGATTTATTTGCGGAAAAAGAAGCTCAAATATGGCTCGTTTCATCCGTTACCCGTTTCATTGCTTATTTTTGCTGTACCGTTGTTACAGTTACAACTTTCAATAAAATAAATATGATGAAAATTAACTTCATGTTGTCCAAACCTTCCCACAAAATTTTGCTAAATTTGGATTTCGCATTCCCAAAAACGTTAGTATGGAAAATTCAGTTTTCCAAAAATATTGTATGAAAAACGGCAGTTTCATAGGTAAAGACCTATTAAATAAAATAAAAACAATAGATGATGCTACCGAGTGGGACCGCTACTCGACAGTTTTCCATGTATTTTCGTCAATACATACACGCCTATCTTCGATCAACTATACGCCTATAATCCTTTTGGGGTAGGTATTACGTCATATTGTTCTAGAAACACTTGACGTCACTTTTGACATTCAATCTGTGGGTTATTTTATGACATGTCAGACTTTTGCCTACGATACATCAAAATCCTCGTGTTCTACTTACTGGCTTACACAGTCGGCCTGGGAAGAGTTGGCAGCTGGCACATAATAAGTTTTGGGTTTATGTACATTTTATTTCTACTAAACTTAGATACTTCCTACAAACCAGACTTCTTGTCTGGTTTCTATTCTTGATTCTTATATGTCAATTTAATTTACAAAAAAACATTATAATGCATTAATATTGTTGCCTACATGACTTTATGTTGTATATTGGTTGGATAATCTTAGCTATTATACGATTTCATGTTATTTGGGCTGACATAAAAACCATTTCCAAACAATAGAGAGAGCCAAGATTTCAAATAAATGATACAAAAATGCATAATATATGCAAATAACAGCTCAAGTAAGAGTGATTTAGAAGGAATTTCACTTTCCCGGTAGGCATGTCTGTCACTTAGCAGATCCACGCATGCGTAGCGGTGAGATATGCGTGTGCGCAGCCACGGAAGCCGGCACGATCGCGGTTTGATAGACGCGCTTGCTTACGAACAATTTTATGCAAATCGATAATTCGATCGATTACAATATGAATCGATAATGTGGGAAAGAGATTGCGAGGCATTGAAGATTGAGATGCGAAATTGGTTTGTTATTTTATGCTTGGAAAATGTGCATTGTGAGAGCACTTCTTAAGTAACAGTGAATTATGGTAAAATATAGAAAAATATAGTGGGTATCGTTTTGGTCTAAAAGTTGGGTCGACAAAATTGATATATATTAATTTAATGTATTCTTCAAGAAAAAGTGCAACGAAATAACTAGCAATCTCAATTTTGATGAATCTCATCTATTGTCATTGCTCACTTTTACACAGGAGTATGTCTTTCGATTCATTGAAGAAAATCTTCATATTTTATGCAAAGAAAACTCCTGATTTTCTCATAGAATTCATCGACAACCAGCCTAAACCCTTGGATCTAGAAAGTTGAAAGTTTAGACAGATATTTCCGTTTGACGTACCTACAAGGAATAAGGCCATATTTTTGGAAACTTAAACGAAAACGAAGGACGACGAAATTGAGCTTCATAATTTTTTAAATTTTTCAAAAGACTAGTATTTAACTCTACACACTTAAAACTGTTTTTTTCAGCTCATACGTCCCCACCCAGAAGCATTCATTCCATTCAAAACACGAAGGGGATTTATGCCATAGTCCACCGCGCTGGCCCAATGCAGATTGGTTTTAGTCAGGTGTAATTACGTGTAATACTCACGAGTTGTCTAGTAGTAAAATGGGGAAAAAATATGTAGTTGTATGAATATTCAACATGGTTGATCGAAGTTTTTCACAGAGGGGCTAGGTTTGCAGATATTATGCAGTTTTGTGGCGGCTAGCGGCTGGGTAGCGGGCAGTATTGGCCGCCTTCCAAAAATATGGCCTCAAATTGATTTTGCCGCTTAAACTCTTTGCTCCATCCTGTATTAGGACTGTAAATTAATGTTACTAGCATAGTTCCTTATGTTTTGACAATACCATAAAGGAAGAGACCGAGGGTAAGCGAAGAAGAGGAAGACCTAGGCGTAGTTATTTTGATCAAGTCAAGGAGAAAGTTGAAACCGTATTGCACCGGGAGGTTCTAAACTTCTGGCATTAGAAAGAAATGGCCTTGTATGTATGAATATAAGGTAAGAGAGGGAGTTCCGTAGTTATATTGACTTACTTATTATTTAGCTGTGTGGTATTAATGGACAATGCCAATCCTCTTCTCATGTTTTATGGTCCATCCTATTTCATTAATTGAAGCATTTTTGGTTCATTTCTACCTGTAGCCGCCTTAAATATTGACACTCGTGAAATTTAATCGTGCAAGTGCTTTATGAAAGTTTTGATTGAATATAAATTTGCGTGAGCTCGGTTTTTAATATTGACAAAGAAGAAAAACACAAGTATATTTTGCATCCATGGTAAGTTTACTCAATATTTACAATATTCAGTAAAATCTGGAAAAAAATAAAATATGTATTTTTTAAATAATTTTTAGTGTGAGAAACAAATGTTTCCTAAAATTACAACACAAATGCGAGAGAAAACAGCAATTCCAAAGAACGATGAAACCCATATTTCAGTAAGCACTATCCAAATAACCTCAAATCCTCTTAAACGATCCGCAACAACACGATACCACCACCCAAATGTACCGATTGCAAACCACGAACCAGATTCCGAATTGTACGTTATGAAGGCCGAGTATACAACAAAATATTTGCAGTATTCGCCGTGTGCCCGGCAGATATGGGAGATTGCACAGACTGAGTTCTTGTAGACTTGGCGCTAAAAAAATAAAGAGGTAGATAAGTATGTTGTAAAGTTATTCAGATTCAAATTACAACATGGAATTCTAGAATATCGCCTAAGAGGACATGAGAAGATAGAATCCAGTGACTTTTTACATAAGCATATCAGGACGATATAGCGCAGTTCCTGCTACAGCAATTTATACTGATAACTTTGAGAGACGCCTATTCTCAGAATTATTGTGAACTTATGAAGCTATTTTAACAGTGTTTTTCCGTTTTCCTTTACGTTACAATAATTTAGTTTTTATAAGCAAAAAAATACAGCAACACCAAGTAAAATTTCTTTATTTCTTATCTTTCTCTTTGTACCTAGCCCTCTGAATCCGAAGCAGTATTTATTTTTCAACAAAAATCTAGGACTTCGATGCTAATGCTCAATGATTCTTTTGATCAAAGTTTCATTGTAACAGTGTGTGATCAACTTGAGAAAGAAGTTTTGAATCTTTATATTTGTAAGATTAAACTGTCTAAGATGTGAGTGAACTGTGATCTGATGCTATACTCCGGCAGTATCACTGCAATTCCAGTAGTTGGCTTCCCGCCAACAGAAATAAGCTCACGACACTCTTGCGTCGATACACGCGGCCTCCTCTTATAGACCCCAATTATAAGTGTCTCTGCTAAATGCTGGAACTAAGTGGCTGTTTTCGTTTAATTAATTTTTTTTTAAGGGATAAAAACTGTCAACGATTTCAGCAGGAGTTGTTTACGATTACTTGCTTGCTGCTTACCAGATCAACGTAGCAACGGTGGACCTCAAAAAAAGTGGCAGAATGAATTTATAGACCTTATGGAAGTTTACAAATGACTAAGAAGGATGGGGAAAAAAAGGGAAGGCCTATGTTTCTCGGAAGATATAGGTAAATAGAAAGATTTAGTCAAATCGGCAGTTATGAAGATGATTTAGAGGTTACTAATTAAGATAAGTTTGATCGAGGAAGCCGTTTATAGGTTCTCCATGAAACATCAAGAAAGATTCTGACAGTTTTCCTTTGTAGAAAATCATTATTGTAAGATCTTAAATAAAACAAAGAAATATTTTTCTTCTTTTCGTGTCGATGATGAAAATACTTAAACCAGGCTATGAACAGTTACCTATTCACTGTGCAGAAGAAAAGTCAGCGGAGGCACGGTAGTAGGTAATACATCGTTTGTATGTTATCGCTGTCACATCGGTCGTTATTTAAAAAGCCCCAGTTCTTACAGTATGCTCTGCACCAAAGATCTAAATTAAGTAAGATTATTCGGTAGTCCTATAAGTCAAATACCTATCATACAATATATTTTTGAAATGTGTTAATGTTAACTATGATTGACTATTAATAAACAAAAAGTAACGACTTAATAAAACCAATGTTAATGAAGAAAACAAGATGGATTAGTTAGACGTAAATCATGATGATGGTGAACCAAAATATCTCCATTTTTAATTCTGTAAGTTGACGCTATCTTCAATGTCGTGAGACCCTGGCTGTCCGCCAGCCTACTTTAGCTTAAATTGCTTCCTAGCTCTCGCATACTTTCCAACTTGACGAAAATGCACGTCGATAGTGTAAATCTCAATATGGAAGTTATAAGCGTTCAAAAATCTATATTAAATGCTGTAACAAAGCTTCATGCTAAGGTACCTCTACTCTGCTTTTTAAACAAATGTTTGGCTCGATAAAGATTAGAGCCCAAATGTCTTAGGGTTAGTGGCACTTTAAAGAAATTGTAGCAACTAAACTAGTATTTATCAATTAGTTGATCAAATGAGTTTTTCTTTGTATAGTCTGACAACATTACAGTATCATCGCTAGAAGTAAAAGGTCACCTGTCTAATAATGGTAAGAACCAGAACAACGATGTTACAACTTCCACTAATGAACAGGAAAATATATTTTAGTAGAATTTGACGAGAACAAATCCCAGTTTGATATACCTGCCTTTGGAAACAATAAAACGAACAGTGATCATTACGAAGCCTCCTAAAGACTTGTTTGAGTTTCTTTATTCTTTTTCCTCAAAATTAATCAAATTACAGGTTGAACCATATTATAATATTTCGATACCGACCAATTGTGGAATTTAACTCTTGATTTTCGTTTGAGCAGTTTAAGGTCTAGACAGGTAAAAAATGGCCGGGGAAAGGGTTTTATTTTAAAATGAAATCAGTGATTGATGCTTGCCTCCCTTTCTATAAGTATATCTGTATCTAAACGTATTGGTGTTTAGTTTTGTTACCCTATAATTATCTTTATTTGGAAGATTGTTTGGGTAACATGTTTTCTGGATCAAAGCTTTGCATTCAACTAAATTGCACGATATTTATAGGCTCGAATTATTTTTCAAATGCACCAGCAAATGCCTGTGGAATAGCGATGATGTCGACTTCTACCGTTCAGGTGGCAAAATTGAGAACTAACGATATTCCATACATTTGCTAACAGCTAATTTGACAAGTAGCGCCACCAACCACTAAATTTTAAGTTGTTAGAAACGACTATAATTATAAAGAGGCTTACCCCCACGCGCCAAGTTCCATGACCAGTCCAACGGAAAATAGTCAGGGAGTAAAATGGTCATTGGTCATGTTCCTAACAGCAGTCCCACTCTGGAAAATGAAATTAAATCTAATCTTTGAAAACATAGAGTACTTCGTTAACCCTCGTCATTATACATGTATGTATAGGGTGACCTTAAATAACCTTATTTATACCTTATCGAAAATTAAGAATATGAATCAGCCCAAGAAACTGAACACCTTTCCCCAAAGATGAAAAAATATTTCGACAACCCATACAAAAATAATTTAGATGATTGCAAGTTATATGAAGAAACGATTCCTTTTTCATATTCCGTCCTATGTTCCTTGCAGAAATATATTCAGATTCGTGTGCTGATTTACATTTTGATTTACATCTTCGGTAACTAATTTATAAAGTTACTTAATATAGCCTATGATTGCGTTTTCAAATCGTCCCCAAAATATATCGAATAAGTAGCGAATACTAACTTTTCTATTTAGCCGGGTAATGCTCTCTAAAGGTAATATAAAAACTTGCAACACAATTACATCGTCTGGACTTTTGGAGGTGAAACGAAATATTTAGTTTGAAATATCTGAATGACTGAAGGATTCTACTAAAATCATATTAAAGCTAAGGTTGAAGAGGTTAGCTGAGCAAACGAGTAAAAAGTACAACAAAACTTTCGATGCAAAATGAAAATAGGTTCGGTACAATCGCGAACGAAATGTTTACTTATATCTTTTCATTTAAAAGAATTTTTTTTTTACATATTGGAGGAGCGTCTCGGTTTGGACTAGCGTCTCAGTTGTTTTTCATGCTGTCTCGATGTGGGTTAGACTTGTGCGAAAGGGACAATTGCAGCTTTCCGGCGAAATGCCGAGTTTTATTACTGAAATTATGAGTTTAGGCGTCAATAAATTCCTACCCCAAAAACTTAATGAAATCGTACGTTTTTGGTCTCTATCGATTGTATAAACAAAGTTAGTACGTTTTGTTTTTTCCGAAATTCTTCTTAGTTTTTCAACAGTCACTTCTTAAATGTTGAGAAATTTGGCAAAAAATGCTGACTTTTAGTCTCAAATATCTTGTCAGCTAAAAATATAACAAAAATCAAAACGTACGGACCTAGTTTTTGGTCTTCGACGAATCCTTTGACGCCGTTTTTATGGGAAAAAAATACTGAGACGATCCTCTTAAGTAAGCGAAAATTAAGAATGTGAATCAGCAGCTCTAGCACGATAACGACAAACTTGCGCTCGGCTCACGCTGAAACTTCACTTTGATTGCTCGAGGGTCCCGCGCAAATGGCGTTGTCAATGTTGACATTTTGACAGAGGACCGCGGTGTTGTTGCGGCGCTGTCACTATCATACTCGGCCTGCAGTCCACGATACTTACTCAAGAATAAAAGAATATAGGTCAGATAATTTTCCTTATTAGGCGAAATTGTAATTTTTTCTTTTGCGAATTTCATATAGTTTCCTCAGGACAAATCGTTCAATTTCTTAGGGAGAGTCACCCTGAAGTTTTACAAATTTAAAGCCATACCATGTAATTTAATAATGCAGTCAGTTTTAATTTTTACATACATACATACGCTTACGCCTATAACCCCTAACGGGGTAGGCAGAGCATCAGTGGTTCTAGCAAGCTACACAGAGGCAGGGAACCTGATGGGTGACCAAAGTGGCAATTTATCACGAGCGCTTCTGTGCTTCGGAGGGCACGTTAAGCTATCGGTCCCGGCTGTCATGTGTGTTCAGTCGAGAAGTAGCTCAGTGGCCCTTGCTGATCTCAACCGATCAGTGAGGTTAAGTAACGTACACAGAGGCAGAGAACCTAAGAGGCAATTATCACGAGCCTTTCCGTGCTTCGAAGGGCACGTTAAACTCTCGGTCCCGGCTGTTGTCGATTGACTACAGTCGTTAAAGCCAAGTCAGAGGCCATTGTGCGGTATGAAAACTCTGACACCAGGGTTAGCCAAGTTCGCCACACACTTGACTATACCTACACGATAAGAAGAAGAAGATAGAATATTATGGTATTACTTTACTTATTTGCCTTCATTTATTGAACCAAAAAATTAAAACTTAATATGTTTAGTACGAATAACATTAACTGTTGCTTATTGCACATTCCACCAAATTTCTTCTGATTTTCAGCGTAACATTTTCTATTTTCTTTAGGCTTCGAAGTTATTAGAATCATGCCTCAATACCAAGGCTTTCCAAACAAAATAATGGTAGTACAACCTCAGTGACTTAATGTAATGCCACCTCTTTTTCCAACCCCCCACGAATGAGTAGGACAGAATTTTCATGGCATTTTCATCTCAGCACAGACGTGATGGAACAAACACATGAATATAATACTCAAATGTAAAAATCGTAATTGCATCCAAAAACCAACTTAACAGCAGAGTTCATATGGCTTACATTGTGAAGATATGATGATACTTTTTTGAATTCCTGAGGTAAAAAAAATCTTTTTATCCTAGGTTGAACTCAATCGCTATATCAACAAAAGCTTTTCAACTCCACTTGACTTTTGTACTTATGACGTTTTATAAGGTGGGGCTATAGCGCTGTCCTTATCAGTTTCATGGGGTGAGAAAGGGAGGTATAGAGGGTGAACCTCCACCTCCGAATCGCACGGGAGGTAAAGATTAACCCAGTTCTGTTATTTGTCCAGTGTCAGTTGAGTACGTATTCATGTCGCAGTGTATTCGATTAGTTAGGATTTCCGTAAAAAGTCGGGCATGTTCGGCGAACTGAAAATTGGGGTACGTTTGTGAAATCCCTTGGTTTTCACGCGATTACAACTGAAAGTGTTGCTAATGGTTTTGTAGGTAATGAACGTGACACTACTATACATAGACACCACTTGGGTGCACCCCCGAGCGCTACTCGCACCCCTCGCGTGCCTGGTGTAGGAGTAATGTATATGTTTAGGCAAAAAAAAAAAAATATTCCCATTGAAAAAATATTAAAAAAAATTTTTTTTTCATGAATGTGTTCTTTGATTGATACTGGTTCAGGATTTTGAATATAGCTAGGAGGTTTTTTATCACCTTGTATATTTTTTATCAGCCTACATTAGTCCCCACCGAGGGGCACTGGCCCACAATCCAGCAAAACTCTTGCGTCCTACTTACTGGTTTCTACACTAAATGCCTTTTCATTCAAATTTTTTCTTTCACTCCCAGTCCATATAGCCAAAAAATGCAACTTCATGAAAATATTGCGCTAGTTTTACTAATACTGCGTTTACCTATTGTGATCATAAAAAAACTAATGCACCTAAAGCGTGTGTCATCCTCCGCTGTATGCGCATGTGGTAAGAGGATTGAGGACCTTTATCATTTTATAGTTGAGTGTGATCTCACAAGGATCAATAGGGCTAGGTTTTTGGGTACGGGTTTACTTCAGAATGGGGAGATTAACGTAAGATTAGCCGATCCGCTAGCCCCTAAAGCTCTTCAACTGTATCGCTTCGTGATGCATTCATATAAGGAGCGCATCACGGAGTGATGTGGTGGAAGAGTTTCAGTTATTTTTATTTTTTATTTTGAGAGTCATCCTATGAGGCTGAAATAGACGTTATGTATGGTCTAAAGCCTCGTTTTACTACATTTAAGATTTAAAAAAAAACTAAGGTCCGTATTACAGAACGCGACTCAGTCTCTGATCTATACTTAAGTAGCAGTCGTTTTTGTGATTTTGATAGTGAGAAAAAGAGACAATCAATACCTAAGATCAATACCTAAGTCTCTTTCTGTAATACGAGCTTAAGTCAGATATTTCAAGAAAGGTCACAATTCCAAAATTGCCGCAACACGTTCACGGCGCGTCCGATGTCCGATAGAATCGTTTAGCGTAATTGAGATGATTAATGCCCTCTCGATAGAAGAGAATAGAATCAAAAAGAAGATAAGTCTGCTTTGATTTATGGTAAGATAAGTACGGAACCACCTTTACGGAACCTTTTGTACCATTTGGGGGCAAATAAAGAAATATGAAATATGGAACGGATGCTTCTAGGAAGCTTGGGTTTATACTTAAAACGTTTTGATAACTTTAGAGAAAGTAGGCAAATAAATAGTTTTTTTAGTCATTTGTTACATAATTTTATTTAAGAAATTGAATTTTTGCCTTGTTTTTTTTTTAGTCATAATTTAGTTTCGTAATCATTGTGTGATATGTAGGTACCTAAGTTTTATTTTGTTTTGGTTAAAAACTCAATAACAGTATGTAACGCAAAACCAGCAATGTAAGCTGTTTTGTATTTAATTGAGGAGCGCCAAAATACAGAACTGGGGAGCAATGGATTATCTACACGATTTCAACGCGCCGAGATTGATGCAGCAATGTACGAAAGCCAAAAAAAATTTTTTTTTTAAATTATAAGATGGGTTAGCTCTTGACCTCAATCTTGACCATAAGGTCAAAGATGAGGTCGACGATGGAGCGAGTTAATCCAGAAAATGCCTATAAAGGCACTGGTACTCCAACGCACCGACGGAACACATCAAGCTGTTCGGCGTCGGACTTCGGTAGGAGGGTGGTCGCGAACCAGACGGCCCGTCACAGAGCCTACCACACCGCATGAGACCATAGGACGACACCTCAGATTCAGAAAAAAATGAAGTGTCGTTGCCTTGGATGGATTACTAGGAGGCAGGTCCCATTTGTGTTTGTGTTTCGCCTCTTACGACACCCACGGAAAGAGATGGGGTGGTGTTATTCTCAACCGATCACCACACGGAAGATGTACTTACACCCATTGTACTAATAGGCAGGTATTAGCAAAACCTGAAACCCCAAATTCATTCATTCATTAAGAGAATCTTTTTGAACGATTTTCCAGTGGAATTTTCCTTAGGAACTTTTTCTTTTTTTTCATGTTTTTTAATTTTTTCTGCCTTAACAATAAATTATATTTATATTAAGAGCATAAAACACTAAAACCAGCGATGTACCTACATCGTGTACTTACATTTTAGTTTCTTAGCACGCGCGGTGCGGTTTGGCGATGCGTTGCGTAGCGCCAAAGTAAATAACGAAAACTTATAATTTTCGGGAAAAAAAATTACTCGTTATTGATCATATTATTATTTTTAGGTAGATTCTACCACTTAAGTATTTGCTAAGCTGTCCCTTCCATCATGTATAATATCTAGCTATAATAGTGACACATAGATACCTTGCCGGAAAGTCGTGTCGATGTAAATTATTAAACACAAGTACATATCAATCATTGCTGAATCAGTACCGATAAAATCAATAAGTTCTTCGTCAAAAGCATGTCATTAATGCATGAGCTGGCAGCTTACCTAGGTATTGTCTAGATATACACATTACGTATTAGGTCATAGCTCAATTCAGGGCTGAATCACTTAGACGAGGCATTGATTTTGTGTCACGGTATACGCTATAGCTGCGAGTTTATTTTAGAAGCTTTATAAATGTTTGGTTGACTTCATACCACTATTTTTTAATCAGTACGCAAATTTTTTGTACGTAATTTTCATAAAGTAATTTAACAGACCCGTATTTTTTGTCTTATATCGTTTCATATAAAAATTTCAAGCTAGACCGTCTGAAGCATGAAAATAAATCAAAATTTTTGTGTGGAAAAAAAAAAGCATGGTCCAATTGACTTGAAACTTGGTAATATGTAATATTACTCTTCAACACAATTTGTGACACCTGCGTTTCTGCATTTACAAAATTCATCCTCTAAGACGTTAAAAACTATCAAAATCTGAAAATGTTGGAAAAAAATTCCTTCTTGTTTACGTTTTATCAAAAGGTTATTGACACCGTAAAAAAATTGCGTACTGATTAAAAAGTCACCCTGTATTTAAAGGATGAGAATCAACCCAATAAGTTGAACCACTTTCCCAAAGAAACAGATCGAAATATGAGAAAATGGTCACCTCTCCATACCATTTGAGTGGTCAACTGATTGCCTTAGTATGAGAGCTCGAATTCCTTGGATAATAGTTATTTAGTTTCATGAGAAGATAATTACCCCCCTTAAAAATGCCTAGCTCGTTTAAGCGTTATTACAGAAAAAAAACAATTCGTTGTTCCCACAAGTCATTTTATTCAGGTTATTAATACAGGCCTAAGTAAATATCATTATTACCCGCTCACATATCATAACCTGTTTACGAAAATCAGACTAGAACAAAGGGGCGCGTGCGAAAATACAGGATTTTACATGTGGAGCCATTAAATTTGAGATGAAATGTTTTATTTCTCTCTCACCCACAACATATACAGGGGTTTAGGTATCTCTCTTTCTATCTCTCGGGTGGTTAATCAGTCCATGAAACTGAACAAATTTCCCCCAATAATAGGTCAAAATACGAAAAAAAAATTTTGAGTTCCCATACAAACTTCATCAGCATATAGCGCATTTTGTATGGGAGATCAAAATTTTTTTTTCGTAATTTTACCTGTGTTCTTCGGGAAAGTTGTTCAGTTTTTGAAATAGAGGAGTAACAAAAGTTGTTGAAAAAATGCGATATTTAGAACGATTGTCGTATGGGGACCCCACTGTGGTATAATTTTATAGTTTTTTAAAATATATTTTACAATAGCTACTATCATAAATCATAATACGTATTTTCTGAAAATTGTGACATGCTCTCTATAATAGTTTGAAAGATAAAGGGCTGCGACTGAAACACCAAACGCACATATCATTTATCGGACGCTCTACAAATTATACCCATGGGAACTCCGTGTAATCTCTTTTAGATAAGCTTTTACAGTATCTAAAGATCATCTATGCAAAATTTCAAACCTACAGCTGCAATAGTTTTGATTAAGCGCGGAAATCTTTGTAAGTGGGTGAAAAAATCCGATGATTTTTTTGCTTTTTTTTTTGTTAGGACTGCAACTGAAACACCAAACGTACTACATAAAAACTAGCGTACGCCCTACAACTTGTTCCCATAGGAACTCCGTATAATCTCTTTTAGGAAAGCTTCCACAATGTGTTGATTTTGCATGGATATCTTTGTCAGTAGGTAAAAAAATCCATCTCTACTATTCACCTGACATTAATTAAATATCAATAAAGTATGAAGCTAACACACCAAGTATGAAGAATTCTTATTCAAAAGTATGAAGCTAACACACTAAGCCACGCTAAGAATTTCCTTGTAATGTTAGTTCCTTGAGATTCAAGACATACTATTACAGAGTACAGCATTCGGTCACTGAGGCGATAGTGGCATTCATTTTTATCGCTCTTTAAACTCTAAAAAAAATCTTTTTTTGCCATGTGAAGAGCAATCCCTACTATCTCTACTTAATAACATAAATTTCAGGCCGAAACTATTGAATCGATTATGATGAAATTTGGTACAGAGATAGATTAGACCTTGGGAAAGGAAATAGGCTACATTTTATCCCACAGCTGGGCACAATATAACCTGTAGTCCAGACGGGCCGAGCTGCGGGCGGAGAGCTAGAAAAAGCATAAAGCCAACGCCATCGTTTCACTGATTACTGACGTCCACTGTGCAGCCAGAGACAATAAATAATAAATGAATGAATCTCTTATTTTCTGGCCCCAAACTGAAAAAGGAAGCGCTTGAACCCCGTCATGACTTCCCTTGATTCGTCCCCAGTGAAGAACGTGCGTATCGATACCTACACAGGGGACGGAATGGAAATTAGACTATTGCCTATGAAGGGATGTTATATGAGTGTTTTGGAACAAAAAACTGAGGGGAGTTTGTCAGTTTAGTTATACGATTGGCGTTTTATTGATTTGGAGATAGGTGGCGGTTTTGTGGAGAGAGGTATTTGCCACTTTTATGGAGATGAGATTGAAAAAGGGAAATTCAACTTTGAGGAAAACCTTGACTGTTTGGTTGCTAGCGGAGTAAGATAGGTCCTCCTAATTTATCGGTGTGTATTATTTAGCGCTCGCCACGCGCGAAACAGAAACTTTTTTCGCATAGGACGAGCGATGAAAACGTAAACCTTATGACGTCGCAGCTACGCTAATCGCTGACGTCCTTCAGCATTAGACTTCCAAAAATACTTTTTCTTCTTATCGTGTAGGTATAGTCAAGTATGTGGCGAGCTTGACTAACCCTGGTGTCAGAGTTTTCAAACCGCCAAATGGCCTCTGCTTTAGCTTTACGACTGTAATTAATCGATGACAGCCGGGACCGACAGCAACGTGCCCTCCGAAACACGACAGACAATCGTTAAGCAGCTTACCACAATCTTTACCTGACATTGCGCCTTCTTGTACGTGGCTCGGACTTTTTCTCGAGGACTTTTCTGCACCAACGGCCGTCAGTCCTACAAGCAATGTTCCCTGCCCATTCTCACTTAAGGTTTGCTGTTTTTCGAGTGACTTAGCTTCTTCTGTGGATCTCCTCATCTCTAATAAGATCGCGCAGATAAACTTCGAGGATCTTGCGGCTGAGATGATCATGATGATGATGATTTGTGGATTGAGAAATCAGAATAGTGATGCCTTTTACAATTTCCGAAACCCAATGATATTTGTATGGATTTTAAAACTGATTATTTAAGTTTTACAAGACAATAAAAACAATTTGTTAGTTCTACGTATATATTTTACTATTATTGAGTTTAATAAGTAATGTAGAATTCTTTGACCGCGTCTCTGTCTGCGATTTTAAATCCGAAGGTGAGGGGTGGGTCACCCCCGCGCCCGACGGTCGAAGGGTTATAGCTAGTGTTGTTATTAGTTCAAGCATTTACAGTGTTACAAATATCGATAATAGCCGCTGCGCTATCTAGATCGCCTGTAGGAGCTGATACGTATGTAAAATCACTCGATTTGTGCATTCGTGCCACGACGTGCAGACCGGAATAGATGTTGTAGTTGAGCCTCTGCTGCAGAACTGCTAGGCGAGCGTGGCCATTTTGATGGTTGACGGTTACAGGTTACAAATATCGATAGTTTTATCTTCATTCATCGTACATTCACCATTCACTGCAAATAGAGCTACTTTTAAGGGCTAGAAGTAAGGAGATTTTTTTTTGTAAGTATTGTTATTCAAAAAATTTCCTGGTTCCCAATTTCCTGTTTGTTTGAAAAAAAAGGAAGATAGATAGATAGATAGATAGATAAACTTTATTGCTTCTTAACAATTTGTAACATTGTACAATGTTCTTATACAATTAAATAAAAGTTAGCGAAATGTGTGACGTAGATTGTAGAAGCAAATAGGACACAGAACTCAGCATACTTGCTGTCTATGACAGACAACAAACTGATTTTCAGCTGTGCCTAGAGTTTTTTTTTTTAGCGCGTACCTGAGGTAAAAAAAAAAAATATAATGAAGTAACTTATCAGAAATGTGTACCAGTATGTATTCAAGTGAGATAGTGAAAGTGCGTGTAAGTACGTGTAAGTGTAAGTGTTAGCTGTAGCAATAAATGTATAAATAACTCACTGAGAGTTTGTCACTTAGGATAGTCTTCTTACCAGCCCACATACGTCCCCACCGAGGGGCATGGGCCTCCCTTCGAAACACGAATGGGATAAGATAGTAAAACAGATGAAATTAAACTAAATTAGGGCAAAACTGTGAGACTAAAATTAAATGTTATTGAGTTACCGACATCTCAACTTATCATGACGCGAAGACATTACACAGATATCGATCAGGTATTCCCGAATTTTGTTTTTCCAACAGATGAGCTTTCAGATGTTTTTTAAAAGTGGTCTTGGAACGTAAAAGTCTTAGCGGAGGAGGCAAGTTGTTCCAACATTTGGTTGCTTGGTGGTGGAAGCTACCTGTAAAAGCCACTGTTTTGTGTAATTGATATGCGAGGAGAAATCTGGTCGGTCTAATACTATACATGTTTTGGAAATTCGAGGTTTGCAGCTTATTGAACAAATATGGTGGCTTACGATATTTCAGCACATCATATACCAGACACGAAAAATGCATCTGCTGACGTGATGACATGTTTAGCATGGAAAATCGGTTCAGATATGGTGTTATGTGAGTACGAGGAGGGATATTAAAGCAAAAGCGGCAGTAGGCATTCTGTACTCTTTGTAAAATCCGCTGAGTTTTACTAAGTAGACGAGGGCCGTATACCATATCTCCATAATTTAATTTAGAAAGGACTAAAGACTCGCACAGCTTTATACGTACTGCCTCGCTTAGCAGATTCCTTATCCCGTACAAAACCCTAAGCCGATAGAAACAAGTTCGGGCAAGATTGAGAATATGATTCTCAAAACGTAGCCTGTCATCTACTAAAATACCCAAGTTTCTTGCCTCTTTTACCCTCTCCACAACTTCATTGCCAATAGAGATTCCAGGATTATTTAAAGCAATTTCTCTAATTTGTTTCTCTGAACCTAAAATCATGTACTTTGACTTACTTGGGTTAAGTACAAGGCCATTTCTAAGCGACCATTTTTCAATGGCTTCTAAATCTAATTTCATCTTATTGAAAGCAAAAACCGTCTCGTTGGGTGGAAAAGAGATATAAATTTGTACGTTTGCAACTACTTATAGTTATTTTTAAAATTTAATTCACCAAATCTCCAGATTTGTCAGTATATGCAAACTCTTAGGAAGCGCTTGAAATTTTTACTTCTTTAGCGATTTGCGTCTTCCTCAATTCAAATAAAAATTAAAACGGTTGTATAATTAGTCACCATTTTATTTGTAGTAAAATACTGTTGGTAATTTTTTCTTCAGTTTTGAGTTTTATCACACTACCTGATTAGTTATAATTAACCTCGACTGATTGAAAGGCCACACCTTTTATTTGTGTTTTCAACGTTATAAGTACGATTTTATATCGATAACTTTGTCGCATTGTGCGTCACAACACTAATGTCACAAAGGGGACGGGGCGAAGAAAACAGTTATTAAAACGCAAGAGATTAGAATGACTTGTTTAAAAATAACGAGTTTTTATTTATTTAAGTACTAAATGAATTTAAGTCTTCTTTCCAATCCAAAAAAGGTTTTGGCTTGAGGCTAACTACGTTACTTATGCTGATATACACTATAATGTTTGATCTTAATGAATTCCAACAGAAGTGCACTTTAAAATTAAGTGAGTTTTCATAAACTTTTTTGTCATTTATATTCAGAATAAATTAGTGATGTAAAACACAAAAAACGTCACTAAGTCTAACTTTGGATTAAAGTATGCGTTATTGACTCTTATAGTTGTCACAGTTGCCCGGGAAGGGCTGGTAGCAACAGAGAAGAGGCTAAGACAAAATCTTATTATGTTAGCGACTACTGAGATCGATAGTTCTGAAATAAAAATTTACATGGACGTGACTTTTTTTTAGCTCGAGTACGATAGCGCGCGTAATGCGCCGCGGTCCTATGTCAACATTGACAACGCCAGAGGGCGCGTCAGAATTGTGGCACGCCGCGCGAGTTTGTCGCCATCGTGCTCGAGCTGATATTGTGTGTGTCAAGAAATTTCTTTTATTTTTATAGCTAAAAGAACGTGGCATTGTCTACAAGTCTATCTATTTGAATAGATTTATAGGAACAAATTGAAGCGCTAATACTCCGCAGGCCAATACGGCAGTGTAATTTAATCCGGCAACCCCGCCGAATCTATAAATCTGCCGCCATTATACCGCGCCGGTGTTGCCAATTATTTCTGGATAAACCAACACATTCTTAGTCACGTTTATTTGACAGTTGTATCACTTTTATTTAGCAGTACCTAGTATTTAATGTTTTTTTTCGTTATAAAAAAACTGTGTGATTTCGCTGACCGGATTCAGAAATTGCTTAAATCGTTTACTTTTTTGGGAGACAAAATTGTCTCTCCAAAATTGTATTTACTTTTTTAAAATTTACTATTTTTGTAGTTTCCTATGAGGCTGACCAAATACCCAAAGTCCATTAAACGCCCAAAGTCCAAATTCCTATTAAAAAAAAAACATTGTTGAACATAACCCTAAAAAGTCGTCCACTGCTGGAAGAGGCCTCTTCCATCTAAGTGAGTGATAAATTCCCAACTCGTCTAGATTCCTATCAAAATGTATAGCATTTTTAAACAAGGCAACACTATCGAGCACCCCAGGACTTTTATTTACCTCGCGCACAAATTCAGATGACAATGTTTTAGAGGGGAAGACAGTGCCCTTCGCTAGGGTTGCCAAAGTCAGTGAATCATTTTGAAAAATAATAATTAAAGATGTAAGGTCAAACATGTAATAATTTTAAACAAATACGAGTAAGAATATTTGAATTTAAACTTTGAACAAAAATAATCTCAGATTTTAATGCTACTGGTTTTAATATTACTTAATAATAAAATAAAACCGGTACAGGTCACTTCTTGTCGGATACGTTTTTTTTAGTAAGGGCCATGATATTTATTAAAAACCATTTAAGCAACTGATTTCTCTTTTTAGAAATCGTAGATAATGAAAATAAAAAAAGTTTTTTTATGTAGTTTTGTGTATACAGTTGCAGTCTGTGCCGGTTAAGATTAATACAGGATGTCTTTACGGTGTCAGTAACGTTGATAGAACGTAAATAGGAGGAAAAAAAATTCCAAAATTTTCAGATTTTGATACCCCTTGTCAACGTCTTAGAGGTGAATTTTGTAAAACCCAGAAACACGTTTCAAGTCAATTACCAAGTTTCAAGTCAATTGGACGATGTAATTTTTTTTTCATACAAAAATGTTGATATAGTTTCATGCTTCAGACGATCTAGCTTGAAATGTTTATATGAAACGTAGAAACAAAATAGTACGGGTCTGTTAAATTTTCATAAAGTTTACGTACAATTAATTTGGATGGTGATAAAAAAATTTCTGTATAAGTATAATACCTACTTGGAAATTTACTAAAAATATATCTTCATTAAAATAACTTAAATATACATATTTTTTACAATGCCAAATATGACAGACAAAGACAGACAGACAAAGAATTTATTCATTGCTTTAAAACATACGTACACACAACATTCAAAACAGTCAGAAGTACAAATACACATTAAAGGTTACAGAGTTATTCTAGTGATGTGTGTGTGTCAGAATGCAACAAAAAGGCCATAGCTCAGCGTAAGCTTTGTCCAAAGGACAAAACACTGGTATTCTGCTATAACCTCATTAACGTCAGTCACGAGTGCTCAGCAGCGAAGATAAACACTAAAAAAGAAATGTACAATATAATGTATAATATGTGTAACAGGGGATAATATCCCCGTAAGGCGTATATAACGTGTACTAGATTACTGATATACTACTTATATGTCTTATCCCTTTTTTTTGTATAAACATTATAATATATTTACCTCACAAATACTTGAAAATACGATTCTCAAATATTTATGCTAGTCCATCTATCGAACCCGTAAACTTCAAGCCTTGCATTAATTACTGCACTATCGGATGACTCATGAATCGGGATACCAAATAGTGGCAGCCCTAATTGTACCACCCTCCCCCGTCAATTATCCGCTCAGCTCTGACCGGCGGACTTATTGACTGCTCACAAACCTTCTGTGGTTCACTTACTCTTAGATGCTCAGGCCTGTATTACAGAAAGAGACTCAAATCTTAATCTATACTTAAGTATTGGTAATCTCTTTCTCTCACTATCAAACTGACAAAGACAACTGCTACTCAAGTATAGATCAGAGTCTGAGTCGCGTTCTGTATTATGGACCTTAGCCTTCGCTACAAGGAACCTCGTTTTGGTGACGACAAATACCTTTTGATATAATCCTTACTTTCTTACTAATATTATAAATGCTAAAGTAACTCTGTCTGTCTGTCTGTCTGTCCGTCTGTCACGCCTAAACTACTGAACCGATTTTAATGAAATTTGGTTCAGAGATAGATTAGAGCCTGGGAAAGGCTACATTTTATCCCATAGTTGGGCACGATATAACCTGTAGTCCACGTGGGCGAAGCCGCGGGCGGAAAGCTAGTTAAAATATAGGTTGACTACAACTATGTTAGCGAAACTTAGGAGGTAATAATACCAGGTTTATATTAAAAAATAAAATAAAATCCACCGTGATAATTCCCACGGGAACGAAGTCGCAGGTGGATAGCTAGTTATTTATCAATCTCATTTGATAGATTTTAATTAACTGATTTACATCTTGAAACATACTGTATAATAGGATATTTTTATAAAGAATTGGCAGTCAAAGTTCAAACTATTGCACGATTGCACCGTTATGAAGTTTCCTATTTCCAAAAGAATGAATCTGGTAGTAAGTGCAGCAAAGTGTATCTGTACACTTGAGTGTAAAGTATACGCTATGAGTTTACAGTTAGTGTATTTGTAGTATCGATTATAGCAGTCACGACTAGTGTTGCTATTTCTATTTGTCGATAATCGGCATTAAAAACTGAAAAGTTGGCACGGGGTAGGTACCGAGATAAGAAATTTAATTTGTGCTTCTAATGGTATATTTTGTTAATACTTTTACATTACAGAATATCTTCACTTTAGCCTCAGTTTCTAGGAGACTGTAAAATGTCAAGGAGAGAATTAGCATAAGTGAAACCAATAATTCATTAGATTAACTAAGGACATCAAGTCAGTGGATGCAATTAACAAAAAACTTAAAAAATAAAAAATAAAACACTACATATACACATACTATTACTATATTCACTGTTATATGATTAGTTAGACAAACAAGAAAAAAATAAGAATATCTTTCATCATTTAAAAACTGGAAGTCCTATTAAAAAGCGTTGCACAAAGGTGCAGCTCTATTCGCTACCAAAGAGGCTGGATGCTGGCTCAAAATGCCAATACCGCTCTGCACTGTGAAATATACAAGTAGTGCATACGTAGATCAAGAATAAACAGACGTGCAGTTAGGCAGACGATGATCAAGATCCCGATTAATGTTATAATTCAATTATGAAAGAAACCTAAATGGTTGACGCAATTCTATTATTTTTAATGAAGCTACTGTTTTTACTGCTGGGCAAATACCTCCACTTTATCCTGCCAATCTGTTCTGTTTTGAGCCACAACCTCCCAGGAGATCACCGCGCCATCTTCTATGCGACTGACTGTGGCAATGACGTTCATCATTTGGTATCCAGGTTGTAGCTAATTTTGCCCACCAGTCAAATTGCATACGGCAAAAATGTCCTACCCGGTTTCACTTCAGCTACGTTGTACCTCTATGACGAGTGTTTTGGAGCGCAGGACCTCTTTTTTCTGATTTTGTCAATCAGTTTAACTCATAGTATGCTGTGCATCTTCATTATTAGCTCTTTCATGGACGAGTAGCTTTTCCAGGCGCTTTTTTCGAATTTTGATTTGAATTTTTTTTGGGAAAACCCAGAACACTTATGCTTATGATACACTTATGGTTATTAGTTACAGAGAATGCCCGGGACATCATTCCAGCAAGAATTTCGTAAAATCCTTCCTCATTCCTTGCTAATATTACAAAATGAGCCTTTGTGCCAAATTTTAGTTTCTTCAGTACACCGGTTTGGGCTGGGCGTTGATGAGGAACCAGTGAGATAGGTTAGGTTTAGATGATAAATTGTCTATTTACTTTAATACGGCATATAGATTATGGGTCTTCTTCTTATCGTGAAGGTACAGCGAAGAGTGTGGCGAACTTGACTAACCCTGGTGTTAGAGTTTTTAAACCGCACAATGGCCTCTGACCTGGTTTTAACGACTCTTGTCAATCGATAACGGCCAAGAGCTTAACGTGCCATCCGAAGCACGGAAACGCTCGTGATAAATTGCCACTTTGTTCACCCAACAGATTATGGGTGTGTCAGTAGTTTGTATCGTGAGCTGCAGATTTTCTCTTTACTAATACGACAGTTTAATTATCAACTTCGCGAGTAAGAACTCTGACCTATGTCGCGTCTGTTTTTTACTCTATGACATCTATAACTGGATTAGCGCTTACCACCGCGCGTATCGGTGCAATATATCGTTTGGTTCGGGCTTTCGTGTATCATTCGCGGATTCGCTCCCCAGTTCCCTCACTGTCCCTCTTCACCCTTCGCCCCTTTGGAGGGTGACAGATGGACACACTTGCAGATGAGAGAGTGCTATGTGTATTTTTCTGGGGTTATAAATCTTGTGTGGGTAAATCATTGATTTTTGTTTTGCCGTTCGAAATTGAATACGATGTGAATTTGTACCTTCCTATTAACTTATCTACTTCAATACAATATTCTTTATTGCACACAGGAAAATACAATATCGTTAATAGTAATTTTGACATAACGCTTACAGATAGGCAAACTTATATTTCAAAATCTTACAGTACGTTGTCACAACCGTGACTTATGATTATGACCAAAGCAACCAGCTTATCCTTATAATAGCTTAAGACTGGAACAGCTTATTTCAGCACAAGTCCTATGCGAGAGCACCAAATTCTAGACGGAATGTCTACTACATATTAGACATTGCAAGCCTGGAAAACCATCGGGTTCGCTATTTTCTGTGGTCTAACAAAATCTAGCTCAATCAGCTGCCGCCACGAAATAACGATAGTAGAATAGAAAAAGTAAAAGTAGACCCTTATTTAGCTTAGTTGGTTACAGTATCAGTTCGTTGTCTGTTTGCCATTTTTTTTTATTATGAGATGGGTTAAAGATTGGGTTATCTTAAACAAGGTCATAGATGAGGTCGACGATGGAGTGAGTTAACCCAGAAAATGCCAATTAAGGCACTGGTACTCCCACGCACCGACGGAACACAGCAAGCGGTAGGAGGGTGGTCGCAAACCAGACGGCCCTTTAGAGAGCCTAACACACCGCATGAGACCATAAGACGCCACTTCAGATTGAAAAAAAACTGAGGTGTCATTGCCTAAGATGTATTACTAGGAGGCAGGTCTCATTTTTGTTTCCTTAGTCGCCCTGTCAGCAACAAAGCCTACAAATAAGGTATCATTAGTTGCTATGATGCACTAATAAATTCTGCACTAATCAAAAAACCATTCCAATCGAGCAAGTTCACAGCAGATTACATTTCAGCAACTGATCCGTCCATCACTAATTCATTCACTGATTCGTTCGGATAACATCCATATTCTAGTTTGTTAATCCTCTATTGTACTCTGAATCGATGTACATGTATGACTGTATTTACATTGTTGCAAACACATTTTACCTTTCCATAAAACCAATGCACTTCCCCAAATTTATGTAACAAGGGTGGACGCTCCATAGATGTATTTGACATATGCGTGGATAAACCGATAAAAGTTGTGCAATATTCTTAGCAAAAGAGTAACAAAATCGGCTAACGAGTACCTTACTAAAAGAGTACCTTTCAGAAAAGCCTCTGTAAATGTCCTTGTTTACGTCAGCTAGACAGACACCTCAATTGCAGATACGTTCCATAAAATAAAATAAAATATTTATTTATTTATTTATAGGCGAACCAACAGCATAACATATCTGTTGTATAATATAAATCTATTCACTAGGTAACAATTTTATATGCATACCTAACATGAATAACATGAATTTTTCCACATTTTTAGAAACAACGTAAGCTCATCATTGACTAGTAACATTACTTATGCTAAAAATAATAAGTAGTAAAAAATAACAATACGTTTTTGTAACTGAGTGAGATAGTGATATTTAAAGTAGCATTAACTTAAATGGACGTTTCTGTGACTGGGTGTCTACCGACAGAAAATGTAAGAAATCTATAACACACTATCAAAGCTTTTGCAAAAAATCACTTAATGGGTTAGGTACTATCATTTAATTATCATTTATTTCATGCTTTCATGTGTTGTTACAATGGCTCTTACGTCTAAAAGCAGTTCCAACATTAAGCCTTGTTAGACCATTACACTCAAACTCTCTATCTCTTCTCCCTTTCTCACTTTTTCAATCTCTACATTTCCAATATCTATGAATGGACCCCCATAAAGTTCAGATGTGCACCATCGTCTGTTAAAACCGATATTGCCCGACTACATGAAATATTGATAGGTCCCGTGCAGTTTCTATAGAAATATTACTGTAAAATGTCATCTTTTAATGCTACTAAATCTTGTTAGGGGTTAGGATGTTTGGTAAATCATTTGGCAATAGTAATGAGATTTTGTTTCACATACTCTTTTGAAGACAAATTCGATTCTCTATTAAAAAAAATCATCTTCTCAAAAGACGATATTTTGTGAAATGGAGACTAATATTTTGTTGCATTTAATTTGTGGTATTACTGTTGTTTTGAAATTTTACTGTTTTGAAAACCATAATTTTGTATTATCTAGTGATATCTAATTTGATGAAGAGTTTTATAAATTTTTTTCAAGACTAAGAAATATACTTAAAAAATTATTAACAAAATGGCAATTACAAAAACTTTCTCATCATGTATTTTCCAGACAGAAACAGAGACCAGCGCATCAGGTTACTCCATTTTCATTGCAAAACCGCTTTTATCACAACAGCACAGAGTGCACGCGTGTGGTAACCTGATTTGCTGCTGTCCGTACCTATAAATCAACTGTGTGGCGAACTTGACTACTGATGCCTAAAATTGCAACTTTGGTCACCCATCAGGTTTCCTGTCCCTGTGTAAGATACTCGGTCCAGATCAGCAAGCGCACTGGGCTTTAAGCAATTGTGCTTATTACACACAATAACTGTACAAAGGAAGCTAAAGAATATCGTCAATGATGGTACGTGTAAAAGTATAGAGAATTTGCAGTACGAGAACTAGAGCTATAGCAACGACTTTTAGAATTTGATTTGGTAAAAGTTGCAGCCGTGTGTGTGGCATTTATTTATTGACTGGAAGACGCCATTTTCCTTCCCTTGGAAAATCTTCTTAGCCATATTTCTTGTCCACATCTTAATAAATAGGACCTATCATTGGCTTTGTATTATGTGATTTAGAAGTTAAGTTGATTACAATCTGTTGGTCTCCCAGAAATTAAATAAAAAAAGATAAAAAGATTAGTCTGGACTTTTCTTTTAATTTAATTTTAGTTTTATTTATTCTTCTTTCGTTTTAGAAATTTCAAATTATTTTCTAAGGAAGGACATACAAACGGTTCACTCTACTCTAGGTGTTAGGGCGCAGATGGGTGATCTCATGTGATTGAGTTGGCCATGGTCTGCACTGACTTATCACACCCACTTTAATTTCTAACACTTCACCAACCTCCGAAGAAGTTAAACTTGTGTATCTGTGGATCTGTGTGCCTATTTGTGGCATCGCAGCTCCTAGAAGAACAGTTTGATTTTGATGCAGTTTTTTTATTTGAAAACTGACGTGATCAAAATGGTGCTTAGCTATAATTCATTAAAATTGGTTCAGTCGTCTAAAAATTACATGCTATTTTCATATTCAATTGTATGTCATTAATATTGGGGATGATGTTATTTTTTTTATGTGGAGTTACCTGCCATTTTGTTTCAGGCTTTGAGGCAAGCGTCCGCCTCTACTTTTTTCTCATATATCGCAAACGGCTTTATATCGAGAGGGCGCCACCGTCCTCGCATTTTTCACCGTCCCTTTTATTTATTACGGGGAAGATTGAAAGGGGTCTGAGATGATGGCGGCGGCGGCCCCAAACACTCGCATATGGGATGCTGTGCCTACATTATTGCGCAGATTATGTTATACCCACGATTCCTTTTTGTACTTTTGCTTTCAGAGTCTAAAGACGCGGCATGTTTTGGTAGAATTAATTTATAATTACATATTTTGTTACACTTGAAGTCTTCTAAATGTATTCGAATCTGTACTTGTGTAGACTTCTTTTGCTTATTAGGTTTTGACATGCCACAGTATATGTATATACAGACCCCATCCAACCCATCCAAACCGACCTCTAGTCGAAGTCAAAGTCAATGTCAAAATTGCTTTATTTTATAGAACATTCACGATGTTACAAAAATAAGTCAAACCTACATTTAAATACATACATGTTTATTCTTCTGACTTTACTGACTCTACGCCTATTCGCAAAGACGCAATCTTCCCCAGAGAAGAATAGGCAAGAAACTCCGAGGGATAGATTGGATTAGCTGGGTGTGAAAGGAAAGCCTAGAATTTTCAGCTTCCTCTTCCTATGCATACAGTAATTTGGACCCGAGGGAGGGGTTTGACCTATCTTTTGAAGTTTAAACTTATCAAATTACTTTCAATATATTTGTATGTTTTTTTTTTACTTTATGACGAAAATTAATGGTTATGTAGGCATATAGTATTAGTAGTTCTGTTCTTGTAGTTGAGGTGTTGTTATGTAGTAACATAGTTTGATTCTATCTATAAATATCGTTTCTTAAAACTCAATGAGGTCTATACTTACTACAACCACAGTTTTCTGACTTTTCCAGTCAATCGCAGAGTCGATTTTCAGTGTCAATGCACATACGAAAAGGGGAAAAGAAAACAGTATCAAAACCTCCTCAAATATTTACAGACAACAGCACAGCATACTATCACAATTCCATCGAAATACCACCCTTAACACAACTACATAGAGCACGTCAACAGGGTAACTTGATATATGAACTGTACCTACCTATCTTATCCACATGCGAGGCCACGGAAGGCAGATATTATGTAAAATCTACAGGAGTCACTTCAATCAATACGTGTCCCTCGAACCAAGCCAAAATCAACCTTGAAAGCACAATAATAAGAGCTTAAATAATTCGAGACGATATAAGGGTTTTTTCCGTAAGAAAAGTTCGCACAAACAATATTCGCACTTAAAGCAAAGCATGACAACATACAATGGGTTTTGGAAAGTCCAGAGGGACCGAAACGTCTTTTAGGGTTCTGCGATGAAAGGTGTTACGGAAAACTTTGCGCTTGTTTAAAAAATAGTGTCCGATTTTCACCAACTTATTCATAAAAAGTGTAATGTCGATACAACACCATAATATTATCTCCTCCCAATCTTACAACCGCAGGTGCCGATCGTCATGATTTGGTGGCTCATTTCACGCCATTCAGGGAAGGCCTTTGTTCAGCAGTGGGATTCCTATCAAAATTTGCTTAATCACATCTTGCCCGTAAGCTTTTTATTTAAAGTAAATAAAAATAAATAAATAAACGCTAGACACTCAAAGGCCCACACTAAGGTTTTCCCTTGTGTCGTGGGTCCCTTGGAACACACATAAAGACAAACACAAACACCCATGACCCGAGAACAAACATCTGCTTTTTACACAAATGTCTGCCCCGACTGGGGATCGAACCCAGGACCCGCCGATCAAGACGCAGCGTCACTACCACTCGACCAAACCGGCCGTCGAAGTTAAAATAGTTTTATTTATTAGAATATTCAGAATGTTATTTCAAATAAGTTAAAGTAGTGAATTACATTAGCTTTTTACTATATACTATATCAGCCTATTGCAGTCCACTGCTGAACATAGGCCTCCCCCAAGGTGCGCCACTTTGCACGATCCTCCGCTGTTTTCATCCAGCCACTATCCGCTATCTTCTTTAGGTCATCTGACCATCTGGCTGGGGGGCGTCCTACACTACGTTTGCCAAGACGTGGTCTCCATTCGAGAACCTGTCTACTCCAACGCTCGTCGGTTCTGCGACAGACATGGCCAGCCCACTGCCACTTCAGCTTGCTACGCTTTTGGTTATTAGCTTTTTATTTAAAGTTAAAATAGTTTTATTTATTAGAATATTCAGAATGTTATTTCAAATAAGCTAAAGTAGTGAATTACATTAGCTTTTTTAACTCTACGCCTATTCGCAAAGATGCAGTCTTCCCCAGAGAAGAATAGGCAAGAAACTCCGAGGGTTGCTCTTTTAAAATCAGTTATATATACCTTATTTTCCAATTTTCATTGTCTTAGGGTTACAAATTTAATTTAGTTTCCTGTCTATGCCTTTCCTTTGTTGATTATTAACAGCCCATGTTGTAAGTTCTCGGAAAGAGCTCTCACATTTATCACATCCGGAAAAAACCTACAGAACCCAATCGCAAATTTTAGATCACATTTACTTAGACGTTTTTTTGAATATCAAAATATGAGCCCCTTTTTACAATTCCATTGTATCCGATATTGATCCTATAACAGTTAGAGCTCTGCCGACCCTATGAAGGGGTTTGATGAATAGTCTGGTACATTATTGTGAGTTTTATATGCCTTAATTTAAGTACTGGGGGCTGTTTTGCGAAAGTTAGGGTTAGTTTTTGGTTTATGATTATGGGGGATGAAAATTGTTTTCACATTGGCAGTTAGTTTGATTTTTGTATTAATGTGGCGTTGTTTATTAATTACAAAAAAGGCACTTACACAATAGCAGCGGGCTTCATCAAAATTAAAGACTTAGATTATCAGTACCATGCTTCGTCATTACTTTTTTATATGTAACTAGCTTCCCGCGCGGGACTTCGTTCCCGTGGCAATTCGGGAAAATCATGTAATGTCCATCCCGGATAATGTAGGATTCTAATGATGAAAGAATTTTTCAAATCGGTCCAGTAGTTTCAGAGCCTATTCGATGCAAACAAACAAACAATCAAATCTTTCCTCTTTATAATATGTATAGATAGATAATTCTATTAATCTTCAACCACTTCAATCACCATAGTCATAGAGCCGGGAACGACTGCTTAACGTGCCCTACAAAGCACGGAAACGCTTGTCGAAATTTGCCACTTTGATCACCCATCAGGTTTTCTAACCCTTTATACGTTACTTAACTGTCTCAGATCAGCGCGCGTCACTGGTCTACGAGCGTGATTAAATGTTGTGATAACATTTTTTATTATAAAATTAAATTTATGCTCATAATTTTAAGAACCATAATATAACAAAAGACTACATTGCCACCACTTGAAATACCGTTTGAGAGTTTTGGCGGGAACAAGAAAATTAGTTCAAACCACCACCGCTAGATGGCGATAGGCGTCACAAAATACGAACTAGAACAAGTCGTTTCTTTTCAACACACACTAAATTCACGTTATATTACTGTTTATTTGCGAAAACAATGGCACACATAAAACAATAAAAGTTTCGTTTTTATATCTCTTCACATCGCTTAATAGTTTAGCTTAGCAAAACTCAGATCCGTATCACAATTAATTCAATTATTATGAAGCGAGTTTGTGTGAACAGTGAAGTAATTAGCAACTATTAAAATTATAATTAAATATTTTGTTTTTAATGTTAATTAGTACAAGAGGCTGACGAAAAAAAAGATTATATTTAAAGTTGAAAAAATTAATGACTACTAAATAGAATATTTGTTTAAGAATCTCGTTATGCATTATGGTTTGTAAGACTAATACTCAGTTGCAGAATCATTCATTAAAATCAAAGCTTCTTTAAATGTGCTACATTTAAAGCATCATTAACTTTAATGGACGTTTCTGCAGCTAACACTAAGGATGGTCTTTACAACCTCATACCTACTTTGTTTGAGACGGTGGTTTGCTAAACAAATAAAGATTTTGATTGACGACCGGTTTGGTCGAGTGGTAGCAGCGCTGCCTTTTGATTGTCCGGTCCTGGATTCGATTCCCGGTATTTGAGTAAAAAGTAGAAGTTTTTCTCAGGATCATGCTGGGTGTCTGTTTTTGTGTATGTTCACGACACAATGGAAAACTTTACTGTGGCCGTTTGAATGTGTAGCGTTATATTTAATGGTTTCAAAGTGGATTTTCATTTAAAAAGTAGTTTACAATGATAAAAGTATTTTGTAAAAGATATTTTATGTCCTTGATAAAATCTACATTTTAACTTTGACATCGTCCTTATGTCGTTTGCAATAGCGCCAGATTTCGTAGTGCAAATGGGTATTCCGACGTGTTGCTGTCTGTACAGTAGATTTTACAGTAGCAATGAACTCTTAGGAATGGCTTGGTATTTTAAATTCGTATTTTAAACAACAAACAACTATGTTCCTAATGGCAGCCCAGTTGGTAATGAGCCAGACTTGTTATCGGAAGGTCGCGGGTTCAAATCCTGCTGCGGGCCTGTACCACTAAATTCGTCTTTTCGGATTTATGCACGGATTTCTAATTATCACTTACTTAACGGCGAAGGAAAACATCGTGATGAAACCCGCTTATCCAAGAAAATTCATTTTCGAAAGACGAGCGGTCCACCAACCCGCATTGGGCCAGCGTGGTGGACTATAAAACCCCTTCGTGTTTCGAAGGGAGGCCCGTGCCCCTCGGTGGGGACGTATATGGGCTGATGACTATTTTAAACAACAAACAATTGTGTTTCTAACAATATTAGATTTACGATTTTCTTTCTCATGTAAGTGACTATAATTGTCTTAATGACGATAAAGAAACAATAAAACCGAATCAACAAAGATGAGTAACAACAATCAAAACAAAGACGAAAACCTCAGAAAGTCCAGAAAAAAAATTGAGCAAAAAAAATGGCGCGCTAGGGGGTGTAGATCTGACATGTCCGCAATTCGTCCGCGGATAAAGAAGGCTACGCTATCTACGTCTGTTACGTTACGTAACCGCGTAACGGGCCGGTCAATGACCCCGACCTGCGCGAGCGCAGCGCTGTCGTCGCCCGCTCGCCGACGCGGTAGAGTAAGCAATAACAGATGTGACGCCACGGGAGATTAGACGGCGGTTTTTACCTACAATCAAGTCATTTAGTTTTTTTTTTATCTTCATTGAAAAGTTAATACTAAAGTTCGTGATTAATTGATTTCTTATAAGATACTAGGTAGCTGATGCCCGCAACTTCGTTTGCGTGTAAATTTTTTTTTGTACAGAGTACACAGATTGAAAACATCTATCTTACGTGATTTAGATTTTTACATACAAAAGTTTTTTCCCGCTAACTCCCGTTCCCGTGGGAATTTTGTAATATAAGTTTACTAAGGTACCTGCATGCCAAATTTCAAGCGTCTAACTTAAGCGGTTTAGATTTTTCATACAAAAGGATTTTCCCGCTAACTCCCGTTCCCGTGGGAATTTCGGGAATTCCTTTCTTAGTGCACCTCTGCGGTACCTAAGCTACGTCCCTTTCAAATTTCAAGTGCCTACGTTTAGCCGTTTAGGCTGTGCGTTGATGTGTCAGTCAGTCAGTTTCTCCTTTTATATATTTAGATTAAAACTTAATTTCTAAATGTAAATTGGTACCTAAGTCTACTTTAACCTACTACAACAAAGAGCTACTATTGTTATAAGTATGACGTGTGTATCTGTGAATCCTTATGTCTGTCTATGGCATCGTAGCTCCTAAACGAATGAACCGATTTCGATTCGGTGTTTATTTTTTGAAAGCTGATATGTTCAAAATGGTTCTTGGCTATATTTGATCAAAATTGGTTCAGCCATTTAAGATTTATAAGCGAAGAATGTCAGGGGTAACATTTTTTTTAACTTTCGAGTGATATGATGAGCGAAAAGCGAGCATTTCTATTTGTACAGTACTTATTGGTAAGTGAAATAACCAAGAGTTATTTCACTTACAATTTTTGAAGTTATACTTCTTTAGGCGCGTTATGAAAAAATGATGAGAGTGAAATTTTAAGATGCACGCGCATCTGTGACACAAAATTAACAGTATGAAGCTAGGCGCGTTATGAAAAAATGATGAGAGTGAAATTTTAAGATGCGCGCGCATCTGTGACACAAAATTAACAGTATGAAGTTAGGCGCGTTATGAAAAAATGATGAGATGATGCCAAAGAAGTATAACTTCTCACGCGCGTACATAAGTACACGCACCCATTTTTTTTTTTAATAAAAACAACGGAATTCGAATGACATAAAACGCTAATGTTACCCTAATTGCATTACTGATTTTTAAAACTCTATTACTCTACCGTTCCTTTTTACCTAAGTGTCTCATCTGTTTCGCCTCTATAACTTATTCTACATGGACACTACTAGACGTGTTTCGTTCTCGTTAACGAATCTGCCCTGTGTTCCACGGTATGGCACCTCTGTAAGTGTTGGAACTTTCTGGGACATACTTTTCGGTGTAATTTATTTATATATTTATCTGTTACTGTCACAGTTGAGACTCTATTTTAGTTAAAACACGTTTGTGAAAACTAGAATTTACTTAACTAATTTTAGTTAAATTAGTACTGTAGAAAAACATCGTGATGAAACCCGCCTGTCCAAGAAAATTCATTTTCGATAGACGAGCGTTCCACTAACCCGCATTGGGCCAGCGTGGTGGACTATGGCCTAAATCCCCTTCGTGTTTCGAAGGGAGGCCCTTGCCCCTCGGTGGGGATGTATATGAGCTAATGACCATAGTACTATAGAAACTTTTTGGGGATTGAAAATGTGGATAAGTAAGGTTAGGTTTGTGAACAGCAGATAATTTTAGTTTCGACAAAGATAGTAAATAAAACTAGGTTTATCTAGAGAAATCGCGTTTGACTAAAATGGGTTTTAACTGTAAATTTACTACTACGTTAAGTTAAAGTTATATTGTTAGGTACAGTCTCGTTATTGGCTAAGTACCCTAATATCATTAAGCTATTTTCGGATAAGGCTAAGACAAAATATCAGCTGCTGTTTGTTCTACCACAGCAACACGTTGAGTCCTAGACCGATTTACTGCATGTTTTGGACAAAATTGTTTTTATTTGTAATTTTAGGTCCAATTTCACCACACTCTGTTAGTTAGTTTAGTTAATCAGATAAAACGTCAAACAAAAAGTGTGAAAATGACATTGTCAAATCTCAGGTTAACTGCTAATCGTCTGTTAAATAACTAACAGAATGTGGTGAAATTGGGTCTTAATGCAGCAAAATATAAATGACTTTTTTTGTATTTATTTCGACTTTGTTGTAAAACTTTATTGAAGTAAACAGATAATGTTTAAAGCGATAAAGGTCACCTGCTTTCGTACCTTTTTAATCGGGTACGAACGTTTTAATAATAAAAAAACATTTAATTTTCTCAGTCCCGAATACAAAAAAAACGTTGGCAACACTACAAACTATGAACTGAAGTTATTCCACTATGACAAGTCGTGAGTTTTATGAGCTTTAGTACCATATTATTCACCCAAACGGCGTCTTTTTGAATAATTGGTCGTTAAAATTGATTGTAAATTATACAGTTAGGTAATCTTTGTTTACTTTAGCTTCATTTCTGTCACGTATTTCATTGGTACAGGAGTTTATGGTATAACTTTATAAATTACTAGCATTTCGCTCGGGACTTCGTTCCCGTGGGAATTCTGAAAAAAATTGTAGCCTATGTTACTCAGGGATAATGTAGTATCCTAATGGTGAAAGAAGTTTTGAAATCGGTCCAGTAGTTTTTAAGTTTATTCGTTACATACAAAAATACAAATCTTTCCTCTTTATAATATTAGTGTAGTAGCCAACTTCACATGGCGATTCCCCAAATAAAATTGAACAAGTTTCCTCAAAAAATCTGTATGTTTTTTTTTTAAACTGACGCAGTGTGAATATCGGACGCAGTGTGCGACTTTGTGGTATAATATCGTATGAGATGATATTGTAGGGACAATATCATAGCCCTGTTGGTAATGAGCCACACTTGTAATCCGAAGGTCGCGGGTTCAAATCCTGGTGCGGGCATGTACCACTAAGTTCGTCTTTTCGGATTTATGTACGGATTTCTAATTACCACTTGCTCAACGGTGAAGGAAAACATCGTGATGAAACCCGCCCGTTCAAGAAAATTAATTTTTATTCATTCATTTTCGGGTCCACCAACCCGCATCGGGGCCAGCGTGGTGGACTACCGTTACCGTTACCGTTACCGTTACAATGGCCACCCCGCCCAGCAGTTCTGCCACAAAGACTCAACGACGATAATCACCTCGGTCTGGCCACTGTGGCACGAATGCACAAATCCCACTATTCATGCTACATTGCAAAAATGTAATGGATTGAGTGATCCGACATTCGTACCAACTAGTACAGTCGATCTGTCTATCGCCGCGGTCAATGGTCGACGGGGCACCATAAGATAGAGACTGTGACTGTATGGGGCTGTTGCAGCAGGATGTGGAGTGGATAGGAAAGGTGAGTCGACAAGAATACCAGCATCGAGCCAACGTAAGGAGGATAGATTCTATACTGGGTGTGTGATATATGAATGGGCGGGAATAGAGCTGCTATAACCGATGGTCCTGGATTGTTTCTTCTTCCGACCGACGTGTCTTCGTTTTATCTTCTATTTTACTGTTTTTATTCTTGATTATGTGGTTGGAAGTAGAATACCTAAGTCTTCGGGTTTCGTTTCAATGTCAGTCTCTGTAACATTGTATATATTCTCGGCTTCTTATTTTATTTTTTGTCGATCTGCAGCAATCGTTTTCCAATACGATTTCGGTTTAGGGGGTCCCTACAAGTGAAGATCGGACGTCCGACTTTTCTCCTATATTCCTTATAATTATAAGCGTAGAAGATGTGGTTTCCGGCGTCTGCTTATGTGACCGTAGTATGAAATTCTACGTACTTTTATGATTTTCGTTATTGTTTTGCTTTGTTGTATTTCGTGGAAATCTTTTGATACATTGAGCATTTCCTTAAAAATTTGTCTTTCGTATTTTCTTAATCTCGATCGGTTACACTTGGTTAATGTTGCCACATTGAGCCCATAAGTCATTGTAGGCATCTTATAAATAAGACTGCAAGTTTCGCGGGATCTCGGAGTTGGTTTCATCAGTAGTTCTTTAGCTGCTTCTTTGAGTATGTTGTAGATATCAGTCCAGCTAGCATTCCAATTGGAAACTTCTAATTTGTCTGAATGGGTGTGAGCGGAAGTATTTGATTCTTGTAAGACTTTCATCTTATTGGCTATCAGTCCTTGGAATTTGTGTTGTACGAATTCCCTTTGTAAATGTTCATATACCTAGTAGCATTTTTTATAGTTAAATGCCATATTAATTGCAGTATCTTGGTGTTTGAAGTAAGAAAGCTGGGGTTTCTATCGATCCCTAAAGTAATTTGTGATCTTTTTCTCCTACAACGTAGTTGAAAAATACGGGTTTCTTAACACTTGTTAGAATATGATCAATTTGCGAATGTTGGTTTCCACGAAACCAAGTAGTCCAGCACGAGGGCCTTCTCCAAGTATTACTTAGTTTTTAATTGTGCTGTTGTAAGAAGCTTAGAAGCAAATAACCGTTTAAATTGCTGTTTTGTGATAGAGGTTGTTCCCGGTCCTTTTACATTATTTTGTAAAGTTAATGCCTATGTGCGCGTTAAAGTCTCCTATTATAATTGGATAGGCTTTTTTAGGTCTCCGGCGTAATAAAGTAGCAATCTGGAATAGACATGTGCTTGATGATGTTGGGACGTGAGAAGTGACGATAAAAGTTTTATTGGATTGTTAATTATAGCATTTTGTATTTTTAGGTGAACTGCTAAAGGTGTTACATCCAAACTTGCTAAGTTTTAACTCGTGTTGTTCAACAAAACTTAAAAGTAAGTTGCCGTTAAAGTTGCTATGCTCGTGGTATAAGTTTTCTCCGGTTCTTTTAGAGGTGCATTGTTTAGAGTCGTTTTTGCCTATATGTGCGTTGAAGTCACCCATTATAACCGGATATGCTTTTTTAGGTTTTTGGTGAATCAAAATTCCAATTTGAGACAAACACGAGCTTGATGATGAAGGGACGTAGGTGGTACTAATGGAAAGTTCTACTGGACTGTCGGTTGTAGCGATTTTGATCTTTAAGTGCACTGCTAGAGTGTTACATCCTTTACGATGGGTTGAAATTATTTTATATTGAGTCGTTTTTGATATAAGAATGGCGATTCCTATTTTTTTTTCCCTTGGGCGTTTACCGCCCCCAAGAATCCAGTGGTAGTTATTTGATTCAAAAGTTCTTGATGCCATGTGTGTCTCTTATCTGTTGATTAGACAGTTCTTAATCGATATGGTGTCTATCTTTTAGCTTAGAACAGCCTCTTACATTCCATGTACCGGTTCTTAAATTTGTACAGGGGGTAGGTACATCGTGTTGTGTTTGCCGTGATGACCTAATTAGACGCTGGCCGGTGCAATCTGTAGAAATGTGACATTGATTATCAAACGTGGCGGGTATTGTTTCATTGGATTGCAAAAAGAGTTTTCCATCGTTTTCTTTTTGGAAGTGTGAGTTTGTTGCAGGACTACATTTATCATAAACATTCTCATCTTCGTAGTTGGATAAAGCTCCTTGATCGGTGGGTATCAAGCTTCTGTAATGGTTGTTTCCGAAGTGTAAATAGATGTTTCCGGGTACTGGTGCATCACGGGGCTTATAAATGAGTGGCTCCAATAGATTTTCGTTTTAAACATGGACGTTAACCCTATAATATTCCGAAGCTGCTATTAATATATCTTCCCCTCCCCAGAATCCATCCTGGAATTGTTGGTTAATATATTGTTCCATGCTAAGCGTTGTGTCCGTGAGGTTATTAAGTAGTGCTAGTTCTATTTGTGGGTCATGCCGGTTTTCAGACACGTAGGTTGCTAGATCCTTCCTAATCATTGCGTGGTCAAACGTTAGGTAAAACGTAATATTTATTTGGTTACATATGGATCTGTATAAGCAGTTGCCGTCTTTTTCGATGCATTTAAAAAAAAGGTTGTATTGTTCTGGCTTGCCATAGTTTTCGGGTGGTTGCTGTCAGCCAGATGTTGACCGAATGACTGTAGAGTCTTTTGTTTAGTAGTTTTAAAAATTATAAAGTTGTCGGGCGCATCAAGTTGAAAGACAGCAGGATATAACTTTATGAGCTTTCGTTTCCCAGGCTCCGATATAGTATTATTGTTTTATTATCCTTTTCTAAACCTATTGTAAAACTTAGGCAAACTAATGGTTCTTCGGTCGTTTGCTTGCTTATAGTCGGTATTATTTTAAATTAAAAAAAACGCACTTAGTAAAATAAGGTTGGTACCTATTGTTCCCAAGTTGAGCGATTCCTATGCGATGTATTTTACGATTGGCTAAGTGATTAGTGATTCGTATGGTATATCAGTAAGATATGATAAATTTATTATGCGAATAATATATTATGTTATAAGTGTGTCAGGTGGCTTAATGTAGTAATGTCTTTGAAGCACACAATACTGCTAATGGATTCCTAGTTTTAGCGTTTCGTAAGAGACCTAAACTTGTATCGCGAGACGCAACGGGTCATTTTGTGTTACTGTGTATATTCAATTAATTTAGGTGTCGTGCTGTCCAACGCGCGTGAAATTGCAAATGAAAGTGTATTCAAATTTTATTCTTAAGTTCTCTATGGCGAGCTCCTTTATTTAGGCGTTAGTAGAGTGAATCACTAGCTGCCGTTCTACGTATTTCCCTATTAGTACCCTAGATTTTCAAGCTGGAGTAAGGTGTAGATAGGGTAAGTTAAGAGGTAACCACCTATCCGGATTGTTAAGCTAGGTTTAAGAATATGGAGCGCCGGTCAGGAACACTAAACGGTATGCTGCGGGTCCTAAAAGTTGCAATAACAATTATGTCGGCTAGATTGGCGCCTTGTGAGTTGATGCTGAAAAAAAATATTATATCCAAAAGGCTGCTGGAACGGATCGCCTTGTGAGTTGATGCTTTCGTTTCGTGTTTCGAAGGGTGGCCCGTGCCCCTCAGTGGGGACGTATATGGGCTAGTAAGTAGGGACACATGTCATGAACTAAAAACGTATTTAAATTCAGCATATTTGCCACTTCCAGTAGAGTTGGGCGAGATGATGTAATTACATTTCAGGCCACTCATTGTTTAATTTTGTAATTATGTAATTGTAACGCAAAAGAAAATTTGTCTATGAATATTTGGATTCCATCATTTATCCTCTACCTGCCTCTCCAACAATAGGATGACCTGATCTACGGTTGTAAATATTGAATAGAATAGATTAGCAAATGCTGTTTATTTTCCAGAGATAAAAAAAATATTATAGCCATGTTGGGTCAGAAAATTCTTAAAAGAAATCAAAAATGCTTTATTTCATATAAAATGTCAATTACGTTAAAATTTCTTCTTTTAACTCAAAATCTGTTCGCAAATGTGCATGAAAATGATTATTCAGATCACTTAACATAATTTGAAAATCACCAGTTTCCGCGTTAAAAGAATGTGGGCAAACAGCGGTCGTAACTCGCGTTGGCCAATCAGATGGCTGCGCAGGCGCAACCAGGAAATCAATTGGCGTTCGGCGCATCGCTTTGATCGCGGCCCGGGGCGTCACGCCGCGGACAAACGCTTAGGATTTATTTACCCCTAACTCTTAGACTATAGCAGTGACGTCATGTCAAAAAGTCGTAGATAGAGAGAGATACATTTATTCAAGATGACACGATACATGTACCTAACATGCGACACAACACAAATAACAATTAAGAAAAACAAATAAATAGCACATTAAGTAATTAGGTTTAAGTACTATGCCGTTAATTGGACTTTGGCTCAGCTTAATGATATGGCATGTGCCGATAAATCGTTAGATATGTGATTTCTAATATCTATTCTATTAGTATAAACTTCTTTAAAGAGTAAACTTCATAAAGTTTAACAATATACAAGCTTAATAAAAAATCAGACAATCTTAATAAAAAATGTGTTGTAGTCTAACGTCTCACATGTATACTAAAAGTTTCTAGCACTTCTCACTCATTCAATCTAACACAAAATTGATGTTCTAGTTCTGATACGAGTAAATGTACCTACCCGTAAAATATCAGTGCTGCAGCGTTGCTGTAGGTAGTATGAACGTTAAGCCAGCATCAATTTAAGTGAATTATTTCATGTGTATGGCAGTAAAAAGATAATTTTGTTTGTAAATATTTTTATTGAATTTCAAGTACAACCGATACCGAGATCGAGATTCAGCCCCAATAAAGTATAAATAACAGGTGTCTTTTGTTACTTTTAGCGTATCACTCGGACCCCAAAGCTAGTTAAAAACAATTGAAACAATATAACGAAAGAAGAAAAACCTAAATGCAAGTCCTTACTTGCCTACTATCCCTATCCCTACATCCCTACTAATTTTATAAATGCGAAAGTAACTATGTCTGTCTATAACGCTTTGGTAAAGGACCTAGGCTACATTTTATCCCACAACTAAGCACGATATAATGTGTAGTCCACGCGGGCAGAAAGCTAGTAAATAATAAATTAACAATGCCAAAATGGTAAAAAATTCAATTTTTATTTAATAATAATAATAATAATAATAATAATAATAATAATAATAATACGTTTATTTCTTCAGAACAGCACACACATACATTAAAAAAAAGTTCAAAATATTCTTATCCTAATAAACAAGTTTAAGCTTGCATATGTCTGCCGCAGTGAGGAAAAAGGCCTGGGCTCAGCGACTAATGCCAGACTGATTATCAGGCTGGCAACACTGATTTTCAGCCCTCACCCAAGTGAGATGCGAGGGACAGAGTTAATACTGTATAATGTTAAGACTACAAATTTAGGGCCTAATTCAAGTGTTAAGTGTCTGTGTGAGTATTTTATTATATTATAAGATGGTTAATCCAATATCTACTGCTATTCCATATTACAACATTGTGTGTACTCACTTTTGAACTAAAGCACGACTTTCTGCTAATGCGATGTTTTGTTTGGTCGTCATCACAACTTATTGTAACATGAAACCATTGTTTATTAGAGTAGAAAATATTTAAATATTGTGAGAAGAATAGTAACTAATATTAATTACTCTAACATGTTTTCTGGAACGCAGTTAAAATTCTCTTAAGGGTATCAAGGATATCGTGATAAATTGCCATTTTGATCATTCAGTAGGTTCCCCGCTTCTGTGGACGTTGCTTAACCTCGCTGATCTTGCAATTGCAATTATGATCAGTTGATATTGATCCTGGCAACCACCATTTATAAAAAAATAAAAATACATTATTTTTAAGCTCTGCCCATTTTGACTGTCTTTGCCTTTCACATAAGTACGCTGGAAGAAAACTCATGGCTTGAGGTAAGCTCGCCGTATATCTGTGTTTACTAAAAGAATGGTGTTTTCAAAGAATTAAGTGTAAAGCAAAACTAATGCAATGCTAAATCCGGTTTAAAATAAATCATTAGCAAGTTCAAATTTACAGCCAATCATAATAACTATATCTCTTATAACCCAGCAAACCTAAAAGGCAATCTCAATAACCCATCTTGAGTAACGGTAGTCGATAATTGATGGCATCATCGTCTAAGTCGCCGGTCGGCGCTGAAAAAACGTAATGCTACAATACCGCAGTTACAAAATTTGATTAGACGAATGGTCACGTCGGTATTCCACACCGGGATTGATAAATTTATTCGGCTTGGATGTGGTATTCTGAAAACGGACCGAGAAAATCAATATTGTTGTACCTATCCCATCACACAATGAACAAGCACAACTATGTAGTAAAATAGTTTTTGATTCATTTACATAAATAGAAACACATATGAAACTTATAGATACTAGAACCATTGATGCTCTGCCTGCCTACCCCGTTAGGGATTATGGACGTAAGCGTATGTAATGTACTTGAATAATTAATTATAAATTTACAGGTATTTAAGGTAGGTTTTCTCCCTTCATCAACAGCCTGTTTTTTTTATCGGTAACATTATTTTATTTACTTTTTTTTTTCTTGATTGATAATGAGAATCTTATCATATATTTCAGATAATTTGCGAAAAGACTAGCGGCTATTCAACATTTTCTCAGATGGTTTTAAAACATTTTTGTTAATAAATTTATTTTTACAATTATTAAACTTTAAAAAAATCTATTTTAGTTGCGATGCTCCGTTGATAGTTTTTATGTATATATGTAAATCCTTTATTGTACAATAAATATTCTAACAGGAGCAAAAATAACACAAAACACAAAACAACACACACACACACATTTCCTAGTATAGTGATGAACATTTGTTTTTGTTTTATTGCTATGTTTTTGTGTGCAATAAAGAGTATTGTATTGTATTTTATAATATTGATCCATGTATTTCATGTAGGATGAAGATGTTGCGTAAAAAAGAAATAAGATAAACATCATAAGCTCAAGAGCAAATCCATTCTAGAATAAAAAAAGAGATGCCGCATCCAAAATAGACAACGCACAATGTATTCGTAGCGTTGGTATGTTTAGTTTGGTCGTATTCAGGGGCAAGTGGAACGGGACCGCGGGCGACGACCTGAGATCACGCCGATAGCTCATCGCGCCATTATTATAACAACCTTAGAACAACTGATGTCGTTTTACTTATAATATGCATGCATTACATTATAAATCAGCAAGGTTAAATGACGCATGTGGGGTGGTGAACTTTGATTGGTGACCGTAGATACATTGTTTATTAGATAAACTTTTACATAGCACATGCTCAATTACATAAACAAACACATACACATGCTCACAACTGTGTCCTATTGGGGTAGGTAGAGAACACAGATTGCCCCTTACGTAGTGGATAAATTTATTACGAGCTTTTCACGTTCTTCGCAGGATACACATACACAGGGCTTTAGGTATCTCTCTTTCAACCGCTCGGGTGGTTAATCAGTCCATGAAACTGAACAACTTCCCCGAGGAACATAGGTCAAATTACGAAAAAAAAAATGATTTCCCATACAAAATGCGCTATATGCTGATGAAGTTTGTATGGGAACTCAATTTTTTTTTTGTATTTTGACCTATGTTCCTTGGGGAAGTTGTTCAGTTTCATGGACTGATTAACCACCCGAGATGTTGAAAGAGAGATATAATCACATTTGACATACATTCTGAGTTAGTAGATTAAGGCCCGTGTTCACCAAAAATATAACCAACGGTTAAACCGCGGTTAGAAGATAATCAGACAAAATGTCAAAAAAAAAGTATGAAAGTGACATTGTCAAATCTCTGGTTAGCTGCTAATCGTTGGTTAAATATTTGGTGAACACTGGCCTAAGGTCCAATTTCACCATACTCTGTTAGGCCCGTGTTCACCAAAAATATAACCAACGGTTAAACTGCGGTTAGAAGCTAATCAGACAAAATGTCAAAAAAATGTATGAAAATGACATTTTCAAATCTCTGGTTAGCTGCTAATCGTTGGTTAAAGTTTTGGCGAACACTGGCCGGTCAGTGAACACTGTTTTGGTGAACACTGGCCTTAGGTCAGTGTTCACCAAAAATTTAACCAACGATTAGCAGCTAACCAGAGATTTGAAAATATCATTTTCATACATTTTTTTTGCCATTTTGTCTGATTAGCTTCTAACCGCAGTTTAACCGTTGGTTATATTTTTTGGTGAGCACGGGCCTAAGTTAGTTAATCTACGATTAAAAAGTTAATCAGACAAAACGTCAAACAAAAAAGTATGAAAATGACGTTGTCAAATCTCGGGTTAGCTGCTAATCGTCTGCTAAATAACTATCAGAGTAGGTGAAATTAGGTCTAAACTCAATACTCAATACTGTTATAGTAAGAAGTTATCAGACTTTCGCCCATAATACAGAAAAAAAAAATTTTTTGTGTTTGCGCGTGTTTGTAACTGTTAGCCGCATGGATTGATAGGAAAAAGCTTATATTAAATACCAACCAATGTACTAATTTCTCATAGTGAAATTTCTCAGGGGCTTGGCCTTATGTTTCGTCTGTGAAAAATATATTCCCAAGTTATTGATGACTTCTCATTCATTAGCTATCCGTATCGGTGTTAATAACCTTTGAATTTACATTTATAATTGGATAGTTTTTTGTCTATTTGGCACCATTAAAGTCACTAAACTTTGGGTTTTTGATTCAATGTATTTGTATATTTAAAATGCTCGAATCAATTAAAAATATAAATCCTTACTTCCTTACTTGAATATTATAAATGAGAAAGTAACTCTGTCTATCTGTCTGTCTGTCCGTCTTTCACACCTGAACTACTGAACCGATTTGATGAAATTTGGTAGATTATAACCTGGGAAAGGACATAGGCTACATTTTATCTCACAGTTAGGCACGATATAACCTGTAATCCACCCAGGCGGAGCCGCGGGTGGAAAGCTAGTTCTTAATAATTGTAACGATAATTACAAGTCAATTTACAAAAATAAAAGATTTCAAAACAAAAAGTCAAGATCTGGCCATCCCGGTCAAAAAAACACCCATCAAGACAGACAGACAGCTCCTATATTTTATTAAACTACATTCCCTAACAAATTATTAAAGTTGTACCGTCATCCCATATTGTAATCTTTAAATTTAATGCTTCTATAAAGAAATTACATTGACTGACATAGTCTCAAACGCTCAAACAAGTGGGCAAACACAATTACTTATACGTGAGTATGACCATAAACAAAAACTCTAGAAGCCAAAGTTAAATACAACAGTAATTCAAAGTCACTAACCTAAGAGTACAATTACCTTATAATCGAGAAAGTGACACCTCTATAAAGAGAAAAAAATAGTTTCTCGTGAAAAAGGTGTTGAAATATCTCGACCATTTAGATGTTAAAAAAATTAAATTAAAAATTTAAAAAACCCCCCCCGCAAAAAAGTAAAGCGGACATTTAAAAAGTAAAAAATAATACCTTTCGTTAAGCCATCAAATTCATTTCAGAAATACCTATATATATTTTAATTATCGAAATCGATGGATGGCACGATAGGGTTTGCTCATTAAAACGGCGCTATAATGTCGCGTCGGGGTACCGCTTTAGTGAATCAGTGAATAGTCAATCAAATGAAGGGTCTGATTCACTAAAGCGGTACCCCGACGCGACATTATAGCGCCGTTTTAATGAGCAAACCCTATCGTGCCATCCATCGATTTCGATAATTAAAATATATATAGGTATTTCTGAAATGAATTTGATGGCTTAACGAAAGGTATTATTTTTTACTTTTTAAATGTCCGCTTTACTTTTTTGCGGGGGGGGTTTTTTAAATTTTTAATTTAATTTTTATTTCAAAATTTTTAACTTATTTTCAAAATAATTAAGAGTGTACTAGTGTGCTGGATATCCTGGCCGCAGCATCAGCTCACGGTGTTGCCACCATTGCATTGTATGCAGAATCAAATACTGATCAAAACGAGTCCAAACACGACATATCTGCTATTATTTTTTCAAGGATGTGCTAGTGTTCTGGATATCCTGGCCGCAGCATCAGCTCACCGTGTTGCCACCATTGCATTGTATGCAGAATCAAATACTGAACAAAACGAGTCCAAACACGACATATCTGCTATTATTTTTTTAAGAGTGTGCTAGTGTTCTGGATATCGTGGCTGCAGCATCAGACCAAGAGTTCCATAATCCTGCATAGTTATTAAGCATACATGAGTGTTTCAAGTTTTAGGTCACATGTATGTTTGAAAGTAAAGTAAATACACATTAAGAGTCTAAGAACCCTACCGCAGCTAACAAAAGAGCTGATGACCTTGAAACGGCTGAACCGATTTTGATAAAACGTATCTAAGAACCATCGCCAAAAAACCTGCTTGTAAATAAAAAAAACCGCATCCAAATCGGTTCACCCGTTTGAGAGCTACGGTGCCACAGACAGACACACAGACACACAGACACACAGACACACACACATAGCGGTCAAACTTATAACACCCCTCTTTTTGCGTCGGGGGTTAAAAAGAACAGAATGAGGTTTGAAATTTGATCAAACATTAACAGTTTAATAACTGTGACATTCCTTGTTTTATTAACGGCTGTATGGAGGAGAAAGTTTTGTTTAATAATTATGAGAAGGATTAACTCTTGACCTCAATCTTGAATCGCTCCTCGATAGAGCGAGTTAGAACTGAAAAAGGCACTGTTACTCTTACGCACCAACGGAACACATCAAGCTATTTGGCGTCGAACTTCGGTAAGAAGGTGGTAAGTTCAAATTTACTGAGCCACCAGTAGTCACAAGATGGTGTGATACTACATAATATAATTTGTAAATGTAAACTGTTTATCTAATGACATAAATTAAACTAAAACATGTCTTCAAAGTTCGAGTGAATAGGCTTCTTCTGGGTGAGCTTATGCTATATCTCCCTCTATATATAAATGACCCCTCTATAAATCCTCGACCACATCTTACCCCTTAGCTAGACCATGAGCAAAGATGTGGTCTTGTACTCGATATCGATATAGAGCCATGATCGACATCTTCTCTCGGGAAGACTGCACCCTTGCGAATAGGTGTAGAGTCAGTAGGGTCAATAGAACGAATGAATATGTATGTATTTAAATCCTTTGATGTATGTTTGTATGTATTTCATGTTATCTTGACTTGTTTTAAGTGGCATCCTGAATGTCCTATAAAATAAAGATTTTTTCTATTCTATTATATTCTATCGGTCCATTCGTTTAGAAGCTAAGATGCCACAGACAGACACTCAGATACACAGACATTCAGATACACAAATACATATGTCAAAATTATAATACCCCTCTTTTTTATCTGGGGTTAAAAACTAAGGCAAAACGAAATTAAAGTAGGAACGCAATAAAATGCAATTAAAATCAGCAAAAATTATTTACATTTCATCGCAAACTTCACCTGCAGGTATGAAATAATTAGGTGTAATCCGACTGAGTTGGAAATGATCGTAAAGTAGAGGCTGTTTAAACGAGTGGATGCGTATTTAACATGTGCGGTTAATACTATTAGCTAGTAGGGTGTGATAAATGGACGGTGTAAATATACGGGATTGGATCGTAGAGTTGAAAAGTCGGAGAGGTTTTGTATTTGGGCCTTTTTATAATTCGAACGGCACGGCACTTCAAAATTTTAATTACCATTTCCTCCTATGTTATCAGCTTCTAGTATTACTATTACAGGAGGCAATGGTAATACAATTTTGCCGTGCCGTTTTCGAATTATAAAAAGGCCTTTTTGAATCCATAGTTTTGCGTCTCAGACAAAAAAAGTTTAGAAGTCCCGGAATAGAAATGGGATTACTTAATGCTATTATTTGATGAGTTGAAAAAGAAAGTAATTAGCAAAAAACGGTTAGTGACCATTGAATGAGCCCTGACCTGCCCTGCCCAAAGTCAATAAAAGCTTTATTTTATAAAACATGCAGAATATTACTTAAGATAAGTCAAAGTAGTGAATTACCTTAGCATTTTTAAGTTTGCGCCTATTTGCAAACGTGCAGTCTTTCGCAGAGAAGAACAGGCAAGAAACTTCGAGGGCTAACGCGCAAACCTTGCACAGCCACAAAAACCATACAGTGTTACCCATATTTGCAAATCAGCATAATCGACACGTGTTGGCGATATTAAAGGGATTATTAGCGAAATATTAGCCCTGGCAGCCATGGTTTCCGAAGGCGGCCTATCAAACTTATTTGGCTTGGCACCGATTTCAAACATATCAGTAGGTACTACGTAGCACATTAAATGATGTCGTCTTTATTTTACGCATTTTTGAAGTCGGTTTAATTTTTATACTTAAAAGTTTATTTAGTATAATTTATAAGAAGTATATGTGAAATTCGAGGGTTGCCCTCGATTTTCCTGGGATTCTATCATCAGACCCTGACTTTGTAACAATGGGACCAACTCTGGAGTATAATCGGTCGAACAAAAAAGAATTTTGAAAATCGGTCCAGAAATGGCGCAGAAATCGGCGAACATAACTACATAAAAAAGAAAGACGTATATTCGAACACAGAACTACTCCTTTTTTGAAGTCTGTTAAAAATCTTATGTGGCACATTCGTAGCGCCCCACTCTATATTGATTTAAATCTGTGCACCACATATATCTGTAGTATCGCAGTGATATTGAAATCCTGTAACTGGTTTGCCTGTCGCCGGGAACCGATGACCCTTACTCGACGAGAATGTGGAAGGCTCTCACCACTAACAACTCACAAATACACTCTATTTGTCGGCGCACCATTTAGTTTAGAGCCAATTTGGAATTCACTTAATGTTAGGAACATTGGTGGACTAAAAAAAGTTGGGAAATATTTTTTTATTTTAATTTGTTAGCTAGATTTTAGGGGGTGATTCTGCCCATGAAACTGAACAACTTTCCCTAGGGACTATATGGAATTTTTACTTCCCATACTTCCCATGCGAATCAGTTGACCGCACAAGTAAAATATGAAAAAAAAGTCGCCACTTTAAACTAATTCATGAAATTTGCCTCTGTATGAGAAGTCAAAGTTCAATTATGTGAGTTTCATACAGGTTCCATAAGAAAAGTTACTAAGTATAACTCTAAAATTAAAATTCTACTACAAAAAACACAAAAATAAAACAAACTTAGATTTTTTTTAAAATGGCTGTATGGACCTCTGCCTTTCCTGAAAGGGATAAATTGAACAACAACAAAACTAAAATTAAAAAAAAAAACAGGTTGCACTCCGGGAGTGCCGGCAGAAGTGAAAACTTGAACATGTATTACTTCCTTGCGGTCTAAGAAGTTTTCACTTCACCCTCCGTCTTACGAATTTTCGATCAGGGTCACATGGCCCTGATGCGAGTTTAACATTTTTTACCCATACAAAAAGTGCACAAATCCGCTAAAGAAGTTTACACTTCAAAAATCATTACCCACGATTTTGATTTTAACTTTTAAACGGCTGAAACAATTTTGATAAAGTATAGCTAAGAATAGAGAGAGGGATCTGTGGAGGAAAGAGTGGGAGGCCTTTGTCCAGTAGTAGGACACAATTAGGCTAAATAAGATTAGATAAGAAGATATCTAAGAATCATCAAAACATAAGTTATGAAGATAGTATTACGTCAGCTTTCAACTAAAACATAAGGCGTCTAAATTGGTCTATTAGTTTAGAAGCTACGATGCCCCAGACAGACAAACAGATACGACACACGTTATATTTATAACACCCCTCTTTTTTGACAGGGGGGTAAAAACTTTCATCTTCTTCTTCTTATTGTATAGTCAAGTGTGTGGCAAACTTGGCTTACACTGGTGTCAGAGTTTTCAAACCGCACAATGGCCTCTGACTTGGTTTAACTTTAATAAAATTAGTAAACTTTAGTACATTTAATACATCAATGTTATCAAAACAAATTCTGCCTACCATTCCATAGCAATCTAAGTGCAGCAGAACAAAGACCATTGCAGCGCGTGCACTGTACAGCATAAGAAATTAGAAGTGGCGCCTTCGGATGTATTTATTACCGTACTTGGTGCATAAAGTGTCTCCTAGGCAATCTGCAGTTCACACGAGACTGTGCCAAAATCAACTACTAATGCAGTTTCCAGTATGTGTATTGTTGGTTTATTTGTAGTTGTGGTCTTTTATTGCTTTTGTGTTGTGGTTCATAACACCTTCAGAACGATAGGGGACATATCACCTTACTCAAATTTTGCTGACTGAGTTATGATCATAAAGAGACTAAAAAGCTGTGTTAATTTAAAAAAAGACACATTAATGATACAATAAGCGCGCATATTTTAAGCAAAACAAGTGAAATACTTACTTTAAAAATAGATTCAAAGATTCAAGATTCAAAACGTTTATTTGACATACACACTACAACACAACAACAACGTTATATAATAACAACACAGAATAAAAAAATAAAACGTAAAATAAAAAATAAAAATAAAATATATAAATTAAAATGGATGGAGTTGTGATGTAGTGTGATGACAAACAGGACTCACCTCAGCATGTGTTGCAGCAAAGGCCACAACGCTGGTTTTCAGTTGAGCCCCTTAGATCAGTGTATGTGTACTTACGTAGCTAGACGGGAATGAAGAAAATATATATGTGTTATGTGTAATATATACGTATATAATGAAATTAATTCTTATATAAATGATAACATAAATATGTGTTTTTGCAATATAGAATGAGAGGGTTATGTTATAATAATAAGTGTGAAATAAGTAATATTAATAAATAATAATAGTGTATAGTGTGGACGTGTAGCAGGCGGAGGTGAGCATATGCCCACTAAGCAAGGTATGTTGGAACAACCCGGCCACCAATCGGTAAATCAGATTGATAAATTAATAAGTACTTTTTATATTTAGTTTTAAACGTATGTTTTGATTTTAATTCCCGGAGGGGTGGGGACAGGTTGTTCCAACACTTAGTGGCGGTATATTTAAAGCTCCCACGAAATGCAGCAGTATGATGTGTGGGCGGACATACGCAGTAAATGAAAGTTAACTTTCTGAAACACCCAAAAAGTTGATTTCTTGAGATGAGCCCTTATTGTGCAGATGGTGTTATGTTCATGTTAGGTTAGGTTTTGAGGCCCAAAATAATGAAGATATAATATTAATAAAAAATGATCAACCCAGACATTCATAATTGTAACTATTAAACGGTTGTACCAATTTTGATCAAATATACCGCGGCCGGTTTGGTTGAGTGGTAGTGACGCTGCCTCTTGATCGGCGGGTCCTGGGTTCGATTCCCAGTCGGGGCAAACATTTGTGCAAAAAGCAGATGTTTGTTCTCGGGTCATGGGTGTTTGTGTTTGTCTTTATGTGTGGTCCAAGGGACCCACGACACAAGGGAAAACCTTAGTGTGGGCCTTTGAGTGTGTAGCGTTTATTTATTTATCATCTACCTTCTATCTATATATATAAAAGAAAGTCGTGTTTGTTACAACACTTATAACTCGAGAACGGCTGGACCGATTTCCATGGGTTTTGATTTGTTGTATTTCTCTCCGTCCCGAATAGCAGAATAACTATTAAAAACATTGGAAAATTGACGGGGAAATTCCCACGGGAACGAAGTCCCGGGCAAAAAGCTAGTTTATTTATAAATACATCTTCTATCTATATTATAAAGAGGAAAGATTTGAATGTTTGTATGTAACAAATAGGCTCCGAAACTACTGGACCGATTTCAAAAATTCTTTCACCATTAGGGTGCTACATTATCCCTGAGTAACATAGGCTACATAATTTTCCCGAATTCCCACGGGAACGTTGTTCCGAGTGGGATGCTAGTCATACATACATAGCCCTACTCAATAAAACCGTGTGGTGATCGGTTGAGAATAACACCACCACATCTTTTTCAGTGGGTGTCTTAAGAGGCGACTAAGGAAACACAAATGAGACCTGCCTCCTAGTAATCCCAGGCAACGACACTTCATTTCTTTTTGAATCCGAGACGTCGTCCTATGGTCTCATGCGGTGTGGTAGGCTCTGTAAAGGGCCGTCTGGTTCGCGACCACCCTCCTACTGAAGTCCGACGCCAAACAGCTAGCTTACTGTATTCCGTCGGTGCGTGGGAGTACCAGTGCCTTTATAGGCATTTTCTGGGTTACCTCGCTCCATCGTCGACCTCATCTTTGACCTTTATGGTCAAGATTGAGGTCAAGAGATAACCCATCTTATAATAAAAAAAAAATAATAACCCAGTTCGATGTGAAGAAATAGCCAAAGAAAAACAAAACAAAATGAAACAACTCAGGCGCAGGCCTCCGATGCAGCTAAATGGCAACGCGTCCTCAAACTTGTGAAAAAAGTCAGCCATCTCCAAGGCTGACGACTGCACCTATATTAATTTAAATAACTCTGTGCGGATTGCGAGATCGTTTCGGATCTTAACTTGTTTTAATAGTTATTTAAAAGGACACTAATACATGCAAAAAATATAGTAACTCAAATCAAGTGAATTTGACAAAATGGTTAATACAGCATGGCCACAGCACGGCCGGTTTGGTCGAGTGGTAGTGACTCTGCCTCTTGATCGGCGGGTCCTGGGTTCGATCCCCAGTCGGGGTAAACATTTGTGTGAAAAGCAGATGTTTGTTCTCGGGTCATGGGTGTTTGTGTCTGTCTTTATGTGTTACCAAGGGACCCACGACACAAGGGAAAACCTTAGTGTGGGCCTTTGAGTGTGTAGCATTTATTTACTTATTTATTTATTTTAAAGCACTAAATATTAAATTGAAATTAGACATAATTGAATTGTAATTGATTTTGTCATTTTTTACTAATTAGCATAATGTTATGTTTTCTTGAATTGCTTGTTGTAGAATATTTAAAAGAAAACTGTGACTAACATACTAATATTTTAAACATTTCCAAGCTGAAAACACAGTTCTAAATATTATATAACATCTGTGATTTGTATGTTTTCTAGCAAATTAATACTATTCTATTCTATTAAAGTCTTTAAAAAATGGCGTCCACTATCGTGATTTTGTCAATGTCTGAGTATTTTAATCAAATAATTTCAGTGAAAGAAAAATGTCCGGCGCGAATGGGACTTGAACCCACGACCCCAGGATTAGATCTCCTGGTACTTTCACCAACTGAGCCCAAATGAGTCCCTTTCGCGCCGAACATTTTTCTATCCCTTGAATAATTTGTGAATTTCCCTCACACGGATAAGCGTTTTAAAATACTAAATCATTTCAGTCAATATTAAAATGTAGAATGGCGAAGGCGCTAATATTATGTACAGAAACCCTTTACGGGTTGTAGTACATCAGAGCCTCCGTTAATCAGTAGGATGCACCGCTAGCAGCGTGAGGATGACACTTTTGGAGCACTACCCACCCACACACCCCAAAGATGTAGGTAGTTTCAGCTAAAAACATAACTTTTTTATGTACGTTCCTCGGAGAAAGTTTTTCAGTATCATGGGGAAATTCACCCCATAAAGTTTTGCTGATTTACTAAAAGTCACCCCATAGATTTAGTCAAAAACAAACCCATAAATTGTCATAAAAAGATAAATGTCATAAAAATTATTATTGAATTAAAGTTTTCTTTTAATTTGGACACAAAAAAAACATACTTATCAGCCGAACAAATAAAAGTTATGAACTCACTCAGAAAAGGTACGGAAGAGTGCCGTTTTGCTTCTGAGACATCTTTCCGAAACCTTCACAGTTTTACTCGACAAGTTTATTAACGCACAATTAACTTTATCCTCTTAAGTCGTTAATAAACGATACCTTTTATATTTGTCACCAACATTCGTACTGTTTATTATTAAAATTCACACCGTTTTCAATAAGGTGAAGGGTACTTCGCTGATTGCAAACTTGAGAAATTAATTCATTATGAAACTGATAGAGGGCAACCAGAATGTTTCATTTTTTTACCGTGAGAATTTGTTTAAAAGTTACAGCCAGTTTTTATAAGCCATTGTTACTACATACGCGAATATTTATTTAAAAGGCAAGAAAGATATTGTTTTAATGTGGATTTGTAAAAAAAAAACAACTTTCCACACTGTGAAGGAGAAAAACTAACTTTGAACGTCTTAAAATATTCACAAAAGTAATGAGTTAAGGGTAGATAGCGTATCACATGTGATACGCTAGGGCTTGACGAGGAAACTGGGTTTTCTATTAAATTCTTGGTATAATGGCGTCCACGAGCATATAGAATGGCCAATATCAAGTAAAGAAACCCTTTAATAAAAGGTTGTAATACGCCAGAGCGTAGATCAATAGGGTACACCGCTAATAGGTAAGGATGATGATCGCTAATAGGTAAGGATGATGAGCACTAACCCCTCCTGCTGACTAGACGATACTGTAAAGTGGTATTGAAAACCATTGTGTGACGTAACACTAGTTTAGAGTTAAAGTAACATACGAGTACCTATTTTACAAAAATATTGATTGAATATAATATGAGCCAGATATTCCTGCAGTGCATGAATATGACAGTATTCATTGTGTTAAGTTCCATTTGCTAAAAAGCTGCTGCATATAAACGCTATTACATTTCTAGGGTTGTTCATACCAGTATTTCTAGCGATGTGTGAAAATCATTTAGCCACATGATGTAAATTTTTTTTAAACCTTTGCGCGATTCTTGTACACCCGTCTGTGAAAGATTTGTATCGCACGCGCCGTAAACAAGCGCGCGACGAGTTGAGTTTAGTACACTTACTCTCTTGTTCTATTATATGAAGAGAAGTCCATTTAAATTCTGCCTATTATTCTTTTACCTTATTTTTTTATTGTCTATTCCTTAAACAATTTTTATCACTGCTGATAGTGGTCTTAGAAATAGCTTTTCAGTCCACCGTCATCGCTTTAAATGAATTCTCTTTAATTTTTGTTCATAAGTAATTTCTATCTACTCTTTCATATAATCAAATTATCCTACGCTTAGTTTGCCTAACAGCAATTGCTCTTCAGCAAAAAAGGGCGGCCCCCTTTTCAGAGTACTGATTTTATTTTATTATATTAACTTATATATTTGTGTGCATTTTTTTTTATTTGAATAGGAGCTTGATTTTTGTCAAGCGTACTACGAATGAGAAACGGGACCAAGTGTCAACCTGAATTTTGACGAAGAGGCTTGGAGCGTCAATCCAAAAATCTATCGTTGTACAGCCCTATGATTTTACCGTGGTGTGAGTGCATACGCTGCAAAATATGTCCGTCTCTATGTAAGAGTGAGAGTGCGATACGATGATATTTATCCCACATTAGCATGTATTTGTATCCGTTTCGACGATACCTCTTCTCTTTGTTCTACGCTTTACACGGATTATTGCTTACGACACGGGTTTCTGGTGATTTGGTTCGATAAAATAAGTTTTTTTGGATCGTAGTAGGCCAAGCTGTGTTCACTGTCTACCCCAATGCGGCACAGAGACGTGAGTTGATGTATGAGTGTGGGATAGTTGAGTGTTATCCGAAAGTATGTAAGACATACCTATATTGTATGTTTAAGTTTAGTTTTTTGGATTTAAGTGGATTTATGGTACCACAAGGGAAAATAGAAAGCTGTAATTCAAAACGTAAATGGTAATGATAGCCAGAGGAAATATGACTGAAGGTTCTATACTGTATCCATGCACTCTCTAGTCACAATGCGCAAGGCTTTTTACATTTTTTTTTATATGTGTAGAGCTAAGAACAGCGCTATCAAGCTCGGATTTTCTTAAAAGCCTGTTAAAGCTTTTTTTATTTGAATCATTTACTGGCAGAACTATCTTCGAATTAAAGTTCTCCAATAACAATTTTCTATCTTCCTCACCTTGCCTTGTTACTCTACCTATGTCTAAGTTTCCTTATGTTTAGTTTCAATCGTTTTGCATCGTCCAGTGCCCCTGCGCATTCCGGTTCGCTCCAAGGTACGGGCGACAACACATCTTGTACATTATTTTAGTCTTTTGCTATTGAAATAAGACTGGTTTTGCAATGGCTTTACCGTGGTGGGTGACTGTAGATTCAATGACATCTCGCCTTTGTAAGGATCCCATATTATATCTGAGTAGGCTTGAAAGGTTAGGCTAGATATAACCGTATGTGGATGACATTCTACCGAGCTTTCTTCAATAAGCTCGGAGTAGCAGCTCTTCATTTTTACGAGGCGTTTGTAACCCAGTGCTGCTTACTGTTCAGAATCGATTAGTGATGTTAAGCAATCTTGGTGGATCTTCACGTTTGAAAATGCCGTGGCCATATTAAGATGACATTTTCGTATATTGGAGGGCACATTGAATGGTCCCAGCTGTTATCTGTTGTCTTTGAACCAAGTTAAAGGTCATCTGGCAGTCTGAAAACTCTGACACTGGAGTAAGTCAAGTTTGTTTATTTATTTAATTATTATCTACACTAAACAATAAAGAAGGAATCTTAGCGAGCAGCCATAGAGTTAAAAGAACAAATGTAATTTGGCGTATGTAAATGAATATAATATGTCCCACAACATTAATTATTTTTCGACTTTTGACCCTAAAGAATGGGCAGACATCTTTAAGTTTAATATAGTTTACTCTTCACTCACTCCCTTGTAATTCCCTGTGTTAAAATACATGGCTATGGAGTTACATATATATATATATATATGGAGTCATATATTACGCCATAGATTTAGGCGTAATTTTGGAATTTGTAAGTTATGCTTTTGAACTTATATTCATAATTTCAAAATAACCTCACCCCACCTTACTCTATATTATAATATGTTAAACTAATCTAGTTGTCATAATCATGGTAATATCATAAATATGAACTTTCGAGTGACTCCAGAATCGTATCATTAAATAACCCGCTCTCTAACGAAAGCAGTGGAATACTTGGCGATGAAGATCTGAGACCTTAGGGAGGGATTTTTGAATCGGTCGGAGTAGTTGCGCGTGCGAAAACTAAAAATTAAGTTGAAGATGACATGACAAAATTGTTACGTCTATACAAATATTACTTTATGTATATTGGAAAAGCAGAGGCCTAACTTAAGTTTCGTGTAATACAAACTTATGTTAAGCCTCTGTACTTAACATAAGTTTGTATTACACGAAACTTATGTAAAGACTGCTACTTCGATACATTTAATGATAGTTATAGCCACTTAAAGTCTAATTTAGTACTGAGACCTACAACTATCATCACTTTAACAATCGCTTAAAACGTAGAGTAGCCTAGTGAACATCATAATATGTTCTTTGCCGATCTATTGATTCATGTTTTTTCGGATTTTGTTATATTTAGGCTAAAAAAAGGCTTTAAGTACTGACTCAGGCTCTTTACTCGTCTGTTGTCTAAAATATTACTTTAGCACCGAAAGCAAAACACCTTGACAATGACAGATGATCAAATGAAAACAAATAAAGAGCTATCGCTGTTTAGACGTCTGATTCAAGAATGAAACCCTTGGTCATTTCTCGGTACAACTTTTAATATAACCCTACCATTTAAGGAGGTGGTCAATCTGGTGTATTTTAAACCGAGTTTCCTTGAGTTTGAATTTGTCTGGGTAATACGCGGCGAGTGTGGGTTTATGACAATGTGTAGTAAGTAACCTGCGCTTGCGACGGTGCAGGGCAATAAGTTACTTTTGTTTGTAAGCGTTTAAAACTATAGTATAAGAGAAATTTGTGGAGAAAAATTAAATTCTGATATTTAATATTTCGCTTATTTTATTGAGTTATAAGTAAATACTTGTGTGAGCTATCATAATTGCAGTGGTGTTACCCATCATAATAATCTATACATAATGTCACTGGAAAATTGTGAAAATCGTAATATTCACTTGAAATAGGGATGTTGACTGATTTTTTTAAAATGTTTATCTCAAAAAGGAACTGAATCCAAAACCCAAAACCGAAATAATTTTTGAAAACTATTGAGAAAGAAAAAGGTTAAAGCTATTAGATTTCAATAGAGGGGGAAACTGTCAAACAACGAAAAAGAGATGCACTTACTGGCACGTGACGTCACCTACATTTGTATGCGTACGTAAAAACGAGATAGCTAGCTCTCCCCACTAAACGAGATAGCTAGTCCTTACGATAATATAAATGCTAATCACTTGTTCATTTATAAACCAATTTTAATGCTGTTTTCGGATATTAATATATTTCTAGCATTATTTTTTGTTTCTCATACAATAATTCTTAAAATCAAACACTGCCAATACATTACAACCTCCGAAAGGCCGCCTGCATGAAATCAGGATAAGTAATACTTAAGTAATGAATTATAATAAAATTAAAACTATGGTGAGCCATGAAAGTCTTATCATGGTTCACTATAATTTTAATTTACATAATTCAAAACAAATATTAATGTAAGTAGAACAGGCATACATCACAGATAATAAAAACAAGAAAATGTAGAACGTAACACCAATAAATAAAAAGTTATGGTAACAAACAGTGTAACTTTCGGCAAATTTTTTAAATTAATATAAAAAAAATTTGAGGACCCGTATTGGGCAAAAACGGTTAGATTGGCCAGAGCACACATCCGATGAAAAGAGCTACTCAACCTATTGTTTGGCACACGCTCTTCCAAACACCCTGAATAGATTATTTAACTAAGAGAAAGCTCGCTCTTATCAGCGGGTGACATAGGTTACACAATTTTCCCGAACTTCCACGAGAACGAAGTTTTGGATGGAAAGCTTAGTACACAAGCCGCATATCAAGTTACCTACTCATGCATGCACTCTGTGCTGTTGCGATAAGAACGGATTTTCAATGAATTAGGGTCACTTAATATGCTGGCCTCTGTACATGACAAAACAATTAGGTACTTATTGTCTCGGAGTTCCGTTGATCAATTCTGTGGTAATCTTCATCAGACATAGTAAGTAACTTGAAGGGTCTTTTATGGTACCTATTTACGTAATAGCATCGATTTCAATTGACCTAATTGTCATGTGGTATGGCAACACTGGCCATCAATATTTCGCCTCTAGGGACTGTTGACCTTGTGGGAAAATTGCAAACCTTTTGTTCATTTAATTCTCCTTGAAACGGTAAAGAGATTTCAAAATGTTTTGTGTTTCAGGATTAGTGAGTCTGTTTACAGAACATCATCATCACGTCAGCCGCAAGATGTCCACTGCTGGACATAGGCCTCCCCCAGGGGTCTCCACCTCGATCGGTCCTGCGCATCCAGCGGCAGTCGGGAAAAATATTTGTGTAAAAATCTGATGTTTGTTCTTGAGACATATGTATTCTTGTTTGTGTTTGTGTATGTTCCAAGAGACCCACGACACTAGGGAAAACTTAAGTGTGGGCCTTTGAATGTATAGCGTTTATATATCAGGTTAGTAAACAAAAATAGATTTATTTATGACTACAAAAATGTGAAAAGGGTAAAACATTCTGAGTTTCAACATATGATGTACTTACTAGTTTTTTTTAGTTAAATGCAAAGATTAAAGTGTAATTTGCGAAGTACAGACAGCTGCAGAGATACCTGATCACCCCTATGAAATAAGGATGAAGTTATTTCACGAAATGTCTTAGGTATTCAATGATATTTTGGTTTTGTCAACTAAAAAACTACGCGTAATCACGATTTTATGTTTTAAAATTGTATGTTTTGTCATAGACAACTTCATCTTTATCCAGTAGGGGTGGTCAGGTATCTCTGCAGCTGTCTGTACCTAGGCAACGTGTTCTTTCTTCTGTGTTGGTTAAAGTTAGTGGACGTTTCTACTTGAAAATTGTAACAGTCGTGGGCTATGGTTATGGTTAGGTTAGGTTAGGTCATGTTCAAACGATCCTGTAAGTGAGCCTTTACCAATTAGAGCTACTAATCGACAGTTCAATAATTTCAACCTTAAATATTTATCTGAAAATCTGCAACTTTCCTTTATACTACAAAACGAAGCGTATACCGATTAAATGAGGTGCCCGCGTTTCTCTAGATAGCCACGGTTCGTCGTCTCACTCACACTCAGCTGGCTAGACGTATTATGTCCCTCTCGCACAGCCTGCATAGCCTCATCTTGCCACCTCGCCGTCGCCTTACGCTCACATATTTTATTTGTGGAGCCTTCCTGCATCCAGACCGTGCTAAGGCTACCTGCAGACGTGCATATTCGAGTTTGTAATGACTTGAACCTTGTAGTACAGTAGAATAGGTTATTTTTTCCGAGTCGTGAAATATTTCCCTAAATAGATTATTCAAGTTCATTTTTATTTGAAACAAGACACAGATAATAAATTTTGTTGGAGCAGCTGAATTCTTTCCGCTCGCTATTTCGTTCCTCGTAGCCTTATAATTATATCCTAAGAATAAGGAAAATACGAAATAAAGTGAAAGAAGGAATTTTAAACAAGAGGGAAAACATAAGTTTATTTTTATTTCTTGACTCACACGTGTCAAACGTGGTTTGAAAAATAAAAACATAAACCAAATATTTCCTACCAAGTTAACATTAGCTTTTTGATATAAATGATATATCTAATAGAATAATAAATTGCAAAAAGCTTTTTTTACTAGCCCATTTGCGTCCCCACCGAGGGGCACGGGCCTCCTTTCGAAACATGAAGAGGATGTAGGCCAGGGGCCACCAAATGGCGGACCGCGGTCCGGATCTGGAACGCCGACCAACTTTGTGCAGACCCAGAAGAATCAGAGAATATCAGTCATAATTATTCAATTTAGCCCGCGCTTTGTCTTGTCTCTGCCGCTCATAGCCGATTTCTTATGGTTTTATTTATTCATTGACATTTTAAATCTTTGTTGCTAGTTTTCATCTACCAGCCGGACCGTGACAGATTTATATTAGTTATAAACGGACCTGCAATGAACCTAATTGGTGATCCCTGATGTAGGCTAGTCCACCATGCTCGACTTTCAAAAACCAAATTTCTTAGACGTGCGGGTTTCATCACGATGTTTTCCTATACAGTTGGGCAAGTGATAAAATTTATTAAAAATCTGTACATAAATTCGAAAAAAATAATTTAGTGGTACAGGCCCGAATCAGGATTTGAACCCGTTACCCTCCGGTTACAAGTCTGACTAATTATCATTACCAACTGGGCTATCAATTTTAACACAAGATTATTTACAAACATATGTATTGTAAGTAACTGATTGTTTTTTTTTTGAGATCCATACATGCCTTTGCGAATCGGACAGTGAACAGCCAGCCTTACCTGCCAATAGTAGTCACCCACACACCGACTCGGTGCAATAATCGCACTCGATTTTATGCTTATACGTAGCTGAGAAGTGGATACCCCATGGTACGGAGGAGCGAAGGGGATTTTATAGTTACTCGAGTTCCCAGTCACCAACTGCATTTTGCTGTTCATAATAAAATATCGCTTCTATTTACTAGAGGAAAATCAGTAAGGTTCGCTTCTCTTTCGTTCGAGTCAAAGGCTCATCGCGACTAGTATTGTTTGACTAATACTTGGCCTCAGCGATAGCATTATCGGAGGTTTTTCCAAATTGTGGGATAATTTGATAAGCATCAGTCTACTCTAACGTCACTAACATTATAAAGAAGAAAGATTTGTATTTTTGTATGTATGTATGTATGTATGTTTGTAACGAATAAACTCAAAAACTACTGGCCGGTTTCAAAAATTCTTCACCATTAGAATGCCACATTATCCCTGAGTCACATAGACTACCTAATTTTCCCAAATTCCCACGGGAACAAAGTCCCAGGTGGAAAGCCAGTCACTCATATTTGGAAAACAAAGATATATGTACGGGTCAACAGCACATCATGCTATCCAAAACTGTCAAATTTATTTAATCGAGCATAAGAGTTTACTATCCATTGGGGAAATTTGTCAGTTTGTGGTAACCTGATGGTTGACTGTAACTAACGGACTTTACATGTCATACTGTATCTTTCCGTCGACGCAAACAAGGATGGCATTACATTTAAAGAATCTTTATCTTTAATGAACGTGTCTGCAAAGGACCATATGACATACTCAACAAAAAACGCAAAAGGGAGTATATAAACGCAGTTTTACGAGTTAAAAGTTAGATTCGTGTGTACTTTCCATCAACAAAATCTAAAGAACAAAGTAGGTAGGTATGAGTCACCTCATTGTTTAAATTCTTTGATATATTTCTTTGGGTTTATGACCCGGAGTCGACCCAATCTGAATCACGTATGCACAAAAAAAAGGCCAAGTGCAAGTCGGACTCGCGCACGAAGGGTTCCGAACGATTATCTATAAAAACGAGCAAAAATATCACATTTGTTGTATGGGAGCCCCGATAAATATTTATATTATTCTATTTTTTAGTATTTGTTGTTATAGCGGCAACAGAAATGTACATCATCTGTGATTCACCTGTCTAACTATCACGGTTCATGAGATATAGCCTGGTGACAGACGGACAGACAGACGGACAGCGGAGTCTTAGTAATAGGGTCCCGTTTTTACCCTTTAGGTACGGAACCCTAAAAATTTAAAGTTCAAAGTAATTACGCACTAGGCACGTGATACAATTTTCGCTTCTTTGGGCTCTTAAAAAAAATAAATATCTTGTTTCTTTTCGGGGAACATTGCTGGAGGGGATGACTAATTAGTAGCTAATTACGGAATCAACTTTTTGTCTAAAAACATTTTCAAAGATCGAAAAATACATTTTATTTCGTACAATTCTTTATTTTGATTCGGTAAGAAAAATAAAATCTATTTTTAAAATGTTATCCTGCCCTGTTTCTATTTTTTTATTTTAAACTAACGCTTCCACACTGGATTAAGATTTTATTTTATTTATTTATTTTATTTATAAAATTTTAGGAAGACCAACAGAGCTGCAGAGATCTTTATTCTTCTTAATAATTACTGTGCTGCATCTTATATGCATGTTGTTTGACAAATTGTAGGGTTATCAGGTGATGAGGTGGATGATGATGAAGTTATAACGTGATGTGCTCAAAACACCACAGCCTCTAAATAGAAAAAAAACTTTGAATCTGCCAGCTGCTAACTTTTCCTAGGCATACTGTTGCAGCCAGTGAATGGGACACGATGATTTAGCTGTATTGTGATAACCTCATGTTCCATCTAAAAACCCTCAGAACGAATTTCAATTGTGGCGTGAATATATCAAATGAATATATCACAACAGACTTTTCAGTGGGCAGTTGAAGAGGTAATTGAACTCATAGCTTCAAAGCTGTAAACAATCATACTAGAATCTTGCCATATATCTATGATTGGCGTAGTTCGTTTTACCCGGAAACGTCAAATTAAGGAGATTTCGTTATTTACCTACTTTGGCACTACGTAATGTATCGCTAAACCGCGCCCCGCTGTACATGCTGGTTTTCATGTTTTACGCAGTTCTTGTGGTTTTTTTGTTACAAAATTGAGTGTGTTCGATTAAGTTAGGAGGATTTGGCAAAGTTAAGAATGACTAGTACTTTACGCAAACATTTTCTTTTAACCGCATTCAATACACACGAAAAATACCTTAACAAAGAACAATCTGAGTTGTCCATGAAGACATTTACGACATAACTCGATGAATTACGCTCCGCTGTTACTTGCCATGCGCTTGCGCTTCATTTTTAAACGTCTTTTATTAATTTACGCGACGTTTTCGAAGAAAGCGCTTAACGCGCGTGTTTTTGGAGTGAGTGTGTTTTGAAACTTTGTATTGTGGTTTTTATCCTGAAGGAATTTGAGTAATCTTTTTTGAAGTTGGCTGGTTGGTTGGTTGTTTAGGCAAGATATTAAAGAATATATCGTACACACACATATGCTCACGCCTATATCCCCGGGGTATAGGCAGAGAATCAGTGGTTCTAGCGAACTAATTGTTGCTACGTTTGACACAAATTGTGGGGGTTATCTATACTTACTAATATTATAAAGAGGAAAGATTTGTATTTTTGTATCTAGCGAATAGGCTCCGAAACTACTGGACCGATTTGAAAAATTCTTTCACCATTAGGATGCTACATTATCCAGGGATAATGTAACAGTGTCAGGAGTAACATAGGCTACATAATTTTCCCGAATTCCCACGGAAACGAAGTCCCGAGCGGGATGCTAGTCAGATTATAAAGTGGATGATAATTAAGTATAACGTGATCTGCTCAAAACACCACAGTCTCTAAATAGAAGTGGTTGTCAAAATTAACGCTTCTTACGCGAAATTCACATGTAGCATACCATTGCTGCTAATCTTCTACATATAATTGGTGGTCCTGATTCACTGACTCATCAACTCCCAGCCCAAACCCTTTGACCTAGAAAGCTGAAATTTTGCAAAAAGGTGTTTTTTTATGACGTCTTACCTACGTACCTACGTACCAAGAAAGACTTTTTCAAAATTCAACCCCACGGGGCTGGAATTGGGGTTCAAAGTTTGTATGGAGAAAAAAATAATTGGACATTTTGACTCGAAACTTCATCAAGATATGTTTGATATATCTTTGATTTATATTACCTTGAAGCAAATAAACGGACACGTGTTTCGCGATTTTTTAAAATCATCCCTTAAGGGGTCAAGAATGAAATGGGTGACTAAAAGAGTTAAAAGCCGCGAGAAAAAGCTAGTGTCACGTAAAGTCACATAGGGCTCATACGAACGTAATGCCGTTAAATTTATTTTTCTTTCTTTCCTCTTAATGTTTAGTCTTGCAACCAGAGATCCATAATCTTCTTAGTTGTTAGCAGTCAACTCAGGTGCTGACAGCCTGGCTGAGGCAGCACCTTTTCGTCACTTTATTCATTTGTAATTTGTTTGACGTATATTTTATATTGTGAATAAATTTATTTTTCTTTCTTTCTTTCAAATTTTTTTTTAACAGCCCATATATGTCCCCACCGAGGGGCACGGGCCTCCCTTCGAAACACGAAGAGGATTTAGGCCATAGTCCACTACGCTGGTCCAATGCGGGTTGGTGGAACGGGTTTCACAGTTGAGCAAGTGATAATTAGAAATCCGTACATAAATCCGAAAAGACTAATTTAGTGGTACAGGCCCGAATCAGGATTTGAACCTTCGGATCACAAGTCTGGCTTATTACCGACTGGGCTATCATCGCTTGTTGGGTCTGTAAGCACCCATCATTTGTTATTTGTTTGACGTCTGTTTTACATGGTGAATAAATTTATTTTTCTTTCTTTCTTTCTAATGCTGATGCTAAAATCAATGAAGCAAGATATATCATCATAATCTGAATCTAGGCAAAAAAAATGTCCAAACTATTCGTTTGAATGGCCTCTGGTGGGTAAGGTTGTTCCGCCAACTTCCAGGAAGAAGGAAACACACGATAAAACCTTCCGACAGCCCTGACACTAGCCGACGAATAAACTACGTTTAATTTTGTTTGACTTGAAGCTTCTTTATTTTTAAACCTTCGCGCGATTCCTCCACACCCGTGTGTAACAAGCAGTAAACAAGCGCGTGACGGGTTGACCCGTCTAGTGCGTTTAATGTGTTGGGGTGGTTTGGACATGTTGAAAGAATGTATGAAAGAAGATTAGCGAAAAAAAATATGGTGCGAATATAGTTGCAAGAGTAGCGAAACTACTTAGACCAAATTGGTGATGTTCCTAGAAAAGACCATGTAAGGAGTACCCGAATCCGAAGAGCATGTGTAGAGAAAGCGAAAGAAGTGTGTTTGGATCGTAACAAGAGGCAATCTGTGGTCTCTGCCTACCCCAATGGGACAAAGGCGAGAGCTTATGTATGCATGGCTCGATAAAAAAAATTATCGTGGTCCACCCAGTTGGACAAAAATAGTCAAATTTTTGTAATAAATTAAATCTATACTAATATTATAAAGAGGAAAGATTTGATTGTTTGTTTGCATTGAATAGGCTCCGAAAGTACTTGACCGATTTGAAAAATTCTTTCACCATTAGAAAGCTACAGTATCTTCAATGGAGATAGGTTATATAATTTTCCGAATTCCCACGGGAACGAAGTCTCGGGCGGAATGGTAGTCGGTAATAAGTGGTTACAGACCCAACAAACAAAGGAGCCTCAGTGTAGGTATTTAAGTGTGTGCCATTTCTTTATATTTTTAATAGCTGACCTGGCAAACTTCTTAATGCCTTAGAATTAATTCCTTGCAATCTTTCCATATTTTCTCACCTTTTAAACCTTCCCTGAACATTCACTTCTATGTTCTTGAAACCAAAATTAGCCAAATCGGTCCAGCCATCCTCCAGTTTTAGCGAGACAAACGAACAGAAATTCATTTTTATATACAGGGTGACTTTTTAATCAGTACGCAAATTTTTCTTACGGTGTCAGTAACGTTTATAGAACGTAAATAAGAAGGAACAATTTTTTTTCCCCAAAATTTTCAGATTTTAATAACCCTTTTTAACGTCTTAGAGGTGAATTTTGTAAAACGTAGAAACACGGGTGTCACAAATTGTGTTGACGAGTACTATTACCAAGTTTCAAGTCAATTGGACGATGTTATTTTTTTACCATACAAAAATTTCGATTTATTTTATGCTTCAGACGATCTAGCTTGAAATATATGAAACGATATAAAACAAGAAAATACGGGTCTGTTAAATTTTCATAAATTTTACGTACAAACATTTTGCGTACTGATTAAAAAATAAACTGGTATATAGATAATGGAAATAATGACTATATTGTCTGTAAGTATGTGAGAGGAGTGACTGAGAGAGCGCGTATCGGGCGGATCGCATTCTCACGGACGAGTGGCGACGATATGCGCCCGCGCAGGATGTTGAACAACCAGAGGCGGTATTTGTTTGTGGAGAAAATATTTATGTTGTGGTTTACTAGGTATGATTTTCATTGAAAGTGTTTTTTAATTGGGCGTTTTTATAATACGACTAGCTTGCCGCTCGGACTTCGTTCCCGTGGGAATTCGGGAAAATCATGTACCCATGTCCATCACGGTAATGTAGGATTCTAATGGTGAAAGAATTTTCAAATCGGTCTAGTAGTTTCAAAACCTATTCAATGCAAACAAACAAACAATCAAATCTTTCCTCTTTATAATATGTACTAGCTTCCCGCGCGGGACTTCGTTCCCGTTTGAATTTGGGAAAATCATGAACCCTATGTCCATCATGGATAATGTAGGATTCTAATGGTGGAAGAATTTTTCAAATCGGTCCAGTAGTTTCGAAGCCTATTCAATGCAAACAAACAATCAATTCTTTCCTCTTTATAATATGTATATAGAAAACGGCACGGCAACCATTACCTCCTATGCACTAGTGATACTAGAAGCTGGGAACATACAAGGCAATGGTAATACAAATTCTGTCATGCCGAGCCGTGCCGTTCGAGTTTTAAAATGGTCCATTGTTTCGTGTATTGTGCGCACTCGTAAATTTCCAAATTGTAATTCGTAACAATCTTAATATGATAGGACCAAGTTTCCTTATCTCGCCTATTCTATTTACTTATGAGGGGGACCTTGAATTCGTTAGTGAAACTTTGAGAGTGAACTTTCCCATGAAACTAAACAACTTTCCCCGAGGAATCCAAATGAAATTATCAATAAAAAAAATATTTTCATACCAAGGCAATCAATTAAATTGCTTGGGGTGAAAGTATTTCTAAATGGCGAGTGGCGATCCATGTACAGTCAAGAGCGGGTCACGCTTTACACTACCAGTTTAAGCTGAGCTCTGATTCATACTGCGCGCCATACAATGCAGGGCCGGTCCAAAGTCCAAAGAGTCAATCTTGACGTGCTCTTGAGTGTCCCTTGGAAAAGTTGTTCAGTTTCGTAATTCTCATCCATAATTTTCGCCAACTAAATCAAAGACATCCAAAAATACATTCAAATTGTTTATCTCACGTCATTTAAACAATTCGATATTACATTAGGAAATCATCGAAAATTTTCTCTAACTAAGTTTTTGTTATTCACTATGCCACAATTGCCACATCCAACATACATCAGTCGTATCCAAATGCAGCGCGTACGTCTAACGCGGCCAACTAAGTTTATTTATTTAAATGCGCCTGCGCCTTTGTCTCGCATTCTTACTAATAGCCTCGGTGTGCTTCCCTGGTCATCTTGACTAGATATTGTTTCTTTGTGTACCTATCTGCTTGCCTTGTAAGGAGTTTACGCTGAGTTGTGAGCATAAAATGTATTTTTTTATGTCGTACTTCGACATCGGCAATGTTATACATACAGTGCAAGGGATACCTAATTATATACTTGATAATTGATGTAATTCTACTAATATTTTAGATGCGAAAGTTTGTAAAGATGGATGGTTGTTTGTTACTCCTTCAGGAAAAAATCACTACACTGATTTTGATTAAACTTTACAGTGTTATATGTAGCTCAGACATCAGAATAACACATAGGCTACATCATTTTCCAGAATTCCCACGGAAACGATATCCTGGGCAGAAAGCTAGTATAAGATAGATAGATATAACTTTATTTAACTGCTTCCAGAGAGACAATACAAACAAGTAGAACAACATAATACTTAACTAAAGCAGTCAAAATGGCGCTGACTCAGCATGTGCTGTAGGACTAAACTAAAGCGCCATAATAACCATAATTATGATTGTGCAGAAGAGTTACATAAACCCTATTTTTCTAGGTAACATATGTAGTTAAGGAGTTTCGTTATACAATTTGAGTATTTCGTTTCGTTATATAATTTGAGTATTTTTTCTATTGCAAGTCATATTGGATGTTTTTAAATTATGCAATGAATATTAAACGAGTATTTTGAATCGGCTAATGTAAATACCAACCAAGTAGGTTAAATAAAAAAGGGTCAGGCCGAAGTCATACAGCTGCTCCTGAGCACACTCTCCAAAGTTCATCTTGTAAAAAACACATAGACCAGGCTACTTATACGTAGCGTATTACAGAACGCGACTCAGACTTTGATCTATACTTGAGTAGCAGTTGCCTTTTAAAAAGAGATTCCTGTTTTATAGTCCACTATTGGTAGCAAAGGCAGTGAAAATTTCAATTCAATCGTATCTAATACTGATAATTGCGAATTACGAGCAAAATCTGTTTATGGCTTTGCAGATGGAGGACATGACCTTAGTATACCAATATTAAAGGCAGTACAGTGTCTTGGTTTATACAGAGCTAAATCTCTTTCAACCTCTCGGGTGGTTAATCAGTCTATGAAACTGAACAACTTTCCCCCAATAATAGGTCAAAATACGAAAAAAAAAATTTTTGGTTTCCCATATAAAATGCGCTATAAGCTGATGAAGTTTGTATGGGAACTCAAATTTTTTTTTTTCGTATTTTGACCTATTATTGGGGGAAAGTTGTTCAGTTTCATGGACTAATTAACCACCCGAGAGGTTGAAAGAGATTTACCTAAAGCCATGTCTATCTATCTATATCTATACATTTATTTATTTTATTTATTTATTTATTTATTTAGGAAAACTTACAGCATAATATAATACATTTAAATTATACACATTAAGTAACACGTAAGCCAAAAACAGTTTTCACTGAATATTTATCACATTTTCGTTGAATCATAACATAAAACATCAAAAAAATTACTTTTACTCTCAGTCCAGGACTTATAGCATCCTAAGGGTATATCATATTAATATTAAAGAGGAAAGCTCTATTTTGTCTGTTTGCTTTGAATAAGCTGCGAAAAAATTGGACCGATTTGAAAAATTCTTTCACCATTAGAATGCTACATTATCCCTGAGTGACACAGGCTACACAATTTTTCAAAATTCTACGGTTGGGTACAATATTATTAAAGTAATATGTTTCATTTTAACTTCATGAGCTTTCTAATAGCAGACGCGAATCTTGATGCTTTGTTGTCGAAAATGTTGACTTCGTCATAGATATTGTTGTACTGAGTGCAATACATATACATATTATAAAGAGGAAAGATTTGGTTGTTTTGTTTGTTTGTTTACATCGAATAGGCTCCGAAACGCGAAACGAATAAAAAATTGCGAAGTCAGAGTAAATTAAATTGCTCGCAACAGGAAATGCCTAAAAGTTTTGCAAATACTGAACTTTTCATACAAATAACACTTTATAATATAACATGCGACCTAAAATAGAGGACGATTTTAAACTACCACTCAACTACGGCATATTACCGGCTAGCCAAGGTTTGCTATATATTTTTTATTTATATTACAGTTATCCAAACCTTCTTGGCAACATATACAAGGTGTAAGGGTCACCTAACTTTAGCAAATACTTGGAATCCATCCAAAGCCCATAGAGTTCTCGTTATTTAACTACTAAAGCGCTAATCACACAACGCAATTTACCGCAAAATCACGCCTTGTTTGTTTGCACTGAATAGGCTCTGAAACTACTGGTCCGATTTGAAAAATTCTTTCACCATTAGGTAGAATGCTACATTTCTCTGAATAACAAAGCAGGCTACATAATTTTCCCGAATTTCCACGGGAACGAAGTCCCGGGCGGAATGATAGTAAGTTATTTATTGTGTAAGATTATCGTGGTTGTTTTCACAAGTTTTATACATTTTACTATGGCCTAAATCCCCTTTGTGTTTCGAAGGGAGACCCGTGCCCCTCGGTAGAGACGTATATGGGCTGGTAAAAAAAATACATATTATAACGGATCTTAGTTTATTCTTACCATGGTCTTAGTTTTAAATGAGTGTCCGATATTTCGGCGGTGTTGCAAGTACCATGGTCACGGATGAACTATAAGTTAAGTTCAGGTTATATTGTTTCACAGATTATGCTACAAATTAAGATGACACAATCGGTATTGTTACTCTGTCTTGCTTGTGCATTCTCTTAACGGTCATAACACACTTTCGCAACCAAATCTTCACGTTTGCAGTAATCCAGTAATAGGCTAGGCAATCATAGGGACTCTCTCTTGCTAACGCACGGTGAAAGTACGTTGCATAACCGGCCTTACCGTATTTTACCGCAAATCACAAAATCGATCTGCCCTGCTAACTGTAGTGCGAAGGTACCTGCATTTGATTACTAGTATACCAGTGTTTGTGTACCATAAAGATTTACTTCGCAGTTCTCGGGTCTTCGGAGGCAAACTGCGGCAATTTATCACAAGTGTTTCCGTGCTTCAGAGGGCACGTTAAGCCGTCGGTCCTGGCTGTTGTCGATTGACCACAATCGTTAAACCAAATCAGTTGCCATTTGACGGTTTTAAAACTCTGACACTGAGGTTAGTCAATGTCGCCATCGCTACGCACTTGTCTATACCTACACGATTAAGAAGAAGAATTTTTCCAAATTAAAAACGTATGAGTCACCGACTTAAATTTCAACAACAGTTCGCACAAAGTAGATAACTAGTATTTTTGCAGACTACAATGCCTATTAGCAGATAACCACAAACGAAAATGTCACTCATTTATTTAGATGATGTTCTGGTTTGTAGTATTTTTTTGCTTTTGTTGATTTTTTAAAAAGCGCTGAATCATTTTCGATATAATTTATATGGGACCACCTCTGGAGTATACTCTTTCGAACAAAAAGAATTTTGAAAATCGGTCCATAATTGGTGGAGAAATAGGCGTACATAAAAAAAATACATACAGTCGAACATAGAACCACCTCCTTATTTTTTTAAGTCGGTAAAAAGAGGCAAACTTAGCGTGCTTTTGGAATTTATGCGCAGCGTGGCATACCAGAAGAAGCAAGAGGAGGATCACAACTCAGCCCCATGAAGAAAGTGTGGAGTGAGAACAGCAGCTTGAGCATGATGCGCGACAAACGTCACTTTGATTACGCGAGGGCCCCGCGCAAAGGCTTGCCCGCCCTCTGGCGTTGTCAATCTTGACATTTTGACACAGGACCGCGGCGCATTCCACGCACGAGCACATCGTGCTCGAGCTGCTGAAAGGAAATATCGCGAGTTAGAAAACAAGTACCATTATACCTGCCAGTCACATTACGAAAGCAAGGGAAGCTAACTCTCACGATAATAACGCAGAAACTGAACCAAAGAGCATATTAAACAATAATGTACCTTAATTAGCTCTAATTTCAGCTCATAATTAGGTACTCAATTTAGCAGTTCATATTTTTGCGAGGTATGCATTCTGACAAAGAATGCAGACAAAATAACCGAAAAGGGAAGCGTAAGTATATAGTTATTATTAAAGAACACGTAAGGAATGACTCAATGCTACCCAAGTAACTTGTACAGATGTGACGATATAGATACTGCAATTAATTATGCTGTTGTATAATATTTTACTGGCCAAACCCGATTTCAGTCTAATCAAGGGTTTTAACCAGTTTTTTTGGTAATATTTTAGTGATATTTCAATTTTTTTAGCCTAAATTAGAACCCAACTGTCGAGTACCTCCAATTTCTTTAATTGTTACTAGTAATCTCAACAAACGTGATTTCTGCACGTAAACTAGTTTGCGTTAGGCCAAACTGGCTTGGCCGGAAATATTTATTATTTTCCTATTCTCATGTGGGGCTAATATAAGCTTAAATTAACCCTTGAAGCCTCGACGAAATTCTGATTGAAAAAAAATACATATAGTAGTGACAAGTAACTGGCCATATAATATATGCACACAAAGACACACAACAGAAGACGTATAATATAGTCTGAAACAAGGCAGCCTTGTTGCTAGAAAGCAATTTCTTCCAGGTAACCTGGCAAGTGACTAGATTTTCCTGTGTATAGCAGTGAGTTGCATGACAGATATAAGATCAATCTAAATACTAAGAAAACTAAATGAATGAAAGGCATGATTGCAAATTAAGTACGGTGTCTACGGACTGCAGTAATCTGTGCACTGACTGACGGACGGACGAGTCTGGTGCTTCCCAGAACCCTTTTGTTGCTGCATATCATTCTCATTGCCCAATAAGACAAATTTAGAGCGGTCACACGTTCGGTCAGAAACGCGGCTAATAAACGCACTGGGAATCTAAGATTTTAGAATTTAAATAATTTAGAAAACCTATCTCTTTTTGGTGTAGTGTAGACTTTAGATGCAAAAAAGATTGAAGGTAGTAGATTGAAATCCCGTGCGGTATACAAAGTGTTAAACAGTAACTTTTATATTATTTCAGAATTGGTTATAGGACATTGAAATTATTGAAGAAGAAATATTTTGTCAGGAACAGGCAGCCCCGTGTCCCTCAGTGGGGACGTATATGAGCTGAAGAAGATGATATTTTACTTTTTCTGGAAGTCAAATGATTTTTTGATAAAAAAAATCAAATTAAACTCCTCTTATCGATGTCAGACAATTATTTTGTTATTTGATTTAACGACTAAGCAAAATGAGTGTGTAAATTGGTCAAATATCTTTTTGTACTTTTTTTATGAGCCCATTAAACCTTAGTGCTGAACAATCGTCATACTCACCTGCTAACGGTGCATCCTGCTGATAAACGGACTAGGCTTTAACGTATTACAACCCTTAAACGGTTTTTTATTTGATATTGGAGATTTCGCCAATTTCTATTTTAATTTCCAGTAAAATACTCTGCCATTGTCAAAACCACATTTATGTGGATGACATTTTTCCAAAAATTTAATGAAATTGTTTAAGCAAAACTTTTCAAAATGCTAAATCAGTCCATGAAGTTTTGATCTTCCATACAAAATGCGCTATATGCTGATGAAGTTTGTATGGGAACTCAACATTTTTTTTCGTATTTTGACCTATGTTCCTTGGGGAAAGTTGTTCAGTTGAAAGGTTGAAAGAGATTTACCTAAAGCCCTGTATATGTATAGCGCGTGCCATACACACAAACATTTTGGGCTGGTATTTTTTACGTATATGAGCTGATTAGTCACATAATTAGTTTACTACCAGCGCTGTGTATAGTTATAATCGGATTTCAGATTTATATTGTTACTTAAGTATAATTAGATATTAAAATTCTGATCTGTCATCTGTTACTGTACCTTTTTGAATAAAATAAAATAAATAAAATAAATAAAAGTATAAATTATGATAAATCCGAGGATTGTAGATTGCAGATTTGCATTTCTCCAACTAAAAACAAGTCATGACCTATTTTAGAGGTTGAAATTAAAGGTTGTAGAACCGCTGCGGTTAAAACCGAACGTGTTAAAGCCTCCACGTCGCCGGTCCCACGTCCCTTTGGTCGTCAGGTAATGGTAACGACACAAAACGACAACACCGGCAGAGCTCACAAACTGGTCGTTTCAACGTTTGATGTTGTTTAATTTTCGCCGTTCTAAAGGAATAAACGAAAATTATTTTTTTCCTAATAAAGTTATGTAAGGTGGCAGAGTAAAGTTGGTCCCAACTAGGCATCCTCTATGGGATTTTTAAACGTAAAGGCATGGAAGGATTGCAGACTGAGAAATATTCTTGGACGAATTACCGAAAACTAACTTTACGTATATTTTTGTCTTAAAGCGAAGTTTAAGGCGACTACAGCACCTAAATTACGATTTTATGATGCGTAGATAAGCATGACGCACTGCATTAAATCGAAGAAAAAAAATACTACGGTAATATTCAGGACATAAACTAGATAAGTAGTTTGCTGAAAACATGATTCAGCACTTTTGGTTCGATAGAAAAAGCTCACAAAATCACCTCTAAATACCCAATATTGTGTATCTTTTAAGCTGTAAAAACGATAGTAAAATGCATACAGGAACTTGAATTTGCTATCAAAATGTTCATGATTAAACACTCTCGATAAGTAGTTAACGCATTTTTCGATTTAAGCTGTTACATTTCCATAAATCTCATTTTTCTAACTTTCGAACATGTTTTTACGCACGCACGCTTTCATAGTCCGTAAATGTATCGACACTGTTCGCACTGCCGGCCCAGGCCTGTTGAGAGACGGAGATGGCACTATTTCTGTGTCTGCTGCCTTTATCGGGTGCTGTAGTCGCCTTAAGCGTCAGCCGAGTGGGGCGCCGCAAGAGTTTGTCGCGTAAGTATCAGGCTGGAGCTACACAAAGCGTAAACTGGCTATGTAACTACTTGTCGCCATAGATGCCAGTAAAAAAATTTTTTGGGGGTTAAGTTACATGGTTATATATAAGTGATAGGTGGTGAGCCATTAGCCTACAATATAGCTAATCTCCGAGTCTCTGACGTCTGGTGGTCGAAATTATTGGACGTAAACTTGTAGTGTTTGACTCTACAATGCATAAAATATATTTTTTTACCGTTTTATTTTTTTGTAAATAAAAATTAAGTTGAGTTCTTATTGAATTTTATAACACCAGCTTAAGCTTCAATATAGAACCATTTAAATAAACAACGTTTTCAATTGATTTTTTAAAGATTTTACTGCTGTTCTTAATTTAACACTGCGCCGCGTGAAATCCGCCCATACGATGTAAACTTCCATGAGATCTTAATGTAAATGAGTCCACGGTCTTAATATTTTACATACCGCATTCATAAAATAAAAGTTCGTACTGTTGTAATGAAGAACTGAGACAAAATTGGCAACACAGAATAAAAAATCAGAAAGGTTAGGGCTATATTCAACAACTATCGAACACAGTTAGCAGTTAACTAGAGATTTGACCTTTTCCACAATTCTTTTTGTCGTTTTGTCTGATTGTCTAGTAAACGCAGATTAACAGTGAATTTTATTAATAATCGGTGAACATGGCCCTTAATCATCTATTATAACATGACTAATCATCTATTCTACTGTTTGGCAATGGCCACCCTTTTCTGTCCTCGGTCAACTCTCCTAGGCTTTCAATCCAATTTTATGAAACATTTATCTACTTTGTGAATTTATGAAAGTGTTAGAGGGCCCAGCCCCACTTCAGCAGCGAATTTTAGACCGCGGGACCTCAGTTTTGATTTGTCTGTTGTTTTAAGTCGAGATATTATTATTACCTTTTTTTTATTATAAATTGGGTTAACTCTTGACCTCAATCTTATCAAGGTCATAAATGAAGTCGACGATGGAGCGAGTTAACCCAGAAAATGCCTATAAGGCACTGGTACTCCTACGTACCGACGGAACACAGGAAGCTATTTGGCGTCGAACTTCAGTACCTCGTTTATTATTAGCGAAACTTTATGTTGCTACTAATAAACGAGGTAACCGACATAGCCCAAAGAATTGCTAACCTTAAGTGGCAGTGGACAGGGCACATTGCTCGTAGGACTGATGGCCGCTGGGGCAGAAAAGTCATCGAGTGGTGACTACGTACCGGAAGGCGCAGCGTAGGAAGGCCTCCCACAAGGTGGACCGACGATCTCGTAAAGATTGCGGGAAGCCGCTGAATGCGGGTGGCGCAGGACCGATCAAGGTGGAGATCCCTGTGAGAGGCCTATGTCCAGCAGTGGACGTCTTGCGGCTGATATGATGATGATGATGATGATGCAGTAGTACAGAGTCATACTTACACGCTGAGACGATTATGTTTTCTAATCAGAAAAGACCTTCTTAATTTTCCTATTTCATGTCCACAGAATCTGGTCATAGCGTGGGAGGGGACTTTGGCTTGTTGTTAATAAGACACAATTATCCGTATTAAAACCGCCAATGTGAGTGGGCAGGCAAGGCCCATTGCCTTGTTAGGGAAAATTGTGGCTAAGCTGACTGACAGGATGTCGTTCAATGTATGATAATATGTGCGGAATCTATAATGTGTGTGACATACTAATAAAATCAATAAATTACCTACAGAGAAACATATGAAGCTGACAAAGACAAAAATGATTCAGGAGAAAAAATTATAAGTGTAGGAAAGGGACGCCACGCTCTTTATCATTATGTAAGAATAGTCAATAAATGTATAAAATATGTAAAGGTACTTACTATAACAAAAAAATGATGAAACTGGATTCGATGAAGAAGTTTTGTAAGCCATTGGGCCTTTTTATAATGCGAACGGCACGGCAGAATCTGTATTAATAATAATAATAACTCATTTATTTCAGATTGTTGATACATCCATAACTTTTAAACATAACATTAAATTAAATTAAAATCAAATTAAATCCAAATTAAAATTATAAATATAATTAAAATATAAAAATAGAATGAAAATTGTATCTCTTAAAACTATGTTAGTAATTAGAAGCGATACTGAGTCAGTGGCTGGTGTGGCTGGTGTGTACCATTTCCCCCTATGTTCCCAGCTTCTAGTATAACTATCATGTAGGAGGCAATGGTAATACGATTATTTTGTCGTGCCGTTTTAGGATTAAAAAAAGCCCATTGGCTTCCAATGTTGTTCCACAATCTAAGAAAATAAAAGGATATCGCTAGTTACAGCAACTAAACTGCCGTTTCCTCCTGAAATAATACTGAAGCATTCGTGAGATGTAGGTACAACTGCAGTAATGATAATGAACAATTGTTTAATATAGTTTTTAACGATTTTATTCATATTTACTGAAAGCCGAGTAAACTATAGCCGTCGCAAAAATGCTAACACGAACATTTTATTGTCACCTATCATAAAATTAAATACAGTAGCTACAGCTTAGCTAATAGTACGAGCGACAAGGCCAGTGGGCAGACCACAAGCCCGATGGTAAGACGATTTCGTTAAATTGACGGGACCTCTATGGATGACGTTAGCACAGGACCGTGACGATTGGTGCTACAGAGAAGAGACCCATACCCAGCAGTGGGTTGATATGGGCTGAGTGTGACGAGTATGAAAATAAGTATGAGTATGAGTGTGAGTGATACGAGTATGAAAATAATTGCAAGGCGTGTCAGTATAAAAAAATAAAATTATGTACTGACCGCTGTTATTTATTTAAATACCTACTCATATCCTATTTTTTTATTAAAAAGGTGATATTCTTTAAACAAAAGAAACATCGAAAACGTTAATCTCTAAATAGCGGAAATCATCCCACGTAGAGAGGAATATTTACATGTGTGACCGCCGTACAGACGGACAGAAAACCGGCATCGCCTTACAAGGTAATAAGACAATGTTCTTCATTAAGTTCAGCTACCGCCTACGCATGACAGTCGTCTCGTTTATTTTGTACAACTGTGATGCTCATATTGACAGTATTCCATGCTTTGTTCGTGAACTGTGACTCAAACTGAAAATATCTTTATTTTATAGAACATTCAGGATTTTACTTCAAATAAGTCAAAATTACATTAAATACATAAAAAACATACATTAAAGGATTTAAATACATACATACACATTCGTCCTTTTGACCCCACTGAAATTTGTGTATTCTTGGACCAAACAAAAACCACTTCTATCCTGCCAATAGCCCGATCGGCTTAGAATTCAAATCAGATTTAATTCCTACAAAAGGTTTTATTGTTTTAATAGCTTAATTTGTTGCCAAATAAGACTATCCTAAGTTTTCCCCCTCGGCGGAGGTGTGCGTAAGTAGTGGGGGGTAAAAATGTACCCAAAAAGGAATATTTTTGCGATTTTTCGGTTATATCTTGTAAACGACTTAAAATATCGAAAACTATTCTTCATAAAAGTTGGAGGGAATTTAATTCTGCATACGATAAGACCAGATTCATATTTTTTGGACTACTCGTTCTCATGCTTTATCTCATCAAAGTTGGATAAAGCGTCAAGCAGGCTAAGCGAAAAAGAGTGGCCCCCTAACGACGGATTTGGTCATTCTTTCAGGTGGTGTACTGGCAGGCCGTAAGAACAATCCATTAGGATAGTCTTTTTTGGCAACAAATGAAGCAATTAAAACAATAAAATCTCTTGTAGGATTTAAATCCGATTTGAAATTTTTGTTGGTTTTATTCTATTGACCTACAACTGTTGTGAAACTATTTGTTAAATCCTGCCATCCTATTCTTCTTATCATATTATACTAGCATCCCGCTTGGGACTTCGTTCCCGTGGGAATTTGGGAATATTATGTAGCCTATTTTACTCAGGGATAATGTAGCATCCTAATTGGTGAAAGAATTTCTGAAATCGGTCCAGTAGTTTTTAAGTTTATTCGTTACATACAAAAATACAAATCTTTCCTCTTTATAATATTAGTGTAGAAATTCGAAAGTTTGTGAGGATGTATCGATGTATGGATATTTGTTACTCTGTTACGCTCAAACAGCTAGACCTATTTTGACAAAATTTGGTAGGTATGGACGTAGCTGACACCCTAGATTAATACATACTAGATTACATAATTTTCCCAAATTCCCACGGGAACGAAGTCGTACTGTTATGAAACTGTTATATCCTGCCAAAACCAGATTCCTTAATCTAAAATGCTTCACAGGTTATCAAACCTATTTTAGAAAAATTTTATCAGAAAAATTATCCAGAGTCATCTTGCAAATAATTCTGATTAATTATATTTTAGAAAATATGCTGTAGCTATCTATTTGAGACACAATGAGTTAGAACTTTGGTCATTCTTGTCGCCTAGATAATTATAAACCTAGACCGACCTCTTATTATTGTCCGTCAGGAAAATTCTAATAGACTTGCAAACTAGACAAACTATCGTTCATCAAGTTTCTGATGGACTTGATGGACGATACTTTGTCTAGATTATTTATTAATTTATTTAATAGGTACATCAACAATAGTACATATAGTTTTAAGGTATATAGTAATTATAGTTGTGCAGTTATGTTCTTATATGTCTACCAATTACAGATGTACACAACTTTGTTAACATAATTGGGTAAGATAACACAAGTTATTAAACTAAACTATGAAAACAAAACAAAACAGTTATCTACGATATAAAAATAAGTCGGGTTTTCCTTCTTGACGCTATAACTCCAGAACGCACGAACCGATTTCCACGGTTTTGCATTCGTTGGAAAGGTCTCGGGCTCCGTGAGGTTTATAGGATACTTTTTATTTTAAAAAAAATTAGGACGCGGGCGGAGCCGCGGGCGGAAAGCTAGTTCTAAATAAATGAGATCAGATCTCAGACAAAATAATAAAATAAAATATATATTGTATACTTATTGTCGTCTTAGGGTGGACGAATCTGTAGAAGACATTAGTTTCAGCAAAGTGTTTTTGAAATTTAAAAACGCCCAGTTGATCGTTATTAATTAGAATATATTCGGAACATTAATTAGATTCTGGGAAGTGGACTGTGTAAGGCTACGTTAGTTCTACATCTAGGGATATTGAATGTTTTCCCTAAGGGGTTCTCGAGGAGGTTTTCGAGGAACATTAATCGCTAATTGTTCAAGCAGATGGCAACACTTTATTTGGTTATTAACTAGTTTATAGAGAAACAGTAGATCAGTTATACTTCGTCGATGTCGTAAGGTATATAACTTAAAGTGTTGCAATCTCTGGACATAAGTACATCTGTAGATTGCAAGTCTATTAGAACAAAATATAAGACTGCCTTCCGAAGTCCATCAGAAACTAGATGAACGATAGTTTGTCTAGTTTGCAAGTCTATTAGAATTTTCCTGATGGACAATAATAGGTCGGTCTAGGTTTTTAATTACCTACGCGACAAGAATGACTAAAGTCATAACTCATTGTGTCTCAAATAAATAAAAACTGTCTTATATGATACTAGCTTTCCGCCCGGGAGTGTGTTCCTTTGGGAATTTGGAAAAATTATCAAGCCTATGTGTTATTCTGATGTCTAAGCTATATTACTGTGAAGTTTTTTCGAAATCTGCCCAGTAGTTTTTGTGTGGCGGAATAATAACATCCATCCTTACAAACTTTCGCATTTAAATATTAATAGGAAGTAAAATAGCCACAGACAAAGTCGTAGAAGCAATTAAGTAGTTACGATTTATTGAATAAGCATCTCACGTTTAAAATGAATGACCAACAGCGAATAAATTAACTATAAATAGACTTACTTGATTAATACGTTTATTATTTAATAAGTATTTACCCAAAGAGGTGAAAAGGCACAGATAGTGACACAAATGACATTTACAATGCATTGCTCGGAAATAGTTTCTTAAATATGGCTGGTAAGAAAAAACATGAAAATTAAAATTATTTGCGAATAGCCGAGATCAAAATTCTGCTATCCTTACTTCCTTACTAATTAATGCGAAAGTAACTCTGTTTATCTGTCTGTCTGTCCGTGTTTCACACCTAAAGTACTGAACATATTTTGATGAAATTTGGTACAGAGATAGATTAGAGCCTGGGAAAGGACATAGGTTACATTTTATCCCACAGTTGGACACGATATAACCTGTGGTCCACGCGTGCGGAATGCTAGTTATCAATATTTTATTACTCAACGCTTAGTTATCATTATTCATAAAAAGTAACAAAAAAATAAAGTCTAGCTGATTTGACTAACAAGTTAGAAATATGGTGTTTCATAATTGTTGCGTAAATAAAGCAAATAAATATTTTTCATTTATTTCCTCGGTTACTGCATCGCAGTGTGAACAACTGCAGCTTAAGCACGATGGCGATAAACTCTTGCGGCGCGCCACTCGGCTGACGCTGAAACTTCACTTTGATTACGCGAGGGCGCAAAGGCTTGCTCGTCCTCTGGCGTTGTCAATGTTGACATTTTGACATAGGACCGCGGCGCATTACGCGCACTATCACCATCGTACTCGAGCTGCTGAAGCCCTTTTAATATTACTAATTAACCTAATAGCTTCCAAATCAAGCATAGCCAAAAGCGCAGGCTTCAAATATGCTACATAAAGAGTTCTGTAAAAGATTTGACTTTAAAAATCGCCTTCCTTCCCGAACTACAGAGATATAACTACGTCTCTATTACTTAAACCAGTAGGTTAATGAATAATTAATGAAAACATTAACATGTAATAGTTATAAATACCCTCGTTAAGTTGTGACAGGGCTGTCAACAAAATTAATTTAATCGCAATTATGATATTATCGACAGTTAAGCGACTTGAGTGTACAAGAAATCGCGACTTTACAGCACTAAAACCATTATAGCTCTATAATTTGGTATGCATTTTTTCTGAGTTAATAAAGATTTATAATAAGTTCGTAAAATATTAAATCTTTACATTCGTCTTCCCTTGGCACGAATGAATCTTAAATTTCTACAGCGTCCAGGAGTATCTAAACTATAAGTTAAGTGTTACGTAAAATAATTTAAATAATGACTGCCAATGTTGAACAATATTTTAGTATTAAGATGCATGCAGATGGAATACATGGGCATTATATTTATAAAACATCATGTAACATTACTGTAATCTGGCAAATAAAAGATATTCTATTCTACTCTAAACATAAAATTGCATGGTCCTGAATCACTCACTGATCCATCAACGCCCAGCCCAAACCCTGAACCTGGAAACCTGAAATTTGTCAAAAAGGTTCGTTTTTTAACGTGTACGAGGAATAAGGAACGATTTTACAAAATTTCCTCGGGAACCAAGATAATAATGGAAGTGAAGAACATCGAAGCTGCCGCACAATGCCATCAAGATTGGAAATCCTTTCTACGAGTCCTGTGTCCCTGATGAGGTATAACAGGATTACATCAACATCATCCTTAGAGAAGAAGTTAAAAGAGAAAACATTGGAGTGGGTAAAATTATTTATTATGGTTTATCGAAATGGCTAGATACCCGCTCTCGCTTGATAGCTTGTGCCAAACAATATCTACCAAGGTGGCAATGGCGATCAAATCATCGCGACAGACGTCCTTCATAGATAAATAAATCTTAATTTATTGCAGTTGGTAACATTGTCTATTTATGTACACACTTTCGGGGTTGGATGAACGTCATGTGTTTCAGAAACTACTTCACACCACATTTGACATTCATTCTGATAGTTATACCAACGGTGGAACATGAGTATAGTGATGAGTGGTTGTCAGCTTTCCGTACACAAAACCATTTCGTTCAACTTTCTGGTTTCTACCTACAGCGCTGGGAAGAGTTGGCAGCTGGCACATTCTAAGATTTTCTTTCACTCCTACCTAGCCTAACAATAGAAGTTGCACTATCCTCGATTCTAAATTTGTTTTACTAGAAAAATTGGTGCACTTTGATGTCAGCGATCAAAATTTTTCATGTCGCTGAGCTTACTAACATGGGCCTTAGAATACTGAAAAGTTACACAAGCTTGTTATATGCAAACCCCTTCATTGGCGTGTGGCGAACTTTATTAGCTTTAAAGTTAGACTTTTCAAACCGCCGAATGGGCCTCTGCATTTGGTTCGACGACTGTAGTTAATCAACAACAACCGGAACTGACAGCTTTATGTGCCCTCCAAAGCACGGAAACGCTCGTGATAAATAACCACTATGGTCACCCATTAGGTGTTGCTCCTGTGTATGTTACTTAAACTCTCTGATCGGTTTAGAACAGCAATGGTCACGGGTTAGAAACGCTTGTGATTGGATTGCAAGAAGGACATCTTATCCTTCTAAAGGTACGTACATCCTACAGATGTTCAATGTTTTTACAATTAATCGCAGACAGTACGCCATTAGTGTAATTTCACATTCACGTTAACTGGATTTTATTTCTAACATGGAGCTGTAAATTGAGTACATGAAGTGCAAAATAAATATAGAAAACATCACAAAACAAAAAATTTGAGCGGCTTGTGGGAAAATGGAAGTTGCACATCTGTAATCGCATAATATAACCGAAGTGTTCATAAAAAATACGTTGAACAATTATGTTTATGGAATACTTGTTTTTTTATGTACACCATTTTCAAAACCGTTCTTATTTCAACGGTCCAGTGTAAGATTTTTCGATATATCTTAATGTCGCCAGCTGAATGGATACAAAATCGTCACCATCACCATCTTTTACTCAAAACTATCCATATAGGAATGCAGATTCAACCATGCTACAGAAAAAATGCAAAAAACGTTTTGTAATTTGGTTAATCTGTGACGAATGTTACTTTAATTTCATATATGTCTACTGAAAACAATGAAGATCCAACGTCCTTTAAACAACACCAATCTGAATTTAAAAAAAACTTAAATTCAAACATCGATTCCAATTTTATTAATCTGAGTAAGATACCTAATGAGCTGGGAATAACGATACCCTGGCCATTGTCCGCTACGCGCCTTCCTTGTACAATAACCACTCTATTTAGACCTCTCGCATCGCATTGTTTACTAAGCTGTTTCCACTGCAGTGAAACATACGGTTACCCGTGCCGTTACTGTATCCTTAGTAATATTATAAACGCGAAAGTTTGTATGTATGGAAGGTTGTTACTCTTTCACGCTCAAAAGGTTGAATCAATTTTGATAAAATTTGGTATGGAGGTAGCTGACACCCTGGATTAACAGTTAGGCTACATACTGTTCTCAAATTTCCACGGGAACGAAGTCCTGTAGGAATGGTTTTTCATATATTTTCTTTTAGTTCAGTTACTTCTTCTTAGTGATGGTTTTTAGCAGTAAGATTAACTTTTTTACGTGTCTGTGTTTTGTTTCTATTAATTTACCTGTCTTACTTATTAAAAAAAAGTTTGTTACACGTAGTTCATCGTTTGTTTTATTAGATAAATCTATACGTAGTGTGTAAATTTTAATAGTCAAATAGTAAGAGTCTATTCCAATTTCATTCTTTAGTGTGAACAAATGAACACAATCGATTTTTTGGACTAAAACTTAGACAAAGATGAAGCACACTGAGTGACTGAGGGAATGACAGTATCCATAATAAACGCAGTAAGAGTAAGTACTTAGCGATTATATTGTCACGAGTCTAAGAAAACTGGTCATCGTATATTAGTGTAGGAAAGTATCGAAAGCCGGAAAGAACGGATTGAAAAATAGAAAACGTCTGCTCCGATGTAAACGTTTGTGCAACGATTGTTATGTGTGATAAAACTGATAAAGGAAGAAGTTACAAGCACATCTTGATTTCTTCAAGTGATTCTTAATTCGTCATCTTATACAATTGACCACGGGAAAAATCCCAATGAATAAACTAATTAGTTTGATCTTCAAATTTCATCTTCGAAATGTATATTCATAAAATAATCTATTTTCACTGACATTCTGATCACCTTAATTACTCATTTCAAGTATGTTTTTTCTTTTTTATAAAAAGCATATATGTCAAGTGTGTATAATTATTAATTATGTAGGTACACAACGGTATACAAGGCATAGTTTTATCATTTGATATTAAAAAAAGTAAATCCTAGCAATACTCAATTTTAATCAATTTTATTTATTTATTTTAGAACACATACAGTCATAATATTTCAACCATGAACATTTTAAGAAATCTAGATATTAACAGACCTGAAGGTTCATAATTTAACATACATTATATACATATTAATTACACAAAATCGAGCAGTATCGGTCGGTTAGTAGTGAATATTAACAAACAAAAATACCTAATGGTGTCAATGTCACTCTACATATTATTTAAGTATTTAGGGACACGTCTGAAAAAAGTGTGCAATGAATAATTTGTACAAGCAAAACTAATGTGAAATAAACCACGTTTACGGAGAGAACGATGCGGAGCACAAAAAACAATATTCTGTAGTAGATTTGGGCAAGCATCGTATTACATTTTTTAATATTTTGACGAAAAATATAATATCTAGATAAAGTCTTCTTTCATTGAGAGTAGGTACTCTGAAGTGTTTAGCTGCTGCTGATCAATATTCAAGAAGTGCTGGTTTTTTTTTATTATTATTATAAGAAGGGTTAACTATTGACTTCAATCTTGACCATAAAGGTCAAAGATGAGGCCGACGATGGAGCGAGTTAACTCAGAAAATGCCTATAAAGGCACTGGTACTCCCACGCACCGACGGAACACAACAAGCTGTTTGGCGTCGGACTTCGGTAGGAGGGTGGTCGCGAACCAGACGGCCCTTTACTTACAGAGCCTACCACACCGCATGAGACCATAGGACGACACCTCAGATTCAGAAAAAATTGAAGTGTCGTTGCCTAGGATGGATTACTAGGAGGCAGGTCTCATTTGTGTTTCGTTAGTCGCCTCTTACGACACCCACGGAAAGAAATGGGGTGGTGTTATTCTCAACCGATCACAACACGGTTAAAGTAAAGTAAAAAAAACTGCACAAAGGCATCTATTCTATTAGTCTACCACCGATACTTTGGAGCGTCGAATGTCACTAACCTCTTTCATAATACAGATGACATTGGGCCTTTTTATAATTCGAACGGCACGGCACGGCACAGCAGAATTTGTGTTACCGTTGCCCCAATGTTCCCAGCTTCAAGTATCACTAGTTCATAGGAGGCAATAGTAACATAATTTTGCCGTGCCGTTTTTGAATTATAAGAAAGCCCATTGACAGTAAAGGCAAGTATTGGCCCGATGCTGGTCTTAGGATAAATATAATAAAACATCTATGTAATGATTACACACGATGATTCAAAGTTCTCAAACAAGTAAAGTGGGTGTTTTAGCTCTCACCATATGATACAAATAAAAGCACAATGCTGAGGAAATCATCGCTCCACTGGCTCGAATAATTCCAACTCAGTACGTACATTAAAATCGTAATTTTGTATGCAAATTCTTATTCTAAGTATTGAAATGGACTAAAGTGTGTGTTAAAGAAATCCTATACTGTAACTGTTAATTTTTTTATGTATAGGTCCTCCGAAGCATATAAAATCTCGGAAGACGTGTAGAGTTACATCTGTATTTTGTACTATTTTCTAGCAAATAAATAATATTATATTCTACTCTATTCTAAATTTTGGAGACAGATCCATTGACTCTGTTATGTTTTTATTCCCCTACGAAAAAAAGGGTGTTATAATTTGACGTGTTTATCTGTGTGTCTGTCTGTGGCATCGTATAGCTGCTAATCGAATGGACCGATTTCGATGCGATGTTCGCCATTAGATGATTTTAATGAACAAAAGTTCCCATTAACGATCTTATGGCGTACCTGCGCCAGTTGGACAATTCAAACAAACCTCTTTAGCTTCCTCCAGCCCACCCTCAGTATGTCACTAGTTTGGTCAAAGTACGTTCGCCTAGGACGCTCTTTTTATCGACTTCAAAAAGGAGGAGGTTCTATGTTCGACTATATGTTTTTTTTCTTCTTTTTATGTATGTTCACCGATTTCTCCGCCAATTATAAACCGATTTTCAAAATTCTTCTTTTTTTCGAAAGAGTATACTCCAGAGGTGGTCTCATATACATTTTATCGAAAATATTTCAGCGTTTTAAAAAAAACAACAAAGACAAAAAATACTACAAACCAGAACATCATCTAAATAAATGAGTGACATTTTCGTTTGTGGTTATCTGCTCATAGGCATTGTAGTCTGCAAAATATACTAGTTATCTACTTTGTGCAAACTATTATTGGGATTGAAGTCGGTGATTCATACGTTTTTAACGTGGAAAATTATTCATCCTTTCAATTATAATTTGCACAAACAGTTTTCGTTATCTTATCACTCATCCTTCAGAAATCTATAAATAAAACAATAGGAACTTTCGAAATATAATTTAGTTGTCCATTTGTTAACAAGAAGGAAGCGGAGGTCTTTGCTCTCTGGAATGCGCGTGGGCACACGTATGGCTTTCTATTGATTTAATGAACGCTATCTTATCCCGAACTAACCTTGTTTCGACTTAATTTGCTCAATTGGTTAGAATTGGTGACGTTCGGTTGGGTGTTAGAGTTGTGGCAACTGCATTTATTTGGAAGGGAAAAATTTATTTTACCGTCAAAGAAATTTTGGTAATTAAAATGATAAAATCTTCTAACGGAAAATATTCAAAACGTACCAAAATTTAAAAGTGGCGGCCAAAAAAGTGAAGTTGTTATTTCAAAAGGACACATTATTCTTAACATTTTTTATTATAAGCTGTACGAACTTCACGAATTTTCCATTTTTAAATCTAATCTTGAACCTAATACGAATTTTTTTTTTGTATCACAATCTGTTGACACACTTTTTTCTATGGCCGGAACATTTAAAATCCAGATTTATAAGTGACAAGAACAAATCTAGTAATGATCGTACAGCTTAGCTATCATACTGAAAAATGTTTAGAATAATTATGTTCTTTTGAAATATTAACTTTACCTTTTTTGGTCGCCACTTTAAAAATTTTGGTATTTTTTGTATGGGCCGTGAATGATGTCCTTTTTTCACCTATGCTATTTCGAATACAACATTAAAATAATGTTCAAGATTCATGTTATAAACTTATGAATCAATTGACTTTTCAATTAATCTGCTTCTAGGCAGATAACCACAAACGAAAACGTCATCTAAATAAATTGTGTAAGTTCTTTTTGATTTTGTTTTAAAGCGCTAAATAGATTTCGAAAAATTTTTCTATGTGACCACTTCAGTAGTACCTAAGAGTTATCGCGTAGCAAAAATACAAAAAAAAACCACACAGTCGAACTGAGAACCATCTCCTATTTTGAAGTAGCCTAAAAATACAAAACGTAGACTATTTTATCAAACCTTAACATAATATAAAAGTCGATGATTTCAGCACTTGACACAGAAATGGGATATCCCAAGATGATCTTGACTTCAAAGATAAAGTTATCGAATGTTATCACCAAATGTTGTTTAGTCGCAGTGTTTCTCTTACAAAATGCAGATACTTTTAAAGATTTTGTTATTTTTCGGTAAGTTTAAGAATAATTTGTATTTATTGTGACTTATTATCTTACAGAATGAAATATCGTAAATGTATTATTAAAATAACGTAATCTTTATCGCAACTTTGTTAGAAAACAGTGAATTGTTTTAACATTTTAATTTATATTTTTTAACTGACTACTTCACCTGCAAGTTATGGCCATATATATTGTTTTTAAATCTTAAATTGACAAAGCTTGGGGCGTCTTATTAAGCTCATGACCTCATGGCTTTTTAAAGATGAACTTGATCAAAATGTTTTTCTAAGGTCTTTGTAATTCCTAGCTCTCGCCTTATCTTAAGCCTTTATAATATAATCTTCGTTTTTGACAGCTTCATCAAGTGTATTAGTATCATCACCAGTACCTTTACTGGAATCATCATCAGCTAGGATCGTGAATGGGTTTGAGATAGATATTACTGCGATCCCATACCATGCCACCATCAGGCGACGATACAGCCCCGGTTGGGTTTATACTTGTGGTGCTGCTGTGGTTTCCAACAGAGCTCTTCTTACGGCTGCTCATTGTATTACCAGGTGAAATTTTCTTACACCCTTAAAAGGCGGTCCTAAAAATTTCTTGGGGAAAATTTCACTCATTCAGAAAGATGGTCTGAGTTCAAAAACCCTGAACTCAGGTCATCTTTCTGAATGAGTGAAATTTTCGTCAAGAAAGTTTTACTTGTATTTATGTTTTTTTTAAAATTTAATTATTTATTGTAACACTCTCAATTTTCGAATAAAGAGCGTGAATAAGAACCAGCAATGTACATCACATTCTGACAGCGGTGTGACGACGTAGAAGGACCGCTCGCGGGGCCCAGTTTCGGGTCACATTGCCTAGCGCCAAAATGTTTAAATAACATAAACTCCTTTACTTGTCATTTGTGTAAAAAAATAATGACTTTTAGTTGATCATAGTTGCTAAGCTGTCCATTACGCTCTTTATGCGATGGCTGTGCCTTTTGGTACAATAAGACGATGATGTCGTTTGATTTTAAAGTAAACCTCCTCCTCAAACTCAATCACAAATACTTGAAAATTTAAAATTACATGATCTTAATGTAAAACAAAGTCGGGTTTGTTCGAACACTTACAACTCGAGAGAGACTGGACCGATTTACATTATTTCTATTTCCTGTATTTATCTCCGTCCCGAATAGCAGAAAAACTATTAAAAACATAGGAAAATTGATGAAAAAATTCCCAGATGCTAGTTTAAATATTTGTTGGTAGGGATCAAACCCAAAGCCTTCAGATCAAAAGCAAGGTACCAACTGAGCTATCGAGATAGTCAAATGAGAAATCATAGATGGATTATTTTACCGATTGACTAATTCTTTTCTTTATTTTCAGCTATGAAACCCAACCTTCACTTCTAAGGGTCGTAGTGGGTTCTAACACTCGTCTGATAGGAGGGACTACTTATAACCTATCCAGGGTTATTGCACACTCAGGTTATGACCCTGAGACCTTAGTCAATGATATCGCGATGCTGATAACTCGCAAAGATATTACCTTCAGCGACGCTGTGAAGCCAATATCCTTTGCTCCACCAACGCTTACATTGGAAAGTGGCACCGAAGCTTTGGTGTCTGGATTCGGTTTAACTGAGGTAACTTTTTAACCGACTTCAAAAAAGAAGGAAGTTCTATGTTCGACCGTATTGTATGTATTTGTTTTTATATGTATGTTCACCGATTTCTCCGCAAATTATGGACTGATTTTCAAAATTCTTTTTTTGTTCGACCACTCCAGAGTGGTCCCATATAAATTTTATCGAAAATGATTCTTCACTTTTTAAAAAATCAACAAAAACAAAAAAATACTACAAACCAGAACATCATCTAAATAAATGAGTGACATTTTCGTTTGTGGTTATCTGCTAATAGGCATTGTAGTCTGCAAAAAAGATTAGTTATCTACTTTGTGCGAACTGTTGTTGGGATTGAAGTTGATGACTCATACGTTTTTAACGTGGAAAATTATCTTATTCTATGATAAATGATGATAACTGTACTTGTTCTTTAGTATTTTTAGAACGCTTAGCTGCGTCCGGGACATTCACAAATTGTGAGTGGTAACGCAAAAAGGAACCTCAAGGGAAAATAATTCATTTCGAGTAAATGGCATTTAAAGATTTGAGTCGAAATGAGTTTCGTCTCAAGCGCGCTCATTAAAAAAACCATTAAAAAAAAACTAAGACTCCTAAAAATATTCTTATTAGACCAAAACAAAGCTGAAAGACCACAGAAACAAAATTCTAAAAACAAAAAAACCTTCTTCAATCCCTGCAGGTCCCTTTTTGCGTAGCCATTCACAATTATCTAAGTATAAGTCTGTAGTCCTCCATACGAGACACAGATAGCGCTAACCTACACGCACGACATAATGTGTTTAGCAAGGGTATTAACAATTTCACCGCTTGACTTGAAGACGCGATAGCTCAGTTGGTTAGAGCACCAGGAGATCTAAGCCTAGGGTCGTGGGTTCAAGTCCCATTCGCGTCGAACATATTTATTTCCCTATTGTGTACTTGTTTGTGCCCCTCAGTGGGGACGTGTATGGGTTGATAAAAAAAATGTACGACTTCTAATGACTTTTAATTGGTCACTTAGCGAAAACTTAGAATTGGAAACAGTCAGTAAACAACTGAATAAGTTTTCCCAAGAACGTTGGTCGAAATATGACAAAAAATTTGAAATATAAAAAAGCGATTACCTTAGTATGTGAAGATAATACAATTTTTTGAGAGTATCAAATTGGGGAACGTTGTTCAGTACTATAAGTATAATTACCCAAAAAGCTTTGCTAACTACATATTTGAAATGAACCTTTTTATAATTCGGAAACGGCACAGCAAAATTGTATTACCATTGCCTCCTGTAATAGTAATACTAGAAGCTGAGAACATGGTAATTCAAATTTTGAATTGCCGTGCCGTGCCGTGCCGTTCGAATTATAAAAAGGTCCACACTCCATATAGCCGTACTAAAGAGAATATAGATTGACATTTTGGAATCCTTTAAAAAAAGGCTTCTGTCATGTATAGATGTAAAACTCTTTCCATTTCATTGCCATTTTAAAACCCTGAAAAAGATGGGTCTTATAAGTTTGACGAGTATATCTGTAGGTCAGCCATTTAAAAGTTATAAGCTATGAATTTTACATACATTTATACATGCGCTCACGCCTATAGACCCTATTAGAGTAGGCAGTGCATCAGTGGTTCCAGAACTACTTAATGCCACATTTGATATAAATAACTAGGTATATAGATGAATCATGATGTCTAAAGTAAGAGGTTGTCCGCCTCGCACATAATAGAGCAAAAGCCTCGCAACCCACTTACTGACTTTCACAGTATGGCTGAGAAGAGTTGGCAGCTACATTCTAAGTTTTTTTTTCACTCACAGTCCAGCTTGAATTTTATTTTTAGTGATTTAATATTTTAATTTTAGAGATATAGACCGAGCTCCCGTTGCACGAAACCCTACCTCACAAGGTGGCAGCTCAGAAATATAATGTAGTGATAGATACTACTTAGGAGTTTGCCATCGCATATCCTCGACGAAGTGATTTTTTTTAACTTCTTGTATAGATCAGGTGGCAAGATGAAACTGATGGAGATCGAATACCCTATATTCGAGTGCCATTCATGAATATATATGGTTACCTGCATTCAGCCTGGCAGTTTTTCTGATCAGCCACCTAGAACAATATATGTCGAAATCTTGTTCGAGGTGGCTGAATAGAAAAACTGCCAGGCTGAATGCAGGCAACCATATATATTCATGAACGGCACGTCCAGGGCAATCAATCTGCATCAGTTTCATCTTGCCACCTGATCTATACAAGAAGTTAAAAAAAAACTTCTTCCAGGATATGCGATGGCAAACTACTAAAATCCAGTGCTCCTAAGTAGTATCTATCACTACATTACATTTCTGAGCTGCCACCTCATGAGGTAGGGTTTCGTGCAACGGGAGCTCGGTCTAATATTCACATGTAACTGACAGTTTCACCCATAGATTTATAGTACTTAATCTGGAATGTTTTTTTTTTTTCATTTCAGGAGTCCGGCTCAGCATCACCAGTCCTTTTAGCAGCAAAAGTCAAGATAGTAGCTCAAGCCGTTTGCGCACGAGCGTATATGCGCATTACCACGCTTGCTGACACCATGCTATGCGCGAACGCCACCAACCCACCTAGAGATGCTTGCCAAGGGGACTCGGGTGGACCTCTTGTCGCTCATGGGGTCCTGGTGGGTATAGTATCCTGGGGAGAAGGATGTGCTGATGCTAAATACCCTGGCGTGTACACGAGGGTATCAGAGTATTACGACTGGATTCTTCAAGGACTAAGTTTTGCTTCGCTGTAGGAAGACAAAATGAAATGTGATAATAAAAAAACGAATGTTTTTTTGGTTATTGATTAAAAATAAGACTTCTTATTGATATTTTAAAGTATCATTATCTATGATTATTTGCAAAATATATCTCTTCCGCTTCAAAAGTCCGCTTCTTAAAAATGTCCATACCTAATCTTTCTTTATGTTAATTTATATAATTTTCTACGTTAAAACGTATGAGTCACCGACTTCAATCCCAACAACAGTTCGCACAAAGTAGATAACTACAATGCATATTATCAAATAACCCAAACGAAAATGACACTCATTTATTTATATGATGTTCTGGTTTGTAGTATTTTTTTGTTCTTGTTGATTTTTTAAAAGCGCTGGATCATTTTCGATAAAATGTACATGGGACCACCTCTGGAGTATATACTCTTTCGAATAAAGAAAGAATTTTGAAAATCGGTTCATAATAAACGGAGAAATCGGTGAACATACATAAAAAATATATTATATACAGTCGAACATAGAACCTCCTCCTTTTTGAAGTTGGTAAAAATCTTTTTTTTTTTTTTCTACACCCATACGAATAAGCATTGTACATTTTATTTACCCATGGAGATGCGTTTCTTTGTGTTAGTTTGTAATTTATTTTTTATACTTATCATCTCGATTATGACTGAAAATCAGCGCTGCATTTATGTAGCTTTATGCTGAGTCAGCACCGATTGATAGATACAATATAAAAAAACACCATGTGACTATTTGACTGCTATGTAAATTGCTATTTTTGTTTCTGATACTTTTAAGTTTATGTTTAGTTTGTATTTCTCGTGTACATTGTGTCTATTAATAAAGATTTATCTCATCTTATCTTGTTTCCAAGGACACAAAACAAAAAAATTCAGAACACTGAAATGTTTTTAAGTACCTATAGATTTATGTCATTCAACATATCATCAGCTCGAGCACGATGGCGACAAACTCGCGCGGCACGCCACTCGGCTGATGGTGAAACTTCACTTTGATTGCGCGAAGACCCAGCGCAGAGGCTTTCTAGCGCGAGAGCTTAGCTGAGTCAAGTAGCCTGGTTCAGTTAAGTATCCTGGATGAGGTTCAGCTATAATAGTGCTTCGTTTAGAACGAGTCAAATATCCTGCAGGGCAATCGCGCTAAAAAAAGTGGATTGAATCGCAATTGAAACGTAGCTGGGGAGCTACCACCTAAGCAAATCTGATGCTGGGTAAACGAATGGAACGTAGTCGATTGCTTCTTTATAAGGAGACCTTGATTAACGATATGAACCAAACACAGCAATGTACATCATTCCATTCGTTCAATCAGCATCAGCTTCGCTTAGGTCGTAGCCCCCCAGCTGCGTTTCAATTGCGATTAAATCCACTTTTTTTAGCGCGATTGCCCTGCTGGTTCAGTCAAGTAGCCTGGATGAGGTTCATATCCGATACTGCCTCGTTTAGAACGAGTCAAATATGCTAGTTCAGTCAAGTATTCTGGTTCAGTCAAGTATCCTGGATGAGGTTCATATACACGATACTGCCTCGTTTAGTCAAATATCCTCGACTTGGTTAAATATAACGAGTCAAGTATCCTGGTTCAGTTAAGTGTCCTTGATGAGGCTCACCTACAACAGTGCTTCGTGCGGGACGAGTTAAGTATCCAGGTTAAGTCAAGTATCCTGGATTAGTCAAATAACCTGGCACAGCTGCACATGTTTCAAAGCCTATATAAATAATATAAAAACTGTCACTTTAGCCATTTTTCACTTCTTTAATTGAATTTTCGGATGTACTTATTCAAAGAATTCAAGCTAACATTTGAAGAATTAAAAACATTGAGAAACATAATAAAGGACAGTTTGATTTTCTAGAATAATAAATTAGAATATAAATTTCTAGTCAGTCTTGAAAATCTACGATGATCTTAAGATTTGGTAAATCTTGTTCTTATTTTATATTTTTTTACACTTTCAATACGTACCTATTTGTATGTATGTTTGTTTGTGTCTTATTTTACAATTGAGTTTTAATGCAGTTATTTTTTTCATACACGTTTAGTTTGGATGAACATGTATAGTTAGCTCGCTGACGTCGTTCGGAATCAAATATGGCGGATCGCCCAAAATGTCCGACTAGTTGTTTTATTTTGTACTTCCATGATAAAGGTATCAAATGGGAGGGTTTTTAAGAAAATTACGAAAAAAACATGTTAGAAAAGCAAGTAAGTGTATATAGCTTAACACAACTGAATAACCTACATTAGTTAGGTAAATCGTTACATAAACTGTAGGCTTGTTTTAGAATTTTCTAAGAAAAAAAATTCGATTGTAAAATGTTTCACGGTAGTAAATTGTGACATTGTTATAAGTCATAATATTAAACGTTACTAGACCAAGTCTGGAGTGGCAACCTAGATTAAAATATTCAGAAAAAAATGTTTACTAAAATATTTTAAATAGCTCAGAAAAAAATTAAAGCAAAAATATGTAAATGGCTGTTTTATAAATAAGTAATAGAAAAAAATATGATTCGACAAATTTTACGAGAAATGAACAGAAAAGGCGCAGGATGGGGATGTGTCAAAATGTATACAAGGTGTTTCAAAAACTCCTAAAACGTTACACACTCACTCAAAGGCCCACATTAAGGTTTTCCCTTGTGTCGTGGATCCCTCGGAAGACTCGGAACACACATAAAGACAAACACAAACACCCATGACCCGTGAACAAACATTTGCTTTTTACACAAATATTTGGCCCGACTAGGAATCGAACCCAGGACCCGTCGATCAAGAGGTAGCGCCACTACCACTTGAAAAAACCGGTCGTCAAAAAAGTAAATCTTATATTTAGTTCAAAAGAAAAATGGTCGCAACTGTAGTAATTAGTTGCACGGTTTGACATCTTTCAAAATGAAAGTTTCATATACCTAATTACTATAATTAGGTATATGTTTATGTAATTACTTCTATAAAACAGTATGTAATGTTACTGTTTAAATTGAGCTGCACATTAATCAAACATTTTATTATTTTCGGATTTCCTTTTTAAAATAGAATAGGATGAGATTTATTTTCAGACAAATACAACACGTTGACAATTTTGTTTTGGGGTATTTTTGAAACTCCTTGTTGGCGAAATTGAGAACTATCTTCATACATCTGATGATGGCTGATATGACTGATGACGCCACCGCCAACTGAATGTTCAGATGCTAGGTAGTTTTTCAACTATACGTTCCGTTGGCGGTGGCGCAGCTGTTCGGGATGGTTGTCAGCAAGTATAATTAAAATTAAATAGTTCTTAATTTCACCACCTGCACAGATAAAATGGTCTCCATTGTCATTCAACACCCATTGAGACGATATTGATTAGTGGAATAGAAGCCCTGTAGAATAACCAAAATCGTTCGGCGACTACGTGACGCACTATTTTTAAACTTGTTTTGATACATGAGCATATTAAGGTTTTCTTTTATTATTTAATGTGTTTAGTATTTTTCTATTTTATCCAGATTTAAGAAACCAGTTTTATTTTATTTTAAACTAGCTTTATTCCAGCGACTTTACCTATTTTCAATTGTTTATTTAGTAGGTTCATTTGTCATTGCTTTTATGAAATTAACACAACTTAGTACAAATAATTGGAGACTCATTTAAAAACTAATTGAGAACTCAATATAATTTAGTTAAAACGTAGCAAATTTTACTAGTTGCAACGTCTATTATTACTTTCAAGAATCAATCAGCGAAGTAAAGCAAAGTACTCAGGGGCAAGAAACCTAATGGGTGATCGAAATGGTGACTTATCATTATAACGAACGCTTTCGTGCTTCGGAGGACACGCTAAGCCGTCAAGTCCAGTTAATTGTCTATCGATTACAGTCGTTAAACTAAGTTAGGAGCCATTTGGCAGTTTCACACTAAGGTAAGTCAAATTTTCCATACTTGAATATACCTACACGATAAGGGGGAGGATCATGGGCTTTCTTATTTTGACGGATGATTTAAAGCAGAGTCCGTGTAAGATCGGCAATGCTGCTCATGCTAAACGTAACTCATGCTTTACTAGGTTTGAGTTCACGGCTTTGTTCACGCGGAAAATCTCTACTTAGTATTTAGTCCCTCGACTATCCCTATGCAAAAAAAAGTCAATCCGTTACTTCGTTTCTTTTGAACGTGAGTGGTTTAGCTTTGGTAAACACGTTCAAACTTACCGCAGTCGGAGGGCAGGTAAAGGTAGAACAAACAAGTGAACAGGCACATTTTCGCATCATTAATATAATACATATTTGTTAGTTAAATGAAAAAATCTACACTTGATCTCATATGTAACTGTTTTTTTATTATGAAGAAGACTATACTTACCACCTTGCGAAATCTAAATTCATACTTTTAATTGTTAACCCCTAACAATGACACCATTAATTAGTTCCATTTTTCTTATGTTATGAACAAACAGAACTACGGAATGTTGATGAAATTAAATGTAAACCTTAGGTTCTTTTTTAATTTGTAGACTTTAAAGGTCAACTTGTTATTTATATTCCTTTATTTGCGTATCAAAAAGCCTATATAAGCTCTAAAATATTTGAAGACGTTTAAATCGCCACATCACTTCTTAGAAGACTTGTAAACTTAAGCAAAAAGTGAAAAATGACAAAATTGTCAGTTGTGATATTGGTTGTGGTTGGCGTGGCAGTAAGTTCAGCTAAGCCAGGATACTTGACCAATCCAGGATACTTAACTAATCCTGGATACTTGACCCGTCCTGCACGCAGCGTGGCTGAAGGCCCAGGATACTTAACTAATCCTGGATACCTGACTAATCCTGGATACTTGACCCGTCCTGCACGAAGCGTGATTGAAGCTCCAGGATACTTAACTAATCCTTTATACCTGACTAACCCTGGATACTTGACCCGTCCTGCACGCAGCGTGGCTGAAGCCCCAGGATACTTAATTAATCCTGGATACCTGACTAATCCTGGATACTTGACCCGTCCTGCACGAAGCGTGATTGAAGCTCCAGGATACCTAACTAATCCTGGATACCTGACTAATCCAGGATACTTAACCCGTCCCGCACGAAGCCCGCAATTTGAAATTGATGAAGATGATTTATATGCGTAAGCTTTTGTAATTAATGTTTATTATAGACTACAGTTTTTTATAAAATGTTTTATTAGAAAACTTAGTTACTTTTGATTTTATAATCAACAAAACCATGCAAATACCAAGACTAACCTACAAAACTACTTCTGTTTACCAATAAACTAAAAAAAAATATTTTTTGTTTTATATTCTTGATCACTTTATGTAAACGTGTTTCTGAGATGTATTTGAAAACAAGCAAACTATTTCTAAAATAATAAAAAGCTTCATGTTTTAAAAGCCACACTTTACTACAGTGTCGCCTGGGCTTCTATTCCACTAATCAATGGGGTTAGATGGCGGTTGAATGACATTGATGACCATTTCATTCATTCAGTGGCAAAATTCAGAACTATTAAAACCTCATTTTTTTATAAGATGGGTTAACTCTTGACCTTATACGCTTGATGACAACCCGGGCAGCAGCGCAGTGCCACTGCCAACTTAAGAGTCAGTTGGCAAAGGCACCCTCAGTCGAGGTAGCTGTCGTCAAAAGTATGAGGTTTAGATAGTTTTAACTTTCACCACCTGAACGGATGATGTTATTGAATTGAATTGATAAATAAATAACGTTGATCTGTTGCGTTGTGTTGGTCAACAAACTCAGTCTTACATCTATATCTATAATGTAAAAAAATGAATCTTTATTTCCCTTGTCATCGTAGCACGCGTAAACGAATGGAACAATGTCGTTAATTCTTTTTTTGTCTTTATTATTGTAAGGAGAAGGTTCTTATGAAAGAATAAATTAAGTTGAACGGAACACTAGAAAAAATAAGACAGGACAACGTCTTACGGGTCAACTAGTTCTTAATAACAAAATTTGTAAAGTAGTGAAATAAACGCTACCCACTCAAAGGCCCACACTAAGGTTTCCCTTTAGAATTGAATAGAATAGAACAAATTTAATCTGCTTTTTTTACAAATATTTTAGTGTATGTCATTGGAAAAAAAAATCCCCGAAGAATAAGAAGTAGGTAACTGTCATTACATTAAAATTAGATTTCAGTTGTTTTGTATATTTATTTTCTTTAAGTAATTATACAAAAATAGTAGCTTAGTAACTACTCTTTGGACATCGTAGATCAAAAGTCAATTATATAGTTAAGCTGTTAATAAATTGAAGTTAAAACTATCTTTCGATTCTACTTTATTATAGTGATGTTCGATTTAAAAAATCTATGATATAACTAAGACTTTATTTATATCGGATAACTCTTATTAGTTAACGAAATTTAAAGATGTGAATAAGCTCACCCAAGGAGAAGTTAATCAGTTTAATGAAGTGAATCACCCCCTATTGTCTTTTCAAAACCGTTCTTAACGTAATAACACAGAATGTGCAGATACAAGTAACTTCAGGCAGCCCTCGGTACATTAGCAACACTTTAAATGCTCTAACGGTGAGATAAAACGAGATAACGAAATCTGGAGATTGAATTGATGCAACCGAAAATTAGCAGGTTAATAAATAAAATAATAAACGCTTCACACTCAAAGGCCCACACTAAGGTTTCCTTTGTGTCTTGAATCCCTCGGAACATACATAAAGACAGATACAAACCCCATGACCCAAGAACAAACATTTGCATTTAATACAAACGTTTGCCTTGACTGGGAATGGAGGAATGGTGAATGGAGGTTAGATGGCAATTGCTCCACTTCATTGAAAAAAATACCAAAAGGACCGCTTTATCAGAGATACTAAATTTCAGACTAAAACTAAATGGTGTACCATTACGATCTGACTATTTAAATATCTTTACTTACAGCACAACTACAGGACAGTTTTAAAACTAACAAAGCGATCTCAAGTATTTTACCTAAATGGCGTTGGTTGTCAAGGAAAATCTAAGTAGTGAGCATAAAAAAGAACCAGTATCGAATAAAATCCATATCATGCGACATCTACTCTGACATTTTGGAACCATGGAATGAATTTTCTAATAAAAGTAAGGCCATTATCACTGCTTGCGATTTCGTGCATATTAATCAGGTCACTAATCTTTTTTCTTAAGTCTTACGTAAAGGTATAATTATAGGTAAAAATATATTATACAATATACAAAAACACGTTGATACAAAAAACGTGTATCCGGAGCGCACTAACAGAAATGTATTTAGTTTTACCTACCTCCTGATGAATACTTAAAAAAAATGTATGCACTATGTATTCTGTACTTAGAGGACACTCGTGACTTCCATATCCTGGATGAGGCTTACCTATAATAGTGCTTTGTTTAGAACGATTCAAGTATTCTGGATCAGTTAAGTATCCTGGATGAGGCTCACCTACAACATTGCTTCGTGCGGGATGAGTTAAGTATCCTGGTTGAATCAAGTATCCTGGATTAGTCAAATGACCTGGCACAGTTGCACATATTGCAACAATAAAAAAAAAAATATAAAGTGGAACCCTGGCCATTTCGCACTTCTTTCTTGAATTGTTGCACGTCCTTATTCAATGAACTCCAGCTCCGTTTTGAATATTTGAAAACATTGCCAAAAACAATACAGGACGTTTTTTTTTCTTTAAGAATAATATAAATATAAATAAAAATAAAAATTACCAGTCAAGCTTGAAAATCTACGAAGAACTCAAAATTGGGAAGACCTTGTTCTTTTTTTTTTTAAAATTTTAAAACAGATTTAATTCATTAATAGAAAAAAATAATTAAATGTATGTCTATACATATTATAAAGAGGAAAGATTCGATTGTTTGTTTATTTGCATTAAATAGGCTCCTAAACTACTGGATCGACTTGAAAAATTCTTTCACCAGTAGAATCCTACATTATTCGTAATGAATATAGGTTACTTGATTTTCCCGAATTCCTACGGGAACGAAGTCCTGGGCGGAAAGCTAGTGTTTTATAAATAGGTAATTGAAAACAAAATCAACCAATTATATGAGAAATAAACGGAAAAGGCGCAGGATACGTATCTGTAAAAAAAAGCGAGAAAGGCTTTTGTATAGCACTACGACGTATTACCTTAACAGAGATACTTGCGGTTTTTCAAAAATGGTAGAGATATTTTATTAGTTTTGAGCCAAACTTTTTTAGACATAGCAAACAGTACATATTGTATTGTACAAGGTATTTCAAAAACATTTAAAAAATCTAAAATTCAATTCAAAAGTAAAATGGTCGCAACTGTAGTAATAATTTGCAAGGTATAAAATTTACTTACTAGACATCTTATATATTCCAGCTCCGTTTTGAATATTTAAAAACAATGCCAAAAATAATACAGGAGGAATTTTTTCTTTAAGAATAATGTAAATAAAAATAAAAATTACCAGTCAACCTTGAAAATCTACGAAGAACTCAAAATTGGGAAGATTTTGTTCTTTTTTTAAAAATTTTCACTAATTTGCAAAGTGTGTATGTATGGTTGTTTGAGTAAAATTTAACAACTGAGTTTTTATAAAGCTGTGCTGTTTCAAATAAACGTTTAGTTTAGATAAAATACATAGATAGCTCGGTGAAGTCATTCGGAATCCAATAAAGCGGATAGCCTAAGATGTCCGAATAATTATTTTATTTTTTATTTCCATGATAAAGGTATCAAATTAAAGGGTTTTTTGAGAAAAATTTGAAAAAGAAATGTTTGGATAAAAGATTGTAAAAAAACTTGTTAAAAATACACTTTGAATGCTAGTAAATGTCAATGCATATAGCTTAACAAAACTGAGTAACCTACATTAGTTAGATAGACACACAAATAGTGGGCTGGTGCTAGAATCTCTTAGGAAAAACAGATTTAATTCGATTGTAAAAATTTCAAAGTAGTAAGTAAATTGTGAAGGTCATAACTATACGTTTATTCAGAATCTTAGACGAAGTCTGGAGTGGCAACCTTAATTGGAATACTCACCAAATTTTTTTACTAAAATATGTTTAAAATACTAAGTCATTAATAGAAAAAAATAATTAAATGTATATCTATACATATTATAAAGAGGAAAGATTTGATTGTTTGTTTATTTGCATTAAATAGTCTCCGAAACTACTGGATCGACTTGAAAAATTCTTTCACCAGTAGAATCCTACATTATTCGTAATTAATATAGGGTACTTGATTATCCCGAATTCCTACGGGAACGAAGTCCTGGGCGGAAAGCTAGTGTTTTATAAATAGGTAATTGAAAACAAAATCAACCAATTCTATGAGAAATAAACGGAAAAAAATAACGGAAAAAAGAATCTGTAGAAAAAAAGCGAGAAAGGCTTTTGTATTACCTTAACAGATACTTGCGGTTTTTCAAAAATGATAGAGATATTTTATTAGTTTTGAGCCAAACTCTTTTAGACATAGCAAACTGTACATATACAAGGTATTTCAAAAACATAAATAAATCTAAAATTCAATCCAAAAGTAAAATGGTCGCGACTGTAGTAATAATTTGCAAGGTATAAAATTTACTTACTAGACATCTTATATATAAAAATTGGAGTTCTTGATTCACTGACTCATCATCGCCCAGTCCAAACCCTCAAACCTAGAAAGCTAAAATTTGGTAAAAAGGTGTCTTTATGACTTATGCAAGCACTAAGAAAGGATTCCACCCCTAAGAAGGTAAAATGGGGGTTCAAAGTATGTATGGAGGAAACAATTTCTTTGGACATTTTAACTCGAAACTTCGTCAGAATATACCTTAAAGCAAATAAAAGGACACGTGCCTCGCGATTTTTCGAAGATCAAAAAATCCCTTAGGGGTCAAGAATGAAATGGATGACTAAAAAAGTTCTTTGCGCGAGCGAAGCCGCGCGCGGGGAAAAGCTAGTATTTGTTATTTTGCTACGCATGAATTCAATTTTTTTTATATTTTATTTTAGAATAGAATAGAATGACACTTATATCTAGACAAACACAAAACTTGTTTGAAATACGTTGTATGTATATCTGTAGATATGATAGCCAAAATAGATCGATGACTACGTGACGCACTCTTTTTCACTTTTTATTAAAACTTGATTTGAAATATAACAAATTAACAAGTTAGTTTCAGAACACAAATTAAGGTTATCTTTTATTATTTAATGTGTTTAGCATTTTTTTCTTTTGTATTCAGATTTAAGTAAACAGATTTTTTTATTTTAAATTAGCTTTCTGACAGTGACTTTACCTATTTTAATAATTATTTTACTGGTAATATATTTGGTAGTTCATCTTTCATTGCTAGTATGAAATTAATACAAACTTGTACAAATTTAACTTAACATATTGTTTAAGATTATTTTTGTAATAACACTTTATTCATAATATCTTAAAACAACAACGGCGACAGAAACAATGCCGGAAATACCTATCAGAGACTCATTTCAAAAATATATTTTAGAACCCGTTATGGTTTAAACTTGACAAATTTTACTATTAGCAACGTCTACTATCACTACCATGAACCAACCAGGAATATAAAACAATGTACACAGAAGTAGGAAACCTAATGGGTGTCCAAAATGAAGACTTATCACGAGCGTTTTTGTGTTTACGTAATTGTCGATTGACTACAGTCGTTAAACCACGTCACAGGTTAGTCAAGTTCTCCATATACTTGCTTATACACGATTAGGATGAGGGTCGACAACTTACTTAACGTTTTACCGTCAACTGACAAAATGGCCACTTTTGCCCAGCAGTTCTGCCGCAGAGGCTCAACAACAGCATCTATTCCGGTCTGCACGTCGTGACACGAATGCACAAACCCCTCCATTCATGCTACGTTTTATGAACGTAATGGATCGAGTAATTTGGCATACGTATCATCTCCTACAAGCGATCTAGATACCGCAGCGGCCAGTGGTCGGCGGGGCACCACAAGATAGGGTCTGTGACTGTATGGGGTTGTTGCAGCAGGATGTGGAGTGGATAGGAGAGGGAGTCGACAAGAATACTAGCATCGAGCCAACGTAGGGAGGATATATACTATACTTGGTGTGTAATATATGCAGGTAGGATTGAAGCTGCAATGATGTGGGTCATTTTCCACAACTGTTTGTTTTTCTTTTATGTGCAGCTTCCTTTACTGGGAGGTTGTTTTTGTTAATTATTCTTGTTTGTAGAGTAGTAGTAGCCCGATTTTCTTCGTCTACATCTTATCCTCTGTTGGTGAAGAATCGTTGATTTCCTGCTACTCTTGAGATGCGTTTTACTATTATTAATATATTATATCAATAGTGCTGATCTAAGTTCTTCTGCTTCTTTGTAGATGTCTTCATCTTCTTATTTGATTTTTTGTCGGTCCGAAGCAGTTATTTTCCAATAGGATTTTGACGCCATTCCTCGGGTATTTTGTTTGATAATGATAACCATGCATTCATCATTACTTTTGTGATTTGCACTAACAGCTCTGACAACTTACTTAACGTTTTACCAGCTTTTAGTTCCACGTGAACAAACGCGGGAAATCTTTTCTCAGTATTCAGTCCCCCAACTATCCTTATGCAAAAAACAAGTCAATTCGTCACTTCGTTTCCAGGCAAAGTAAAGGGAGTACAAACAAGTGAACAAGAACTCTTTCGCATCACATCATCATACTAAATTAAAAACCAAAGTCTCCCGCGCTTTTGTCGGTTTGTGCGCAACAAACATAAAAGCTACAAAACGGATATTTATACGGTTTTCACCAATGTATAGAGCTATTTAAGAGCCTTCTTTTTATGTGTATAATTTATTCCTGAAATTCCGATGGGATGGAATTCCCCAGCGGAAAGCTGGTTTTCAATAAAATTAGGGTAATATTTGTTATTGAAATGAAAAAAAAATATACACATCAACACGGTCTAGGGATATAACACGATTTTTCATACAAAAGAGGCCTGTTTGAGAAGCTATAATAGCATACTCGAGATACATGGAGCACTATAATTTTAAGACGATCAAGTGCTAATCCTGAATTTTCAATTCAAATCAATAAATTTTGTTTTACTTGAAATTTGTGAAAACGTGACGAAAATGAAAAAAAAAAATGCGTAAATTTGACTATTTTCATACAAAAAGCAGGCAAAAAGTGCATTTTCGTTTACGTTTCCTTCACGTTTTCACAAATTTCAAGTAAAACAAAATTTATTGACTAGAATTAAAAATTCAGGTTTAGCACTTGCTCGTCTGAAAATTATAGCCCTCCACGTATCTCGAGTATGCTTTTATAGCTTCTCAAACAGACCTCTTTTGTATGAAAAATCGTGTAATATCCCTAGACCGCGTTGATGTGTGTATATATAAAGAAGAAGAGAAATCAATATTTATATATTTTATTATTAACTCCATAACTATGATACCATTAATTGGTTCTATTTCTCTTATGTACAAACGTAACTACAAAATGTTGATAACATTTAATATACATCTTAGGTTTTTTGATGCGTCTGGACTTTGAAGGTCAACTTGACCTTTATATTATTTTATTTGGTACACCTAACATAATCGAAAGACCTATATAAGCTCAAAAATATTTTGAGACGTTTAAATCGCTACTTTACTTCATAGAAGACTTGCAAACTCAAGAAAAAAGTGAAAAATGACGAAATTGTCAGTTTTGATATTGGTTGTGATTGGCGTGGCAGTATGTTCAGCTAAGCCAGGATACCTGACGAATCCTGGATACCTGACTGACCCAGGATACTTGACCCGTCCTGCACGAAGCCCGGTGGGAGCCCCAGGATACTTAACTAATCCTGGATACCTGACTAATCCAGGATACTTGACCCGTCGTGCAAGAAGCCTGGTTGGAGCCCCAGGATACTTAACTAATCCTGGATACCTGACTAATCCAGGATACTTAACTCGTCCCGCACGAAGCCCGCAAGAAAATGTTGATGACTTTATCCTAGGTCTATAATGTTTATTAAAATAGTTACTTTTGACTTCATAATAACTGAAACCATGCAAATACCTACCAAGACAAATCTTCAAAACTACTGAAAAAAAAGAAGATTTTTCGTTTTTTTTGTTGATCAGTTTATGTAAACGTAATTAAATACTAAAACGGTCTAAAATCGCGTATATTTTATGATTTACCTATTACGATTCAAAACAACAGTCTACCCGTGACCACGGCGGTGTGTGCAACCGCGTTAAAACGTCGGGAAATAGGTAAATCATAATATTATACGCGAGTTTAGACCCATTTTAATACCTATTTAATTATGTGATCAAATCACAAAAGTTGAAAGTATTATATAAACGTGTTCTTGAGTTGTATTCCAAAAGTAGCAAACTATCTCTAAAAGAATCAAAATATTCATGTTTTGAAATCCACCCATTACTACCGCGCCTCCTGGTCGTCTATTCCACTAATTAATGGCGTTAGATGGCGGTTGAATGGCAAAGATAACCATTTGATTCGTTCAGCTGGCAAAATTCTAGACTTCATAACAACCGCCCCGGATAGGAGCGCAGCACCACCGCCAACTGTAGGTTAAGTTGCTAACTAACCGGCAACTTAACATACAGTTGGTAATGGCACCCCCAGTCAAGGTAGCTGTCGTCATATGTATGAGGTTTAGATAGGTCAAAATTTCGCCGCCTGAACGGATGAAGTCATCATCATCATGGTCATTCCTTCGCCATTGAGACGCCATTGTTAAGTACCGTTAAGATACTTCTTTGTATTCAAATAATATTGGTTCAGTTATTCAAGCCTAATATTATGCGACTTTTTCGCGAAAATAAGTTAAAGAAGCTACGTCACTATCCAACCAGTCAAAAACATTTAAAAAAAAATGCTTTTTTAACGAGTTTTTGCCCCAAAGAATAAGAAGTAGGTATCAATGTAATTATATTAAAATTCGATTGCAGTTGTTTTGTATAATTATACATACTAGTAGCTTTGTAGCTTTTTGGACATTTTAGATTAAAAGTCAATTATGTAATTAAGATGTCAATAAAGGAAAATTAAAACTATATTTCGTTACTCCTTTGTTTGATTTTAAAAGTCTTTGAAATAGCTACTCGTAAGATCTATATTGGATGACTCTAGTTATCGAAAATTAAAGATATGAATAAGCCCATGAAACTCAACAACTTTCCCCAAGGAGTGTGAAGTTTGATATATGTTTTTTTTGCCTCTCCATACAACTGGTGCGATCAGCTGATTTTCCTTTGTGTGGGAAGTCAATTTTCATATCGGTTATTTGGGAAAAGTTTTTCAGTTCCATGAAGTGAATCACTCCCTATTTTCCATTGCAAGACCGTCTTTAACGTAACAGCAGAAAGTGCATGGATGCAGTAAACTGATGCAGGCCTTAGTAAATTAGCAACAGTCTCTCTGATTACATTAGAGGTCTCTCGGAACATACATAAAGATAGAAATAAACACCCATGACCCGAGAACAAACATCTCATTTTACACAAATGCTTGCCTGAACTGGGAATGGAGGAATGGGGAATGGAGGAATAGGGAATGAAGGTAATCGCTCCATGTCATTGAAAAATTTACCAAGAGGACTGCTTTACTAGCTCCTAAATTTCAGACTAAAACTAGATGGTGTACTATTACGGGCTGAGTATTTAAACATGTTTACTTACAGCGCCACTACAGGATAGCTTTAGAACTAACAAAGCAGCCTCGAGTCATAAGATTCGAGTATTTTATCTAGATGGCATTGCTTGTCAAGGAAATTCTAAGCAGTAAGCGTAAGAACAAATATCGAATAAAATCCACATCAAGCGACATCTGTTCTGTCATTTTGGAACCAAGGAATGCAGATAATAATAAAAGTAAGGCAATTGTCAGTGCTTGTGAGTTCCATGTCTAAATATTAATAAGGTCTCTGATCTCTCTGGTGGTTTTCTTAAATCTTAGATATAGGTATAAAAGTATACAAAAAACGTGTATCGGGACAGCACTAAGAGAAACTTACTTAGTTTTACTTATCTCCGGATGAATACTGAAAAAAAATTAAGTATTGTTATTTTGTGCTACAGGATACTCGGGACTTCCAATCCCGTAGGTATTTAATGAAAACTCGGACTCGGGATTCGTTATAAATCTATGCCATTGTAGATAAATGTCATCAAGGATATCTAAATTTAGTAGTGGCTCTGGAATTCTGTACTTACTCCACTCCCGCCATTATGAATTTTTCACTTGACTTTTCATTTTCAATCATGTATCATTATTATTATTAGAATCACTATAGTTCGGCCATCGACTGCGCCATGTAATAGTTAAAACACCAGCTTGGAAGCACTATATTAACTTTATTAAAGATTCAAACTTATTATCAGGTCCTTGTCTACAATAATGATGGTGTCTTCATGTGTTCAGGGGCATAATTAAGAAGTTTCAGATTTGATGACTACCTTGACTAGCATAAGTTTCTTCTGGTTAAGGGATCTGTGGATAAAAGCTTTAATCTAGCACTGAGACGCATTGTTTTAGGTGTTTGTAGAGATTTCAGGTGTTTGAAAAATAGTGAAAATATTAGTTGTTCTAAGCCAAAATCTTTCATATATAGCAATATTTTATACATGGTGTTTCAGAAACTCCCAAAATTATATTTTATTGTGACCAGTTGTACGGTTTGGCATCTTTTAAAATGAAAGTTTCGTATACCAAACATTACGTACTATACTTGGATTTTTTTCTTTAGAAATTATTTAAACAAAGAAGCAGTGATAATAAACATTTTCTTACAACCAAAAAAAAATGATGAAAATAAAAACATTTTTTTTTCTTTGTAAAAAAATGGCTTCAATTTTATTTAAAGCGCTGAATCATATTCGATAAAATTTATATGGGATCACCTCTAAAGTATACTGTTTCGAACAAAAAAGAATTTAGAAAATCAGTCCATAATTGGCGGAGAAATCGGTGAACATTATTAAAAAAATAAAAAAAATACTTACAGTGGACCATAGAACCTCCCTCTTTTTTGAAGTCAGTAAAAATACTTTGTATCTAGACCTAAAATACCATGGAAAGCAATCAATGTTATCATTATGATTATATTTGTTTCCAGACAAATACAATATGTTGGCTGTTCTTTTTTATAGTTATTTTCGAAACAAATTGTTAATAATTATGTACTTATAGATATGATAGCCAAAAAAATTTATCGACGCCTACATGACGCACTCTTTTTCTTTTTGTCTTTAACTTGTTTTGATTAGTAAGTAGGTAGTTAATGAATTCCAAGACACACGATTTTCTTTTATTATTTAATGTGTTTAGTATTTTTTGTATTTTATGTAGGCTTAAATAAACAGTTTTTAGGGTTCCGTACCCAAAGGGAAAAAGCAGGACCCTATTACTAAGACTTTGCTGTCCGTCCGTCCGTCTTTCCGTCTGTCACCAGGCTGTATCTCATGAACCGTGATAGTTAGACAGTTGAAATTTTCGCAGATGATGTTTTTCTATGTGCCCTATAACATCCAATACAAAAACCAGAATAAAATAAATATTTGAGGGAGCGCCCATACAAAAAACGTGATTTTTTTGCTCGTTTTTACAGAAAGTCTGTCCAAGGCTGTATATCATGAACCGTGATAGTTATTGGTCCTATAACAACACATACTAAAAACAAGAATAAAATAAATGTTCAAGGGGGATCCCATACAAAAAACGTGTTGTTTTTGCTCATTTTTATAAGTAAGTCTGTCTGAGGCTGTATCTCATAAACCGTGATAGTTAGACAGTTTAAATTTTCACAGATGATGTATTTTGGTTGATGCTATAACAGCAGATACTAAAAAGTAGAATAAATTAAATATTTATTGGGGCTCCCATACAACAAATGTGATTTTTTTGCCGTTTTTATAGAGAATGGTTTTTATAGAGTCCGATTCGCACTTTGCCGGTTTTATAGGTAATGGTACGGAACCCTTCGTGAGCAAGTCCGACTCACACTTGCCCGTTTTATTATATCTTAAACTAGCTTTCCACCAGCGACTTCACCTATTTTAATTTATTGTTTTACTATTTGGAAGGTTATTTGGTTTTTTACTATAATTGTTAGTTTGAAATTAACACAGTAGTACCATGTACTCATCCCGTTTAAGATTTTTAACCGACTTTCAAAAAGGAGGAGGTTCTATGCTCGACTGTATGTGCCTTTTTTATGTATGTTCACCGATTTCTCCGCCATTTGTGGACCGATTTTCAAAATTATTATTTTGTTTGAAGGAGTATACTGCAGAGGTCGTCCCATTGTCACCAAGTCAGGATTTGATGATGGAATCACATGGAAATCAAGGGTAACCCTTGAATTGAATAGGCTCCAACAATATTTCTCATGTTCTTTCTATTATTTACACTAAAAATAAAAAACTTTTTACTAAAAAAAATTAAACCGACGTACCATTAATTGGTTCCAATTAATATTATGTTATGAACAAACAGAACTACAAAATACTGATAACATATAATTAGGGTTTTTTAAATATTTGTGGACATTGAAGGTCAACTTGTTATTTCTATCATTTTATTTGCTACTCTAAACATAGATCGAAAGGCCTATATAAGCTCAAAAATATTTTGAGACGTTTAAATCGTTACTTTACATCTTAGAAGACTTGTAAACTCAAGAAAAAAGTGAAAAATGACGAAATTGACAGTTTTGATATTAGTTGTGGTTGGCGTGGCAGTATGTTCAGCTAAGCCCGGATACTTGACAAATCCAGGATACCTAACTAATCCTGGATACCTGACTAATCCAGGATACTTGACCCGTCCTGCACGAAGCCTGGTTGAAGCCCCAGGATACCTTACTAATCCTGGATACCTGACTAATCCAGGATACTTGACCCGTCCTGCACGAAGCCTGGTTGAAGCCCCAGGATACCTTACTAATCCTGGATACCTGACTAATCCAGGATACTTGACCCGTCCTGCACGCAGCGTGGTTGGAGCCCCAGGATACTTAACTAATCCTGGATACCTGACTAATCCAGGATACTTAACTCGTCCCGCACGAAGCCTGCAAGTCGCATTTGATGAAGAAGATTTTTTGGGATAAGCTTAGGTAAATAATGTTTATTGAAATAGTTACTTTTTAGTAAAATGTTTTATAATTAAATAGTTAGTTTTGACTACATCATAACAGAAACCATATAAATAAAGACACAAACCCCCAAATTTTTTTTTGTTGATTAGGTTATTTAAACGTACTCCTGAGATGTATTCGAAAGCTAAATAGCAAACTATCCCTTTTTATTATTCTTGGAGAATCAAGAATTTCAGGTTTGCCTTTTTATACAAACATTTGCCCTGAAGGATAAAGAAGTAGATATCAATGTCATCACATTGAAAGTAGAGTTCAGTTTTTTTTGTATTATTATTTCATTTAGGTAATTACACACAAATAATAGCTTTGAAACTAATCCTTGGACATTGTAGATTAAAATCCAAATATTTAATTAAGCTGCCAATAAAGTTAAAGCTATATGTCGTTTTTTAATTTTTTATTTTACTAATGTTCTTTGGATAACACTAAATTAGCAAAAATTGAAGATATGAATCTTGCGGTGCGTCTGGACGTCCAGTGGAAGAAAGGGACAGGCGAAATAAGCTTGTGTAGCTCATAAGAAGACTAAAAAAACACATTAGCAAACTAGTTTGATCTATGAGATTTCTAACACAGGTTACATTAGTAAAGATTAAATAACACACTTTTACTGCTTATAGAAACTGATTAAACTAATAAATGTTTTTTCGGGACTGCGCTAAAGATCACTTGTATATATCGTTGTCATCTTCAGGCCTGAGGGTAGCAAGGGGTGCTGGATGTGAGTCTGGAGATCTTCTGTAAAGGGTGTGAGGAGATGAGAGGCGTGGTGGTCCATCTAAGGTGCTTGGCAATGTTGCTGAGCGTTTGAGAATTTCTCGATCCAAGAATTTTTGATCGTCATAAAGTGCACTTCGTACAGTTCCAGATGTGAGTTTTTCTGTTGCAGCACATACAGCCACGCAAACGGTAAGTAATGTCAATACTGTCACTTTGGCCATTGTTTCTTTGAAAATAATATTTAAAAAAAATGAAATGTGTTGTCTCGGCCGAAAATTGCGAAAGAAATATGGGAAAATATATTTTGTTCAGTATTTATAAGATTTTTCTGACCCTGTTTTAATAATGCGAGTCATCGATTTGAATAGTAAATAGGTGAGACAAAACTTGTTAACCTTTATCTATACTAATATATAAAGAGGAAAGATTTGATTGTTTGTTTGTTTGTATTGAATAGGCTCCGAAACTACTGGACCGATTTGAAAAATCTTTCACCATTAGAATTTTACATTATCCCCGATGAACATAATCTGCATAATTTTTCCGAATTCCCACGGAAATGAAAGCTAGTTATTTTTAAAATTGATGGTTACATTTTTTTGTTTTGTTTTTATGTATTCGGCTGTCCAAAATCAAAACACAGTATGGAACATCTGCGAAAAAAATGTTTTCGCCTTTTCTGAGTCACCTAGTAACGCTCAAAATGGTCTATTCCACATCGTTCTATGATTATTAGAACCCGAGATATAGATAAATCAAAACCTAATATGGTAACAAAAAATCACGTAAAACAAATTCAAAACACAGTAAGGCACAAGAACAAAACCAAAACACAATATAAATTTGGAGTTACTGTGTTTTGTATTTGTTTGACGTTAGGATTTATTTAAAAAAACAGTTATTTGTACATACTAGGTTTCAGTAGCTTAAAAAGTAAGATTTTAAGTGTACTATTCCAAATAGACAAATTTTAATGATATCAGTCAATTCAGTGTTCCAAACCGCATCGATTGATATATAACACTTTTGTATATGATTCAAATAATCATACAGTACAATCAAAAAACATGTTTTTGCGCTGTAAAATTTGTCAAAAGTCCCTTACTGTGTTTTGTTTTTGGACAGCCGTATTTTATCGAGTACAATGACTGCTTAATTCCAACGTATGGTATTCAAATGGCTAAGAATGGAACGGCAAAGTTATAACCATTGCCTCCTATGTTTTTAGTGATGCTATGGGAGCTAGGAACATAGGGGGCAATGGTAATACAACTTTGCCGTTACGTTCCATGCAGCAGCCATTGTAAAACTTGAAATAATAAAGAACGAAATAATATTTACTTCATCATTGATTTCTTTCCGTTTCTAGAAAAGTTTCCAAAATTACATATAATTTTAGAAAACATGAAAAGTAGTACTATTAATGACTAGCTTTCTGTTCGGGATTCCGTTGCTGTAGGTTTTGATTCCCTTGCGAGTGTCGAAAATTTGCGGAAATTTGCGGCATAAACGGCTGTATCTTTTGATTGCGTTGGTTTAGAAGTTTGATTTTTTCACAGCTCCAAAGAACAGTAGACTTGAGTATTTGATATAAATTCCAGCTTGATACCTTTACGCGTTCCTGCGAAAAAGGGTCTTGACAGACAGACAAAGTGATCCTATAAGGGTTCCGTTATTTCCTTTCGAGGTACGGAACCCTAAAAAGAAGAAAAAATGAATTTAAAAAAAAATAAGCTAATTATAAAATGTAGGGTAACTGTCGAATAGTTTAGAAAGCTTGAGGGGCTGGTTCTCGCTATGAAACTTAACAACTTTTCATGAGGATTCCATTTATAAAATGCTCATAAAATTTTGAGACTTTCTTTAGGTGATAATGATATTTTCTTCAGCCTGATAATCAGTCTGGCATTAGTCGCTGAGCCCAGGCCTTTTTCCTCACTGCGGCAGACATTATGCAAGCTTAAACTTGTATAATAGGATAAGAATATTTTGAACTTTTTTTAATGTATGTGTGTGCTGTTCTGAAGAAATAAACGTATTATTATTATTATTAGGTACTAAGACAGTCAGCTGATCGCACTTTTATGAGAAGGCATTTCTTTTGTATATTTCAGCCTATGCTTCTTTGGGAATGGAGACCACGAATCGGCAAACGTAGCGTAGGGCGCCCTGTTACTAGGTGGGGTGACGATATTCGTAAAGTAGCGGGCAGTGGTTGGAGGAGGGGAGCTGAAGACCGAGCTCAGTGGCGTGCCATAGGAGAGGCCTATGTCCAGCAGTGGACTGATACAGGCTGATGATGAATGATGCTTCTTTAGGAAAGCTGTTCAAATTGGTGGGCTGATTAATGTCCTTAATTTTCGAGAACTAATTTCAAGTCCCCAATAAAGTAAGTGTTACAAAGGGGTCCTCTTCTTCTTCTTATCGTGTAGGTATTGTCAAGTTTGTGGCAAACTTGACTAAACCTAGGGTCAGAGTTTTCAAATCGCCAAATAGCTTCTGACTTGGTTTTAACGACAAAAACAACAAGGTTGATTTTCGCTTGCATAATATTTTGACAGTTTGCCAATGTTTTTTTTGTCATTCATTAGAGTGACATTGTCAAAACTTTGCCTCGTGTTCCTAGTTTGAATTGTGACACTAAGCAAATAGCTTATACACTTTTCCATAGTGTTGTTCGATCTATGATAATTGTTTACAGAAGATAATTTTCCACGTCAAAAACGTAAGAGTCACCGACTTCAATCCCAAAAAGACAATTGGGATATTTGTCAATTAAAAAGACAATTTTCGAGAGTTTCCCTCAATTTCTTCAGGATTCCACCATCAGATCCTGGTTTCCTTACCATGGGATACCCTTGGGATACTCCCTTTCCAACAAAAAAAGAATAATCAAAATCGGTTCATAAACGACGAAGTTATCGGACATACATAAAAAAAACGGTTGAATTGAGAAACCTCCTTTTTTGAAGTCGGTTAAAAAACAAAAAGTATTCGTAAAGACCAAAACAAGATCAATGATAGCTGATGTCAAGCATATCATGTGACAAAACGTCAAGACCATGCATCTCTTTCATTGTTACATACTGCTCAACCTTAGCGATATTTTGGATAGGTACATGGAAAGTGTTGTCAAAAGTGGTAAACCAATTATTTGGCCGACCGTACAATGTCGTTTTAGTGTCAATGACTTTACTGATAATTATTCCACTTTCGTAACCGATGGAATGATGAAACGTTGATAATTATTCCGAAAGTCAGTGTTTTTGGCTGTACACTGTCGTTCATACTAATGTGGAGGACGGCATCTGTGCCACTCAATGGACCTTTTAAGGTTCCGTACCCAAAGGGTAAAGCGGGACCCTATTACTAAGACTTCGCTGTCCGTCCGTGTTTTTGTCTGTCGGTTCATCTGTCACCAGGCTGTCTCATAAACCGTGATAGTAAGACAGTTGAAATTTTCACAGATGATGGTATTCTAAAAACAGGATAAAATAAATATTTAAGGGGGGGGGGGGGTTTTGCTCGTTTTTATAGATAATGTTACAGAACTCTTCGTGCGCGAGTCCAACTCGCACTTGGCCGGTTTTTATCCTGTAAGGAACCTGTAAGGAACAGGTCAAAATTGTTCCTTACAGGTCAAAATAGTTAACCCATAAAATGCCTATAAAGGCACTGGTACTCCCACGCACCGACGGAACACAGCAAGCTGTTTGGCCCTTTACAGAGCCTACCACACCGCATGCGACTATAGGACGACACCTCAGATTCAGAAAAAAATGAAGTGTCGTTGCCTGGGATGGATTACTAGGAGGCAGGTCTCATTTGTGTTTCCTTAGTCGCCTCTTACGACACCCACGGAAAGAGATGGGGTGGTGTTATTCTCAGCCGATCACCACACGGCAAAAATATACGATCACCACTCGGTATAGTAGTTTCGGTGGGAAAGCGTAACAGATAGACAGACAGACAAAGTTACTTTCGCATTTATAATATTAGTATGAATTGAGTGTGATAGTCATCCCAGCAATGTTAATACCACTAACCCCAAATTGTGATATAAAAGGAAATAACCAAACTAAGTAAGTATAATCTCTTTACAAGTTAAATACGTTGAAAGCTTCCGTTATTCAATATCCATCTTTATCCTCACTCCTCAACACTTGATTGTATTCACAACACTTCCAACAACAACTGACCCTATTCTTATTGACAAAAGACACATTTTAGATTGTTTACACAACGCAGACCTTGTCAATTTGAGCAGGAAAATTATTTACAAAACCCCCTCATTTAGATGTTTTTTGTCTCTTTTTGTGAACAGTGATACGAATGGTGTTGTCCTCGTCTAACAATTTGAGGGGTGATTCGGAATTAACAATACCGTTCTTATAATTTGCCATCCTGTTGTGGCGTCATTCTTTTAATATTTATTTTGATGTAAGTATATTGTTTAACAATCTCAGTAATAAAATGAATCTGACTTATTAGAAATAGATAGTCATAGTCAGTAGCGCATATTTAATCTTCTATTCTTTAACTATTTAAACATATTATAAAGAGGAAAGATTTGATTGTTTGTTTGTTTGCATTGAATAGGCTCATTCTTCACCTTGATTCTTGAAAAATTCTTTCACTATTAGAAAGCTACGTTATCCCCGATGGACATAGGCTACTTAATTTTCCCGAATTCCCACGGGAACGAAGTCCCGGGCGGAATGCTTGTTATTGATATAGAGGTATTATGAATGTCTCTAATAGAGAGGAGATTCACGCTGGACTAGGAGTGAAAGAAAACTTCGAACATGCCAGCTGCCAACTCTTCGCAAGCATATTGTAAAGGGTGTAGCTGTATCACAGGCGAAAGACTGACAACGCATCATCACTGTACTCACGTTTCATCTAAGAAACCTGAGACTGATCGTCAAATCTAGCGTCAAGTGGTTTTAGAACCACATGACCTTACGCCCACCCCGATAGGGATTAAAGGCGTGAGTGTTTGTATTATAAAGGAGATTTCCAAGTGGAAATCCAGATTTCCACTTGGCAATCTAGACCCAGGTCTATAAAAGTTGACCCTGCCATGCAAGATTTTTAACCACAGAAATCAAGCTTTTTAAAAGTCTTTAACTTGCATTGTACGTTTTTTTTCGGAGCAATCATGCATGGGTTGGTTAGGCTAGGCTACTAACAAACCTAACCTACAGTTTCTGCCCCGATATAATCTCCGCGGGGGAGGGGAGTTTTAACTATAGCTAGTTTTAACTATAGCTCGATGTGACAACTAGTTTTATCTGAAAATCAAATATGTCAGTGGTAAATTCTAGTTTTAACTGATTATTTCTAGTTTTAACAAAGGCAGTAAGTAATAACTAATTTTAACTAGGGAAAACGAGTTCTAACGAAAAATGGGTTTTAACTGTGACACATATAAATTGAGTTTTGTAATAAATTAATGGATTTTCTTCTTTTTAAAGTGTTTCATTAAAAGCTTATTTTGAAAAATGAAATATTTTCCGAACTACTGGACTATTTGTTTTAAATCAATTAACCATATGAAAAGAATAATGTATTAAACATTATAACGTCTTCACGATTAAAGTGACAGAATTACCTACTTATTATTTTATTGTTCTTGTCTTTTTCTACGCCAAAATAAAACATCGATATCGATAAAATATTAGCTATAGCACATCACTACAGCAAATAAAGTAGGGGTATCATAGATATTATAATTTTGATAGGAATATCTTCTTTCTTTGGGAAACATTTAATCTATTGACGTTCCGACACTAGTAAGCAGAACACATTTTAATTTTAAAATGATATGCCCAATCGTCTTATACCAAGAGTTTTTTTTAAAATAATAAACAATAAAAATATTGGAATATTATTTAATTTAAAAAATATATATATTCTTCGCCGCGAGAAGCGTTTAAAAATATATAAAAAAATGTAATGTAGATGAAATTTTTTGTAAAACAGAAATTATTAATACTCACGCATCATTTTCTATACTTACAATAAATAAATAAGACAATACGTCAAAAATATAATACTTAATAACGACATAAAATGCGAACAAAATCATTGTCGATGTATTACTATAACTGGGAGCTTACGTAACTGCTCGTCTAACTTTGGCCTCCTATTTTTGTCAGTCAGTTTCCCTCACGTCACTGTGACGTCACACATCAAAACAATCGATTTCCTTTGTTCTCCAGCTTTACAGATTCTACTATTCTATTTTTATTGTTTTTTCATTTGATATACATATTTTGTTTTTGTTACCTATTAGATTTAAAAGATCTGATTTGTGTAAAAAAATGTATTTATCGAAATACATACTTTCATTTTTATTATTATGTCGTGTCTCAGTCAATAGACATAATTGGTTTTTTGATTAAGTAGGTATTCAATTTATTCACCTAGCGATTGTGAAACTGGCAATTTTGTTTTACTTATTTAAAAAAACAATACAATGACTTTCATAATTTAAAGAATCTGGATAGAAAGATAAATAGAAAATTTCTTTGGTCTTTAATAAAAAGTTATTTCATCAACATAGACTCAAATTATACGCAGCGTCGCGTCAAAGAGTTTTCTAATCTAAAATTGTTCTGTTTCTGTATTTTCAGACTTAATTTTATCTTAAAAGCCCACTTCCAATCAAAAACATAAACTCCAAAATCAAACAAGCGTCAGAAGCGTCAACATGGCAGTATTCAATTCGATTAGTCCTTTGAGCGCCTAAGCCAACCAATAAGTAAGTGTAATGCTATAGTCCCTGCCTATTACCTGGCTATTTCACCAAACATCGCACATTGTGACACAGTCACACATGCAAGGAGCTTATTGTCAGAGCGAGAGGGCGTTACGTCATCTGTTTACACAATCGTGCTTTCCCTTTCATCGATATCTGTGTGCGTTACAACCCTATTGCCCGTTACAACTCCCTCACACCCCAGGGTTGGTTTTATCTTTGTGTGCGTCACCGAATAAATCTAATATTTATGTTGCAGGCAAAATATGTTGTTAAGATTTTCAGTAGCGGTGGTAATTTACAAAGTTAGGTTCTTTATAAAATTAATAAAACTTGTAGGCAAAATTTACAAATTGTCATGTCATGCATGACACACATTGTAAAATTGCCTATATGGATTTGTAACGCTTACTTACTATATTAAATTTTTGTTGTAAAATTAGTTAAATCCCAGTACCTATGTTAGGTTCAGAATTTATAATAATTAATTTATAAATAAATAAAAAATGTATAAAATGATGAGCCAGTTTGTAAACAGACATATTGTACAAAATGTCTGTGACAGACGTACTAGACACACACAAAGATATTGGCGTAAAAATGTGTTGGTGTTGTTTATAGGGTTCTTTACGCGTTATATTATTATTCTGACGATTACAATAAAATAATTAGTAAGGGTTGTACTGTATTGTTGAAAGGCAGTTTGCGATCGGTATCAGCGTTTACCTTCATTCACGCTTTGGAAAGGTTACGCTTAACGTGTTTACGATTGTAATAAGAGATGCATTGTTTAAAACTTAGCAACCCGTTTGTTTAATGTTTATTGCCTTAAAAAGGTTGTAAGTGTTAAAATAATTGATGTAAATTACAAAATGAGGTTATTGGAAACTTATCTTACATTTCCAGTAGTTTGTATTGTTTGTTATTATTTCAAACAAAAAGGCATGAAATGTCGAGATTTAATTGAAATTGGGTCAAAGGTAAATGTAAGTTGCTAGCTTTTCCGTCGGAATTCGGACACATTATGTAGCCTATGTGTTAATCCAGGATGTTAGCTACTTTTATACCAAATTTTATCAAAATTGGTCCAGCCGTTTGAGCGTGAAAGAGTAAAAAACATCCATACATCCTCACAAACTTTCGCATTTATAATATTAAGTAGGATTTGAGTTTGTACTTACCTGTATTAAAATTTTATAGCACATAACACTCCGAAAAGATTATAGGCGTAAGTGCATAGGTAGATAGATAAAAACTATATAAATAAAAGACTGACTGACCGACGGATCAATCACAGCCTAAACCGCTGTAGAGTCGTGAAATTTGAAGCGCGTACGAGTATTCCTTATACAATGCAGGCATACAAATACAGATTTTTCAAATTTCCCACGGGAACGATGTCCCAATCCTCTAGTATAAAATAAAAAAAATCATATTCTGACTAAACACGGTCATATCAACCATAACGCTAATTACGCTCAAACTCAATCAAATAGACGCATAAAACACACCATATTTTGGTACATTGCATACTTTGAACAGATGACAGGGTGCAACCCCTTATCCCGTTTAACAATTACGGGCACCATTGTGGCGCGACCCTACTCCATCCATTGTGGACAACACTACACATACCGCCCAATTCCTACGGAACCCTGACACATCTGTATTATTTATAGTCTATGACATATAGTAGAGATGGAACAGAGGTCAAGTTAATATGGTTTTTTGTAATACAAATATTACGCAGCCCGGTCTCTAATATCAATAACTTATTACCATGGATTTAAAAAGTTAACGATTCGGATTTTGTAAAGGTTTATTTAGTGATGATTTGATTAAATTAGTTTATTTAAATGGTAGAGTGTATGTTATAATGTACAGAAGGTGTTATCGGATAGGGTGTCAGTTTTTTGTGAGTTTTTTTTTAAATTATCTTCAAGTACTTGAATATTTAATATATTTAATATATTTAATTGACTTTATATAAAATAAAACTGAGGTAACCTACTTATTTTTATGACGAAATATTTTTTACCAGCCCTCATAGGTATATCTCCACCGATTTAATACCTACCTAGTAATCATAAAATTGAATGAATTACTTATTTACACCCTTACCCACTTACCAAGTTACATAATAGTGTGTACGACCGTTTTACTCAAAAATTTATCTTGATATTTTATGTATTACTAATATATTCATATTTTTTTATCATAAATTATTATTGTACTTAATGTTAACCACACGTTTAAAACAATAACTTTTTATCAATAATAACCACTGATACCCAACGCAACCACAATTAGATTTTTGATAATTTTCGAAACAAACACATTAAACTAGGTTACCGCAAAAGCAAACTACCATATTTCTTAAAAATGTATTAATAAAAATCGCTTACATTATAAACTCTGCCGTACATAAAAAGGTAAAGAACACAATAATAGTAAGCCTACATTGACAATCAACTTTTTTTTAAATAAGCTCATTAAATTAACACCTTAAATGAATCTTTGTAGAGACATCTTAACCTCTACAGCTCGAGTACGATGGTGATAGCGCTCGTAATGCGCCGCGGTCCTATGTCAAAATGTCAACATTGACAACTCCAGAGGGCGAGTAAGCCTTTGCGCGGGGCCCTCGAACAATCAAAGTGAAGTTTCAACGTGCGAGTGGCGCGCCGCAAGAGTTTGTCGCCATCGTGCTCGCATTAGGCCAGCTTGGTGGACTATGGCCTAAATCCCCTTTGTGTTTCGAAGGGAGGCCCGTGCCCCTCGGTGGGGACGTTATGAACTGTAAATAAAAAATGCTCGAGCTGCTGAAAGAGACAAGTTCACTTTAGGCCCGTGTTCACCAAAAATATAACCAACGGTTAAACCGCGGTTAGAAGCTAATCAGACAAAATGTCAAAAAAAATGTATGAAAATGACATTGTCAAATCTCTGGTTACCTGCTAATCGTTGGTTAAATATTTGGTGAACACTGGCCTTAGAAGTCTGCACTAACTTTCAAACAAAGACAAACACAGTTTAGTTTCGTCCGCCCCTCACAAGATGGCGCTACTATGCGCTGCGGAGAGTCAATTAAGCTTCTGTTTGTATACAAAATTGAAATATTATTAACTACGCAATAAAGTGCTTAGTGAAGCCTCTAAAAGAAATGAATTATCATTTAATAAATTTGCAATTCTTTCGGATGCGAAATAAAGTTAAAGTACTTGTGTTATCCTTCCTTACTAATATTATAAATGCGAAAGTTTGTATGTATGGATGGATGGATGTTTGTTACTCTTTCACACTCAAACGGCTGGACCAATTTTGATAAAATTTGGTTTGGAGGTAGCATAACACATAGGCTACATAATTTTCAAAATTCCCACGGGAACGAAGTCCCGGGCAGAAAACGATTGTTTTTAACTATGTTTTTAACCTTTGTAGGCATAATCTCTGTGATTGAAGTAGGTACCGATTCTCGTAATTTGCTTCGACCAATTTTTTTTTAAGTAACTGGTGTGTCCCTCTGCTGCGCTTAGGCATCCCCTTTTTTTCCAGATTGTCCTATTTTAGGTCACCTCCACCCAGTCGTCAAGAGGGGCAAATATAACTTTTTTCTTATGTAATATTAATAACTGTTCTTTTAAAACAAAAATAATTTGACGACCTTCCTAGAAAGTAGGTAGATAATTTCAGTAAATCTCGTAAACGTCCTCGCAAATTAACTTACTGAAAAATTCATTATAATATTCCGAAAACTTTTTCGCTTTCGGCCTGATTTGGGTTCAAAGTTGAATTTCAGTAACAAAACGTATCTTGTGAAAATTATGTTGTGAAATTAATTATTAATTCAGAGAACGAAACGAATTCTTCCTATCGTGTAGGTATAGTCAAATGTGTGGCGAACTTGGCTAAGCCTGGTGTCAGAGTTTTCAAACCGCACAATAGCCTCTGACTTGGTTTTAACGACTGTAGTCAATCGACAACAGCCGGGACCGACCACTTAACGTTTCCTCCGAGTCACAGAAACGCTCTTTATAAATAGCTACTTTGGTCACCCATCAGGTTCCCTGCCTCTGTGTACGTTGCTTAACCTCACTGATCGGTTGAGATCAGCAAGCACCACTGGGCTACAAGTGATATTGTTTTTAAAATCGCCTAAGTGAGATGCCAGGGTTTTGCTGTATCATGGGAGAAAGGCTGACAACCTAAGTATGTCTAGTACACCCCATCTAACCCTTAGAACGAATGTCAAAAGTGACGTCAGGTGGTTACAGAACAACACGACGTTCTGCCTACCCCAAAAGGGATAATAGGCGTGACTGTCTGAAGAAAAATAAATTAAGAACTGAAAACTTAAGGGGGCGTCCATTAATTACGTGAGGCGTTTTGGGGGGGGAGGGGGTTGAGCCGGATCTCACTCAATCTCACGTGGGGGAGAGGGGGGGTCTTTACAAATATCACGTAATATTTTCCCCCAAAAGAAACAGTGTTAAATTGTGGGAAAGCTAAGTTAAACCAACTAAACCATGTTCTTCCAGTCGCCACTCTGAGTTCCCGTGGACTGAATTAGAACAATCTTTTTTTTTCAAATTTAAATTGGTAAATCATAACTGTTTTTTATTGTTCGATTATTAAAAGTTAAAAAATAATCAGGCAAATTATGTAAGTTTTCTAAATAAATAACCAATTAACGTATTTACACTAAAACTAAGAATTTTCATAAAACTCACGTGAGATAAAAGGGGGAGGGGGGGTGTCGAGCCAAATCTCACGACATCTCACCAGAGGGGGTGGGGGGGGTCGAAAAATCGCCAAAAACACCTCACGTAATTAATGGACGCCCCCTAAGTATCATAAACATTTTCTTCAAAAATTCATTGTTTTTTTGCTAAGCCTAAGTCAATCTTCTTTCTGGAGTTTTCTCTCTGTAACCAAGATATACTACAGTAAATACAGATTTAACTAAAGAGACAATATCAACGGCGTTAAAAGGCCAGCCGGAGGAGATAGGGGGGAAGAGGGTGCGCTAAGGAGAATGGGGTGAAACCACCCTCTAGCAAAATTACTACATTTGAAGGGTACAACTTTTTATGCGAGTAAGCCGCGCTATGAATCTCGATTTATAAGCGAATCGAGTAACATTAGAATCTTTGAAATTTTGACTTAACTTCACGCTGATACTTCCACAATGATGGACAGGAACTTCGTTTTGTTCAGAAGCTGTTTTTATGTTTTTTAATTGAATATAAAGTACAATCTCATCTGTGATTCTAATACTTACGTTGATAATAAATACCCCTTTCTTCTATTTTTAACCGACTTCAAAAAAGGAGGAGGTTTCTCAATTCGACCGTCATATACATATATATATATTTTAAAGTATGTCCGCGGATAACTTCGTCGTTTATGAAACGATTTTGATTATTCTTTTTTGTTGAAAAGGGAGTATCCCAAGGGTTGTCCCATGGTAAGGAAACCAGGACCTGATGGTGGAATCCTGAAGAAATTGAGGGAAACTCTCGAAATAATTGACTTTTTGTTGGGATTGAAGTCGGTGACTCTTACGTTTTTGACGGGGAAAATTATGAAAGTATGAAGTTGTTGATTTAAAGGACAATACACACTTACGAGTCTATTTACGAATAGTATTAATTTTTGTATACTTAAATAAGTAATAAAAAAAATGTTTCACGAAATCAAAATAACTTATTAAAAATAAATTTCGGCACAACTAATTTTAGTTCTTAACAAACACGATATTCTGGTTAAGTCTAATTGATTTCAAATCAACGTTCCAAAACAGTAATACCTATCAAAACGTCGCACTTTCCCTAAAAATTCCTTTACTGACAATATTGGCGGGAACTGGCGGGAAGTAAACATTCGGGCGCGTTCGGGTGAGCTCGGCCGTCCTCGGGTCAGTCAATAAGGTGCATTGGCCGCCCCGGCTTGCTACTCGACAAACCACTGCCCAGGGATGCTAAAGTGGACTTTTACCCAATAAATGGGGTAATTACTTGAGTACGAAATTTAATGTTATAGTAATACAAATGTGTTAGTTTATAATGTGTATTTTAACTTCGCCCTTTTATAAATTGTAGTGAAGGGAAGAGTTACTTTTAATAATGTAATTTATGAGCAAAACAATTTTTAAATAGTGCTGTAAGAAATTTCTATATAAAAATAAGCAGTGCCTGTTGTGTCGTCTCTCTCTTTGTATATTTCTTTCTGTATGTATATTGTGTACAATAAATAGTAAATAAATAAATGAAAAATGTTTCACAACATGAAATATTACCTAAAAAAATGAAGGTTAGTCGAAATTTCCAACATAACACGGTTTTACTCGTGTTACTTGAAGTTAGTCAGCATCTGTCAAAGGTTAGTCAAGTTTGTCACTTACTATATTATACCCTCACGGTAAAAATGGAAAGGAAAAATTATGGTACCTAATTGGGGTAAGTATTTTCCTATACCTGGCCACACTGCTCCTTATAAGATTCTCCACGGGTCGGAGGGTGTGAAGAGTGAGTCGGATCCCGTTAAGGATAATCGCGTCTCTTTTATTTAAGCATCGGCTTTATGATTGGTCGAACGATTCAATTTGAAAAAGGAATCCTTTTATTCACCGACGCCGAGGTGATTTTTTGATTAGGATTGGATTGTTATTTTGATATTGTAGGTAATTTTTAATAAGCTTTCATTACTTAAAGTCGGATTGTGGGAACTGCAGCTCTAGCACGATAACGACAAACTCGCGCTCGGCTGACGCTGAAACTTCACTTTGATTGCGCGAGGGTCCCGCGCAAAGGCTTACTCGCGTTGTCAATGTTGACATTTTGACATAGGACCGCGGTGTTGTCGCGGCGCTGTCATTATCGTACTCGGCCTGCTGATTTAAGTTTGAATTACTATCACAATTGTATATGGGTGTATACTGTATAATAAGATTAATAAGGTATACACTAATTAATAAGCAATAACTATACTTTCTGAAGTAAGTTGACTCTCACGCCTATGATCCCTTTTTGGGGTAAACAGAACGTCATATTTTTTTAGAATCACTTGACACCACTTTCGACATTCATTTAACGGCCGGCCGGTTTGGTCGAGTGGTAGTGACGCTGCCTCTCGATCGGCAGGTCCTGGGTTCGATTCCCAGTCGGGGCAAATATTTGTTTAAAAAGCAAATGTTTTTTCTCGGGTCATGGGTGTTTGTGTCTGGCTTTGTGTGTTTCGAAGGACCCACGACACAAGGGAAAACCTTAATGTGGGCCTTTGAGTGTAAAGCGTTTTTTTATTTTTTTATTTAATCAACATACCTGATTGATTAATTAACCAACAGTATTTTTTCTCAAAAATCAAATGTCAGTATCGCCCAGCCCATCCTAGGTATTTTGGTTGCTTAACATCGTTATTATGTTAAAGTATACGTTACGTTAATGTACTTTATTGTTCTAATTTATATTTTTCCTATAGTGTTATAATTATTGTAAAACTATACTTACCGACTTCTATAAGTCGCACATTTAAGGTCCGTAACGCGACTCAGACCCTGATCTAAACTTTTTTTTTATTATTTTTTAAATTATTAACTCTTGACCTCAATCTTGACCAAGGTCATAGATGAGATCGACGATGGAGCGAGTTAACCTAGAAAATGCCCAATAGGGCACTGGTACTCCTACGCACCGACGGAACACAGCAAGCTGTTTGGTGTCGGACTTCGGTAGGAGGGTGGTCGCGAACCAGACGGCCCTTTAGAGAGCCTACCACACCGCATGAGACCATAGGACGACACCTCAGATTCAGAAAAAAAAAGAGGTGTTGTTGCCTGAGATGGATTAATAGAAGGCAGGTCTCATTTGTGTTTCCTTAGTCGCCTCTTACGACACCCACGGAAAGAAATGGAGTGCTGTTATTCTCAACCGATCACCACACGGCAATAAACTTGAGTAACAGTCACCTTTGTCATTTTGATAGTGAGAGAAAGAGACAATCAATACTTAAGTACAGATCAAGACTTGAGTCTCATTCTGTAATACGAGCCCTAGTCTTGTATTGTCAACAATATCAAGAACCCATATCGGAAGAAATGTCAATCGTAACAGAATCTAATGTGTAAGTAGTTATGTAACAAACGCGTGAGATATCCCAGTGGGCGTTGGGAGAGGAATGTGGAAAGCTGCCGACCTTGACATGACGAAATTTGGTGCGCTTACCTTACCTGTCACAGCGTAGGGATGTCCCGTCTCGTATCGGTTGTCAAGCGGAGGGATTGTTATTTTTCCCCTTAGTCGTCTCTTTGAAATTTTCCTTTTTTCAAAAAAAAACATTTTTTTTTCTTTGAAAAGGAAGGTGTATTTATAAATCAAATCATTTATTTGCAGATCATGAGTACAAAGGCTTATTTTAAAATGTAGATTTGTAGGCCACTGCCTGGCATGCAAATCTTTCTAATGGTTCTAATAGCTTACTGCAGTGTTTTTTAATCTTTTTGAATTCGCGACCCCTTTGGATCATATAAAGTTCTGGCGACCCCCTAAGGTCCTTAAGATCCTTTTAGGGTAAATCTATGTCCTCTTCGGATATTTTAAAACACATAATAAAAGAGTTTGCCGCGGGATAGACGCGGAAGGCGGCGGGAGGCATACAGACACAGCCATTTCACTAAATTGTCTTAGTTTAGTATAAGATTTACAATTTTTGTCTTTTTCTTTTACCTGCGACCCCCGAGTAAGGCTTCACGACCCCCCTGGGGGTCGCGACCCACAGTTTGAAAAACACTGGCTTACTATATTTAGACGCTACATTATGAAAGGCCCACACCAAGGTTTTTAATTGTGATGTGGGTCCCTTGGAGCATATATAAGGACAAAAATTAACACCTATGACTCAAGAACAAACATCAGCTTTTTCACAAATATTTTCCTCAACTGGGAATCAAACTCAGGACGTATCGATCAAGAGGCAGCGCCATTCGACTCGACCAAACTGGCTGAACTGATATAATTTTTAAAACTTATACGAGTTGACTTGTAAGTTTTGAATATCTTTTATAGACAAAATATTTCCTTTTCTAAAAACTATGACCTGGATGGTCACTAGAAACAATTTAAAAAAACTAAAGTTCAAGGATCAGTTGGATATTAAATTTATTTTAGGAAATACAGTTTTATTATAAGTATCTCATCATTTATATATTTCTTTTCAATTTATAATTTACATTCATTCTCAAACTCAATGCGCCTACTGAATCAGTATTTACTCTGTGGTTGTAGGGTAAGCCATCCAGTTACGGAGCTTTCACGCTTGCGCCGGCGCTTCTTATCGATGCAAGTAATTAAGACGCCTCCGTACGGCCCATCTCTACTAAACGACCGTTTAACCGTGCCCTAGCCTTTACTATTGGTTTTATAAGATCAACTCCGGTGATATAAAATGTTTGACTGTAAAAATATTTGTTTCGAAATTGTCTTGGAATTTATTACGTAACGGCATTTTTACGCGCACAGCTATTGATTTTGTTAGAACTTTTTTTTTAAGATAAACTATATTCTTTAGTATAGCTCTTAATTTTATGAAAAACACAGTATCAAGAGAAAAAAAAATTGAGAGAATGTAACAATTTTCATCCTACAAAATAAAAAATATTCAGGCTTTATGTAAAATTTTATTAGCCATCAGCGACCTGTTACAAAATAGAGGGTAAGCAAATAAATACAAGAGCCCTAAACGTCAGTTTCAAAATGGACGCGTCGCACAAAATTTGGAGTCCCCGCTTTGTTTGTTGAACCGAAAAAAGGAAAAAGCAAACAGACGATTAAAAATGATCCACGTGAATGTATTCGCGCGGACAATATTTTAAAACAAAATGTCACACGCTTTCCACGGGTTTCCCCCCAGCCCACTTTACCCCCCTGAGGGTGGCCTCCGTTTGCCCCCCTTACCCCATCCCTAGCAGGGTGTCATTGTGGACTGTGGTGTCGTAACTCCGCGAACTTTTTAATTTACAATTAGGTAGCTTCCCATTTCACTGCCCTATTTAGCTCTCGTTTTTCCGGTAGCCACTGCTGCTTGGTAATTTAAATTTATTTATCATTACCGTGATTATTTTGAGGGAAACGACTCCTGTAATTTATCCTAAGACGGCTGTTATGTAAACTGAACGTTGTGACTGCGTAAATTGGAATGTTACGCTCTGTGATGTGATATGCTTCGAATTTTGTAAGCCACGCGGCGTTTATTCCGCTAATCATGGCGACCATTAAGAGGCTGATAACTCAAAACACAGGGTATCCTAGTGTGAGCATCAGTGCGAAATGTAAACTAGTAAAATACTTTATTCATAAATAAATTTATTTACATTCTATCCGTTCAGGTGACAAAGTTGAGAGCTAACGAAACCTTTTACAACTTGATGACCACCGCCCCACCAGCAGCGCCACCGCTAACTGAACGTTATGTTGCAAACTACCTAGCAACTTAACATGCAGCTGGCAGTGTTTCCGCTAGTCAAGGCAGCCGACATCAAAAGAGGTTATGGATTCCGCCAAGTAAACGGATAGCCATTGGATCACCTTAGTGGTTACCATTACCATTTCACCGCCATTGAAACGCCATTGAATAGTGGAATAGCCACCCTGGTGTTTGATAAGTGAAAAAAAACTCTATTATCAGCTATATTCTACCCTTCTCAATGATGCCTTTTATTAGGGAATGTAATATTAGCGTATTCTAATAAAGATCAGCGAGGTTAAGTAACGTATACAGAGGCAGGAAACCTGATGGGTGACCAAAGTGGTGATTTATCACGAGCGTTTCCGTGCTTCGGAGGGCACGCTAAGCTGCCTGTCCCGGCTGTTGTCGATTGACTACAGTCGTTAAAACCAAGTCAGAGGCCATTGTGCTGTTTGAAAACTCTGACACCAGGTTTAGCCAAGAGCGCCACACACTTCACTATACCTACACGATAAGAAGAATGAAGAATCGTTTTCAAAGTAGCAACAGAAAAATGTCGACCCATAAATACATACATTAATAAACCCTACTAATATTATACATGCAAAAGTAACTCTGTTCGTCTGTTACGCTTTCACGCCTAAACTTTACTGAACCGATTTTTATGAAATTTTTAAGTACACCGATAGATTAGACCTTGAGAAAGGACAAGGCTATATTTATCCCACAGCTAGGCACGATATAACCTATAGTACATGCGGGTGGAGACTCGGGTTGAAAGCTAGTTCATTATAATTATATTATCTTCTATGAAACGAATTCATCTCAAAAGTAAAACAGTTTCAAAGCCACTTACACATCCAAATCCCTTAACGTCATATCATGAATGATGGGTGGTCTGCAGTCCCCAATTCCTACTAGTCACATCAATTTTACAGCTTGTCAACATGAGGTCCTTAAACAATAGAATGAAACATGTCTTGGGTCGCTTTCGCAGATCATTTGCGCTGTAGGGTGTCAACTTTGTTTGTCGGCCGGATTTTCGGTAATTTAGTTGTTAGTGTTTACAAAATATGTGTTTTTTTCCAACCTGCTGTGATATATTTGTTTGTAGAGTTGAAAAAGCGTGTCGTATTTTGACTTAATTGCAATTTATGTATGTTAGCGTTGACAGTTCGATACAACTAAGGATTTAAGAAAACATGTTTTTTTTGCATTGTTTGTAATACAAGAAGCGGGCTGTCTTTGAGAAGTAAGATCACACTCTGTGATAATTGATAATTTGGATAAGCTTTATTTCATTAAATTAGATAAATTTGTGAGTATTATTTTTTTATTGTACTTTATTAACGCTAATCTATAGACTACCGACGCTCCGCTAACCTTAAGACCACCGACGCTCAAGTCAAGAGGAAACCCAGTTTCCATAAATAAGTTTTGAGTAAGGGTAGAAGAAAGAAGATTAAGGTCCATTTTATAGCACTCCACCTCCTACCACTGCCCCTACATTCCGAAAGTATCCGAGAATCAGCTCGCACTTTGTTTACGTTACACTTTTTGTTCGCTCACTAGTTTTACCTAGTTTTCGGGCATTTCTTTCACTCACTTGTTCTTGTTGCTGTTTCCAGGTATTTTGGGATATACTTTTAGTGTGAGATACTCATTTTTACCTACATATTTTACCTCATTTGTTTTGACTAGCTTTCCGCCTGGGACTTCATTCCCGTAAAAATTACGGAAAACTATGTAACCTATGTGTTAATCCAAGGTGTCAGCTACCTCCATATCAAATATCCATATACATACATCCTCATAAACTTTCGAAAAACCACAGAATAAATAATAGTACTAAATAAAACTTAGACTAATCTCTTACTAGCTTTCTAATCAGCCGTGGTGAAAATATTTTCTTTTTAAATTCGTCCAGAAATAGCATCAGAGGGCGATCACTCCAGAACAAGGAAGCTATTTCAAATCCCGATCGCTCCCGAATCGGAGTCGAACTGAATCGGGAACTCGTATTTATAGACAGTTTTCGGATAATGTTTTGTAAAAGCTTAAGCTTTAAAATTACGATATAGGTTTTGTTTTATCAAATGGGCTATCCCATTTGATAAAACAAATTATATCATAAAACCACTTCTATTATGTTATCAATGAATAAAAAGTTGTCTTGGGTAATAGAAAACCCTCTTTTAGTTAAGTGTCATAGAGAACGCACTTGATAGCTGTCAGTTTTGACGTTTTTTTGAGTTTGACATTCCTCTTTTATTTTTTTTTCTGATAATCGGTGTGTGTTACAGAAGAACTTTAATTAATTTTATTAATAAAACAGAAGTTTTCTTAAAATAGAAGTGTTTTTCTTTTGCATGCCCGCCCATAACCTCAATAGCTCCATTCACGTAAATAATTGTCCACGTTATGAACGTAGAATGTACCTGCTGCTAACTCTTCCTAGGCATTCTGTAAGAGCAGTGTCATCAGCGGGAAATGAGTTCACGATTAAGTATGTGTTTAATTCATTTTTATCATAGATTTTAATTGTATAACTAGCATTCCATCCGGGACTTCGTTCCCGTGGGAATTCGGGAAAATCATGTAGCCTATATCCATCCCGGATAATGTAGGATTCTAATGGTGAAAGAATTTTTCAAATCGGTCCAGTAGTTTCGGAGCCTATTCGATGCAAACAAACAAACAAACAAACAATCAAATCTTTCCTCTTTATAATATGTATAGATATAGATAATAAGCACTGCATGTAATCTGTGATAAATAAGTGAAAAGGTAAATTGTAAAACTTCATAGTTTGGCGAGTAGAATATATCTATAAACAATGTAATCATTTATCTGTTAATAAATTTAAAAATGTAAGTATGTGGGACGCGAGGGGTTTTGCTCTATTATGGGCGAAAGACTGATAACCTCTCACTTCATATTTCATCTAACAACCCTAAAAAATTTCGAATGTGCCTTATAGGCATTTTCTGGGTTAACTCGCTCCATCGTCGACTTCATTTATGACCTCGGTCAAGATTGTGGTCAAGAGTTAACCCACCTTATAATAAAAAAAATGTGGCATTAGTGGTTCTAGATCCACTGATGCTCTGTCTACTCCGATAGGGATTATGGGCGTAAGCGTTAGTACTCGTATGTATGAAAGTTTTCACCGTAACATAGCAGATCATAGTAATATGGGTTGATTACACCATTAAAGTATTTTAGCTCGGTAATTCTGTGTTTTTCAAACAAACATATTAATAAAGTTTTGAAACTTATGTGGTATGATACTTTTGGGTGTGGTGTTTAAAACTCACAACTCTCCCCCCCCCCCTCGATCTGACGCTACACCTCCCCTCGCCGTGAAGTTTGTCCCCGTTAACAGTTTTTTATCTTTCTTGCGAAAACTATAATACCATCAAGCCTATAAAAATACATGTTGGACCATTTTTGTTGCCCATTTGATGATAATTATTTTTTCTTTTAGCACTTTTTCCATATGTGTAGCAGTTTTCGAGAAAATGTGGTAAAACCGATAAAAGAGACACATTTCAGGGGGGAGAGTTATGCGTTTTGAACATCACACCCAAAGGTATCATGCAACACAAGTTTCAAAACTTTATTAATTTGTTTGTTTTTTCCATACATTGATTACAAAGATTACTGTACTATTTGCTAAGTTATCCCATACACCCTGTATAAGAGATATACAACTTTTTTTTGCCGCCATTTTGTTTTGGCGGTAAATATGACAGTTGTTGCATGAATATTACTTTGTCTAGACACGGTAAATTTATTAGGGAGCGTTTTACGACGGAACAACGTGTTTTGATTATTAAAACGTTTGTAGAAACATTAAAAAAAATATTTCCCGGTCGATTAATTTCGAGAAACGGTGACATTGATTGGCCCGCAAGATCGCCTGATTTAACAGCTCCTGACTTTTTTCTGTGGGGCTATCTAAAGGGACGTGTCTGTGCTAACAGGCCAATGAACCTTCAGCAATTAAAACAAAATATTCGAGACACAGTGACTGAGATAACGCAGGAAATGTGTGAAAATGTGACGAAAAACGCGATGAAAAGGGTTCACATCTGTGATGCTGCTAGAGGTGGACATTATTTTCCATGTTTAAGGCGACTACAGCACCTAAATTACGATTTTATGATGCGTAGATAAGCATGACGCACTGCATTAAATCGAAGAAAAAAAATACTACGGTAATATTCAGGACATAAACTAGATACTCGTAAGTAGTTTGCTGAAAACATGATTCAGCACTTTTGGTTCGATAGAAAAAGCTCACAAAGTCGCTTCTAAATACCAATATTGTGTATCTTTTAAGCTGTAAAAACGATAGTAAATGCACACAGGAACTTGAATTTGCTATCAAAATGTTCGTGATTGAACACTCTCGATAAGTAGTTAACGCATTTTTCGATTTAAGCTGTTACCTTTCCATAAATCTCATTTTCTAACTTTCGAACATGTTTTTACGCACGCACGCTTTCATAGTCCGTAAACTTCGTGTATCGACACTGTTCGCACTGCCGGCCCAGGCCTGTTGAGAGACGGAGATGGCGCTATTCCTATGTGTGCTGCCTTTATCGGGTGCTGTAGTCGCCTTAAATGCCGGCCCTAAATATTATATTTAACAAGGAATACTTGATATATTTTATAGAATAAAATTACAAAACTAAAGTGTATACCTGTTATTTGGCCACCCTGTACAAAGGTTTTATTAACTCAAATAAAATTTACTTAGTAAGACAACTTTGAAAACGTTATGACAGACTTAAACATTAATAAACGCTACCAAATTCTTGATCTAACTATGCTACAATAGGTAATGTGTTAGCAAAAGCTAAAATACATTAATAAAATACATTTTCTTGGAACTTTTCTCAAGCATAGATATTTCAACTTCGCAGTCTCGTCTTCGCTAACGAAATTTTAATATTTGATCAATTTCGCTTCTTGAGATATTGTTCGCAGTACCTGTTTGAATAGTCAGATATATTATCATCAAGTATGGAAATACCTCTTTCCTATGGAATAGACACCCAGTTGCAGAAACGTTCTTTATAGTTAATGCTGCTTTAAATATCATACTGTCTCTCTCCGTCTAGTTGACGTAAACAAGGACGGCATTACATTGAAACAAACAAACGCTACACACTTAAAGGCCCACACTAAGGTTTTCGCTTGTGTCGTGGATCCCTTGAAACATACATAAAGACAGACGCAAACACCCATGACCCGAGCACAAACATCTGCTTTTTACACAAACTTTTGCCCCGACTGGGAATCAAACCCAAGACCCGTCGATTAAGAGGCAGCGCCACTACCACTCGACCAAACCAGCCGTTAAAACTAAAGAATCTGTAACTTTTGTCAGTTTTAGTTATAAGGTGACTTTAGATAAAATAAAATAAAAAACAACGGGTTGCACTCCGTGAGTGCCGGCAGAAGTGAAAACTTGAACATTAACTTTGTGCATTAATATGGAAATAAACAAAATACATAAAAAGAGTCAGTTATTCTCTCAGGATTCGAACCTTCGACCTTGCTTACAATCTGGCAACTTTTCCACTCGACCACACTGTCTACTTTTAATTCAGTAAAATAGTCTATCGGTATTTGCGCACTATGTGTGAATAATCGTTGACATCTGTCACAGAGATAATTTTACAGAGATAACTAATACTTCAAAGAACACAACGCTGCTAAAGAAGTTTTCACTTCATAATTTTCCACGTTAAAAACGTATGAGTCACCGACTTCAATCCCAACAACAGTTCGCACAAAGTAGATATCTAGTTTTTTGCGGACTACAATGCCTATTAGCAAATAACTACAAACAGAAATGTCATTCATTTATTTAGATGATGTTCTAGTTTGTAGTACATTTTGTTTTTGTTGATTTTTTTAAAAGCGCTGAATCATTTTCGATAAAATTTATATGGGACCTCTTCAGGAGTATACTCTTTCGAACAAATAAAGAATTTTGAAAATCGGACAACAGTTGCCGGAGTAATCGCGTAACAAATATACAAAAACAAAAAAAAAAACATACAGTCGAATTGAGAACCTCCTCCTTTTTTGAAGTCGGTTGAAAAAAGGTGGCAACCCTATCCTACGCATTTTCGATCACATCTGACGATCACGGTCACGTGACATCTGACGCGAGTTTTCCCCATACTAAAAGTGCTCAACGCCGCTAAAGAAGTTTTCACTTCAAAAATGTGATGCTACAAAGTCACGCCTGTAATCCCTGACGGGGTGGGCAGCAATCATGGCCATCACCCAACGCCACCTTTTACATACATTCTGCGGGTTATTAAATGTAATATGACTATTGTCATGACATGTGTCAGCTTTTGCCAATTGACATAAGAAAAGTAATTAAATTTATTAGATCGTCGTTCCCACTGATTTTAAAGTCACCGAATATTTATATGAACGTTGTCTTGTTTTAAATTTTCTTATATTCCACTTATTTTTTACCGACTTCAAAAAAGGAGGCGGTACTATGTTCGACTGCATGTATTTTTTTATGTATGTTCACCGATTTCTCCGCCAATTATAGACCGATTTTCAAAATTCTTTTTTTGTTCGAAAGAATATACTCCAGAGGTGGTCCCATATAAATTTTATCGAAAATGATTCAAAGCTTTTAAAAAAATCAACAAATCAAAAAAATACTACAAACCAGAACATCATCTAAGTAAATGAGTGACATTTGCGAACTATTGTTGGGATTGAAGTGGGATACCGTGGAAAATTATTTTATTTCATAAGAACCTTCTTCTGATAATAATAAACACGGCAGAAAAAGGAATAGCGAAATTGTTCCATCCGTTCAAGGAAATAGAGATTAATTTATATACATACATAGATTTATTTTATGGTAAGTTTGTTGTGTGTTGTATCTTGTTGAACATTTTCAGACATATCAACAAGAGATTACCTAATCTTGAACGTATTCAATTATAACATAGCATATTAGCTTAGAACATACATATATAAATCCAGACGTATCAACTCGAAGTGTCTAGACTCGGTGCAATTCTCTCTGGACACCCCACAACACCCGACTGCTCAGAGGTATATAAATGAGTCAGATCTGATCGATTCACTGATAGGTATAATTAATAAATTGTATTTGAAACTTTTTTAGGAGAAAATTTACTCTTAATTATTCTTCAGCGGCGTTGTGCACTTTTTGAGGGGTAAACAATTTTAAACTCGCATCAGGGTCACGTGACCCTGATCGAAATTTCGTAAGACGGGGGGTGAAGTGAAAATTTCTTAGACCGCAAGGAAGTAATATATGTTCAAGTTTTCACTTCTGCCGGCACTCTCGGAGTGCACTTTTTTTTCCATTTTAATCTTTAAGAATGTGACTCTCCGATCTTTAAAACGTTTTTTTTATCAAAAGTCACTGCGATTCAGATATACATAGTTGACCGATATTGGGTGACCACAAAACTAAACAACTTTCCCTTAGAAATATAGGTTGTAATATAAAAAAAAGTTTTTTGTCTCTTCATACAACTTACGCTATCAGCTGATTTGCTGTTGTTGTTCAAGTCGAACATTTTTTTAGAATTTCGTAAAGGCTTTTTGAAGAATTTTTCGCTAACAAATTTTAAGTCAATCCAAAAAACAAGACCAATTTAGGAGCGGAAAATTTTATCTTCTTTAGGTGCAATAAAAACTGCCACTTCCAAGTCGGTCTATTTAGTAATCAGAAAATAAATCTCCAGAACGCTGCTTATTGTTTAAATAGTGTGACATGGACTTAGTTAAAAGACCTAATGAGTATTATTTTAGATTAACTCGTCGCGCGCTTGTTTACGCCGCGTATGCGATACAAATCGTGCACACACGGGCGTGCAGACATCGCGCGAGGGTATAAACAAAATGCTAGTAGCAACAGCAACAAATCTAACAATGCTTCCCAGAGAGAGAATAACGAATATTCTTATCTCTGTCCAAAATTACACAGCTCAATATTTAACAACAATCATTCACAACTGACAGGCGTTGACGATACACCAACTCGCAGGCAGCATATCCCGTTAGACCATCCTTTGTACCAGACACCACAAAAAACTGGGTCTTTTTGATACCACCGCCACCCTTACCAGTGAGCAAAAAACAGAAAAATAAAAAGAAAGGACCAAAAATTAGGGAATCAAGAATGGAATGTTGCACCCGTATGGGTGTTCGAATAAATGGCCAAATTATATACCTCGGTCTGTCTTTGGTTGATGTGATGACATTACGAATTTATCGTTCTGCAGCTCGAGCCTGATGCGCGGCGCGCCACTCGGCTGACGGTGAAACTTCACTTTGATTGCGCGAGGGTCCCACGCAAAAGCTTGCTCGCCCTCTGGCGTTGTCAATGTTGACATTTTGACATAGGACCGCGACGTCAGTACTCTGCGCGCGAGCACATCGTGCTTGAGCTACTGATTTTGATAACAATGTAACTTCTAAGATATTTACTTACTTCGGGGAGTTTGCTCATTCTGTCTCCCACTTTCTTCTACCGGACGTCCAGACGCACCGCAGGGTACTACCACCCTTACCTTGTCGAGATTCCTCGAAAGCTTACTGAGTGCTTTTTTTCACCTATCCCAGGACACAACTATCCCGTGGAATTTTAATAGAGCTTAGATTGAACTAGTTTGGCCTGAAACTGAAATCAAGTGTGACGGGAACATGTATATTATCTTATCAGTCATCAAATATGTACATACTTTCATTATTAATTACGATGGATTTTTTTTTGCATCACAGTGAATTGTGCATCACAGTTGATGTCCATACCCTTGTCTTATTTTTGATATTGTTATTATTTAGTTTTAATTATTGATAAAATTGTATACTCACCTATATGAGTTTACAATTCATTCATAAGAAATACTAAAATAAATACATGATTGTATGTTACATACATACATTAACAACAGTCTTGGTTTACTTAAGCCAGCGGTGGATTCTTCTTATTTTCTCAAACAATTTAATTTCACAAAATTGTGATTTATCCATCTAAAGCAAACATCCCGCTTATTTTTAAAAATGCGAAAGTTTGTGAGGACTGATGGATGTTTGTTACCCTTTCACGCTCAAACGGCTAAACCAATTTTGGTAAAATTTGCTATGGAGATAGCTGACATCCTGCATTAACATATAGGCTACATAATTTTCCCAAACTCCGACGGAAACGAAGACCCGGGCGGACAGCTAGTATAATCTAAAATAAGTAAATAATCAAAGTCTAAAATGTTCAGCCACAAAATGTCGTCATCCGCATAAATATACTCGCTAGCGTGGGAAGTAACAATATCTGAATGGAGAGTACAAACTACAACCAATATCCTTCGGGAATATTCTTAACAGATCTAAATTTAGTAATAGCACAAAAAATCTTTACCTGCTTCTAAACAGCGGAAAGGATGCCACGTGCGCCCCTTGCAGCTTATGTTCTACATTGTTTTTTTGAGGTTTATTCTCGATGTCCATAAAATTTAGATTTCCAGTACTTGCTCTAAAGGGTTCTTCTTCTCATCATGTAGGTGTGGCAAACTTGGCTAACCCTGGTGTCAGAGTTTTCAAACCGCACAATGGCCTCTGGCTTGGCATTGATTGTAATTGTTTTAATGTTTGTTTTTTACTGCAAAAATTTTTTTGCCTGTATAGTTATAGATTTTACTTTGTTATCAATAAAAATGCCGAAACTTAATGAAACTGAATAAAAGCATAAATATGTTACTTCATGCATCTATGCGTTTTCTGTTAATGTATATATGTGTTTTTTTGTATGTTAATTCTAATTTATGTGTTTGTTTTTGGTTTTAATCACAATCAACCATATTTAATTTCTTTTGTAAAGCTTGACAATTTTCTTCACGCTCAGCGACTTGATCAATTCTGATAAAATTTGGTATGAAGGTAGCTGACACTCTGGATTAACAAAAAACACATTTCATCCCGAATTCCTACGGAAACGAAGTAATTTAGCTAGTAGTTTATATTTTAATAAAATAATTTTCCACTACTGGAAAACAAAAGTAATTGGATATGAGGTTGTTGGTATTGACGAGAATAGACTTGTTTATGTACTGAAACACTTCGCATCCCAATAATGGTTTGTAGACAAAGTATTTCGCTATATCTCGCCAACAAGGCAATGTCAGCATACAACTTGATCGTGGCGTCAACAATGTGTTGTTTGTGGTTTTTGATTATTTGTGGTTTAAATTTATTTATCGGGTTTGCGTCTAAAATATTTGCCTCTACATTGATGGTTTCTGGGTTCGATGCCTAGTCGAGGATGAAGTTTGCTCTCGGATGGGTGTGTCTGCTGTCTTTGGATATATCCTTAGGAACTAATTATACTAAGGACACAATAAAAAACCTTAGTTTGTGGCGTTTATAAATAACTAGCTTTCCGCCCGCGGTTCCGTCCGCGTGGACTACAGGTTATATCGTGCCTAACTGTAGAACAAAATGTAGGCTATGACTCAGGTTCTAATCTACCTTTGTACCCAATTTCATCAAAATCGGTTTAGTAGTTTAGGCGTGAAAGACGGACAAACAGACAGAGTTACTTTCGCATTTATAATATTAGTAAGGAAATAAGGATTTGCGCGAATATTAAACCTCCTAGTGCTCTCACCAACTAATGAGCTGGTAATGAGCCGGACTTGTGATCCGAAGGTCGCGGGTTCAAATCCTGATGCGGGCCTGTACCACTAAATTCGTCTTTTCGGATTTATGTACAGATTTCTAATTATCACTTGCTCAACGGTGAAGGAAAACATCGTGATGAAACCCGCCCGTCCAAGAAAATTCATTTTCGAAAGACGAGCGGTCCACCAACCTGCATTGGGCCAGCGTGGTGGACTATGGCCTAAATCCCCTTTGTGTTTCGAAGGGAGGCCCGTGCCCCTCGGTGGGGACGTTACGGGCTGGTACAAATTATAAGACCAAAAAATTACACTGTTTCTTAAAAATAAAGCCCCACAAAACTGCTTGAGCAGTTTGTCTGCGAGGACAAGAGTCTCTAATTACATAGTAAGTAGGTATAAACTTAACTTAAAAGGTGTTGAAAATCTATTCAGTTTCAAGTGAATGGAGTAGATGCTTTTAAAAAAAAAATCTGCCTGTCTAGGTCTCTGATCTTATGAACTCAGGCAAACTGTTGAGAAAATAAGGTACTCTCTTTTTTAGAGTCCTATCTCCAAAGTAATTGGTGACTCTAGGTACAACAAATTTGCCTGAGGTCACAGATCTTGTCACATGGTGTATATTATTTTGTTATGAAGTACCTTAATATTCTTTTGTTTCCTTTCATTGGTCAATAAACAATCTTTGTTACTGAAGCAAGTTTTAAACAGCCTAATAAACCTATCGTTTGACAGATTCCCTAGTATTTCCAATTTGCTTGTTAAATATAACATTACAAAGAAAAATATCCCGAAGCGTAGATAGCACGCGGTGAAATGAGCTACCCTTCGCCTGTAAGGGTGGGAGGCGTTTCAGATTCTACTACGGGACAAGTCATAGGAGTTTTCAGAATTAACGAGCAAGAAAGAAAATTACTCTCCCTCCCTCGACCGCGGTAAGTTGCAACGTATTTATCAAAGCTAAATCGCTCACGTTTCTACTGTATTCAACGTTTCTATTGGGCTGTGAGCGGTGATAGCCCAGTTGGTAATGAGCAAGATTTGTTATCGGAAGGTTGCGGGTTCCAATCCTAGTGCGGGCCTGTACCACTAAATTCGTCTTTTCGGATTTATGTACGGATTTTTCATTAATTATCACTTGCTCAGAGGTTAAGAAAAACATAGTGATGAAACTGGCACGTCTGAGAAAATCCGTTTTAGAAAGGCGCGTGGTTCACCAACCCGCATTGGGCCAGTGTGGTAAACTGGCCTAATTCCCCTTCGCGTTTCGAAGGGAGGCTCATGCCCCTCAGTGGGGATGTAAATGGACTGTTAAAAAAATTCAAAAAAAATTGGGCTGAATAAAGAGGCAGCGTGAGCGGGTAACTTATGTAAACACGTTCAAACTTACCGCAATCGGGGGGCAGGCTGTCACAATCTGGTAGAATATCAGTAGATCCTAAGAAATTGTCGGCCCAGCGTTGATTTTAAGTAATTTTAAGTAAATGATAAATTTTACATTGTAAGTATAATTTGTAAATGTCACCAGAAAATTGTAAAAGTCATAAAATTACAAATTACATACATACATACATACATAGGCTCACCTTTGTCACATAGATTGATCTACTTATACGATTTATTACTTTTTCTTCACACACAAAGGTTGCCGATAAGATATTGCTTCTTAGCAATGGAGCCGCCTTTTGTACCCTTACACAACTGTTTTATAGGAAAATGTAACTGTAACATATTTGTGTTGGAGTGTAATAAAGTATATTGTATTGTATTGCTCTTGCTACGATCCAAGCACACCTCTTTCGCTTCCTTTACATTCATAATTCATAATTTCACTAGTGAAATTATAATCTCCCGTGACTTTACAAATTGTCCAGTAAAATTACGATCTCACGAAACTTAAAGGCTTATAAATTATTTAATTTTAAAGCGGCAAATATAAAAAACAAAAAAATTTTTTTTTTCTGAGGAAAATTCCACTAGAATATAATTCAGGAAGGTGCTTTGAATTCAGGGCTTCAGTATTTGCTAAGCTGGCTTACACCTTGTATTTAATTTATAATAGAAAAGCTTTATTCAACTAACACGACAACAATACAAATAACAAATCAAACTTAAAATAATACTCATATTGCTGTTCTGCTTGACACAGAATTACTTATAAAGTAATGAGCAGCTGCATCTGTGCGGAATCTAATTTTGTATGTAAAAAGTTAGTGAAGAGTAGTGTATGTATACAAGGTGATAAAAAACCTCCTAGCTATATTCAAAATCCTGAACCAGTATCACTCAAAAAACACATTTTTGAAAAAAAAAAATTTTTTTTTGTATATTTTTTCAATGGGAATAATTCATTTTTTGCCTAAACGTAGACATTACTCCTACACCAGGCACGCGAGGGGTGCGGATAGCGCTCGGGACCCCCCGAGTGGTGTCTACGTCTAGAAAAAAAAATTCCCACCGAAGAAAACAAAATAAAAACAACAAAAGTGTTCTGTAAGTGATACTGGTTCAGGATTTTGAATATAGCTAGGAGGTTTTTTTCACCTGTGTGTGTGTGTTGTGTAAGAATGAATGAATGAATAAATAAATGAAAATATTTATTTCAGACTAACAAGTCCATATTTTATTAGTAACAAAAATCTTATAACTATGTTAGTAAAATGTAAAATTAACATTGCTCAGCACATGTAGGGATGACCAATGCTTCAGTATTGGACCATCCACTCTGTCCGCAATGACCCTCAGGAGCCTGTTAGTACTACACTTAATGCGAGACCTCAGGGATATGCATTTCTGTTTTCTGTAACAGTTTATTCCCGCTAACTACTTCAGACTTGGGGTTCATCCTGAGAAGCCCAGTTAGATGGGACTCTCCCGCGCCGCCATAAATCTCAGGACCCTCAGCCGCCACCCGGATCCCGACGAGAATATCTATAAATACCATCTACCTACGTATTTCAAATATTAACTGGGATACCGCGACTTAAAGTACTATGTCGTCTTCAATATGAAGTATGTTTAACATATTTAATTGCAAGTATCCGTGTGGTGATCGGTTGAGAATAACACCACCCCATCTCTTTCCGTGGGTGTCGTAGGAGGCGACTAAGGAAACATAAATGAGACCTGCCTCCTAGTAATCCATCCCAGGCAACGACACTTCATTTTTTTTCTGAATCTGAGGTGTCGTCCTATGGTCTCATGCGGTGTGGTAGGCTCTGTAAAGGGCCGTCTGGTTCGCGACCACCCTCCTACCGAAGTCCGACGCCAAACAGCTTGCTGTGTTCCGTCGGTGCGTGGGAGTACCAGTGCCTTTATAGGCATTTTCTGGGTTAACTCGCTCCATCGTCGACCTCATCTTTGACCTTATGGTCAAGATTGAGGTCAAGAGTTAACCCATCTTATAATAAAAAACTAAAAAAAAACTTGGGTGACAAGTGGAAAATATTGTGGACGTTTCCGTAGTTCGAAAAATACATTAAGCCGTCGTCAAACATCCATACATCTTCACAAACTTTCACATTTATGATATTAATAGGATGTTTAACATGTCTAATTGCAACTAGTGGACTTGGGTGACCATAGTGGCAAATTTCACGTTCATTTCCTAACTTCGGAGAGTATTTAAACCGTGTCATGTCGTCGATTCCGGCTGTTGACGATCTGCATCTTTGTTAATAACAAAAAAAAACTTTTTGTGAGCCATTAAATGTTTACTAGACTAACTTAATTATTACTATTTTTATGTAATATGTTGGGTCAGCGTGGTGGACCATGGCCTAAATCCTCTTCGTGTTTCAAAGGGAGGCCCGTGCCCCTCGGTGGGGGCGTATATGGGCTGGTGAAAAAATGTTGTGCAGCATTAATTATCCTTACAGACAGACAACTATCCAAATTTCTCTGAAAATATAGAATTAAAATGATATTTAAAGCATATCAGGAGGTTTAACATGATCGCTTAGCGCGATCTAATTTAGGACTTAAACAAGTCTGCAACGCTTATTCGTAGCATGATGGCTTATAAGCGATTCAATTTTGGCGCTGTTGCGGTTCAAAGGCAGACCAGCGACAATCTATGTAGACATTTAAAATGGACCAAAGACAACCGAGCAGTTCAAAAGCAGCGCCATCATGGTATCATTTAAAAAAACATTCCAATTGCAAAGCAGTTCAAAGTTGGATCCTAAACAGAAATGCTTTTAAACGATCGTGGTAGGTACCCAGGTCTCTAAAATAAAATTAAAAGGCAAAACCTCCGACATTTATCGCTTATGACTATTAAACGGGTGAATAAATGTTTATTTGAATATAACTAAAGAACCATCTTGATTACGTCTGCTTTCAAACAAAAAAAATCGCATAAAAATCGATTCGTTCGTTTAAGAGCTACGATGCCACCGGCAGACACACAGATGTACAAATATACAAACAGATAGAAAAGTATTATACATGAAACTTATAATACTTACCCCTCATTTTATGTCTGTCCCTGAATCTCTTACTGTCCCGAAGAAAAAATATTCTGAATAAAACCAAACTAGGAACTTCTTCTTCTAGGGAAATTATGTCGAAGACAGAAACTGCTAGCCTGTAAAGAAATAATCCTGATAATATTAAGTTAAAAGCAGTGATAGCCCAGTTGGTAATGAGCCAGACTTGTAATCGGAAGGTTGCGGGTTCAAATCCTGGTGCGAGCCTGTACCACTAAATTCGTCTTTTCGGATTTAAGTATGGATTTCTAATTATCACTTGCTGAACGGTGAAGGAAGACATCGTGATGAAACCCGCCCGTCCAAGAAAATTCATTTTTGAAAGATGAGCGGTCCACCAACCCGCATTGGGCCAGCGTGGTCGATTATAGCCTAAATCCCCTTCGTGTTTCGAAGGGAGGCCCGTGCCCCTTGGTGGGGAAGTATATGGGCTAGTAAAAAAAAGCAAAACTTCAGGGAGTGATACTCCCTATGAAACTTTCTCCAAGGAACCATATCAAAATTTTCAAAAAAGATTTTCGACTCTTCACACTACGGCAACGAGAATAGCAAAGATGGTATTACATTTAAAGAAGCTTTAAGTTTTATTGAACGTTTCTAAATATAATTGATTACTCGTCAAAATCACCTTCCACAAGTTATCAGTGTTTAGTAAGTTATCCACTCAATAATCAAACGGCACGCAGTTCTCCATTAGAGGAAATCGCAAACAGACCAATCCGCTTTACCCGACCTCCCCTACCACCCCTCGCCCACTTTACCCACTTCACCCCAAAGCCTAGCGCGCATGAATTCCAAAAAAACTGGTAAATTTTCCTCCCTACGTTTTGCTCCTACTCAATCAGTTAAAAGTCAGTGGTGGAAATTTAGAACCTCATGGATTAAATAGTCTTGCGTTGTTTTCGGGGGTTGTTGTTTAGGAAGTTTATTTGTACATAAACATCTTAATTTCTAAACAACATCCCCCGAAAACAAACACGTTTTCCATGTTTAGCTTTCGTCATCTGTACCAGGGGTTATAACTTCAGAATTCGGTCTCGGCACCCTAACCTAGCTAGACAGTCGAAAGATATAGATAAAATTGAAAGAAATAGGTAGGTACAATGATGCTTGTTACGTAGATAGGCACAAAAATATAAACATCCACAATATGAAGCTAAGTTTTTTATTTATTCATTGAAATACTCAATTAAAACAATAACAGCTACCTATAGCCAATGTGATAGGTTGAGTTTTGTGATCTCCACATGTTTTTCAAAGCGTTTGAGTGTTTATTTCGTACCCACCAATCCTTAAGTTAAGGTTTCGGATCGGAGTATGGTACAGAGGATCGCCTTACGGTGTCCCTATGTACTGTCTACGGCGCAGCAGGGCGTTTGGGAACCTCTAATCTTTACTAATATATAACACTAAAATTAAAAGTTTTGAATCATCCAAGACATTCGATTGATTATAACTTTTAATCGGCTGAACAGATTTTCATGACACATGGCTAAGAACACTCGGGATAAAATTATCTATGACACAAAAAAAAAACTAAAATCGGTTCATCTGTTTTGGAGCTACGATACCACAGACAAATACACAGATAGACACGTACGTTAAACTTATAAACACCCCTCTCTTTTTGCGTCGGGGGTTAATAAAGAGGAAAGATTTGATTGTTTGTTTGTCTGCATTGAATAGGCTCCGAAACTAGTGATTTGAAAAATTTTTCACCATTAGAAAGCTTATGTCCATTATGTTCATCGGGGTTAGAAAAAATTAACCCCGATGGACATAATCTACATAATTTTCCCGAATTTCCACGGGAACGAAGTTCCGGGCGGAATGCTAGTATTTAATAACTTTGTTGTGTCTCTGGAGTACAATTATTATTGACTTTTCCGTTCGGGACTTCGTTCTCACGGGAATTCGGGAAAATAATGTAGCCTATGTTCATCAGGGATAAATGTAGGATTCTAATGGTGAAATAATTTTCAAAAATCTGCTTTTCCTTACAAAAGTTCAATACCAACTGAATCAAAATGTATGGAAAACTAAATATTTTTATTTTTTAGTTAGGAAAGTTGGTCCCATAGAAAAAGTATTTCGTAATCATGGGTAGATTCATCACTCAAGTTTTGTCGAATATTTTCTATTTCACCCTGTTGAGTCTGGCCCACGCAAGCTGTCTATTCGTCCTCTGTGTAATACACTAAGTAGGTATACACTGAATAAATGGTGTTAGAAAAGGAAAATATCAAATCAAATTAGTACAAAATAAAATTCGTCATCTGAAACACTAAGGCCAGTGTTCACCAAATATTTACCCACGATTAGCAGCTGACCAGAGATTTGACAATGTCATTTTCATATATTTTTTTTGAAATTTTGTCTGATTAGCTTCTAAACGCGGTTTAACCGTTGGTTATATTTTTGGTAAACACAGGCCTAAGTATGACACTGAATAAACGGAATAGTATAACTCCGTTTATTCAGTGTCATACTCAGTGTTTTCCGAGGACGAATTTTTAAATTGCCGCCGTTTCTCGTTGACAACTTTCGTTGGCCAGACTCTATGTAGATAAATTAGTACAACCAGTACTTTAGTTATGACAGGCCTTGGATCTATTCCGCGCCGGCCGCGACACGGTTACTGTTTGACTCATGTCATGACGTCATCACACATGCATTCAAAGATACGCAATCGCCATTATCCTCTTTAATGCGCGTACAGTGTAGTGTCAATCACAAATACACACAAATCACAAATAGCAACAGATGATGAGCGGTGATAGCCCAGTTGGTAATGAGCCAGACTTGTAATCCTAAGGTTGCGGGTTCAAATCTTGGTGCAGGCCTGTACCACTAAATTCGTCTTTTCGGATTTATGTACGAATTTATAACTATCACTTGCTCAACGGAAAAGGAAAACATCGTGACGACACCCGCCCGTCCATGAAAATTCATTTTCGAAGGACGAGCGGTCCACCAACCCGCATTGGGCCAGCGTGGTGGACTATGGCCTACATCCCCTTCGTGTTTCGAAGGGAGACCCATGCCCCTCGGCGGGGACGTATATGGGCTGGTAAGATGAACAGATGATTATTGTTTTTGTTATCCTGCATCAACTTGTATAGGTAACTTTAAACTGTCCTAGCACCGAACCACTGACTTTTATAACACAGGATATCCTAACATAACAGTCAGGGAATATATTTTGTCATTTTGTCCCTAACAAGCCATTTCTCTGCATAGAGATTGTTCGTTTCAATAATGTAATGAAACAGTTTTAAGAGGCTTAACAAATAAAAAAATATTTATTTATTAAATATTTCACCCCTTAATGGGGTGAAATTTAACAAACTTTCCCCAAGAAACGTATGTATTCCTCAGACGCAAAAAAATGGCATGTATAAGAAATTCTTTAAAAAAAATTCGACCTTGCTAACTAATTTAAAGTCACCGTATCCCTGTTTTTCAAAAAATACAACAATTGAAAATCCCTATGTCAACAATGTTGAAGCAAACAATTTCATAGGTAAATGCGGTGATAGCACAGTTGGTAATGATATAGACTTGAAAACTTGAATAAACATATGTTATTACTTCCTTGTAAAAACTTGAATAAACATATGTCTAAAGTGAAAACTTTAATATACATATGTTACTTCCTTGTGAAAACTTGAATAAACATATGTCTAAAGTGAAAACTTGAAAAACTTGAATAAACATATGTCTAAAGTGAAAACTTTAATAAACATTAAACATATGTTACTTCCTTGCGGTCTACTCTCCCTCCGTCTAACGAATTTTCGATCAGGTCACGTGTCCTGACGCGAGTTAACATTTTTACCAATCCCAAAAAGTGCACAACAAAGAGTTTTCACTCTCCCTCCGTCTTACGAATTTTCGATAAGGGTCACGTGTCCTGACGCGAGTTTAACATTTTTTACCCATACTTCAAAGTGCACAACGACGCTAAAGAAGTTTTCACTTCAAAAACCAATTTTGTTATTAAAAACAATTGTAAGGTTTCGTTATATATTTTAGCAATTTTTGCACTTTTTAAAAATATTTTTAAATGTTTAACTTAAATTAAATAGTTCGATGAATGACTTTTTCCGGTACAACTAATGACAGACAAAACAGTAGCAAAGTTTAGTGGCTAACTTCATACGAAATTCAAAAAGGGAAGGGGAGTTTGACTGATGGGGACATTCGTTGCCTGGCAGTTGAGGAGAGTAGTCGTGTCCTTAGAAAGTGTAGTTTACGGAAGTGTCGTTAAAATAGTGAGATCTAAAATATAATTAAATTGTACATTACCATGAATTGGAAATATACGTTTACAAGAGGACTGGTGTTTCCTTTGGATTGATGCACGTATTACACAATAATAACAGCGTTGTACATTGCAGGTAGCGCCAAAGAAGGGAAATAAAGAAAACTTCTTAACGTGACGTTTCCGAGAAAAAATAACTACTTATAGCCGATCGTAGTTATGTGTAGATTCCAACATTTAAGTATTTGCTAAGCTTACACCCTGCTTGTTGTAATTTGAACAATGATTAGTCATTGAGTGTTGCAAGCTTTCCCATAATGATTCACGATTTAGCAGAACTCAGACTAGATGACAAGACATGGCTCCGTCATCACGGTACATGGTAAGTTGTATGACTTTTATTAGACAAGCAACCATTTATTATTATAAGATGGGTTAACTCTTGACCTCTATCTTTACCATAAAGGTCAAAGATGAGGTCGACGATGGAGCGAGTTAACCGAGAAAATGTCTATAAAGGCACTGGTACTCCCACGCACCGACGGAACACGGCAAGCTGTTTGGCGTCGGACTTCGATCGGAGGGTGGTCGCTAACCAGATGGCCCTTTACAGGAGCCTACTACCACACCGCATGAGATCATAGAACGCCACCTCAGATTCAGAAAAAAATGAAGTTTCGTTGCCTGGGATGGATTACTAGGAGGCAAGTCTCATTTGTTTTTCCTTAGTCGCCACTTACGACACCCACGGAAAGAGATAGGGTGGTGTTATTCTCGACCGAGTTATTCAGATATAGCTCCAGAGTTATTCAGATTTTAATTGAATTAAAATTAGAAGTAAGGCAATTTATATGATTGACTTAAAAAGAGCGACCCTCGGAGTTTCTTGCCTATTCTTCTCCTGAGGAAGACTGCACCTTTGCAAAATAGGTGCAAAGTCAAAAGTGCTAATATAATTCACTATTTTGCTGATGTAAATATATATATTGCCGTTACTCCGGTCAATTTAGACATTCGAAGTTACATAAAGTCCCAACAAGCTGAATTTCTGTGAAGTTGTTCAAAACATAATTATAAACAATGTCTAGAAGTTCCCCATCATTCCCCTGTAAGGAAAAAAATTAATTCAAGGTCAAAGGTCAAAAAAATGAGACAAAAATGTAGATCATAAAATTATCTATAAATTATCTATAAAAAATGTATTTATGATAAAACTTAACGGTAAGTTTGCTGAAAATCGCGAAAAACTCATTTTTTTGGGGAACTTCTAAACATTGTTTATAATTATGTTTCGAACAACTTCACAGAAATTCAGCTTGTTGGGACTTTATGTAACTTCACTCTCATGTTTTGGTTTAAATTGACCGGATTACGTGTTCAAGAAAGATTTTATATGTTCAATCAAATAAACACTTTTGAGTTTGAGTTTGAGATACATAGTACAAACAAATAACAACTTTATAGCTTTGTTTGTCTATTTTTGACCCCCGACGAAAAAAAAGGGGTGTTATAATTTCAAATGCAACGAATAAGAGACAACAGCCAAAAGCCTTGGCCCCGATTCTGTAACTTCAGTTGTGTGTCGATGGAATGGAGGCCATTTTATATAGTCAGGTGGCGAAATTGTGAACTACTTAATTTTCATATACTTGCTGTAATCCTCTTCTTGGGTTCTTGGATGTAATCCACCCTGACCAGCAGTGCCACCGCCAACCGAACGTAAAATTGCAAACTACCTAGCAACTGAAAATTATGTTGGCGGTAGCGCCACCAGTCAAGGCAGCCGTCAGTAGATGTATGAAATTTAGATATTTCTCAATTTCGCCACCTGAACGGATAAAATGGCAACTATTCCATCGACACACAATTGAAGTTACAGAATCGGGGCCCTGGTGTCAAGTGAAGCTTCCTTTTGAGATTGAAATTCGCAAAAAAAAAAGTATTTACTCTTCCATACTATGGCTGATCGCGCACGTTTGGTATGGAGACTACGGTGAGGCGACAATATGTTTTTTTTTATAAATGTGTTCCCTAGGGAATGTTGTTCAGTTTAGTTCTGGAGCCTGTATGTATAATGTGGCAATCGATTTTTTTTACTTAGATTACAAGTAGTATAGTAATGTGAGAAATCTGTGATCTCTATTAGTCTGAATAAGTAACTAAATAACTATTATTTCTGTATTCCTATGAGTGTAATAAAGACTTTTGACGAGAAAAAAAAAGAAAAAAATTTGACGAAGATTACATAATAGTTACAATACAATAATACAATACAATATGTATTGTATTATTGTATTGTAACTATTATGTAATCTTCGTCAAATTTATAAAAGTTTATTCCTATAGTGCCACGTCCTTACAGGACGTCATATATGTTCTATTAATTTATAAGTACAAACTCTTTTACTCATATGATATGCTATTTATAAATAAAGAATAAAAAAATTTAAATAAAGCATCACTAGTGTCACCTTCCTTGTAAAAAATCTTCCAACCATCAAAATATTCGGAACCGGAAGCACTCGGCCGGCGCGTGCGCACGTCACCGGAAGCAAGTCTCGAGAGGTCATGGACCTCAATCCATTGCTAAAATGGCGCCTCTCCTAACTTACACAACGGTCACGTAGTCGTAAAACAATAATAAGTTAATTGTTGTGTTAATTTCTGTAGTTGAAGTTGAATTACTGTAAAATCCAAAATTTTGTCCCAGCATTTATTGCTTGATATGACTTTTAAACTGCTGAACCAATTTTAATTAAATTTAGCTAATAACGATCTAGATTACGCCAGCTTTCAAATTTAAAAAACCGCATTGAAATCGGTCTATTTGTTTAGGAGCTACGATGCTACAGACAGACACACAGATACACAGACATACAGATACACACGTCAAACTAACACCTTTTTTGTCAGGGGTTAAAAAGCAGCTGTTGGATTTTGATAACAATATGACAGGCAAATTATGAAAATCGTCCAAATTACAAATCTCGCCTCCATTTTACATAAACGAGTCATTTAGAAATATAAAAACAATTAATACATGGTCCAAAAGACCTATATAAACTACTAGCTTTCCGCCCGGGACTTCGTTCCCGTGGAAATTTGGGAAAATTATGTAATTATGTAATTATGTTATTCAAGGGTGTCAGCTGCTTTCATACCAAATTTTACCAAAATCAGTTCAGCCGTTCTCGAGTTATAAGTGTACGAACAAACCCGAATTTGTTTTATAAATTAAGATTTTCTGTTGGCGATTATTATTATTATTTAAAGAGTTCGAAGGGTTGGGGTCAAGCTTGTACGCAGGCCCCCGTGTCACTGCGACCTTGCCAGATCTATTGTAACAGTACCCTTCTATATCACAGTACATCCTGGAGTCCTATGCCAACCGCGAATCTGGCTATGTCCTTAGCGGGCACATCCTTAATGTCTTGGTAGGACAAGTTGTGGCCTCCAAGGTACCGATTCCTGCTGCAGTGCAGTGCGCTGCAGTCACAGGTTACATGAAGCGACGTTTCGTCAGCTTCATGGCAGAATCTACACAACTTGGTCTCGGTGAGGCCCATGTTGTGCAGATGTTTATTTAGTTTGTTGTGGCCAGTTAGAATCCTAGTAAGAATTCGAACGTAGCCTTTGTTCATCAAGCGTACTGTCTTTCTCATCGAAGCCCTTGATGAGTAATTTAGCTTGCACCTGTCCCGGGGTCTGAGCCCAAAGCTTATTGCTTTCGCTGTGCCCCCAGTGTCTAAGTGTAAGCTTGATTGCGCACGAGGGAATGCCACAGACGGGTTCAGGTCCCATGGTTGCACTCTCTGCGCCGGCTTTGGCCAGACAATCGGCCGCCTCATTACCCGCGATACCACTGTGGCCCGGCACCCATCCAAGGGTGACTTGGTTGTTTGTGCCAAGCCTGTTAAGTATCGCAATGCACTCTTTTATTAGTTTGGAGTTAATTATGTTCGCCTTAAGGGCTAACAGAGCGGCCTGGCTATCGGAGAAGATGAAGATTCTCCTACCAGAGTACGCTCTCTCTATGTTTTCGTAGGCACAGCCGATGATTGCGAAAATCTCGGCTTGGAACACGGTGGAATATGGCCCAAGATTAGCAAATTTCTTGGCCGTGGGGCGACCTCCAACGAAGCCCGCTCCGGCCACCCCGTCCTTTTTGGACCCATCCGTGAACCAGACGATGTCATTGGTTTTGACATCACCAGGAGCCCCTACCTCCCAGTCAGATCTATCTGCAATTAGAACTTTGTATAGCTTGGTAAAGTTATATTCCTTGGTCATTGCATCTGAGGGCATGCCAATAATAGGAAATTTCATGAGATCATCATAGGCGTTTCTCATGAAAGACGATTTCCATCTCGTCCGGCCTGCTGTTTTAGCGCGTATGAGTGTCATTTTCGCCTCCATCTGTACTTGGATATGCAATGGAGTCAAGTTGAGCAGCGCCTCCATTGCCATCGTCGGAGTGGACGAAAGAGCACCTGTTGCGATAAGGCAGGCAAGTCTCTGAATTTTATTAAGTAAGGTGATATAGGTAGACTGAAGGGTTTTCCTGTGCCAGGCTATACAACCGTAGGTGACCACTGGTCTGACTACAGTGGTGTAAAGCCAAAGCACTACTTTAGGGCTAAGGCCCCAGCGTAACCCAGCCAGTCTGCTGCTCGCACCCAGTGCTATTTTAGCTTTCCTTACAATATGAGTTACATGCTTGTTCCAAGTGAGTCTGTTATCTAGGATGATACCGAGATATTTGGCCTCCTTGGAAAAGCAGATGGGGGTACCAAAAAGGGAAGGAGGCGTTAGGGCTTCAAGTTTCCTTTTCTTGGTAAATGGCACTATGATGGTTTTACCCGCATTGACTGACAATTGGTTCTCAGTACACCAATCCTCTACAATGTATAGTGCCCTTTGCATTAGGTTAGAGACAGTGCTGGGGCATTTTCCCACAATCACTATCGCTAAATCGTCTGCGTAACCATGAGTCTCCAAGCGAGCTTCATTTAGTTCGCATATCAAGTCGTCAACAACTAGGGACCACTCGAGGGGTGAGAGCACTCCTCCCTGAGGGCAGCCTCTGGTAATTTTGAACCATAGGGTGGTGTCCAGTAGGCTAGTTGACGCTATCCTATTCCGCAGCATGTTGTTTACCCATCTAGTGATGGTGTTCTCAATGTTGCGGCTGTGCATACTGCGCACTATGATATCGGTTGGCGTGTTGTCAAACGCCCCTTCGATATCGAGAAAAGCACACAGAGCTATTTCCTTGTCTTCTATGGCTTTCTCCAAAGTGTCTACCAGGTCAGAAAGTGCCGTTTCAGTGGACTTTCCTTTTTGGTAGGCATGTTGCCTTACATGCAGAGGTTTGGGCCCTAGGTGGGCCTCTCTGATGTAAGAGTCAATCACCTTCTCCATAGTTTTGAGTAAGAAGGACATGAGACTAATAGGTCTGTAGGATTTGGGCTGGGATTTATCCTTATCCCCTCCTTTGGGTATAAAAGTGACCCTGACCTTAGTCCACGCTGACGGTATGTAGCCCCATGCGAGGCTGGCTCTATAAATTTTTATCAGAGTCGGAAGTATCACCTCTTCCCCTTTTTGAAGTAATGCGGGGAAGATGCCATCTAGACCGCCCGATTTGAATGGCTTAAAGCTGTTGATAGCCCATTTCACTCGGGCGGGCCTTATGATACTTGAGGCAAGTTTCCAGTCCTCTACCTTTGGCCTTTTGGCTTGAGGTGTCCGGGCCTGGAGTTTGCCTCCATCTTGAATGCAGACCGAGTCGGGGAAGTGCACTTCGGCAAGGCGCCTTAATGTTTCTTCCGGTGACTTCGTGTAGGACCCATCTGCCTTCTTTAAAAGGCATAGATGGGAGTCAGGGGCTTTTGATAGGATCTTGTGGATCCGTGATGCCTGCGCAGTGCTTGCGATCTCTTCGCAGAATTTGCGCCAGGATTTCCTTCTAGCCTTCCTGACTTCTTTGTTAGCGATTACCAAGATCGATAATAATCCTGGAATTTATGGGATTGACATGGATTGACCAAGTGACTTTTCTACTGTGTCTGTCATTATCGATAGGTTGTAAATAAAGTTTCTTTACCGCTAGGTTGTTAGCCTTTACCAACAAAATAACGTAACCGTTTTTCTATATACAATACACTCACGCTAAGGGATTATTTCATTCATTCGGGGTGGGCAGAACATCATGTAGTTATTATTATTTATTTTATTTATTGAAAACTATCCAAACTTTACAATAATTTTATAATTCCGCCCGGGGCTTCGTACCCATTGGAATTCGGAAAAATTATGTAGCCTATGTCCATTGGGGATAATGTAACTTTCTAATGGTGAAAGAATTTTTCAAATCGGTCCAGTAGTTTCGGAGCCTATTCAATGCAAACAAACTAACAATCAAATCTTTCCTCTTTATAATATGTATTGAATAGATAGATATAGACTAGCATTCCACCCGGGGCTTCGTACCCGTGGGAATTCGGGAAAATTATATAGCCTATGTCCATCGGGGATAATGTAGCTTTCTAATTGTGAAAGAATTTTTCAAATCGGTCCAGTAGCTTCGGAGCCTATTCAATGCAAACAAACAAACAATCAAATCTTTCCTCTTTATAATATGTATAGATTATACAGATCTATATATAGATAGAAGATATAGGCCTACAAAACCGCAAGACAGTTTGACTGCGGGGTCAGCGAGTCCACTTACAATCTACTGTATTGTAAAATTATTTTGGTTACAAATTCAGAAAATAATTCTTTAACATGGCTTTAAATTTTAAGTTTAGGTGCGTTTCTTATCTCCTCAGGTAAGCTATTAAACAAGTAAGGATGACGTTCTAGAAACATTTGACGCCTTATTTGACATCTGATACAATAAGAGTATATACACAATACACATACAGGGTGTAAATGTCTTTTACACTTAGCAAAACTGAAAGCCTGGACTCAGACAATCATTCTGAATGATTTTCCACTGGAATTTTTCTCCGGAAAATTTTTTTTTTCATGTTTTTTATATTTTCTGCATACATTTTTTATTATTTAATCGAATACACTCCATTTTTCAATAAAAAACAATCATAACAACGTAAAACACGAAAACCAGCAATGTACATCGCACTCCGATAGCAGCGCGGCGCGGGGGGACAGCGCGCGTGGCGCAGTTTCACGATACGTTGCGTAGCGCCAAAGTAGGTGTAAACAATGAAAACTCCTTAACATGGCGTTTCCGGGAAAAAATAATTACTTGTAGCTGATGATAATTATGGGTAGATTCCACCATTTAAGTATTTGCTAAGCTGTCTTTTACACCCTGTATAGTAGTGATATCAGCCTTTCATCTACAGTACAGCAAAACCTTCGTATCCCACTATAACTGGCCTGAGATGATTTGACAGCTGGCACATTCTCAGTTTTTCTTTCACTCCCAATCCAACATGGCAAGAGTATTGTTTCATTAGAATTAAATTAAACCGTTTAGCCAATCATATTCAATGTTCTCGCCTAGTAATTGATATTTGTCCCACACAAATAGGTCAACAGTATCCCAGCTAGGTCAAAGGTGAATAACCTAGACACTAGGCGGTAAAGAACTAGGTATTTACTTTATAAATACCTAGGCACAGAAAATAGGTCATTGAGTTTGTTCGAGTTTCATTTTACTATATTCAGGTCCGTATTATAGACCGCGACTCAGACTCTGATCTATACTAAGTAGCAGTAGTCTTCGTCATTTTAATAATGAGAGAAAATGAAAAAAAAATTAAAAATATTTATTTCACATAATTTATAACATAATATATAGATTGGGTTGATGCCTCCTTTTAAGCTTGATAAAGCCTGTGGAAGGAGACAACGCTCCTCCATGGACATAGTGAATTTATGGTTAACTTGTTATAGAAATTTACATATCTCTTGCTCTGTAAGTACTCACTTACTTCCCTGAATGCCGGGGTGTATGGATATCATTACAGCATAGGTTTCAAAACCTACCATGTAATAACATTACAGCATAGGTTTTGGAATTTGAAAAAAGAACTGTCATACTCAATACTGCAAGAAGAATATTTTTAAAAAGTTACTTTTTTTTCTCGGTATCGATTATTTACTCGAATCGGAATCAAGACAATTTGTATAAGAATTTATGAAGACTTTATTTTTAATATCGAACTATTTGTTTCGTAGTCACATCGTATGTTAGTTGAAATCGATTTAAAAATCAAACTGGCCAGTACGATTTGACGCGCTTGCGTGCCATAAAATCGTGAAGAGTAAAAAAGGCAGTCGACTAGCTAGGCGCGAAATTTTAATTAAATACACATTTCTCTTTAATAAATGTTCATAGAAACCTGCTTTCTTGTTTTTTTACTTACCTCACAATCGATATGTAAAGCAGAGTGTTTATCTCGGGTGTAAGCATCAATTGCATACTCGGGCTAATTATCGTATGCAATTGATGTCATACAGCCCTTGGTTAACAATCTACTATTAATGATATAATTTTCTTTATAAAAAGGAAACAAAGATTCTTAATTACCTACTTAACTAATAAAAAAGAACAAAATAAGAAATAAAACCAAAATCTCAAAAACAGAACCAAGAGTGCATGTGCTCATATCGAATGCATGTGTGTGTGTGAGTGTGTGTGTGTGTGTGTGTGTGTGTGTGTGTGTATGTGCGCGCGTGCGTGCGCAAGTGTGTGTTGCATCCATAGTATACCCACCCACTACTATATATGAAAGAGACAATCAATACTTAAATATAGATCAAGGCTTGAGTCTCCTTCTGTAATACGGGTCTTAGAGATATCTTTTAGCAAACTTTGTTGTTTACTTGTACTTGAACTTTCTGGTCAAACGATAATATAGGTTAAGCGACGTCCTATGTCCTAGTGAAGATCGTTTCAGTGCTTCGTAGGGTACGCTAAGACGTAAGTCACTCCTGCCTGTAGTTGTAATATCGTATAGTGACAATGTTTTACTAGAACCACCCCATCGCTTTCCTTGTGTATCGAGAAAATCCTACTTCCTACTAATATTATTTAATGCGAAAGTTTGTTTGGATGTATGGATGTTTGTTGCTCTTTCACGCTCAAATGGCTGTACCAACTTTGATAAAATTTGGTATGGAGGTAGCTTACACCCTAGATTAACACATAAGCTACATAATTTCCCCAAATTCTCACGGGAACGAAGTCCTGGGCGGAAAGCTAGTCTATAATATTTATAATTCCATTCATTCGCAAGTCTTCTACACGTGCTAAAAAAAAGCTTTCCAATTACTTCCATCCCCAAGACGTTCTAGAAAAGCGTCTGTCGTGAGTTTGCTACAGAATAAAGCACAGCAAGACAACTTCACTCTTGTGGCAAAGGAATTAGATTGCTTTTGTTTAGGTAGTTCTGCTTTTGGCTGTACGATCACAAACAAGGCCTGTAATAAGGTCGGTCGGCTGGCCGGCGCCGGGCGACGTCCCTATCTCAGCCTAACGTTATCTACCTACGTTTGTTTACCTACTCGTTTCTCTGTAGGCAGGAATAGGCAAAAATAACAGATAAGTTTTTATTTTGATTTATTAGGCGTATCGGAGGTATAACTGTCGACTCACGGATCGGAAATATTCTGAACCTCTACCAACAAATAAGTACCCACCTAGCTATAAGGCAAACATTCTTTTTATCCTTTTTACATGAGGTAACCTTTAATTATTTTGTCACCGTAGCTTGTCGATGTAGCACATTTTTTTTTATTACGAGAAGGGTTAACTCTTGACCTCAATCTTGACCAAGGTCATAGATGAGGTCGACGGTGGAGCGAGTTAATCCAGAAAATGCTTATTTAGGCACTGGTACTCCCATGCATCGACGGAAACTGTTTCCGCAAACTGTTTGGCATCGGACTTCGGTAGGAGGGTGATCGCAAACCAGTCAGCGCTTTACAGAGCTTACCACACAGCATGAGACCATAGGATTTCACCTCAGATTCAGAGCAAATTGAGGTGCCGTTGCCTAGGATTGATTGATAGGAGGCAGGTCTCATTGAGTTTCCTTAGTCGCCTCTTACGACACCCACAGAAAGAGATGGGGTGGTGTTATTCCGAACCGATCACCACTCGGCTGATTTTTTCTAACATATACGTATTTTAAACTCGTGTTGTTATTTAACTTACGAGCTTGTTATATTTTTGGGCTAAAGAAATTAAATTAACGATGTCTATGTCTAATTTAGCTAGCAAAACTTAAAGAGGTATTCCTCCTAATGAAACTGAACAACTTTTCCCAAAGAAACTACCTACATGAAATTCTAAAAACATCGGCCTTCTTTATAAAGTCATTATATACCTATTGATGGTACATGTTGTATCGCTAAATTTCGACCAATTTTGATTAAATTTACTATGGAGGAGCTGACACCCAGGAATAACAGATACTCTAAATAATTTTCTCAAATTCCCACGGGAACGAAGACCCGGGCGGAAAGCTAGTAATAAATATTTTTTTCATATTTTTCATTCAAAAGTACAATTAGGTTACCTGATTTTATAAATACTGAGCGTGTTGTCAACGTGATGATTCTGTGACGATTTCAATGAAACGGCTGCCAAATGGCTAATTATAAACTTACAAATATAATCGCAAAAATCACTGTCTGGACTATAAATATATTTGCAATGAGCTGTAAGCCAATTTTCCTATTGGAGAATTTATTTGATGACAAGAAGACAAAATAAACACTATCTGTTATATGTTTGAGGTATGTATACAGGGCTTTAGGTAAATCTCTTTCAACCTCTCGGGTGCTAACTCAGTCCATGAAACTGAACAACTTTCCCCAAGGAACATAGGTCAAAATACGAAAAAAAAAATATCTCCCATACAAAATGAGCTATAAATTTGTGTGTGGTTGTGGCATCGTAGCTCTTAAACGAATTGGCCGATTTCGATGCAATTATTTTGCAAGCTCACGTACCTAATCGAGTCGGCTCTTAGCTATACAGGGCTTTAGGTATCTTTCAACCTCTCGGGTGGTTATTCAGTCCATGAAACTGAACAAGTTTCCCAAGGAAACTTTCATGGACTGAGTTCCTATACAAACTTCATCAGCATTAGCGCATTTTGTATGGGAGATCAAAATTTATTTTTCTTATTTTGACCTATGTTCCTTGGGGAAGTTGTTCACTTTCATGGACTGATTAACCACCCGAGAGGTTGAAGGAGAGATACCTAAAGCCCTGTATATTTGATCAAAATTGGTTCAGTCGAGTAAGAGTTGTACTGACATACTTAAAGACTGATGAATTTTTTTTTGGGAATACATAAATATGTCATAAGGGCCTTATGTATGTATTTCCGAAAAAAAGTATATCAGTTATCGAGCACCCATAGTACATAGTACAAGGCTTACTGTTTGGGGTAACATGGCACTGCGTGAGTTGTTCCCACATTTTTTTTATGTAATACTTTTCAAATGAGCGCTTATACACGGTGATAAAAAACCTCCCAGCTATATTCTAAATCCTGAACCAGTATCACTCAAAGAACACATTTATGAAAAAAAAATTAAAAAAAATATTTTTACAATGGGAATAGTTCATTTTTTGCCTAAACGTAGACATTACTCCTACACCAGGCACGTGAGGGGTGCGGGTAGCGCTCGGGGGGTGCATTTCTACGTTTAGGAGAAAAAAATTCCGACCGAGAAAAAATTAAAATATAATAAAAACCAAAAAAAAAGTGTTCTGTAAGTGATACTGGTTCAGGATTTTGAATATGGCTAGGAGGTTTTTTCACCCTATATGTAATAAATTTTTCACAAAATACTAGGTCTAAAAGAGATAAAGGCCCGGCAATGAGGTGTTGTAGAGTGGCAAGGAGTTACATTGGCTCACTTACACGGAGAAAGTTCACTTTCTTGCTGTCCCACTCTGATGTCGAAAAGTTCACTTAGTTACTGGAAGGGACACTTTATTTCTTATTATTTTAATCACAAATTGATACGAGCTTGAAGCGCTCACGTCACGTTTTCACAAATTTCAAGTAAAATAAAATTTATTGACTAGAATTGAAAATTCAGGTTTAGCACTTGCTCGTCTGAAAATTATAGCCCTCCATGTATCTCGAGTCGAGTATGCTATTATACCTTCTCAAACAGACCTCTTTTGTATGAAAAATCGTGTTGATATGTGTATTAATACTATGTATGGGAAATATGGGAGCTTGTCACAATTATCACGTCATTTCCAGTCTCCGTACATCTATGTGACTCTATAATTGTGCAAAAGTCGTGTGACGGTTTTCCCTACAGCTAATGTATTGTCACTTTCTGCCCTTTGTCCATTGCTTCGTTAAGCCTCTGTTATACTACTAATTAAATGTTTATTGCTGTAAGAAGCTCCAATTAGGTTTCACTATGCGTGTCTTGCTTCTTAAGTTTATGTTCAATTTTGTTTTGGAGGTTAATTTATATGTCAGCTAAAATGTTAGTTGGAATATGAATATCCTAGGCGTAAGTAATAGTTAGAAATTCTCAGTATGATAAAATCAAATTTAAAAATATTTAATTTTAGTGAACATATTACAAGCAGTTTACTGTTTCTAGTGTTTTCGTTTTTTACTGTGACTTTAAATAACTTAAAAATAACTTTAAATAAAAACGACTTTAAAATAAGGATGTGGGTTTACTTACTAAATTGACTAATTATAAATTCTTAAAAGTGTTCTTTGAGTGATACTGGTTCAGGATTTTGAATATAGATAGGAGGTTCTTTTTCACCCAGTAAATTAACTTTTACTGAAAAACGAGTGTGTGAAGTGAATACCTGTTAGATAACAATTATTAGAACACAATCCTAAAACTAAAGAAAAAATTGCTCAATAAGATTCAATCGAATAAAGAATAGTTCATCTGGACCCCGATGTCAAAGTATTGGCAAGGTGCAAAGCGGGTGGAGGGAGTAGCCTAAACGAACACAGCGCTCGCTACGGCAAAAATTGACATTATTGTCGCTGACTTGAGCTGTCAAATCCATATTGCAATAAACATTTTCTAATCGTTTTTGAGATAAATTTAATATGGTTCTAGTAAGATGTGTTGTTGTGAATGTATTCTCTAATATAGTAAAATACCACAAGATTTAATTTATTTTTTTCACAATATTTACTTACTTCTCGCTTGACAACTGTGACAATATTGTCCATAATGGCCACCTATCACGTGGCGCCGTCGTCGCGCTTAAGTATTTGGAATATGGGGTGATTTTAAATCAGTTAGCGAAACTGCGAAACTCTACGGGGTAAAACTTCCCATGAAACTGAACAACTTTTCCTAAAGAAACTTCATTAAATTGCCAAACAAAACCAGATAATCGCACAAAATGTATGGACAGGTGCTTTTATATTTCGACCCATACTTTATATTTCCTTGGGGAAACTTTTTCAGTTTCGTGAGCTGATTCACATCCTAAATTTTTCCTAACTAATATACACGGTGATGAAAAACTTCCTAGCTATATTCAAGATCCTGAACCAGTATCACTCAAAGAAAACATTTATGAAAAAATAAAATTGTTTTTAAATATTTTTTCAATGGGAATAGTTCACTTTTTGCCTAAGCGTAGATATTACTCCTACACCAGGCACGCGAGGGGTGCGGGTAGCGCTCGGGATGTGCACCCGAGTGGTGTCTACGTTTAGGAAAAAAAATCCTACCGAAAAAAAAAAAAAAAACAAAAGTATTCTGTAAGTGATACTGGTTCAGGATTTTGAATATAGCTAGGAGGTTTTTTTATCACAATGTAAAATCACCCAATATGTATAGAAAGATCTGCAGCTCAAGCAAGATGGCGACAAACTCTTGCAGCGCGCCACTCGGCTGACGCTGAAACTTCACTTTGATTGCGCGAGGGCACCGCGCAAAGGGTTGCTCGCCCTCTGGCGTTGTCAATGGTAACATTTTGACACAAGAACGCGGCGCATTACGTTCGCTATCATCATCGTACTCAAGCTGCAGTTAGTCTGAGAGCCTTTCAGATTTAACGCTGTAGGCAAAGATATCGGGGTACTAGAGCACAAAGGCCAGAACATCAGGGTAAATACATTCCCCAATTCATTGAAAATCCGTTCTTATCGCAACAGCACAGAGTCCACGTATGGGTAACTAAATGTGCGGCCCACTGTACCTACTTGTGTAGGAATAGCAATTTCTATAACCCAATGTGCTCTGATTAGATCAGTTCATACTGTTGTATTAAATAACTCGTGTTGACATGTTTATTTGTTTAGTTATACGAGAAAAATCGACGATCTGGTTAATTCTCTGCGTCGATAAATTAGTCGAGTAGGTCGCGTCGACTTGTCCACACCGATACAGTATAAAAACTTAAAAGTAGGACTCCTAAATTGTTACAACTCGATCAAAAGTGGAGACAGCAGTCATGTATGCCTTGAGATTTTGAATGAAACAGCGAAAAACTGTCACTGGTTTAAATATATATATATATATATATTTACATAAAATAGGTATTAAGTACCTAGTCCTTACAAATATTATAAATGCGAAAGTAATTCTGTCTGTTTGTCCGTCTTTGACGCCTAAACTACTGATTCGATTTTGATGAAATTTGGTACAGAGATAGATTAGAGCCTGGCACGGGACATAGGCTACATTTTATCCCACAGTTGGGCACGATATAACCTGTAGTCCACGCGGGCGGAGCTAGTTTGTTATAAATTGTAAACTACCATGAAATTTTAGTATTATAATTTTTAAAAAAAGCAAGTTTTAACAAGAAATTTTAATCAAGACAAGAGCACGGACATAATATCTGGGATGATGATAATAACACAACAAAAAAAATTTTTACAACAAGATTGACGTTGGTGCAATGAATATGGGGTTCTTTAAATTGGTTAACAACATTTTAGAGGAAGTCTCTCTCTATGAAACTCGAGTATGTAGGTAGCGAGTCCATCCAGGAGAAGCCTATTCACTCGCACTTTAAAAATTTTCGGGCTGTAAGAACTTGGAAATACTTTCCACTTCTTGGTAGTGCGCAATCCGAAATTCAAATTATTATACCTTGGCAATAAATCAGAAAATAGTACATTTAAACCAAGTGAAAACATCTGAAAATGAGATTCACATTGACAAGTATGCCATTCAGCCAAATAAAAAAAAATACTTAACTATATATTTTCACGTTTTAGCATAAATAAATGATAATCTACTGTTAAATTTAAATGATTTAGTGAAATTATATTTTTATTTACAAGTAGTTTAATATTTACACTTAATTTTAAATAAAAAATAAGATCTGATCTCTTTGCTGAAATTTAGAAAAAAAAAAACATTACGTACTAGTGCTTTATTTTTATTACTCCCGGGCTGGGTAATACATATCATTATGAACCTTCAAACAATGATATAAGACCCACTTTATGAGCAAATGTGTTGAAAAAAATTTATTTGTGTGCGTTCGGAAAATCGATGATTGCCAAGACACAAAAAGAAATTAGAAGTATTCTACATACTCTACTGAACAATGTCTGCCCACATATCGTCTTGTCGACGCCTTTAAACAATTGTTGGCACTGCTTCAAGTACAGCTACACTACACTAAATATTTACCTGGCCTCTTAAGATGTCGTCCAGCTACACGAGCAACCTTCAAAAACTGCTAATTTGGACTAAACTTTAATTTCTTTGAACCAGCATGGGTTCAAACATGGAGAAGAAATCTCGTAAAAGCAACAAAAAATCTTGTGTTATATGGGACAGCCAGGGAATATTGTAGTAGTTACGTTATTTTTAGTAATGTTAACCATGTATACGTAGCCATTACTAAAATTTAAGTAGGTTTTTTTTTTTTATAAGATGGGTTAACTCTTGACCTCAATCTTGACCATAAAGGTCAAAGATGAGGTTGACAATGGAGCGAGTTAACCCAGAAAAATGCCTATAAAGGCACTGGTACTCCCACGCACCGACGGAACACAGCAAGCTGTTTGGCGTCGGACTTCGGTAGGAGGGTGGTCGCGAACCAGACGGCCCTTTACAGAGCCTACCACACCGCATGAGACCATAGGACGACACCTCAGATTCAGAAAAAAATGAAGTGTCGTTGCCTGGGATGGATTACTAGGAGGCAGGTCTCATTTGTGTTTCCTTAGTCGTCTCTTACGACACCCACGGAAAGAGATGGGGTGGTGTTATTCTCAACCGATCACCACACGGTGCTAAGAAAATTATCGTTTAAGCAACAATTTCTATGATAACAATACGAAGTGATAATTTTTTCTGATAGTCTTGTAGTGCCACTATTTTTTCCTAAAATTATTTTACCATTTGGCGTTGTCCTTACATTGCGTCACACACAATTTTGACTTTGTGGACACCAATTTTCATATTTATTTAATTTATATTTTCACGTTATTTTTTGTGACTTTAAATTAGCCAGTGAAAATTAAGAATTTATTTTTTATTATTAACTCTTGACCTCAATCTTGACCATAAAGGTCAATGATGATTGAGCGAGTTAAGGCACTGGTACTCCCACGCACCGACGGAACATAGCAAGCTGTTTGGCGCCGGACTTCGGTAGGAGGGTGGTCGTGAACCAGACGGCCCTTTACAGAGCCTACCACACCGCATGAGACCATAGGCCGACACCTCAGATTCAGAAAAAAATTAAGTATCTTTGCCTGGAATGGATTACTAGGAGGCAGGTCTCATTTGTGTTTCCTTAGTCGCCTCTTACGACACCCACGGAAAGAGATGGGGTGGTGTTATTCTCAACCGATCACCACACGGCAAAATGTGAATTAGCCCATCAAACTGGAGAACTTTCTCCAAGGAGCATACGACGACATATGCAAAAAATAAATCCCATCTCGGGCGTTTAAACGACTTGTAGTGAATCGACATTAGCCAGGACCAATGACTCATCATGAGGCTGATCTCAACCGATCAGTGAGGTTAAGCAACGTACACAGAGGTAGGGAACCTGATGATCGACCAAAGTGGCAATTTATCACGAGCGTTTCCGTGCTTCGGAGGGCGCGTTAAGCTGTCAGTCCTGGCTATTGTCGATTGACTACAGTCGTTAAAACCAAGTCAGAGGCCATTGTGCGGTTTAATAACTCTGACACCAGGGTTAGCCAAGTTCGTCACATACTTTACTATACCTACACGATAAGAAGAAGGACCAATGTTGTCTTAAAATTCGAGCGTGCACAGAAACGCTCGAAATAAATTACTATTGTGGTCTTCATCAGCTCATATATACGTCCCCACTGCTGGAGCACGGGCCTTCCTCAATAACATGAGGGGTAAATGCCATATTCACCACGCTTGGCAGACGGATTGGCGAGGGTTTTGTGATAATTGCAGAGTTTTCCTTCTCTGTGTGCAGATGAACTTGCTTGCATATTTACCTTAGTCGCCTTGTACGACACCTCGGTAAGAAAGAGGGTGGTCCTATTCTACTCCGCCGGGGACTCATACGGCTAATTGTGGTCACCCATCAGGATCCCAGCGCCTACGTACGTTGCTTAATCTCTCTGATCGGTTGAGAACAAAGAGTTCTTTACAAAGACATAATCCAGAACAAAAACACTTTCCTAAAAAGTTGTTTACGCTGAGCCCCGCTGATGAAAGCAATATTCTCCCCGGCTATAACATTTTATTATTTAGCCCCTTTTATTACTCATAGGCTGTAATCAATAACGTGTTTCGTATCTGTATTGATATCTTTATCTGTGGTTATTTGTGTTGCCATGTATTTTATGAGGTCATCTAATTGTGTTATTTTTTCTTGCTACTTGATTGTTAGTTTGTGGCTATCCCTGACTTTGTTAAAACAGAATTAAGGCTTCTGTATAGAGTTTTATCTTACACTAGCTTCCCGCCCGGGCCGTCGTTCCCGTGGGAGTTAATAATAAGTTAAGGGCTCCATTAAATATTTAGTTTTCCAAACGGGGTCCATCGCCAAAAAAGTTTGAGAACCGCTGCCTTATGTCATAGAAAAACAAATACCTTGCTACGTAAAGAAGCGATGCATAAGTTTTGCACAGATTTACGATCGCTTTTTACTAGCGTTGTGACACAGAATAGTATGGTTTTTATTTAATTATACTAATATTTTAATTCTATGAAAGTTTAGATGTTTGGATGTTTGTTACTTTATCATAATTACGCAAAAACTACTACACAGATTTTGATCAAACATTGCAGGAATAAAGTAAAATAACACCATAATTATACACATATGAAATAATGTTCCCAAACGAAGTCTCAGTCTTAAAACTAGTTAGTATTTAAATTGAATGTACAATTCATTTCAAATATCCGCATATTCCGCATTCTCTTCACAAATACATATTCGCGCATCCGGTGGCGATCGCCTCGGCTTCAAATGTCAGGTCCGTCGTTAAACTATAACAGAACCACCACGTCAATTCAAGGAGGAGTGAAGAGGTAATTAGTATGGAGGTGGTATCTTATTCATAAAAGTAAATTTTATCGTCACCATCAGCCTGTGTCAGTCAACTGCTGGATATAGACCTCTCCTATGGCACATCACTGAGCTCAGTCTTCAGCTCTCCTCCTCCAACCACTGCCCGCTATTTCGTCACCCCACCTAGTTACAGGGCGCCCTACGCTACGTTTGCCCATTCGCGGTCTAAATTCTAGACCTCGTCTGCCCCAACAGCCATAGGTTCTACGACAGATATTATGACCAGCCTACTGCCACTTAAGATTGCTAATTTTCCGAGCTATGTCGGTGATTTTGGTTTAAATAAATGTCACAACACTTGAAAAATACTTACCTTCGCTTCAAAAGTCCGCTTCTTAAAAATTTCCATGCCTAAACTTTCTTCTTTCTTTCCATGTTAATTTATAAAAATCTTATTTTTTCCACAAACCCTTACGCATTCATTGCCACACTCAAACATACACGCACACACACACACACACACACACACACACGCACACACACACTCTTACACATGCACATACACACACACACAAACACATTTTATTTACCCACAGAGACGCGTTTCTTTGTGTTAGTTTGTAATTTATTTGTTATAAGTATGTATCATCCCGGTTATGACTGAAAATCAGCGCTGCATTTATGTAGCTTTATGCTGAGTCAGCACCGATTGATAGGCACAATGTAAACAACACCATGTGATTATTTGACTGTGCTATGTAAATTTATATTTTTGTTTCTGTTATTTTTAAGTTTATGTTTAGTTTGTATTTCTGGTGTCATTGTGTCTATTAATAAAGATTTATCTTATCTTATCTTATCTTAAATAAAAAAGTGTAATAACTTGAAATTGGTAAAAAAGTGTATCAATTAAAGACGAAACAAAAGCATCCATAATAATAATCTAAATTTAAGCGCTTGTAGACTAGTGGCGCTCACTTATCTCAATGTGTCGTTCTGTGGCATCATAGCTTCTAAACGAATGTACGAATTATTATCCGACACATTAATTTGTTATGGATCTTCTTCTTATCGAGTCGGTCATATGGCTGAATTTCAAATTTTACTAGACCACGCGCACAGCGTTATTTGTGGCATTGTACAGGTCTTCACGAGTACAGGTGATCGGACTCGCTTGACATGACATGATATGTGCCATTGTCTGAGGGGAGAAACCACATTCGCAATTATTTTCTGTACTATACCCCCACTTGCACAGGTTATCCTTGCATCGACCGACTTGGGTCCGGAGTCGATTTAACGACCTCCACGTTGGCCAAGGCAGGTTGCGTCCAGGTGGGAGATGTTCTGCTAGTGGGATTGGAGACTCAGATGGACATCTCCTTTCCCAGAGCTTTAGGCGGTTTTGCGAGACTTCGCCAGATATAGGAGTTACTCATTTAATGAAATTGTGCCGGCTTTTAAGTCTCTGTGGCACCTTATTATGCTGGAATAAGGGATGGCGTTTATCTGTCTCCGACTTATGGATGTCAATAAATGAAATGAAATGAATGAATGGACCGATATCGATGCGATTTATTTATTTGTAAGCAGACCTGATTGAAATGGTTCTAAGCTTTAATTAATACTATTTGGTTCAAAGTTTTTAATTTAAGAGTTAAATTACGAGAACTTGTTTAACGCTAATCTGTCGCATCCATTTGTTATTATTTATTGTTTCATGCACTTCCAGAAGCAAGCGTCGCGTTGGCACAACGCTTCAAAATAATCATAAATTTATTTCTAGTGCCGTCTACATATTCTCACTCAATGCCGCTTGATATATACAGGGTGTGAGGGTTAGCTTAGCAAAAACGAAAACATATAAAGATGGTTCTGGAAACTTTAAACTCTATCAACTATAATAGCTATAAAATTAAAAACTATAAACTTTATATTCTTCTAATAACAATAGTAAGACTAACAATAAACCTGTACGAAACGAAAGTGCATAACCGACCTGTTCAGTAATGGCAAAGATTCTATAGAACAGTAATGTTTAGTGAATTTTTTTTTTTGGCGCAAATGGAACTTGAACCCACGACCTCAGCTGTTTGCATTCACCTCAGGTGCTGACTGAAAAACAACCTGGTTGAGGCAGAACCTTTTCATCACTTTATTTTTCTTTCTTTCTTTCTTCTATCAGCCTCGTATGGAGAAATACAGATTCATACCACTTATTCAATAGGTTATGAAAACTACAATTTTTTTTACGTTCATAGCGATTCCATAGGAAACAAAGTCACAGGTATAAGATTATAATGATTTTTTTGAACCAAACATACACACGTGTATCCAAACATCCTTTTTGGCTACGTGGCTGGTCGAAAATTTCGACTCGAGATATGTCATAAGATTTATATAGTATTGAATTGTGTTCGTTTAGTGCTCATATCAATACTAGCATTCCGCTCGGGACTTCGTTTCCGAGAGAATTCGGGAAAATTATGTAACCTATGTCCATTGGGGATAATGGAGCTTTATAATGGTGAAAGAATTTTTCAAATCGGTCCAGTAGTTTCGGAGCCTATTCAATGCAAACAAACAATCAAATCTTTCCTCTTTAAATATTAGTATAGACTAGCTTTCCGCCCGCGGCTAAGCCCGCGTCCTAATTTTTAAAAAAATAAAAAGTATCCTATAAACCTCACGGAGCCTGAGACCTTTCCAACGAATGCAAAACCGTGGAAATCGGTTCGTGCGTTCTGGAGTTATAGCGTCAGGAAGGAAATCCAGACTTATTTTTATATAGTAGAAAATAACACCTATAAGATGGAGTGAGGTTATTCGTAACCTACTAGAATTTTTCAAATCGGTCCAGTAGTTTCGGAGCCTATTCAATGCAAACAAACAAACAAAAAATTAAATCTTTCCTCTTTATAATATGTATAGACATCATGTGAAGCAGTAAAAAGTTTGTGTTTTCCTTCACCAATCCAAAACCAGCCAATGAAGAAAATTAATAAAATGTGAGGAGAACAATGATAAAGAGTTACAAATATTAAAAGTAAATTATTAAAAAAGTATTAAAGTAAATCATCATAAGGTACAATACAAAATACCGCTCACTAATCGTCGCGAGCTAAAACCGGCTACAAATGGTAATAAAATAAAAGTACGTAACGTGTCGAAACGCTTCTCATACCTTTAGGGTTGTACATCTTAGGATCTATAATATGTCAGACAAAGACAGACAGACAAAGAATCTATTCATTGCTTTAAGGCGACTACAACACCCGATAAAGGCAGCACACATAGGAATAGTGCCATCTCCGTCTCTCAACAGGCCTGGGCCGGCAGTGCGAACAGTGTCGATACACGAAGTTTACGGACTATGAAAGCGTGCGTGCGTAAAAACATGTTCGAAAGTTACAAAAATGAGATTTATGGAAAGGTAACAGCTTAAATCGAAAAATGCGTTAACTACTTATCGAGAGTGTTCAATTACGAACATTTTGATAGCAAATTCAAGTTCCTGTGTGCATTTTACTATCGTTTTTACAGCTTAAAAGATACACAATATTGGTATGTGACTTTGTGAGCTTTTTCTATCGAACCAAGAGTGCTGAATTATGTTTTCAGCAAACTACTTATCTAGTTTATGTCCTGAATATTACCGTAGTATTTTTTTTCTTCGATTCAATGCAGTGCGTCATGCTTATCTACGCATCATAAAATCGTAATTTAGGTGCTGTAGTCGCCTTAAAACATACACACAACATTCAAACAATTAGAAATACAAATACACATTAAAGGTTACAAAGTTATTCTGGAGTGTCGTGTGTGTGTCACAGTGCATCAAGAAGGCCATAGCTCAGCATAAGCTTTGTCCAAAGGACAAAACACTGCTGAGCACTCGTGACTCATTAACGTCAGTCACGAGTGCTCAGCAGCGAAGATAAACACTAAAAAGAGAATGTACAATATAATATATAATATATGTCATATATATGTCACCGTTACATTGTCAAACCCGTAACATTGTAATCTGACTTAGTTAGATTATAGACTCTCGGTACTTTGTGAACTGCCCCATTTTTTTCACACTGACGGACCATTTTAAAATAATACTAGCATTTCACCCGGGACTTCGTTCCCGTGGAAATTCGGTAAAATTATATAGCCTATGTCCATCGGGGATAACGTAGCTTTCTAATGGTAAAAGAATTTTTCAAATCGGTCCAGTAGTTTCAGAGCCTATTCAATGCAAACAAACAAACAATCAAATCTTTCCTCTTCATAATATGTATAGATAGAAGATATAGATTAATGCAACCTAACCTAACCAAACCTGACATAACCTAATTTATCCTGATTTCATTCAGGCGGCCCTTAAAGTTTCGTAAATTTATAATTTGACTAGGCAAACTGTAATATCGCAGGAGATTAGAATTTGACTAGTGAAATTGTAATGTAAGGCTTTTACAATTTTACGGTGACATATATTTGTATGTGGGTCTTGCCAGCCCCCTTTTTTGTAGAGCCTTTTGATTTGCCTCATTCAGATTGTAAAATGTGCAGGATACAGAGCAGAGGGGACACGATAATAGGTGCTCCATGGTGCATATGGCCCAGCAGTCACAAGGGATGGCTATTTCACTAATTAATGACATCTTAATGGCGGTTGAATGACATGCTTTACTTTTCTATTTTATAGTAGGTACTCTCAACACACAATGTAACGAAATACTTACCATTGAGTGTACAATTGTACATACTTGTAATAGAGTGTAACATAAATTTTATCTGTGAATTGTTATCAGGGGGACCTGGAGACCTAAGTCACAGGCGTAAACTTAGTTTAGGCTCCGGTCTCTCATAACTATTCTTAAGTTAATTATGTGCTTAACACCTTATGTAAGTAATAATAATAATAATCATCATTTTTATTTCTCTCAACAATGTTAGGTGTACATAAGGCCTTAGCAATTATAAGATTAAAATATATTTAACATTGGTGAGAGACTAGTGGCTGTGATAGGCACATAGCTTGTAGTACAGACCACCAGGCCCCCATCCTCAAAACAAACTTACAAAATGAATATAAACCAGATAAGTGCCAATCAACATAGGCACTATGTTAAGCAATCCTTAGTTATCCTTACTTAAAGCTCAATTAATATATATCTACATATATGTGTGTGTGTGTATATTTGTGTGTGTGTGTGAATTACGCCAGAAGCAGTGATAGCCCAGTTGGTAATGAGCCAGACTTGTAATCGGAAGGTCTCGGGTTCAAATCCTGGTGCGGGCCTGTACCACTAAATTCGTCTGTTCGGATTTATGTACAGATTTTTAATTATCACTTGCTTAACGGTGAAGGAAAACATCGTGATGAAACCCGTCTGTCCAAGAAAATTCATTTTCGAAAGACGAGCGGTCTACCAACCCGCATTGGGCCAGCGTGGTGGACTATGGCCTAGAACCCCTTCGTGTTTCGAAGGGAGGCCCGTGCCCCTCGGTGGGGACGTATATGGGCTGATGACGACTACGCCACCTGAACAGATAAAATGGCATCCATTGTCATTCTACAGCTATTGATATGTCATTATTTAGTGGAAAAGACCCCGTTCTTTGTCTGAGAAGCCCCACTTCTTACGGTTTGCCCTGTGCATTTGCCGAAACCGCAGATGTTCCGCAATACGAATCTGGGGCCCGTTTGAGACATCTCGGCCCAAAGCTGTAGTCTGGCACTAAATTGGTCTTTATGAATGGGTTTGCAGTAGTTTAATAACCTGCGGCGACTTTTAAGGCGTGGGGAAGTATAGACTTATCTACTTATATATTTAGGTATATCTATATTTACATATAATCGCCCTCCGCGTCTGTCTGTATGTTAATCCTCTAACTCGTTTTTAAACACGCAACAGATTTTGGGCGAAAGACTGACAATCTCATGTCACTATTAGTCCGGGAAATAAAAAAATTGGTATTACACTAAAGACACATGAATAAATTGGTTTGTAAAAAATTATATTGGTATTTTATTAACTATTCTTGGCAATTTAGTTTTAATTTATTTATTTATTAACTTTATTGCAAACTTCACAGCTTATACATGTTACATTATATAACCCTTATATTAAAAATGTATACAGCCAATTAAGAAGTTAAACATATTATAAACTGTAGATTTAGATTAACGGTTAGCATAGATATATGATTAACAAAACAAAATAGATTGGATGAGTAATGTAAAAGTAAGGACAGTGTGTGTGTGTGTTATGTGTATGTGAGTGTGTGTGTGTCTGTGTATGTATGTGCACAGACACACACATTACACACACGTGTGCATTTAATTGCAATTTTGCCTAATTACTCAATAATTATCTAAAAAAAACAGGGAATATCGTGAATTTTAAGTGTTCAGTGGTTTATGAGATATAATTCTAAACTATCCCTCAAAGTGCAATTAAATCTCAGTTTTCCATACAAGCCCTCGTTGATTGACTAGACTATATACATCATGTTTTATGTAATAACGGAGAGAATTTAAGTCAAACGTTGCATCAAGTGGTTCTAGAACCAGCGTATGTACTTAAGTATATAATACAATTTCAGTTTTGCTGCAAGTCACTCTTATGACAGGGTCTATTAAAATGGGCAACCCTAGCTTAGATATAAATAGTGCGAGGCGAGGCGAGGCGAGCTAGCCATCGACAGCGATCCGATAATCGGCCGACTGTTTGAGTTTCTCTATTTTCAAATCAAGTTGTGGTCTAGTCTTGAACCTTAATGTAGAAAACGCGCGAGTTTATATACTACCTCTCAAACTCAAACATTTCTTTATTTAATTTTGCAAACTAGCTTTCCGCCCGCGGCTCCGCCCGCATTGACTACAGGTTGTATTGTGCCCAGCAGTGGGATGAAATGTAGCTTATGTCATTTTTTAAGGTCTAATCTATCTGTGTACCAAATTTCATCAAAATCGGTTCAGTAGTTTAGGCGTGAAACTGTAACAGAAAAATCCTTTCTTAGTGCTTGACTACGTCATAAAAGACACCTTTTTGCCAAATTTCAGCTTTCTAACTCTAAGGGTTTGGGCTGGGCGTTGATGAGTCAGTGAATCACAACTGGATCCATTATAAAGAGGAAAGATTTGATTGATTATTTGTTTGTATTGAATAGGCTTCGAAACTACTGGACCGATTCGAAAAATTATTTCACCATTAGAAAGCTACATTATACATTATCCCCAAGGGATATAGGCTACATAATTTTCACGATTTCCTACGGGAACGAATTAGTTTTATATATAAGAAGAAGATAAAGTAGGGATAAAAGTAAAGAGGATCTTACATTCAGAGCATCCACAAAGATGTTCGAGACTTGTTGGGAATTTCCCTGTATTTTCAACCGACTTCAAAAAAGGAGGAGGTTCTCAATTCGATTGTATTTTTTTTTTGTATATTTGTTACGCGATTACTCCGGCAACTGTTGTCCGATTTTCAAAATTCTTTATTTGTTCGAAAGAGTATACTCCTGAAGAGGTCCCATATAAATTTTATCGAAAATGATTCAGCGCTTTTAAAAAAAAATCAACAAAAACAAAATATACTACAAACTAGAACATCATCTAAATAAATGAATGACATTTCAGTTTGTAGTTATTTGATAATAGGCATTGTAGTCCGCAAAAAACTAGATATCTGTTTTGTGCGAACTGTTGTTGGGGTTGAAGTCGGTGACTCATACGTTTTTAACGTGGAAAATTAGTTCAAATAAGTTGCTATCATTAAAGTCGCGTTCCTGGAATCTGGTTTATTTATATTCCGAATGAGGGAGAAATGTTCACTAGTTCAATTTATAGTTTGTAAGTCAGAGTCCGAGGGGCCCCCTGGGCTTGCGAATCCCGGAGCACTGCCCCGTCTAACCCTCCGTAGCTATACGCCACTGCCTAATTCTTTCTCTCAGCCGGGATATTAATTTTTAGTAAGGTAGAGGCATTAGTTATTGAGTAATGCGTGCTTTCTTGACGTTATCGACAAAAAACATTGTGTTATCGCCAGAGGGCGAGCAAGGACGCTGATAACTAACCGCACTCGTCCTCCTTCTGCCACACTGTGACATACTTAACTTACTGTGTCATATTGGTACCCTGTGGATAATTGTTGAAAGGACATTCTTACCTCTATGTATTTCTTGATTTTTTCTCTGTATCCCTTGGTGGAAATGCATATGGGGTGAAAATGAACAACTTTTCTCAAGAGATTCATATGAATTGCATATTAAACTAATGAAATTTGAGATCGCTCAAGCAGTATGGAGAGGTGAATTTTTTTTTAAATTTTGGCATATGTTCCTTTTATATTGAAATAATTTTTTATAGTTATATTGAAGTCACTTAATTTGCTTTTGTTTTTTTCCTTGTCAAAGCCAAAAATGCTTAATTTCATAAAACACTTAGGCCAGTGTTCACCAAAAATTTAAACAACGATTAGCAGCTAACCAGAGATTTGACAATGTCATTTTCATAATTTTTTTGACATTTTGTCTGATTAGCTTCTAACCGCGGTTTAACCGTTGGTTATATTTTTGGTGAACACGGGCCTTAGGATGTTACATAAAATAAACTTAACTCTACGGCTATTTGCAAATGTGTACAATCTTCCTCCGAGAAGAATGGGCAAGAAATTCTAAGGGGTTTCCTTTTTGAAAATATCCTTAGTTCTTAAATATTAAAAATCTTTTGAATTCCGTTAGGTAAGATTGACCATCAGCAGCTTGAGCACAATGGCGACAAACTCGCGCGGCGCGCCACTCGGCTGACGGCGAAACTTCACTTTGATTGCGCGTGGGCCCTGCGCAGAGGCTTGCTCGCCCTCTGGCGTTGTCAATGTTGACATTTTCGCATAAGACCGCGGAGTGTGCTATCACTATCGTACTCGAGCTGCTGGATTTTGTAAATCAGAATATTATAAGGGAGCAATTGTAAACTTCAATGTTTTAGTTGTAACGTTCTTCATGATTTATCAATACCATTTAAAAATATTTTATGTATATTTCATGTTGAGACTAACTTGTGTTGAGACTCCGTGTGGTGATCGGTTGAGAATAACACCACCCCATCTCTTTTCGTGGGTGTCGTAAGAGGCGACTAAGGAAACTCAAATGAGACCTGCCTCCTAGTAATCCATCCCTGGCAACGGCACTTCATTTTTTTCTGAAAGGAGGTGTCGTCCTATGGTCTCATGCGGTGTTGTAGGCTCTGTAAAGGGCCGTCTGGTTCGCGACCACCCTCTTACCGAGGTCCGACGCCAAACGGCTTGCTGTGTTCCGTCGGTGCGTGGGAGTACCAGTGCCTTTATAGGCATTTTCTGGGTTAACTCGCTCCATCGACAACCTCATCTTTGACCTTTATGGTCAAGATTGAGGTCAAGAGTTAACCGATCTTATAATAAATAAATAAAAACTGTCAGCCCGGAATTTCGTTCCCGTGGGTATTTGGAAAAAAATATATGGCTAATATGCTAATCTAGGGTGTCAGCTACCTCCATACAAAATTTTATCAAAATTGGTCCAGACGTTTGAGCGTGAAAGAGGAACAAACATCCATACATACAAACTTTCTTGTTTATAATATACAAAATAATAGCAAACCAACAGCACCTTACTTAAAAATACGTTTTATATATAAAAAGCGGTATATATCTTTGATGAATCGGTCTGTAAAGATTTTGATTTGCGTCTGGGCCAGGTAGCAATAAAAAAATGTCTTGTCGGCATTTATTGTCGGCACATCAAACAGACGTGAGAACCAACTCTACCCACTAGTCGTCTCTTCAAAAATATTTTTTGAAGTACTTACCTTAATGTGGGTCTAACTCTTTTTTATCATTTTTTGGTCTTTGAATAGTGACGGTAGCTTATGATTTTTCTCTGATATGGCTTAATAAGTTAATAAAACGCCATACACTCAAAAGCCTACACTAATGTTTTCCCTTATGTCGTGGGTCCCTCGGGACATACATATAGACAAACACAAACACCCATGACCAGAGAACAAACATCTGCTTTTTACACAAATTTTGCCCCGACTATAATAGTAATCGAACCCAGGACCCGTGTCGAACAAGAGATAGCGCTACTACTTGACCAAATCGGCCATTACTTTTATATGTCTTAAGACGCCTGACCTAAAAACATAAAAGATTATGATAATAAAGAAATAAAAATTAAAATCGCAGGCGCTTCCCTTATGCTTAAACCTAACTTTTCAAAACACTTTAAACACAAAACAAAACGTCCAATCAGGTTTAAATACATCACCAAATCGATACAATTAACTTGATATATTTAAAGGGTATAAAAGGTAGCATTCCGGAGTAGTCGATTCGAACGTTGGACGTTGAGTTTACCTGCGCATGCGGCAATCTGTGTGGTCCCACGGATGACGACCACCAATCAACTATGTCCAAGCTTTACGACGATAATTTAGTGTAGACACACGATTTGACCTGATACATTCTACAAGTAATATTAATATATGTTTTTAGTCGGTCTCTTGAGTTATTATTACTTAAAGAGTTCGAAGGGTTGGGGTCAAGCTTGTACGCAGGCCCCCGTGTCACTGCGACCATGCCAGATCTATTGTAACAGTACCCTTCTATATCACAGTACATCCTGGAGTCCTATCCCAACCGCGAATCTGGCTATGTCCTTAGCGGGCACATCCTTAATGTCTTGGTAGGACAAGTTGTGGCCTCCAAGGTACCGATTCCTGCTGCAGTGCAGTGCGCTGCAGTCACAGGTTACATGAAGCGACGTTTCGTCAGCTTCATGGCAGAATCTACACAACTTGGTCTCGGTGAGGCCATGGTCTCTTGAGTAGTTTCAAACGTATTTGTATCATTTAATTTAAAAGAGCAACCTTGGAGTTTCTTACTTAGTCTTCTCTGGGGAGGACTGTATTTTTGCGAATAGGCATAGAGTTAAAAGTACTAACGTAACTCACTACTTTGACTCATATTAAGAAGCATCTTGCAGGCCGAGTACGATAATGACAGCGCCGCGACAACACCGCGGTCCTATGTCAAAATGTCAACATTGACAACGCCATAAGGCGAGCAAGCCTTTACGCGGGACCCTCGCGCAATCAAAGTGAAGTTTCAGCGTGAGCCGAGCGCGAGTTTGTCGTTATCGTGCTAGAGCTGATGAATGTTTTATGAAAGAATCCTATTTTGGCTTTTGACTTTGTTTAGCTTTAAATTTATTTAAACGATATTAAACAACCTAGCCAGCCATTATCCAGGATGAATCTGAAATTATTAAAATAACTTCACGTTTCCTTTCAATTAAAGTCTGTTTTTATCGCCATAAATTAAATAATGGTCTTCTCATTTTTTCTTTTTTTTTTAATAAAATCAATAACAAAATTATACACATACACACAAACACATACACACATACGCACGCTTTCGCATGCACACGCTGCTAAGTGTTGGCAAGAAACTACTTTGTGATTTAAACTTAAACTTAAATGTAAGTAGAATCATTATGAAGAGCGGGGCTTCTTAACACAGGCTTTTTGCTTAAAAAGTAGCCCCAGCTTGTTACATATACTGTGTAATATTGTTAAAACAATAACCTTTTTTTTTTGACATGTCAAAACTTAATTTTGACATGAACTTTTTATTTTAAATTTTATTTTATAAGTTTTAAGTTTTTTTTTCTTGTTCTCGATCAAAATGTAATTTTCATTAATATTACTTATAGTTAATTTCTAAAACTTTGCCCAACAATCAGTGAAATATTTAAGTGCTTTATTTAAATTTGATTTAATTTGCCTTTAGGTAATTTTATTTTAGTAACTGTTTCAATTATAAAGTAGGAGGTTTAAGGCGTCAACAGCACTTTATCTGTGCACTACATCGAGCTGTCTCTATATCGTTTAAAGTGGATTTCAAAGATATTGAATATAATCAAGGTCTTCTAAAAGATACTGACGATTGATGTTTAGTAAAACTAATTTGTTGTGTCTTTAACAATAAATTGATCAATTATATTCAAAGTCACTTACCTTGTGGCAAAATTTTATGGGTTTGACATTTTGTCAAATCATCATCGGCACAAGTAAGGCTGGAATATCTTTGTGAAGAAACAAAAAAAATGTTTTTAATATGTAAACCATTTTGGTATAGTTAAGTAAAATAGGAAGCTTTGAATGTTAGTTTGATTATTTTAAACCAATTATATTTGTCAATGCAATCTTAACTTTCACCAATTCACTTTAAGGTAAAGGAAAATAAAATAAATAAAGACAAAAAAATAACGAACCAAGCATAAGCTATGACAAAGACAGGTAGATCAGCACTTTGATGGCTGTTATAATCTTATTATAGCCCAAAACGTTCAAACAAACATTTCAAATTCAAATTCTTGACTTTTAAAAGATATTCCAAAAGCAATACGTATGGAAATTAATCAGCAATGAAGTGAACAACAAAGCAACAAACCTGCATAGATAACGGTGCGACCGCTCCAGATAGTGCGAAACTGTATCGCGTGTTGAAATGAAGCGAACACAACGTAATATTATACATGAGCTCCTGTAATCCCTATCGGTGTAGGCAGAGCGTCAGTGGTTATAACGACTTGATGCAACGTTAAATTCAGATGGTTATTAGATGAAACATTACAATGGTGACAGGTTTCAGCCTTTCGCCCACAATACAACAACGCCTTGAAGGAGTTGGCAGCTGGCACAATTTAAGTTTTTCTTTCACTCCAGGTTTAGCGTGGAAGCAAACACAAACGTAAAACTAATGTTAGAATATTTCTTTCTAATTACATTACTGATTTTAAAGTGATCTTGGAAATAAAAATGCTCCTTGATTTCCAGGAAATGAGGTAGTTATGAGCATAAAGTATATATGCCCCAAACCTGGTCATAGTTAAGATTTAAAATAATATGTTCTTTTTTAGTTTCAGCCTCTGTTGTTTGTGATTGTTAATTGTGAAGATTTTATAGTTAGACTGAAGGTCTAACTTATGTTATAGGTAGTTTTATGTTCAGTGTGTCTAAATTTACCACAAACAATACTTAAAGTAACTGCTACTTAATAGGTGTCATAAAATGTATATGGAATTTAGTTCTCATTTAAAATAGTTTTGGTGATTCAAGGATATACTAAACATTAAAAGTTTATTTTACAAAGATCTGTAAAGAACAAAAGTGGGTCAAGTGGGGTTCCTTGGAGTACTCTCTTTCATTTAGATGAACTAATGTCGTCATCACCTGAACTTTAAACTCATTTTACTAAAACACGTGCGAATATTCTTCACTACATCTCATTTATTTGCTAGTAATCCATAACATAACTATAATCTTAGTCATTCCAGGAACTAGATGTCAGTCGATAGCTTCTGTTGGATTATAATTACAGAAACAACCCAGTCTATAGCTAAACAATCGATGTATGCGATTACGTATATATTTAGCTCACATTTTGCATGCTACTCGCGAGGCAGGATGTTGATAAGGTGTTTGCATAGTATAGTAATGTAACTATAGTTATACACTAACATACATGTATTTAGTATTCCTACTTGAGTTAGCAACAGTTTACCTTCTTTCATTCACACTAAAATTTAATTATGTGAAATTGTATTAGTTTAAGTAATTGTTCTTTCTTCGCGTCATCGGGTAAATTTTTTGACTGGAGGGAAGGTAAAGTGACTTCAATAACACTGAATACTAACACAGAGAGCGAATTTGCCAAAAAATAGTGATCATTAATATTAAAACTATACCTACATCCAATCTCTGTGGTCCAATGGCTAGTGTGTTGAACACGAAAGCGAGAGGTAGTGAGTATGATCTCTAGTGTCGCTATGTACCAATGATTCGATTTCTGAGCTACGAACATTAGTAGCACACTAACCGATGCTCTTTCGGTGAGGGAAAACATCCTGAGGAAACCTACTCATTCAAGAAACTTTATGTGTAATTATAATCCAATCCGGTCAAGTTGTGATGATAATAGAGTCAGGGTCACAGAGGTCAGATGGCAGTCGCTCTTCTATAATGACCTACCAAATTCTGAATCATGGTAAAGCGTATCCCCATGAGAAATAGGATTAATCTAGAAAAGTACGTGTCTATCCAATATATCACATATCAAAATTGTATTGTGTAACGTTACATATTGTTAAAAAGCAATAAAGTTTATCTGATCTTATCTTATCTAAATCACCAATTGTAGATATTGCAATGAATTCTGTATTGTAAATTATTACATAAATTTAAATACTGTCATTTTAAGAGGTGCTCCTTTCGCACCTTTGCAAAAGGGTCTTCATACAGTGATCACATTCTGGAAGGTGCAGCCTATACTGCACCTTCCTATGAAGCCCTTCTACATTGTATTGACGATCATACCAGCTCTTCGAAAACTGCAGGATCTGGGTGACATAGTTTAAGACTGTTAGGAGATGCCTAATATGCCTATATGTCCGGTGGAAGTCTTATAACTTATAACTGATAAGATAGCAACAGTTGTTACAAAGATCGTAACTTATTATTCACTGGCTTTGTGAAAATTATAAAATGTGAAAAATATTTGTCAAAATTATGTAGCTAACACTAACACGTAGATTAAGATGAAATCTAAGGTGTCAGCTATCTCCATAACAAATTTTATCGAACTTGGCCCAGTCGTTTGAGCGTGAAGAAGTAACAAACATATAAACATATACACAGACACTCACAAACCATTTCCTTCATAGTATTAGTGTGATAAATAACACAGCCTTTAAAGTGACTAACATTATCAAACTACCAAAAACGATAAATTCATCATAAAGAACCGCATCAAACACAAGTGAATGGACTGGTAACCTGCAAAATATTTTGCGATTGGCACGAGTGAGTGATCAACCTTGTAGCGCGTTCGAAATCTTTAAGGCGTGACCACAGTGCTCGGCAAATGATATCATAGTAGCTAAAGCGGTTACGTAGTAATCAGACTCTGCACCAATGAACTTTTTGGATACCGCTTTATGTTTGAAAATATTGCTTCCTTCATTTCCGATGCTTGTGAAGTATTGATATTACATTTGAAACTTAAGCCTGATGCAGCAGTGTATAGTAAAGTAATATGAGATATCACAGGTGATTGAAAACAAGTAATGATGATAGCAGACTTAAGATAATTGTTGTCTAAATATTTACCGTTTTGTACGTTTTGGAGCATACCGCAGTCTCCGAAACTAATTTACTGTCTGGATGTTACAATAAAAATGTTTCGAGATTGTTTTATTTTTTAGTATTTTTTGCGATTGTTGTTTAGATGATGTAAATTTTATCATTTTTATCGTATCACATTTAATTACAAAACATTCAAAAAGTCATTGCATGATACAACATGTAACTTTCTATTTCTTTAGTATTTGAAAAGAATTTATACAAGTCATTAGCATTGACGATAATAAGGGAATAAGCAATTATCAACGGTAGAGCGATAAGAAAGTCAATGCTCAACTATTATTAAACATCTACAATGCCAATGTTTACTTCAATTTGTTAGGGTTATACTTCAGCAGCTCGAGCACGATGGCGACAAACTCGCGCGGCACGCCACTCGGCTGACGCTGAAACTTCACTTTGATTGCGTTAGGGCCCTGCGCAAAGGCTTGTTTGCCCTTTGTCATTGTCAGTGTTGATATTTTGACATAGCTATCGCCATAGTACTCGAGCTGCAGAAACGTGGTTTTCTGCGCTTAGGTCCGCTTTCACATTAGTCGACTTAGCTGAGCTTACACTTTGCATCTTAAAATTTCTCTATTTCCATACGATATAATAGCTAAGACAGTATCCTAGCCTAGTGGAAAAATATACATATAATATAGGTACAATAATTGTTCACGTTTAAAACGTAAGAATTACTTCAATCCCCACAATTCCTATCTGCAGATATCCAAACCAAAGAGTCATCTAAATGTAATGTGTATACTATACACATTATAGAAAAACATACCTATACACTGTATAGATATGTTTTTCTTTTACTCCCAGTCCAGCATGGAAGCTATTAATACACTGAGTAATAAATTCTATCATATTCCATACAAACCCCATTTGTTTCATGGAATCATTTGACAAGGTCGAAGTGACCGTTTTGTTATTCAGGAAGTTGTTTTTCTACGTCGTAGGTCGTGTATTGTCTAAAATATCCGCTTGTTGAGAGTTGTCTAAACAAAAAAGTACACCAAACACGGTACTTACTTAAAAAGAGTAATTTTCCCAGCGAAATTTGGTCAAGCACCAAAGTGAAGCTTTGTAAGAAACGACCTAATCTGTTTTGATCTTCGTTTTTCCAGGAACGACCTCTAATGAGTTGACCTTGAACACCAACAGCAATTTATCAATAACAAGTTAGCGCGGCTGAAGGATGGCAGAATGGCGGACGGCAGTCAATACTGCACACGTGTTTTAATCACGTTTTTCATGCACATGTACGAACCGTAACCATGGTTGAAGGGTAAAAGTAAGTGCTATTGTTTCCTGTCTTACTTAGGTTATTATAAATACCTAGATGTGTTTTGTTGTCTTAATTAGGTTTTAACTTGTTAATGAATTCGATTTTATGCTAAGATCTTGTTACATTACATAGGCAGGAATAAATGAGTCACAACTTCACAAGGACATCTTTGCAAAAAATTAAAGAAGCACAAAAGAACATTTAATTTTGTCCTCTATTCTTAAGATTATGAATATAAGTGTGCTGCTAGCATTATCAACAGTTCAGTTCTCGTTCCATTTCAAAGAAAACCTGAAACACACGAGAGGGTCACATAAAAATTATACATATTCCTATTGTTGACTCGACGCGTGCAAAACTAGTTTTTATTGCAGAGTGATGTGCACGTGATGCATACACGATGCACTTGACTGCATTTATTTGCAGTGACAATGGTGATGACGTAACCAACATACTCGTACGAGAAATCGTCGCAGAGCATTGCAAAACAGAGATTATTTCCATTGCGCCACTCAAAGTTATTCAATTTTGAGATGAAAGTAAATTTTGTTGCTTTAAACATTGCGTAATTGTTTTCGAGTGCTGATTAGGTATATCGTCGTAATGGTTTTATGTATTTGTGGATGTTAAGTGAATCGCGTTTTTGACTTCAAGATTGTTGTTTGATATTAAAACTTTTTCGGGAAAGTAATCCTTAGGTTAACCTGTCGCGTGCTTGTTTACGCCACGGGCGATACAAACAAATGTCGTACACCATGTGTTCAAAAAGCACGAGAAGGTTTAATCGCTGCCTCCTTTTTAAACAATGAATTACAGATAATAAACAAAAGCACATTTAGGTAACTTATTTAACTGAATTTAGTTTGTAGTGCACGTATTACATTAATAGGTAATAGGAAAAACTTAAATACACAAAATGGTACAAGTATCACTAAATTTAATACAGAAACGGGTCAAAATTCGCGTGTATATTATATAACGTATTAGTATTAAGTAATGTGTTCAAATCGCGAATAATTTAAAGTGTTATAGGGTATCACAAATGCGGCAATCGATTCATATTAACATTTATGACTAAATACGCATCAAATGATGCAGTTGTGGTCTTTATTTAATACCATCTTATTAGATCCAATAGGCCTTTTTAAAATTCGAACGGCACGCCACAACACTTCAAAATTTGAATTACCATCGCCCCTATGTTCTCAGCTTCTAGTATTACTATTACATAGGAGGCAATGGTAATACAATTTTGCCGTGCCGTCTTCGAATTATAAAAATGCCTTTTATCAAGGACGTCTTAGATGTATTGACGACATCAAGACTGACATTTAATACTTTGGTCTTTCATGCTAAATATAAGACACTTGTGTGGTAAACGTAATTTTCCGTTCAAAACAATTGACAATAGTCACAAAAAATGTCGCTGCTCAGTTCCTCGGACATGTTGAGTAAAGTAAGTAAATAATTAGTGTTTATTTATTTAGTGGATGTCAATAGTGAAGACCGAATGCTGAAGGTTTCCAGGAGGTCACCTACATACTCGCAAGGGCGGTCAGGGCCGCCGTAAGACCTCATATGTTGTGGTCGGTGGATTTTGTCATGAGAGGTAGCGGGTAGGCGGAAAATGTCAATGTTCATAGATGTAACGAGTAGTAAGGAGCCTGTTAATGTACACACAATAGCGCATCAGGTTACACCACTTTGACCTTGAGCTCGCATTTGTTACCTTCGTAATAGTGACCGTTTTCGTAGTGCAACTGTTTAACCTGATGTGCTGTTGTTTTTACATAAACGCCCGTCTGAATTGATTTCGACTTTTTTTGACAAATTTGCAAAGCAGCAACTTCCTTTCTGACAAAGAAAATATTTTGGCGTCCTCTTTTTCGTGCATGTACGTAGCGAACTTGAATAACCCTAGTGTCAGAATATTTAAACCACTTAATGTTCTCTAACTTCGGTTAAACTTCTTTATCTAAAATCCCATAGATAATATAAAAATATTGATACTTTATTGCTCTAATAATGATCGTATCAAGATGTATTTATTTAAAACATTCAGATGATGACTAGGTAGGTCAAGGCTAATTTAAAAAGAATGTTATTAACCTGTACCGAAGGCTTTAGGTGTTTCCGGGATATAAAAGCGGTCGCTGAGAGGGTTTTTTTAAATCTTGATTTTAAACCTAAATTTTTTGTCGCAATTTTAGCAAAAGTTAGGGCATCCATTACCCTTATGAAAGCCTCAAAGGCAGAAGATTTCAAAAATAAAAAAGTCTTAGAAATCAAGGAGGATTCCTCATTTCCAATTTGCTAAAATAACCCAAAAATAAATAAAATTGTATTGCCGCGGATATTCATCACTTACCTATAACTTTTAAACGGCTGAACGAATTTGGTTAATTATAACAAAGAACTATCTCGATTACGTCAGTGTTCAAATAAAAAAAACCGCAATAAAATCGGTCCATTCGTACAGGAATTATACGATGCCACGGGCAGACCCACAGATACACAAAGAAAAAGGAGATCGCGAAAATCTTTTCTGTCTTTATTTCATGCATGGACTTACTATTTTCTCTTTTTCATGACAAAGAAAACAATTTTCGTGCGTCAAAGTTTTAGCGTTCTTCTTTTTTGGTGGGTGTCAAAAAGAGTGTTTTTAACTTTTAAGCCGTGTGGTGATCGGTTACGAATAACCCCCCATCTCTTTCCGTGGGTGTCGTAAGAGGCGACTAAGGAAACACAAATGAGACGTGCCTCCTAGTAATCCATCCCAGGCAACGACACTTCTTTTTTTTCTGAGTCTGAGGTGTCGTCCTACGGTCTTATGCAGTGTGGTAGGCTCTGTAAAGGGTCGTCTGGTTCGCGACCACCCTCCTACCGAAGTCCGACGCCAAACAGCTTGCTGTGTTCCATCGGTGCGTGGGAGTACCAGTGCCTTTATAGGCATTTTCTGGGCTAACTCGCTCCATCGTCGACCTCATCTTCGACCTCTATGGTCAAGATTGAGGTCAAGAGTTAACCCATCTTATAATAAATAAATAAATCTTTTTTTATTTTTTATTATGAGATGGCTTAACTCTTGACCTCAATCTTGACCGAGGTCATAGATGAGGTCAACGATGGAGCGAGTCAACACAGAAAATGCCTATTAAGGCACTGGTACTCCCACGCACCGACAGATGAGATTCTGTTAAAATGAAAATCTATAGAAATGAGAATCTGTAGACATGGGCACGAATGGCTGTTTGGCGTCGGACTTCGGTAGGAGGGTGGTCGCGAACCAGACGGCCCTTTACAGAGCCTACCACACCGCATGAGCCTAAAGAACTACACCTCAGATTTAGAAAAAAAATGAGGTGTCGTTGCCTAGGGTGGATTATTAGGAGGCAGGTCTCATTGTGATTCCTTAGTCGTCTCTTACGACACCCACGAAAAGAGATGGGGTGGTGTTATTCTCAACCGGTCACCACACGGTTGAAACTTACACCGAAGGCTCAGCTAGGTGAGTGAACGCGAAACGCTGAAGATGAAAAGTAATATGATGAAAATGGCTTTCCGCTTCTATCTTACACCACAACCCAAACAGCAACTACTGTTTAATGTGCCTCGAACAAAAGTGTAGGTATGTAAACAAATGGACCGACAAACGCAGAACGAAACGTCACATGTATAAGATTATCCGAGCAAATAAAGTACAATTATGTTTGTATGTAAATACTCGTAATACTTATACAGGGTGCAAGGGACAGTTTAGCAAAAACTGAAACCCAGAACTTCTTCTCATCATGTACGTATAGTCAAGTATGTGGCGAACTTGGCTTACCCTGGTGTCAGAGTTTTTAAACCGCACAATGGCCTCTCATTTGGTTTTAACGACTGTAGTCAACCGAATTTTTGTCATACCTGAACTAAAACCATTATTCTAAATAATTTTCTAGTGGAATTTTGCCTAGGAATTTTTAAACATTTTTTCATGTTTTTAACATTTTCTGCTCTATAGTCAAATAATTTATTCTAATACATTTCATTTTCAATGAAAAACAATGATAATATTGTATAACACAAAAACCAGCAATGTACAGTACATCGCACTCCGATAGCAGCGCAGCGCGGGGGGAGCGCGAGCGCCAAAGTAGGTAAATAATGAAAACTCCTTAACTTAACGCTTCCGGAAAAAATCATTACTTTTAGGTGATGATAAAGCTTTTGAGCTTATTATTTTGTATAAGTATTACTCTGCACTAATCTCGATTTCTTAAAGTTGTCCCTAAAACAAAGGATGCCTGGAAGATGCTCTTAGCGATAAGGCCACTTTTGCGCACTTTTTATTTAGTTAGGTATGTAAAACTTTTTTTGTGACTGTGTGCAATAAAGAATTTCTATCTATCTATCTAGCTATGGCTAGATTCTACCGTTTAAGTATGTATGTATGTATGTAAACGCTTTATTGCACATAATAAAAATTAAAAAACAAAAGAGATGGATACAAAGAAAACTATGTACAAAGGCGAGCTTATCTCTTACAGAGATTTCTTCCAGCTAACCCTCGAGATAATTTTTTTAATCTTAAGTATTTGCTAAGCTGTCCTTTACACCTGTATGTAATGGTAATGGGTTATCTGGCGGATTCTATGGAAAATCTCCGTCAATAGCCACATCCTTTGACGCTTCTCGCAAATAGATGACGCCATTGAAAAATTACTTAAATACGTAATAAGATAATAAGTTGTGAGTTACTTTGTCGTTTTTTGTGTGACTCCGTGGAAGACAAAATCAATGTTAATTTACGTTGACGAAGCTGCTACACAATTAATTCTAAAATCTAAAATGTTGTATTACCCTCGATTCGATATAAACGGCTGAACTAATTTTAATCAAATATAGCTAAGAACCGCCGTGTGGTGATCGGTTCAGAATAATACCACCCATCTCTTTCCGTGAATGTCGTAAGAGGCGACTAATAAAATAAAAATGAGACCTTAGGCAATGCCTTAGGCAACGACACCTCAGTTTGATTTTCAATCTGAGGTGACGTCCTGTGGTCTCATGCGGTGTGGTAAGCTCTGTAAAGGGCCGTCTGGTTCGCGACCACCCTCCTACGAAGTCAGACGCCAAACAGCCTGCTGTGTTCCGTCGGTGCGTGGGAGTACCAGTGCCTTAATAGGCATTTTCTGGGTTAACTCGCTCCATCGTCGACCTCATCTATAACCTTGGTCAAGATTGAAGACAAGGTTTAACCCATCTCATAATAAATAAAAAAACCGGATCGAAATCGGTTCATTCGTAATAGGAGCTACGGAGGCACAGCAGACACGCAGATACATAGACACAAAAATACACATGTCAAAGTTATAACACCCCGAATCACAGTCGGGGGTTAAAAAACGGAATTCGTGATAAATCGAGGTGTTTGATGTAAGAAAGAGCGAACAGCGATTAACTTTTCAGTCATAAAAACATTAAGATGATTATGAAACAAAGTCCCCCGTTACGACTGTCTGTCTGTCTGTCTGAACGCAATAAACTCAAACACTACTGAACGAATTTTCAAATGGCTTTCATTAATAATGCATTCAGGTTGCTGTTGGGGCTCCCACGATTCTGTAGTGCATCAGCTATGTTTGCGGAGGCCAGGACCAGTGATTTTTATGCAATCATGAGGAGTCGGTCGGCCTCTTGCGTTCGTGCTAGCCCCAACAGCATTCTGTCTGTACTGTCCGACAGGTGGGATTCCTTGCCGCTCCGGCACTGGATGCGACTTCACACCAGTAGTAGTTGGTAATCGCATCTAGGGCCGCGTGCGAATTTATTTTGTTAATACGTGTGTTATGTGTATTGTTTGTTACTAACATTAGATATAAGTTTTTTGTGATTTACTAAACTGTGGATGTATAATCCGAAATAAATGATTATTTAATTTAATTTATTTAAGTAATTGATGGACGAAATGATACAAGAGGAAGGTTTATGTGTATAATTAAATCCCAAAATTGCCTCGGAAACGAAGTCCCGAGCGCAAAGCTAGTAACCATTAAGATGGCAGCCTAGCTCCGTTCAATGGTTATAGTAACTCTGCCTCCAATTGATGATTCCTTGCATCGATTCCCGGTCGGGGAAAAAATTGTGAAAAATGACAACACTCGTAGCCCAGCGGCGCTCGCTGATCTCAACCGATCAGTGAGGTTAAACAACGTACACAGAGACAGGGAACCTGATGGATGACCGAAAGAACAATCTATCACGAGCGTTTCTGTGCTTCAGAGGGCACGTGTGGTGATCGGTTGAGAATAACACCACCCCATCTCTTTTCGTGGCTGTCGTAAGAGGCAACTAAGGAAACACAAATGAGACCTGCCTCCTAGTAATCCATCCCGGGCAACGACACTTCATTTTTTTCTGAATCTGAGGTGTCGTCCTATGGTCTCATGCGGTGTGGTAGGGTCTGTAAAGGGCCATCTGGTTCGCGACCACCCTCCTACCGAAGTCCGATGCCAAACAGCTTGCCGTGTTCCGTCTGTGCGTGGGAGTACCAGTGCCTTTATAGGCATTTTCTGGGTTAACTCGCTCCATCTTCGACCTCATCTTTGACCTTTATGGTCAAGATTGAGGTCAAGAGTTAACCCATCTTATAATAAAAAAAAGCGTAAGTATAGTCATTTTTTCAGTTAACGTTTTTCCGTTTTCAAATTGCTTGATAAATTATCCATCAGACACGCATTCGCAAATAGTCAAAGAATTGTGTCTCGTATAACTCAACATTGATTTACGGCATTTAAATTTAGAATTGACTCCAAAACCAAGGTCATTGACACGAATTGAAAAACAAAATGGACGCATTTATGAGAGCAAAAACGATACGAACTAACGCATCTTTCGCTCGAAGAATCTCGCTAAGTTATTGTCTAAATATCGACATTCCAAGTCAAAGACCTATAGGTTTTAATTAGTAGGTAACAAGGCATCACGGTTGCGTAGGAGACGTCTGGTGTAACTTGATCTGTGGGTTCTAAGAATGGGTTCGACGACAGAGGTCATGTAAAATGGTGCTCTGTGGAAGCGTAGGCGCCGACAGCGGTCACGGTCGCCGCGAAGTGACCGCGACGGACGTCGAGGAGCGATAAAATGTCGCTGGCATGAGGTGTTTCGGGTGTTGATCAGTTTGTATTTTTTTTTTGTAAGATGGGTTAACTCTTGACCTCAATCTTGACCATTAAGGTCAAAGATGAGGTCGACGATGGAGCGAGTTAACCCAGGAAATCTCTATAAAGGCACTGGTACTCCCACGCACCGACGGAACACAGCAAGCTGTTTGGCGTCGAACTTCGATAGGAGGGTGGTCGCAAACCAGACGGCCCTTTACAGAGCTTACCACACCGCATGAGACCATAGGACGACACCTCAGATTCAGAAAAAAATTAAGTGTCGTTGCCTGGGATGGATTACTGGGAGGCAGGTCTCATTTGTGTTTCCTTAGTCGCCTCTTACGACTTCCACGGAAAGAGATGGGGTGGTGTTGTTCTCAATCGATTACCACACGGATTGTATTTGTTTTACGACTCTATAGTAACACCATGAAACAAATACAAAACACGATGGATCAAAACATTCTTTAATATTAAAATATATTAACCTAACCACACTAAGCGACAAGACACTACCACAGAAATAACTCTAAAATTAAATATGTGGTATCACTCCCGACGACGGCTGAACCAATTATTATTATTTTATTTATTTATTTTATTTGGGTTATCAAACGGTTGTACAATGGTATTATTCTAGACTAAGAGCTAAATATCTTAAATAATTGTACAACCAGCGCCGACAACCACAGATTACTAAATAAATTTAGAATAGCTCAGCAGTTTTCTACGCCTTATCTATTTAACGCTTACAAAGAGAATTTACAATGGATATGGTGCAATTGAAGTTATCGTAAATAAAAAAATTAAACTCTAAAAGGAGTAAAAACGGAAAAAAAGCTATATTATGATCAAATATAGGTAAGAACCATCTCTATCACGTCAGCGCACAATAAAAAAAACATTACATTGAAATCAGTCCATTCGTTTACAAGCTACGATGCCACAGACAGACACAGATTCACACTGCAAATGTGTAAAACCCCTCTTTTTTATGGGGTTAAAAAATAATTATGTAACAAATTTTGCAAATCACGAAAAAAACTTTACTTTTTTTTCATATTTCGATCTATGTCCCGTGGGCAAGTTGTTCAGTAAAGAGTGCTGACTCTCATCCTTAATTTTGGGTATCTAATTTAGAGTCATACCATCAGAGTCAAAGTCAAAAAGAGCTTTATTTCAAAGAACATAAAGGATGCTACTTAAAATAAGTCAAAATTGTGAATTACATTAGCATTTTTAACTTTGCGCCTATTCGCAAAGATGCAGTCTTCCTTAGGAGAAGAGTAGGCAAGAAATTGCGTGGGTCGCTCTTTATAGCTCAATCATATAAATTTCCTCATTTTAATTGACTTAATATCTAAATATCGACGGCCGGTTTGGTCGAGTGGTAGTGGCGTTGCCTCTCGAAAAAAACAGATTTTTGTTTTCGGGTCATGGGTGTTTGTGTCTGTCTTTTTGTATGTTCCAAGGGACCCGCGACAAAAGGGAAAACCTTACTGTGGGCCTTTGAGTGTGTAGCGTTTTATTTTATTTATTATTTATTTATTTAAATAACTCTGGAGCTGAGCAATTTATTGCCATGGTTGATTGTCTAACAGATAATAAGAAAAAGCGCCGGCGCCATTTTATCGCCCCAGCAGGTGAACAGCATACTTGATCCGCGTGAATGGTAAGACCCTGACGTTTTCCGGATGTTAGGAGAGGAGCTGCTACCGAACTTGAACAGAAATCGGAGTAATTAGTTGTAACCTTGCACCAAGGGGTAATAATATGTACACACGGCCGCACAACAGGCTATATTAGTTGACCTTGATGTCGCCCTTATTTCGCTCGTTAGCGGCGCCGGCTTTCGTAGTGTAAATGGGTAACCTGACATGCTTCTGCCTGTACCCTATGATAGAATAGTAATGTTGGTTTAACTGCAAAGATTGACTTTTGTTTTGGTATTATACTGTTAGACTGATCTGGATTTGATTCCAAACGGAGCCAATTTTTGCAGAAAGGGCAAATGTTTTTTCCTTTTGTTACTTTAGTGTGTTAACGTGTGTGTGTTCTATCGCCTATTTATTCAATTTGTGCGATCAGCGAATTGCCTTATTATGGAAAGTCGATAGGTACATCGAAAAATTAATAGGATTTCAAATTTACCATATATTAAAATTTCTTTCTCCAAAAATCTTTGGTTTTCTGGAGTTAAGATGTTTTTTTTTAGTAAAAGACTCAAGCCCTGGGGCAGATATGTGGTCGAAGATGTAGCAAGCTCACCCAAAAGATGCCTATTCAATCAAACTTTAAACAGATCCGGGTTTTATCAGCCCAAAAATACAGACGCAGGCAGAGAATTTCATTTCTTAGCGATGCGCAATACAAAAGATGAACAGAAGCGCTCAGGACGGATGCGAGGAATATCGACAAGGTAATGGTGGTACTCGTACCCTGCGGTTCATCTGGGCGTCCGGCAGAAGAAAGAGGCAGGCGGAATGAGCTTATACAGATGTTCATTTTCATGAAATTAACCACGTATTAAATGCTATATAATTTACTAGCTGTCCGCCCGCGACTTCGTTCCCGGTGGATTTTCTTTTCTTTTTTGTGAATTTAAACCATCCTCGATCCCCCCCCCGAATACACACAAAAAATTTCATTAAAATCGGTCCAGCCGTTTAGGGGGAGTTTAGTGACATACACACGCACAGAAGAAATATATATATTAAGATATAGTCACCTCAGTCTTACAGTCTTATGATATAGAGAGTTAATTCGGATTTTACGTTTTTTTTATTCTTTCCTTATTCCTTCAAAGGCAAAGTAACAGTAAGTAAGTATTTAAAATGTCTAACTTTGTACCTAAACAATTAGGTTAGGAGGCGGGAGCACAACATACATGATCATATGTCTTGATACGAGACACAGCTCCAAAACTATAATTAGAGCTGAGCAAATGACATACCAATGCCACAATAACTAAGTCATATTCTAATACATTATCGTCATACATACAGCATCGTGTCACGTTATAACTGATCGACTTTATAGTTGGCCTTCGAACAGGACCAATTTGTAAGAGAATTCTCTTATAAGTGAGATCAACTTATACTGGTGGTATATATATACTTCTAGCTATTCTTGACTGTATATAGGGTCACACCTTACGGAAGCTAGAACGATTACCACATATGTAATGTGTGTACAAGATTATCAGATAAATACTCGAGGTTATTTGTCGATTGCTCTCATTTAGACTGACAGAATCTTTGAAGTCTATTTTTTTCCCCACCAAAAAAGAGGGGTTATCTGGGTGTCTGTGTATCTCTCTGTCCCTGTATCTGGGCGTATGTGGACTTGTGTGTATCTGTCTAAGGCATCGTAGTTTCTAAACGATTGGACCGATTTCGTTGTTTTTTTTTTTAAAGCTAAAAAGTTACTTTTGATCAAAATTGGTTCAGCCGTTTAAAAGTTAATAAACAATTAAAGTTAGGGAGACATATTTTTTTAATTTTATAATTATTGTAAATATAGCAGCAGAAACATAAAATCAGCAGTGAGATATTCGATCTATTATCATTATCAGTGATCATTATTAATTAATCTTAGTGTTTTCTTCTTTCTAAATAAAAGCTACTTTCCACTCGCCTCGGGTACAGAACGTCAGCAGTGAGCTCATCCTCTGCGCAGGCGCATCGGGTCGGACAATGCGCGGGTTCCCACGCGCCGCGTCCGTTCCCACAGTATTTAACCTCAGCACCGCACACATAGAGTTTAGGATTGGTTTCGTTATAGAAGTCAGGTAAGTTAGAGTTACGCTGTTCGATTTTTTTTAGAATCTGTCGAAGCTGTTTTTAACGAAAAGGAAACATTTTAGTTTTATTTTATTTATTTAAGGATCTCCAACGGTTAATATGTTGTTAACCAGCTTTCCGCCCGCGGCTCCGCCCGCGTGGACTACAGGTTATATCTTGCCCAACTGTGGGTTAAAATGTAGCCTATGTCCTTTCCCAGGCTCTAATCTATCTCTGTACCAAATTTCATCAAAATCGGTTGAGTAGTTTAGGTTACGTTGAGATGAACCTCATACATACATATATACGCTCTCACCTATAATCCTTATTGGGGTAGGCAGAGGGTTATGAGATAAAATATGATGTAAGTGGTGCGAAGTTGTCAGCCTTTTGCCTACAATACAGCAAAACCATCGCGTCCCACTTACTGACTTTTACAGTATGTCTAGGAGGAGGCAGCGGACACATTCTATGTTTTTCTTTTACTCCTAGTGCCTTTATAGGCATTTTCTGGGTTAACTCGCTCTATCGTCCACCTCATCTTTGACCTTTATGGTCAAGATTGAGGTCAAGAGTTAACTCATCTTATAACAAAATAAAATAAATAAATAACTCCCAGTCCAGCATGGAAGTTGAATCTCGCGACTTCTAATTTAGTATTATTTTCTACGTATGGTGTACTGGACCCGATTGAGCGTAACGGGCTGGTGTTTGTACTAAATTGTTTTAAATATCTCTTACTTATAAAGCGGTTTCAATTGACCGCCATTATTAGAACATAATGTTAATAACAGAGTTCTAGAGTTCTACTGAGTTAATAAAGAACTCGTAGCCCAGTGGTGTTTCTCTTAACCAATCAGTGACGTTAAGTAACGTACACAGAGGCAGGGAACCTGATGGGTGTCCAAAGTGGCAATTCAGAGGGTACGTTAAGCTGTCGGTCCTGGCTGTTGTCGATTGACTTCAGTCGTTAAAACCAAGTCAGAGGCCATTGTGCGGTTCGAAAACTCTGGCACCAGGGTTAGTCAAGTTTGCCATACACTTGACTATACCTACACGATAAGAAGGAGAAGAAGTTGTTTGAGTACATAGGTACTCGTAAATTAAGAATCATTATCTTGTATGTTGGGATTTTATCACCTTAATTTCACTTTGTCTTCCTAGCGTGTGGTTCCTTATGCAACTCTGCATTTCCGGGTTCATATTTTTTTTTTAACGCTACACACTCAAAGGCCCACACTAAGGTTTTCCCTTGTGTTGTGGGTCCCTCGGAACACACATAAAGACAGACACAAACACCCATGACCCGAGAACAAACATCTGCTTTTTACACAAATATTTGCCCCGACTAGGAATCGAACCCAGGACCCGTCGATCGAGAGGCAGGGCCACTACCACTCGACCAAACCGGCCGTCAATTATCTTGTATGTTGGGATTTTATCACCTTAATTTCACTTTGTCTTCCTAGCGTGTGGTTCCTTATACAACTCTGTATTTCCGGGTTCATACAACCCGAGTCTCTTTAAAGTTCGAGTGAATAGGCATCTTCTGGGTGAGCTTGCTACATCCTCGACCACATCTTCGCCCCTGTGATAGATTGTGGTCAAGAGCATTTTTTTTTTTTACTATAAGATAGGTTAACTCTTGACCTCAATCTTGACCATAAAGGTCAAAGATGAGGTCGACGATGGAGCGAGTTAACCCAGAAAATGCCTATAAAGGCACTGGTACTCCCACGCACCAACGGAACACAGCAGACTGTTTGGCGTCGGACTTCGGTAGGAGGGTGGTCGCGAACCAGACGGCCCTTTACAGAGCCTACCACACCGCATGAGACCATAGAACGACATCTCAGATTCAGAAAAAAAATGAAGTGTCGTTGCCGTGGATGGATTACTAGGAGGCAGGTCTCATTTGTGTTTCCTTAGTCGCCTCTTACGACACCCACGGAAAGAGATGGGGTGGTGTTATTCTCAACCAATCACCACACGGCATACCCATTTCTTATCATATTTTGACTTATGTTCCTAGGGGAAAATTGATTACTTTCGTGTGTGACCCACATCTTTATTTTTTGCTTACTGATATAAAATCATCCGATATTTTAAAATATTAGTCAACTAGCTTTTTCGTTCCTGTGGGAACGTGGAAAAATTCTGTAGCCTATGTGTTATTCCAGGATGTCAGTTACCTCCATACCAAATTTTTTCAAAATTGGTCCAGCCGTTTGAACGTGAAAGAGTAACAAACTTACAAACTTTCGCGGTTATAATTCATACTAGCTTTCCGCCCGCGGCTTCGCTAGCGTAGACTACAGGTTATATCGTGCCCAACTGTGGGATAAAATGTAGCCTATGTCCTTTCCCAGGCTCTAATCTATCTCTGTGCCAAATTTCATCCAAATCGGTTGAGTAGTTTATTATAGTACGGATTAGAATGGGTAAGGATTTGTAGGAAGTAGGATAGGATAATTTTTATTTTTTATGGTTAATTTTTTCATGTTTTTATTTTATTTTGTTATTTTGTAAATATTGTGTGTTTGTCTGTTGAAGGTAACCAAGTGGATCATTCACGGATGGTTGCACACAACTCGACCTGCGGATAGCCTTACGTAATGCTGTCCTTGTCTAACTACAATTGAGTCTACTATTAGTGCAGTGATTGTTCATTTAGTTCGAGTTTGGCAGGGGCGAATCGGGAATTTGTGGGGCCCTGGGCTAATACTACTTAGGGGCTAATAATAATTACTAATTTGGTAGAATCCTCTATGATTGCGATTTTAAACTATTGCAAATGTTGTATTATAAAATGTGTCCGATGCAATTCAATTAAATTTAAAAATCAATACAATACAATTCAGTTCATCAAAATAATCAAGCAGTAAGTCAAATAATACATGCATTGTCAATTTGTCATACTCATGTAAAAATTTAACCTATCTAAAAATCGTCAATGTTATCTTTGCAAAAGCAGTGATTTTATTTTATTTTTTATATGAGATGGGTTAACTTTTGACCCCGATCTTGACCAAGGTCATAGATGAGGTCGACGATGGAGCGACTAAACCCAGAAAATATCAATTAAGGCACTGATACTCCCACGCACCAACGGAAAACAGAAGACGACCCTTTACAGTCGCGAACCAGACGATACTTTACAGAGCCTACCACACCGCATGAGACCATAGGACGCCACCTCAGATTCAAAACACACTGAAGTGTCGTTGCCTAAGATGCATTAATAGGGAGGCAGGTCTCATTTGTGTTTCCTTATAGTCGCCTCTTACTACACCCACGGAAAGAGATGGGGACTATGGGGAGATCACCACACGGCATAAAAATTACACTTAAAGCACCTAATATTTGTTATCGTCTTTAATTATTGTCTTATAGTACTCTCTTTTTGATTATATTAATACAAAATAATGAAAAAACTTACACTTACCAAGTCTAGTGTTCCATACCATTGTCTTGAAAATACATAAAGAAATATATATTTTTTACTACATGTCTCAATTAGTTTTTTACATTATCGTCTACTGTTTTCAATGGAGGCTGGAAGCCTTTTATATCCACGGGGCCCTGGGCTGCTGTCCAAAAAGCCATCCATCCCGGGTGTGAGTAGGTCCGCCCCTGGTGTTTGAAATTTATTTCGGTGATGTGCCTTGAGAAAATCGTGTAGGAGTATTGTAAAGAGATTTTCTCACGAAGGTTTGATGAAAAAGGAATTTTAAATTACTTAATGATTACCATGCAATGCATTTCATTAGTGGGTTACGAATAATCCACTCCATCATAGGTGTAATAAAAGGTAAATCAATATTTTTTTTGTGGTCAATTTATTATACATATAACCTCAAAATGGCAATTAACAGTCGGGACACGGCCTCTATGGATGCGTTATTGTCTATGGATTGGTCATCTACATTTATGGAAAAGATAATGTAGCATCCTAATGGTGAAATAATTTTTAAAATCGGTCCAGTAGTTTCGGAGCCTATTCGTTACATACAAAAATACAAATCTTTCCTCTTTATAATATTAGTATAGATATTATGGTATATTTAATGTAAAAGTTTAGTAAATGTAAACTAGGGCGAGGGCTCAATGGAGCCGAGAATGTAATATCCAATGCGCACGCGTGTCATACGACGTTTTTCAACACATTTGCGAGGAAAGAAAGAAATAAAAACTTTACAATACAATACAATACAATATACTTTATTGCACTCCAACACAGATAAGGTACAGTTACATTCCTTTGATATTGACGGCAACAAGCTATCACTTGCATGTTGCGCCTCGGAAAGTATTTCTGGCGGTGTACCCACATAGGTTTCCTGTTCTGCACTTGAAGAAGACATTTTTTGTGTTGTATTTCTGACAATAATAACAATCCGATGAATACAAATGCCGTCTGTGAAAACCAAGTAAAAACATCTGAAAAGAGGCGCGATTATTTTTTTCTTTTTTCGCTCGCAAAATGAGCTTCACATTGACAAGTATGCCATACAGCCAAATAATAAAAAAATACTTAACTATATATTTTCACGTTTTAGCACGTATAAATGATAATTTTCTGTTAAATTTAAATGATTTAGTGGAATTATATTTTTAGTTACATTTTTATTTAAAAATAGTTTACTATTTACACTTAATTTTCAATAAAAATAAGATCGGATCTCTTTGCTGAAATTTAGAAAAAAAAACCATTACGTACTAGTGCTTTATTTTTATTACTCACGGGCTGGGTAATACATATAATTATGAACCTTAAAACAATGAAATAAGATCCACTTTATGAGCAAATGTGTTGAAAAGAAATATTAAGATTTTTCGTTCACATGGAAATTTTAGAAAATTATGTAGCCTGTTGGTTATAGCGGTGATAGCCCAGTTGGTAATGAACCAGACTGTATTCCGAAGGTCGTGGGTTCAAATCCTGGCGCAGGCCTGTACCACTAAATTCGTCTTTTCGGATATATGTACGGATTTCTAATTATCACTTGCTCAACGGTGAAGGAAAACATCGTGATGAAACCCGCCCGTCCAAGAAAATTTTCGAAAGACGAGTGGTCCACCAACCCGCATTCGACCAGTGTGGTGGACTATGGCCTAAATCCCCTTCGTGTTTCGAAGGCAGGCCAGTGCCCCTCGGTAGGGACTAATATGGGCTGGTAGAAAAAAAAAAATGTAGCATGTATTAAATTACTGCAAAGATTCAGTAGCTATCTATCTATCCTTCCATCCTCACAAACTTTCACATTTATGTTATTAACAGGATTTATCTCGAGTTTTTCTAAAGATGAGTAATTTCTTGAAACGCTACAATAAGAAGTAACAAACAGTAAACAGACATGGGAACAACGCATTATGCGTAGACATCATTGGGTATTAGCACCAAGGTAGCTCGTGTTCAACGCAGCCTTGCGAATCTGTGGTCAGAGTTAGAAGATGATTGTAATGAATGACAGCTATGAATGTTAAATATGTTTGGAATTTGAGGTTACTTTGATTTTAATGAAGACTAGCTTTCCGTCCGTGTAGACTACAGGTTACATCGTACTAAATCAGCTGGACCAATTTTGATATGGTATGGAGGTAGCTGACACCCTGGTTTAACACATAGGCTACATAATTTTCCCACGGGAACGAAGTCCCGGGTGGAAATCTCTAACTCCTCCTAAATGTGCCGTGTGGTGATCGGTTGAGAATAACACCACCCCATCTCTTTCCGCGGGTGTCGTAAGAGTTGACTAAGGAAACAGAAATGAGACCTGTCTCCTAGTAATCCATCCCAGGCAACGACACTTCATTTTTTTCTGAATCTGAGGTGTCGTCCTATGGTCTCATGCGGTGTGGTAGGCCCTGTAAAGGGCCGTCTGGTTCGCGACCACCCTCCTACCGAGTCCGACGCCAAACAGCTTGCTGTGTTCCGTCGGTGCGTGGGAACTCGCTCCATCGTCGACCTCATATTTGACCTTATGGTCAAGATTGAGGTCAAGAGTTAACCCATCTTATAATATTTTAAAAAATGGCTGGACCAATTTGGTTTGAATTTAGTATATATTTTTCAATGGTTTCTTCGATGGATGGTTGACGGTATATAAATTACATTTCAATCGTACCAAAGTAAAAATTTAACACTAATAGCCGGCTTGGTCGAGTGGTAGTGCTGCTACTTAATCCACGGCTCCTGGGTTTCATTCGCAGTCAGGGCAAATATTTGTGTAAAAAGCAGATGTTTGTTCTCGGGTTGTGGGTGTTCGTGTATGTCTTTATGTATGTTTCAAGGGACCAACGTCACAAAGGAAAACTTTGGCGTGGGCCTTTGAGTTTGTAGCGTTTATTATCAACGAGCAGTCAACCCTATATAGAGACGTAATACAAGGCGACCCGAACCTGTCAACTCGTATATATATATATATATATAATATATATTATTATATATATGACGCACGCCCTAGCGATCGTGTTCGGGATCTCTTCGGATTACTTCGCACTAGTTGACAAAAACGTTTTCTTTCAAATTCGCATGTATTACGTCTCTATATAGGGTTGAGTGCTCGTAGAGTATTATAATTTAGCAAAACACGTACCTAAATACTGTTTTCACATAACTACATCATATAGCGTCACATACGTACGTTGTTATCGCAGAACCTCGTTTAGAATAGACCTTGATTCCACCAGTGCGACGCTATTACTTGCCCTAGATAGAACGTTCCGTGACCTATTTACCCACTGCATTCAACTAGAACATCTATCTATCTATACAGTCACGCCTATAATCCCTTTCGGGATAGGCAGAGCTTCATGTGGTTCTGGAACCTCTTGACACCACATTTAAAATTCATTATGAAAAATTAGAAGGTAAAGTGGTGATAGGTGATCAGCCTTTCAACTATTCATTGCTAATGAATATAAAATTGAAAGTCTTGGCTCACTGAACGAATGCGTATGTATGTATTTAAATCGTTTAATGTATGTTTGTATGTATTTCATTGTAATCTTGACTTGTTTTAAGTGACATCCTGAATGTCCTATAAAATAAAGATTTTTTCTATTCTATTCTATTCACTGATTCATCAACGTCAAAGCTGAATTAATGTGGCACAAAGGTTCCCTTTATAACATAGGCAAGGAGCAAGGAAGGATTTCTTGAAATTCCGATGGGAACGAAGTCCCGGGCGTTCACATACATACATAAGCTCACGCCTTTGTCCCATTGGGGTAGGCAGAGACCACAGATTGCCACTTCCTACGATCCAAACACCTTCTTTCACTTCCTCTACATTCATAATTCGCTTCATACATGTTCCAGGCACCCGGGCACGGGCATCCAGTAGTCGCTAATAGTAGAATGTTTCTTTCCACGATCGTTAGATTTTTACTTTTTAGCCTTAACAAAAGCCAAATATGAATGCTTATCAAAACCGTGAAGTAATATCGAGGTAATATGGTTTCACTCAGCAAAATCAATAGCGTGTAGTTGATAAGGCGATCCACTGATAACCCTCACGTGTCAATTTTCTCATTGCACCTAAGCGATAACTCTGGACAATTTTTTTAACGTGATATTTATTTATTGATGGTGCCCAACGTCAGCCAGAAAATTAAACTGTATTTTTAAGAGTATAGTGGTAACATTTGCGCCGCCATCGCGTCGGTTTGGTGTAGGGTCGTGCGTTAATCAGCAAAGTGCGTTGTTAGCAGGTGAATTTAGCATCTATAGGTAGGGGAAGCAAAGAAAACCTTGTTATAAAAAGGCCCATTGTTGGGTAAGTTAGTTAGCGAAGATTAAGGATGTCAATCAGCCAGGACTAAACTGAACGACCTTCCCTTAGGAACGTAGGTCAAAGTATGAAAAAAAATTTTTGCCTCTCTGTACAATTTGAGCGATCTGATTTACCTTTGTATGGGAAGTCGAATTTTTGAAGTGCAAACTTCTTTAGCGGCGTTGTGCACTTTTTGGATGGGTAAAAAATGTTAAACTCGCATCAGGGTCACGTGACCCCGATCGGAAATTCGTAAGACGGAGGAGTGAAAACTTCTTAGACCGCAAGGAAGTAATATATGTTCAAGTTTTCACTTCTGCCAGCACTCCCGGAGTGCAACCCGTTGTTTTTTTTTGAGAATTGTGTAAGGTTCCGTGGGGAAAATTGATCTGTTTCATGGGGAGATTACCCTCTTAAGTTTAATTTAAAGTACAATGTGTTTATAAGTTTGTTGTAAAACAATGGATTTAACCTCAGAATTTATAAGCAACCTCTCAATACTTTTGTTATCCCTTGAACCCCTAATTTGACATAATATTACCAGTCGCGAAAATATTTGTAGCGAAATTATTCCTAACCTAAACTCTAAGTTCTACACTTGTAAGTTATTTACTAAACTACAAGATAACAACATTAGCAAACCTCTTATTTAAGAAACAAGTTGCGAAGTCTAAACCAAATAGGATTAAGATTATACCTACACAACGTGGATTCCGTGACATACCGTTTCGGTGTAATTTTTCTATGTACCTCGATAACGCTAGCTTCAATATCGCTAGGTTCTATATTCACTGCTCGGGTGAATTTGAATAAATAACCATAAACTTCTTCAAAAGAAGCGATGGATAATGTAGCTGGTTGTGGTAGTCGAAGAGTATGCATTTGTGGTAGGTCTTGACCGCGTTATGGCATAACTGGTATAACAGTATGATACGCGATTAATTGCTCGCTCCGTTTTCGCTGCAGATAGTATTTAAGTGAATGTGAGTTGCAAAGAAAAACTGTTTTGTTTGACTTAGATGTTACTGTTTTTGTTGGTTAGATTTCTTTTAACTGTTACCAAGAGAAATTGAATTTGAGATCGTTTCGAATCTTTATATTGTGCAGGAAATTTGAATATAAGCTTTTAAACCGATTTTAAATTGTTTTGATGCATTTAGTCTTCTACAAGTTCATTGTCATTATATCTACCCAGAGACAACCATTGCTAGTTATAAGCTTTGTATAAATACTTTCGTCGTAATAATTATTAATCAAAAAAGTGCTTTCATCATTAAAGTTATTATAAATTTTCAGGTAACAGTCATGAATCTACATGTTGTTTGTCAAATGCTAGCCTTCCGTTATTTGCTTGTGTTATGCTGTCGTTAACGTCAATGCTATAATCTTAATTGTCATTGATTCCTCAAAGTTTTTCTTTATTTATGTAAACATACGTGTTTATACTGAATTATTTAGTTTTTGGTAATTGGCAAACATTTCTGTTTAGAAAAGTTAGTTTTGAATCACTTTCAAGGTTGTTTGGTCTAAAGGTTATTGTTATTGTCTTTATGTTTCTTTCTAGTGTATATTGTATAACTGTGTGATCTTACCTCTTTTCTGTGTAGTGATGCCCGAAATAATAAATTTGTCGTTCTTTCTTTCTTTCAATCATTTAGTTCCCAGAGATTTGGGACAGTGACAATGGTCCCCTATTTCCTGGTTCTTGAAAATTCCTTCCGCAATTAATAACTGGTTTATTTGTGACAGTAAGATTAATAACAATAAAATAAAATAACTTGTTTTTCGATTCCCTAGAGTAAAGAAATCTTGACCCGAGTGCAGCTGATTTGTTAAAGGGCGTTCCCCTTAGTAGCATGCGCTCTTTAGCTGTGGTACAAAGATGGAACTTATAGCGGTTACAGTCCATTTTCTTTAGGGCGTCCGCTGCGTTAAGCGGGTGCACGGCGCGGGTGCTGTTTCCTTGTAACCCGCGCGACGGGGGACCCGCTGCACGCAGCGCTGATCATATGAGATTACAAGAAACAGCAAGTCGCGCGGGCGCCCGCGCCGTGCACCCGCTTAACGCAGCGGACGCCCTTGGGGTATATAGGTTAATACATGTTTTGATTTGAAATAGGAACTTCCATAACTCTTGTATTGCTTCCTGTAGATCTGTTTTGTAATGTTTTGTTTACAATATTTCGTCATTCACTCATTGACTGTATGTACCGTTCGGGGCACATGTTCAACTGCTCAGTCCAACCAGTTGGACGGGTATTATTTTAAATATAAAGTTAGTCTTGTTGTGTGCACTATTTTTAGATTGTAGTATAGAACTTTGCATTACCTATTGTTACTCTACTTTATATGTGCTGCTATCTGTTTGTGTACCTAATCGTTACTAATACTATAAACGCGAAAGTTTGTATGTATAGACGTTTGCTACTCTTTCATGTTCAAATAGCTGGCCCGATAGTAATGAAATTTGGTAGGAAGATAGCTGACACCCTAAATTAATACATAGGCTACATAATTGTCCCAAATTCCCACGGAAATGAAGTCCCGAGCGGTAAGCTAATAAACAAAATAAAATTAAAAAACACTTGATACTAAACACTATTGTTTATGTCGTAATTCCAACAGAGTGAAATTGAATTAATGTCGGTTAGAGATGCTGGTATGTTGCCTATCTTCGTACCTAAAACACAGACAATTTTTTCCGTACCTTTTTATCTCCATGCGTTGTGACCATCTTTTCCATCCGCTCATCTACCCTGACTACCACCATACAACGCGACGTAACAATTACATAAAAATGGCGTTCACATCGACCGTTCTGGCCGCGTTTCCTCTCCACCAGTGCACGGTGTACACTTTCTCGAAATCAAACAAAGAAATAGCGAACACTCATTTGCATCATTCCCACGGTTAAAGAATGCCCCAATCTGTTCAGGAATTCATGTCTTCATTTTATTGATCGGAATTAAATGCTGCGACTATAGGTCAAAACCTTTGCGAGTAGGCGTAGAGTCAAAAGTAGTATGTATTTAAGTCCTTTAATGTAACATCTAGACGCTTTTGATGACGCCTCTGTCCAAATGACTTGAAACTTTGTGATAGTACTCTTTAACATAATTTGTGACACCCGTGTCAAAATCTGAAAATTTTGGAAAAAAACATTTTTTCCTCCTTACTTACGTTCTATCAACGTTACTGACACTGTAAGAAAAAATTGGATAGTGATAAAAAATTACCCTGTGTAGACACACAGATATACACGTCTAACTTCTAACACCCTCCTTTTTGTCGAAGGTTAAAAAATAAGAAAAAGAACTGGTGTATGTCTGACCAACTAATCCCAGAAGCTGAAGTTCCAATTCATAAAGTTTCGGCAACAATTTGACCTCACTATTGACAAGCCCAGGGATGGCGAACATTTCTGGATTGACGTGCCATTTTTAAGAGAAATGTTGAATGATACCATATACGTGCCATTAAATAATGTTGATTTATTGTTAAAATAAGTTCCGTAACGTAGGCGCACTTAATTTCGTTAATTAAACTGAATAGAGAATTTTGTTAATTTGTCTACTACTCGTAGTATTGATTCTATTATTTATGCTTTGTGAATCGGTGGTGTGCTCGAAATATTTTGTGCCATTGGTTCGCCATCCCTGGACTAACCGTTGCACCACCGACGCTCACCATGTAAACTTTCCCAAAATCAAACAAAGAAATAGCGAAGACTCATTTGCATGGTTCCCACGACGAAAGAATGGACCAATCCGTTTGGCAGGAATGGATGTGTTACCCAAAAACCTATGGTCACGCTTCGGCCAACAAAGTGATATTTAAATTCTATCTTCACAACGACATTTCTATTTGACTTTGATGATCTCGTTCTCATGGTGTAATTGGCTATTCTTTCCAAATGACAGCAGCGGAAAACTTGACGTGTTTTCTGTGAATTGATTTTCTTTATATTGTTATGCTTGGTATGAATATCGTGTAAGAATATGGTTGTTCTGACCTTATTTTGCAGCCCTATGCGTAAATCGAGTAATCTAGTTCAGAGTAACGACCATCGATATAAAATTACACATCTTGTAGAATACTAAACGGAATATCTGTCTGTAAACCTACTTTTCTTTGTGATGAATATCGTGTAAGAATATGGTTGTTCTGACCTTATTTTGTAGCCCTATGCGTTAATCGAGTAATCTAATTCAGAGTAACGACCATCGATGTAAAATTACTCATCTTGTAGAATACTAAACGGAATATCTGTCTGTAAACCTACTTTTCTTGGACAAGAATCGATAAGCAAGCATTGACTATAAATATCCTTGTAAGTGTAATATATGCACAGCTAACACTTTAATTATATACTAAGGGTCTCTATCAAGTAGAACGCAGAGAGTGGTAATACATTACATTTATAAAACTAACAGTAAGTTACCTAGCAGTTCTTGGAGATTCTTAACTGATATATGTATGTAAGCTCTTACAGACTAATACAAAAGAAACATAGCTGTGTGCAAAAGCGGACATCCTTGACGAGATCTCTTCCAGTCTACCTTTTTATTATTTTTTATTATAAGATGGGTTAACTCTTGACCTCATTCTTGACCATAAGGTCAAAAATGTGGTCGACGATGGAGCGAGTTAACCTAAAAAATGCCTATAAAGGCACTGGTACTCGCACGCACCGACGAAACACAGCAAGCTGTTTGGCGTCGGACTTCGGTAGGAGGGTGGTCGCGAACCAGACGGCCCTTTACAGAGCCTACCACACCGCATGACACCATAGAAGGACACCTCAGATTCAGAAGAAAAAATGAAGTGTCGTTGCTTGGGATAGATTACTAGAAGGCAGATCTCATTTGTATTTCCTTAGTCGCCTCTTACGACACCCACGGAAAGAGATGTTATTCTCAACTAATCACTTCCTTAGAGATGATAAGAAAGAAGCAGATGTGGTGCGGGCTACAACGCAACTGATCATAATACTCAGTATAGATAATGAATTGTTTTTTGCAAATTATTTTAATACTATCTATCGTCCTGCAAGGTATCACGTCATTAAGAACGAACCTTTTGGAAGGCGTGTGTGGGAACAGATTCAACACGCGGAAGCCTCTTTGAGATACCATAATGTGTTGGTATACTGTCTCTGTTTGTATTATTGAGAAGACACAGCGAAATACTGCACCCACTTATTACAAGGGCTACTGTTGAAAAGGTGGGAACTGTGCCGGGACTATGAAAAGGTCCTTGCTGGTCTGGTTACCGGGACATTGGTTAGACTTACCTTAAGGGAAGCCTTCTTATTCATTTGTTGAATTTTTCTGCCGTGTTTTTTTCAACGAATTCAATTATTAACAAAATGGCGTCCACGATTTTCGTGATTTTGCCAGTGTCAGAGTATTTTAATAAGTATTAGAGAGTGGCAAAGTCGCATATCACGTAAAAGTACCTTTTATTGGTTGAATACGCCTAAGTCTCGTTCAAGTGAGGATGATGATTAACTGCACATTTGCGAATAGGCGTAGACGTATTAGAGTTAGTATGGGGTCAAAAAAACGAATGTGTATAATTGTATTTAAATCCTTTAATGTATGTTTGTATGTATTTAATGTAATTTTTGCTCATTTCAAGTAGCTTCCTGAATCTAAATATATAAAAGGAGAAACTGACTGACTGACTGACTGACATATCAACGCACAGCCTAAACGGCTAAACGTAGGCACTTGAAATTTGGAAGGGACGTAGCTTAGGTACCGTAGAGGTCCACTAAGAAAGGAATTCCCGAAATTCCCACGGGAACGGGAATTAGCGGGAAAATCCTTTTGTATGAAAAATCTAACCGCTTAAGTTAGACGCTTGAAATTTGGCATGCAGGTACCTTAGTAAACTTAAAGCTTAGTTGCAACAGGATATTGCAAAATTCCCACGGGAACGGGAGTTAGCGGGAAAAAACTTTTGTATGTAAAAATCTAAATCACGTAAGATAGATGTTTTCAATCTAGCATGCATGCATACCTTAGTAAATATAAAATTTAGTTAGGGCTGTATTTTGAAAAATTCCCATGGAAACGAGAGTTAGCGGGAAAAAACTGATGTATGAAAAAATCTAAACTGCATAAGTTAGATGCTTGAAATTTGACCTTAGTGAACGCAAAGTTAAAAATTCCCCTAGGAACGGGAAGCAAGTTAGAGGCTTGAAAATACTTGGAATTTATAGCTCGCGGTAATGGCAACCAAGAAACGTCGCGGCCGCGGCGGCGGTTGTGGAGCGGCGACAGCGGTGGCGAGGCGATCTCAGAAATTAACCTATAGTCCACGCGGGCGAAGCCGCACGCGGAAAACTAGTGTTCTATAAAATAAAGATATTTTTAGTTTGATTTTGAGTTAGATGTTACTAACGCACACACCCCATTAGTCAGCGAAGTACAATTTACCAGCAGCTCGAGTACGATGGTGATAGCGCGAAATGTGCCGTGGTCCTATGTCAAAATATCAACATTGACAACGCCGGAGGGCGAGCAAGCCTTTGCGCGGAGTCTTCGCGCAATCAAAGTGAAGTTACAGCGTCAACCGAGTGGCGTGCCGCAAGAGTTTTGTTGCTATCGTGCTCGAGCTGCTGCATAACCTTACTGCATTTATGATCTGTGTAATGCACAAGCGTTGATGTAGCTTCTAATAGCGAATTTAATCTGCATAAAAAATGCAGCAAGCAACGTGAAGTGACAGCTGATAGAGTAATAAGTTGCTGACGTAACGATCAAGACAATGGACTCACTTTCTATGTCGTCGGTTGAAGTTGGACGATATTGAGACAATATAACTCTGTGTGTGTTTTCAAGAGGTATTAGCTACTTTTGTTTTAATTTTAAATAAGAATTTGTGGTTTAGTGCCAAAGTCAAATAAGTTGTTATCGAAGGGCACTAGTCTAGGAATAGTATATATATAGCGTATGTATGTATGTTTGTAAACAGCTTTGTTCCTTAGAGGCGAGTTATTATATTTTACCAAAATTGTTGCAGCCGTTTATAAGTTGTAAGCAATCGAATGTCGAAGGTGATATACTGTTTTTTTATTTTAAAGTTATTTCTGATCTGGTCCAATCCTTACTAATATAAATATGAAAGTTTGTGAGGATGTAGGAATGTTTGTTACTCTTTCACACTCAAACGGCTGGATCAGTAATGATAAAATTTGGTATAAATGTAGCTGACACCCTGTATTAACACATAGGCTACATAAAATTTTCAATTTATAAATAAATAAATCGTTTAACTATAGATGACGTAAACAGTCTTCCGTTTTACAGAACGCGACTCAGACTCTGATCTATATTTGAGTAGCAGTCTTCTTTGTCATTTTGATAGTGAGATGAAGAGACAATCAATACTTAAGTATAGAGATCAAGACTTGAGTCTCCTTCTGTAATACGGGCCTTAAACTTCAAGCGTGGAATAAAGTAAACGTGCAAGTTGTCGGTAAGGTGGCGATCCCGTTGGCGGGAGTCGGGTCGCGCTAACGGGCGCGGGCGCCGCCGTCTAATGAGAACAGTTCAGTTATGCAGATGCGAGTGTATTGAGCGTGGACTACACTTGTGTGTTTACCCTAGATTTCGATATTGGATTTTCTATACTATGTAAGATTAGGCCGGTTACTGGTAAGCGTGTTTAAAAAGGGTGTTATTTTGTTTCTGGGACATTGTCAGCAATAGGTCTTGCGATACTAGCCACAATCTACATGCCAAAAAAGTTACAGATGCTGGTAAATCACGCAGTAACTGGCCAGTTCATCAATACACAAATTTAAAATACAGTATCATTGGCAATGGTTACCCAAAACAATACATACAAGCTTATTGGATGATGAAAATTAAGGAAATTAAGGATGTGAATGAAGTGATAGCCCAGTTGGTAATGAGCCAGGCGCTGCTGGTCGAGGTGGTTGTCAGCAAGTATATGAAAATTAATTAGTTCTCAATATCACCACCTGAACAGATAAAATGTATTTTTTCAACGTGATTTGGTAGGCTATTGTTGCTTAACTCACCCGTCGAGCCGCGGCAGACGTTCATAGAGCTTCATGATAAATCTATCTGAAGCATTTTAAAAGTTATCGCCTGAGAGGAAATTGGTCATGTAAGACTACTCGTATTCCCAGCTCGGGTACCAATAGGTCAAACTGTAAAAAAATACAAAATGTTAGCCTTTTCATAGATAGAACTTGTTATGACCAGATTATCTGGATTTGTATGGGAAGTCAAAAATATTTTTTTAGAATTTCGTTCTGGTTCATTGGAGAAAACAGGCTTCTGTTGTATGAAAAATCGTGCGTGTTGCTTTGATTTAACTTGTGTTTTTTTTTCATATTCCTGTCTTGAAGAGAGATTAATGAATAAACGTAGATATTAAATACCAATACCAATTAATTATATATCACGTGCAATATCAGGTACGATCAGCAGCAGAATCTTACGTCACAGCAACTGATGGCAAAAAAAGTCGAAAGAAGCGAATTCGCCACACTTCGCATTGTATTGACCAATTTCACTTAGGGACCGTTCTTACATCACGCTTGTGTCATCGTGCCTTTGAGCCTCGGCAAGACGCCATACTTCCGTAGTTACAACAGGTATTTAGAAGAAGTACGGAGGCCAGCGCTCAGGTTACTCGATTTTCGTTGCAAAACCGCTCTTATCACAACGGCACAGAGTGCACGCCAGTGCTACTGAGTTGCGGCCGTCCGAACAATAAATGCCCTAAGTTAAAGGGCCAAGTTTAATCTAATTTGACCAGCAGACAAGAAACATGGATGGATTTTGATTGAGGGAACATACTGCACTTATTTGCAAAGCTTATTCTATGGTGTCGACTAAATTATTTTTTGTTGTATTTTTATTAGCATCCATAGGCTTAAAGTCATCGAAGTCGGTCCATTTGTTTAGGAGCTATGATACCACAGTCAGACACAAACGTCAAACTTATAACTATAACACCCCTTTTTTAGTCGGGACCCATCAAAAATCCGGCTTCCTAGGAATGGGTCCCGACTGTTAAAATCGTTATGTTATTCAATAATATTCAATAACAAAAGTCTCGACTACTGGACTTACTTGTTTTTTCTTTTTAATTTTTATCACGCAGTCGGGTTTTTTAATTTTTTTGATTAATTTATTTTTTGTTGGGGGTTAAAAGCAATCAAAATAGTTTTAGCTTAACGTAATCGAATACGTTGATGACAATCTACACCGCTGAACGCGAACTTCAGACTATTCCAAAATATATTTGCAAAATTACATTTGCACATTTCTAATCTAACAAATCTGCAGTAAGTTATATCATTGTTAGATAACAAAACATGCTTTCACGTTTGACAACATGAAGTCGAGACGTTTCATCAAATAATTTGATTTAATCGTTCACGGATTATTTTGAACGCGGCAGACGGACAGACAGGCCAATATAAACAGAGCGTCAGCTTTTGAGCAAATTGTGTACACCATCGGATTTGGTTCGATGAGTTATTTTCCAACAAATGACTTGATTTAGTAACAATTGAGTTGGTTTTGTAATTCGTTTAATAAGTACTTAAATGATGTTTCAAGCCTGGACAGTTTTAATATTGCAAATGCAGAATACATACACAATTGTAGAGGAACAAAATCTTGTAATACAATCTAATAATTAAGGGACTCTGTCTTTACAATAAATTACGTCACACAATGGCATTCTTTTTTTTTGCTTTTAAAAACTCCAAGTATGCGATTGTTAGATAGTAAGAAAAAAGAACGAACGCACTGCTTCTAAAAGAGCTACATTTTGTTAGAAAAGTCATGACGCTTTGACATACAAATCCGCTCAGTTATACATATCTAAAACTCTTTATATGTTGATGAATTTCTTAGTGCCAATGAAAAAGCCTGAAAAGTGTTTTCTTTTTGGTGCAGCAAAAGTAAACCTGTCCTTCTATTGCCAAACCGAAAAAATAAGTCTGTATCGTACCAAATCCTGCACACTGTTCCGTGCAATAAATCACTGCGCGCGCGCACCGGTGCGGATCACGCGGAGAGTTGCACAACGTGCAATGTGTCTCCACCTTCACGGCCCGCCGCCGGCCGCCTTTCCACTCCTGCGCATTCCAATACCACTTCTACGGTATATAGTTTAAGCTTAGAATGTTGAGAAGAAAGATACCTATCCCCCGATTACAGTAAGTTGGAACCTGTTTACCAAAGCTACACCGCTTAAGCGACCAGCCCAATTATGTACCACTCTTCTGAAGTGTATGAAATTTTTTAAATTTTTTGTCGATACTACTAAAATCTGGTTAAACCAGGATAAAATATTTGACACAAATCCTTTACGGACAACTGCATCACAACACATTCAATAACTTAACAAACTTCATACATATTCGGATTCTTTCAGATTTGAGTAAAAACTGAATTTAGCAATTCTAAATTAAGTTTTTACTCAAATCTGAAAGAATCCGAATATGTATGACTGAATTTAGCAATTCTTCTCTGCCACCACAATACAATATACTTTATTTGCACACAGGGAAATACAGCACAATCAACAGAACATAAATCATAGTGTACAACAAGGCGGCCTTATTGCTAGGTAGCAATTTCTACCAGGCAACCTTACCACCACCACCACCACCACCATTTCTACATACAAAGATCTTATTAAGTCATCAAAGGAAACTTTGAGCCATTCAATTTTCTAGGTCCAATGGGTTTGAGCTGGGCGTTGATGAATCAGTGAGACAGGACGAGCGATTTTATGTATCTTAATATATAAAACAAAGTCGGGTTTGTTCGAATACTTATAACACGAGAACGGGTTTTGAGAACCGATTTTCATGGGTTTTGATTTGTTTTATTTGTTTCCGTCCCGAATAGCAGAATTGCTATTAAAAACATTGGAAAATTTACGAAAAAATTTCCATGGGAACGAAATCCCGGGTGAAAAGCTAGTTTGAAATAAAGAAGATTTATATGAGAGGCAGAGAGAGATTCTAAACGAACACTTAGGGAAAAAACTTAGGGTAAAAGGCCCTCCAACATTGGTATTCTGAGGTGTACTGTACGCTGATATAGTGCTCTGGGCTAAGCAAGCGCCAGTTTAGATGTTATTAGCGGTATCAAAGTAGGTAAAGCCACTTTAAGTATGTTATGCGATTATCTTGCACTCTACAGCCTATTGAGGGATAATCTATATCTATACAATAAGTAACAGTTAAAATTAATATACACATCAACACGGTCTAGGGATATTGCACGATTTTTCATGCAAAAGAGATCTGTTTGAGAAGCTATACAAGCATACTCGAGATACATGGAGCGCTATAATTTTCAGACGAGCAAGTGCTAAACCTGAATTTTAAATTCTAGTCAATAATTTTCGTTTTACTTGAAATTTGTGAAAACGTGACGAAAATGAAAAAAAGAATTGCGTAAATTCGACCATTTTCATATAAAAAGCAGGCTAAAAGTGCATTTTCATTTTCGTTTCCGTCACGTTTTCACAAATTTCAAGTAAAACAAAATTTATTGACTAGAATTGAGAATTCAACTTTAGCGCTTGCCCGTCTGAAGATTATAGCCCCCATCTATCTGGAGTATGGTATTATAGCTTCTCAAACAGACCTCTTTTGTATGAAAAATCGTCTAATATCCCTAGACCGTGTTGATGTGTGTATATACAATTAGAAAATTATTTTTGTAAGTGATTTAATAGACTACTTATTTAAGTCCTTTAAGTTATTTAAGTAAGTCCTTTTTCGCCTGAGAACCTGAGATACAGGATAATCTTATACAGGGCTTTAGGTATCTCTCTTTTAACCTCTCGGGTGGTTAATCGTCCATGAAACTAAACAACTTCCCCAAGGAACATAGGTCAAAATATGAAAAAAAAATTGATCTCCCATACATATGCTGATGAAGTTTGTATGGGAACTCAATTTTTTTTTTTTTCGTGTTTTGACCTATGTTCCTTGGGAAAGTTGTTCAGTTTCGTGGACTGATTAACCACCCGAGAGGTTGAAACAGAGATACCTAAAGCCCTGTATACAATAAGTAACAGTTAAAATTAATATATAAAATTAGACATTTTTTTTTGTAAGTGATTTAATAGACTACTTATTTAAGTCATTTAAGTTATTTAAGTAAGTCATTTTTTGCCTCAGATACAGGATATACTTATATCCTAGTTCAGGCATTTGTGTTATTATTTATATTTTAAAATATGTAATGTAGTCTCTAATTTTTTTGTCTTCTGCATTTAAATAAAAATAAAAATATTTTTTTATTAAACACTTACGCCTATAATCCCGGGCTATATTTGAAAAAAAAAGGAAAATAAAAATCACTTTAAACAATTTAAAAGTAAGCGAGTCGCTAGTGTCTCCATTTCTATTCTATTCTTAATTTTAATTTTAAATCTAAAGTTACTTATCACAAATTAACACAAAATAAAAATATATATCATAATGTTAGTAAAAGTTGATAGAGAGTGTAAGTGTGTGTGAATGTGTGTCTGTGTGTGTGTGGGTGACGTGGGTGTGTTACGAGTGTTTATTAATGTAAGTATCTGATATATTCATATATTATTCAGTTATTGGATGTAATATGAGTATAATGGTGATTGGTTTATCGGACATTCACCCACTTTTCTTTTTCCGTGCTTCGGAGGGCACGTTACGCCATCGATCCCAACTGTGATTGACTACAGTCGTTAAACCAAGTCAGAGGCCATTTGGCGGTTTGAAAACTCTGACACCAGGGTTAGTCAAGTTCACCACACAATTGACTATACCTGTACGATAAGAAGAAGAAAACCCATAATTCAGCATGGTACTACGTTAGTACTATTATTTATTCTGTGATGGTACTATAACACCTCTTCAGGGGGCAATATAAGTTAAGTGACGTGTATATTTATGAATGATATACGAGCACTTCCATATAATTTCGTTTTATAACACTTACAATTATAATTAATCACATACGAATCACTTTATTTATCACGCCTTAAAAAGTGCACTTTGCACTCCTATGATCGCCATACATGACATTACTCCGCGAGCTCTCTCCTAAGAATGTCGAATGATTAGATCTTCAATCATTTCGAATAATGACATCGAACATGATATTCGAATAATCTTCTTCGAAATGACCGATTGGGAAAGGAGTTGCGTTATGCCAGATCCTCCATGAAGGTCTGCATACCACAGTACCTAATTCACTTCCAAAGCAATATCAAATCTGTGTTATCCGGGATTTGCGAATTAATATGAACTGGTTATTTTTATTCTAATTGCTTATGTAAGAGTGATCAAAAAGTAGTGATAATGAAACAGAAATTAATATATTTTTTAAATAACAAAAATTTGCTGTTCAACATAGTCTCCTTCTCTATCTACACACCGAGTCCAGCGTTTCTCCAACATTTTTAACCATTTAAAAAAAAATGATTTCTCTTGGCCTTCCAAAAACCCTTCCACGGCCTCTATCACTTCATTATCATCGGCATATCTATTACCACGCAAGTATTATATTAGTTTTGGAAAGAGATAAAAATCACTGTAGGCCAGGTCCAGCGAATAAGGTGGGTGATCCACTAATTCTAACCCAGCTTGTTGAATGGCATCCAGTGCAACAGCAGAAGTGTGAACCGGCGCGTTGTCCTGATGAAACAAAATGCCTTTTCTGAGTTTGACATGTCTTTTCTCTTTTATAGCCTCTCTCAATTTAGCTATTGAAGATGCATAGCAAACGCCTGTTATTGTGTGTCCCTTCTCAAGATAATTAATTAATAATATTCCTTCGGGATCCCAAAAAATTGAGGCCATGACTTTGCATGCCGATGCTGTGGTTCGAAATTTCCTTGAAGTTGGTGACGACGGTCTTTTCCACTGTAAAGATTGTTGTTTTGTTTCTGGATCAAAATGGTGAACCTATGTTTCATCCATAGTGACAAATTGAGCCAAAAAATTGTTAGGATCCACATGAAATCTGTCCAACCAGCGCCTTGAAAGATTGAGTCTGGTTTTCTTCCGATCTTCTGTTAACATTCTGGGTACCCAACGCGCCAAGGCTTTTCTCATACTCAGATAATCTTTTAATTTTGATTGAACACAGTCATATTAAATTCCAGTTTCCTGGACTAAATAACGCATTGTAACACGGCGATCGTCTAGAACAATCTTTTCGACTTTTTCAATTTTTTATTGCGTAACTGATGCTGTAGCAACTTCCGTACTTATCTGAGCTGTAGGCCTAGGTCAGGCACGGTATAAGTATGCTACAAGAGTATCGTGATAAAAAGACAAGGAGTCCAGACTTCCCCCAGGCTTGTAGGCTACCGGGTTCCATACCGAACGCCTCGGCAATAATAACACTTTAAAAGCATACATAAGCATATACGAGATTATGTACAAGTACCATGATTCATGTAACCGTGAGTCAACCGTATCTTTAACTAAGGAACTATTTTATGCCTATTTCGTCTAGCTCAACGCTAGACAGTGTTCCGAAACACAACTAGACAAACAAAGAGCCTAGTTATACCAGGATTTATCCCCCTCCTTAGAGAGGGTACCCAAGGTCGACTAATTGCTCCTATGGTGTCCCAATTGATTGCATACATCGCAAACAATATAATCACTGACACCGACGGACGTGAGGGCATAATCGAGGCTATATGCCCCCACGGTGACCTCCTCCATCCCCATAGTCACGCCCCTGTCTCCATGACGAAATTAATCGACCGTTCCCGCAAGCATATCACACAATTTGGGTCTCATGGCGTCTTGGACTCAAGACGCCTAGGTGGCGGCAACCTTGTGCGCCTCATAGCTAACAACAATGAGTCCCAATGCGAGCGGCCGGAACACTTTGATTATACCAGGCTTATGCAACATGAAACTATCCAACGGTTTCCTCACAGTTACATGTCCCGTGGCTAAAATAGTTTATTAGAGTTAGGAACTCACCTGATTCTAACGTGGGGCGGTGTGCGTGGCGTGAACCTCACTTACAGACCCGGTCCCGTAGCCACAACATTATCCTTTTTACCCGCGTTCACAAAACAGCGTTGCACCTTATTCCCGCCATTCAAAAAAGCGGTCCTAGACAAGCAATGTCATCTAAAGTCATCTGTCAAGTCATTCAGTATTGCCACAAATCAATATCAATAAGGTGTTGGTACACTCACCTCTTGGTAGGAATCCTCGCGTTTCGCGACACTCCCACCAGAGAAGAAGTCACTTATTGCAGCTGGGTAAGCAGATGGCGCGTCCACTCTCTAATTCGCTCTGAGGCTCGGATGGCAGCGCTTCTCTTATTCCTCAAGGCATCGTCTACGGCAGCATGTGGAGTTTCACCTTCTTCTTCTCCAGCAGCAAGGATATCCTGCTGAGTTTCAGTGTCTTCTTCGTGTACGTCATATGGGGAGTCAAAGTCAGTCTCCATCTGATCGACTGTATGACTGACAGCATTCCGATTTCTTTGGAGATTTTCATCTGTGTCTAAAGCAGTTGATTGCTGTGGTTCAGACACTTCTGTTGTTTCTTGGAATGCCTCATGGGCTTTCGCTAAACCATCTTCTTCAATACTCTGAGTCACTGGTTCAGAGCTCTGGTTTTCCATTTCAAATTGTCCTTCATTATCATCTGCTTCCAGTGGATAGAGATGGCCAATAGAGCGTGTAAGGATAGAGTCCTTAGTCTTCACTTTAGCCACTCTACACATTCCAGGAGAGTCCAAGTACTTTCACAATTTCTTCCTTATCCGCTTGGTGGGCTTTCGGAATAGCAGCCATGAGGTCTTCATCATTTGAGACCCAGTCTCTGATATTCATTCCTAGCTGTCCAAATGTCAATCTTGTTTGTTCATAGATTTGCCGGGCTTCGTCAAGAGAGTCCGCACTTGTTACGAGATTATCAACATAACATTTGTCAGCTATGTTCTTCAACAGGTTGGGTTCCGTAGATTGAGCTAAATGGTGCCTGATAGTAGCTGTGAGTAACATAGGACTGCATATGATTCCAAAGGGTACGCGACAAAAACGTAAGTGCATCAGATTATCATCAGACGGTTCTTTACTTAAGTCTGTGATCCATAAAAACCTTGTGACATCCCGGTCTTCATCTTGGAGCCCAACTTGCAGGAACGCCTTTTCAACGTCTGCCATCACACCTATTTTCTTCATTCTAAACTTGAGCAGCAGTGCTGTTAAATCTTCAAGGAATGAGGGTCCACTGTATAGACATTCATTCAGACTCTTCTGACCAGACGTTTTTGCTGAAGCATCATAAACCAGTCTCCCCTTTTTACCTTTCTGCTTGACCATATGATGTGGTAGGTAATGTATCAGCTGATTTGATCTTCCATCCAGTTTTGCATCAACTTCTTCTATTATTCCAGATTGTAACTGGTCCTTCAATATAGAGTCATATTCGCGAAGTGTTTCATCGTCTATCCTCTTCAGCATACTCTTCAGTCTCCCGATTGCTAGACCAAAGTTGGAGGATAGCTCTGGCGGGTACTCAATCCAAGGCCATTTAACATGGTAACGACCATCTTGGTATTTGACAGTCTCTAAGAAGTGTTTCACAGCCTCCTCTTGTCTTGTGGCTTTCGGATTGTCCGTAATGCCAATGCTTTCCAGTGACCATAAGAAATTAACATCAATACTTCGCAATGGTAAATCAGGTTCCGCAAAGTATGGGCAACTAGGTATATGACATTGACAGTATGTGGTCACTGTTAATGCCGAAATATGATCCTTGACATTGGTGTTCCCTGATAGAATCCAGCCAAAATCCGTGTTAATAGAAAATAAGTTCGGGGATATTTCTATTTTCTCGTCTCTCAAGAATGAGGTGTAGTAGTCGTTACCAATCAAAATATGTACATCCTCGCCAGCAGACTCATCATCAGCATAAATGTCAATCAACTTGTTCTCAAATCTTGCGATAGGTATTTTCTGTGTTATATTATCAACAACATTTACCTGTATTTTTTTATTAACTTCTCTCTTCGTTTCAATCATAATTTCAGCTGTTGGACTTGAAGTTTCCTGAGGACTTGAGGCACCGAAAGTGTAAATCAGTAATATCTCTTCCCTGTCACAAGTCAAACCAAGTCCATCTGCTACCTTTCTTGTAATATAGCTGCGTTGGCTGCCACTATCCAGAAGAAGACGGCCCTTCATTTGCTTTGAGGGCTTCGTCGGGTTTTTTACCATTCCCACTGCCGTCTGTAAATATGTAAAATGAGATAAGTTACATATAGTACTTTTATCCAATTGAGGACTCAAATAGTTCTCAACTTCTTCACCTGATTTTACACCTTTATTAACTTCTTCACCGGATTTTACACCTTGTTGCGGGCAGATCATGATTAAGTGGTTTCCTTTGCACCGGAAACAATCTATTCTCCTGGCGCAGTCCTTAGTTTTATGCTGATTGGAAGCGCATTTTAGGCATTTGCCTAACCTTTTAAGTCTGTCTAGCCTTGCTTTGGAACTCTTGTATCGCCGACAGTCTGAACTCTTGTGGTTCTTGAACTCACAAAATGCGCAAGCCATTTGCTTCTTTTGTTTAATTGTTTTTTCATTTTTTTGTCTTTTTGGTGTTTGTTTGTCCTCATTGTTTGAAGGCCTCTTAGTGGCCTTCCGGACACTCAGATCCCTTTCACTAGTCTGAACGTGAAGAGCCTCTGTTGTAGCCTTATTTTCACATTCCATTTCAGCCATGCCACAACTATCCATGGCAGTTATGACTCTTTCCAGTGCATCTCTAATACTTGTGACAGTAGGCTCTTGGCCCACTTGGAGATTCACCTGGTACAATACGTTGTTGGGAAATTTTTCTTTGATAAGTACTCTGAGATGGCTACCTTCGACGTCTTCACCTAGGTTTTTTAGTACTCTTAAATGAGTTTCTATAATGTCCAGCTGTCTTCTACATTCGGCCGCTTGGGCTTTTGCTGGAGGTAAGGCTGTCAGTGCCTTATAATGTGCATCAACTATGTTGCTCTTTACTCCATACCTTTCCTTGAGTTTCTTTATAGCCAACACATAATTGTCATTTGTGACAGACAGTCCTTCTATAACTTTAGCGGCCTCTCCTGTAAGACAGCTGTACAAATATGAAAACTTCTCAGTATTTGGAAGGTTCTTTAAGTCGACGCTTGCCTCAAATTTATCAAAAAATTCCTGCCATTTTGTCTGGGTGCCATCGAACTTCGGTAGTTCTAGCTTTGGCAGCTTGGTACCGGTGGATGTATCCTTAGTGTTTTGTAGGTTGGATAATTGTCCCTCTAAATTTGAGACGAAATCTTCATATTGAACCTGAATCTCCATACAATTTTTTGCCAAGTCTTCATTAATTGATTTTGAAGTTGAAATATAATATTTTGTTTCCGTGTCCAATTTTTCTGCCAGTCCTTTTAACTCTAGAACATATTGTTTAGCAATATGCTCAGGTACAGGATCTGAGGACTGTGTTTCTATTTCTTTTAGCTTGTTCTCGAGACGGGTACGTCGAATTTCCAAGCGATGAGTCAGTACTCCCTCCATCTTGACCACAAACGACACCTTCCTTATGTGACGTGAACTGAAAATATTTACAATTGATTGTAATTAGACAGTCAAACACAATGTTTGATAATCTTGTTTTGCAAACTATTTACCTCAAGTTTTTTCACGATATGTATAAAGGTATCGCCTGTAAGATGACAAGCACACACTATTCTCAAACTACATAGGCCTCGTTCACGGCTTCTAATGTCGACGTAGTTTCTACGACGATTCCGAGTGCGGGAAACACGCAGAGGGTTATGATTGCTCGTGATATAACATATCCGACCCTTCCGGGGGCACTCGTAAATAGCTCCTTTTCTGATATCGGCTGCAAATCGTAAAAATTCGTAAAAACCAATGAAACGGGTGTTGTTATTTTTCGATTAGCGTCGTCGAGAGCTTACCGCGGTTTTCCAACAATTTGCCAAGGAAATCTTCTGCTTCGCAAAGTGAATCCGTTCCGTTACTTTATGTTATTGTAGAACACAGCGGAATACATGAAAATTTATATATTTTCCACAATTTTCACAAGCCTCCATATTCACATAAAAACGCCGAGCCGGTAACAAGCATGTTAGGGTAGTGTGTCCAATAGTCGATAAACCGTTATCGGTTTTCTTAAAATGTCATACAGACGTCTCATCACGACATCAAAAATCTTACTATGAAGACTAGTATACGTGTATACTATGAAATCAAACCATGACTACCTTCAATGTCATTGTTACCACTCAAGTCAGAAAGATGACCTACTTAGTTATTTGAGTGCGTTCGACTAATAATTATTAATAATAACTATTGTATAATACTGTAAACTTATAGCTAGTACAATATAATATTGCATTAAACACTGTACGTCGTCAATCGCAAAAAATAAAACCGGAATCCAAACGACAATTATCGACAGAAAGGATAAGACCGCAACGTAATGTGTACAACACTAATTCCATAGACAATGGTACCGATTCCAATGCTGCCTACACAGCAAAACCTCCCAACGAAAAAATAAAGGTATTACCACACTCCACTCTATATTAGAGGAACAAAGTTTTTTTTTTTTTTTTTTTAATAATAATAAGTTTTAGCTGCAACTTCCACGTAAGAGGTTAAACAATAGGTAAAATAAAACAACACATGGATTTAACAACGTAATAGGGGTCTTTTTTTTTTTTTTTATCAAACAAGAAAGAATAAAATGTAAACGAATCGAAGGAAAGCCAGATTAAATCTGGCTTCCTATTCTCCTGTCCTCGCTATCTCCACCATTTTGTAGCAACTTCCGTACTTATCTGAGCTGTAGGCCTAGGTCAGGCACGGTATAAGTATGCTACAAGAGTATCGTGATAAAAAGACAAGGAGTCCAGACTTCCCCCAGGCTTGTAGGCTACCGGGTTCCATACCGAACGCCTCGGCAATAATAACACTTTAAAAGCATACATAAGCATATACGAGATTATGTACAAGTACCATGATTCATGTAACCGTGAGTCAACCGTATCTTTAACTAAGGAACTATTTTATGCCTATTTCGTCTAGCTCAACGCTAGACAGTGTTCCGAAACACAACTAGACAAACAAAGAGCCTAGTTATACCAGGATTTATCCCCCTCCTTAGAGAGGGTACCCAAGGTCGACTAATTGCTCCTATGGTGTCCCAATTGATTGCATACATCGCAAACAATATAATCACTGACACCGACGGACGTGAGGGCATAATCGAGGCTATATGCCCCCACGGTGACCTCCTCCATCCCCATAGTCACGCCCCTGTCTCCATGACGAAATTAATCGACCGTTCCCGCAAGCATATCACACAATTTGGGTCTCATGGCGTCTTGGACTCAAGACGCCTAGGTGGCGGCAACCTTGTGCGCCTCATAGCTAACAACAATGAGTCCCAATGCGAGCGGCCGGAACACTTTGATTATACCAGGCTTATGCAACATGAAACTATCCAACGGTTTCCTCACAGTTACATGTCCCGTGGCTAAAATAGTTTATTAGAGTTAGGAACTCACCTGATTCTAACGTGGGGCGGTGTGCGTGGCGTGAACCTCACTTACAGACCCGGTCCCGTAGCCACAACATTATCCTTTTTACCCGCGTTCACAAAACAGCGTTGCACCTTATTCCCGCCATTCAAAAAAGCGGTCCTAGACAAGCAATGTCATCTAAAGTCATCTGTCAAGTCATTCAGTATTGCCACAAATCAATATCAATAAGGTGTTGGTACACTCACCTCTTGGTAGGAATCCTCGCGTTTCGCGACAGATGCGATGGCTGGCCCGAGCGGTGCTCATCTTCTGTCGATGTTCTTCCAGTCTTGAATTGAGGTAACCATCTTGCCACAGTAGAATATGGTGGAGCAGACTCACCTAAAGTATCCACTAAATCACGATGGATCTCTTGCGTCGTTAACTTTTAAAACTGAGGTATTTAATAACGGCTCGCACTTCGTTTTTCTCCATAATGATATTTTACGTCGGAATTCGTCAAACAACTAGACACGGTTTCTATGTTTCTTAAAATTAAGACTTAATTTTTTGTATCTAACCTCGTAATTAAATGATCTTTAATTATTGGTATGAATGAGTAAATTATGAATTGTACAAGTGGGTCATTATCACTACTTTTTGATCACTCCTTGTATAGAATAAGTCTCTCGCTTCAGTGCAGTTAGGTACTACTTGCTTTCGAATTTAATCTAGTTCATCGCGTCGTCGTTATCAACGCCTAAGTCAATGTTTTCTACAACTACTTAAGTAAAGGAATATCGATTTGTTTGTTCGTTTATTATTGAACTAGCTTTTTGCCTAGGACTTCGTTCTCTTGGGAATTTGGGAAAATTATGTAGCCTATTATGTTAATCTATGTGTAAATTGTGTAATCAATTTTTAAAATTCTCGATTTTATTGACTATCTAGCTATAATATTAGACAGTGTTGCTTTTCCAACCTCAGGCACAAATTAGCTTAAATCAGTTCAAATTATTCCATAGCCAAGCCTGCTCGTTTAAGGGCACACCAGTGCAAGTGATTTACGTAATAAGCGCTTTAAAATTACCTTCGCAATTATTTCAAGTCGAATTCAAAAGTAACGAAGCTGAATTCATTTGTTACTCTTTCTTCTAAGGCCAGTCTTCACCAAATATTTAACCAACGATTAGCAGCTAACCAGAGATTTAACAATGTTATTTTAATAAATTTTTTTTGACATTTTGTCTGATTAGCTTCTAACCGCGGTTCAACCGTTGGTTAGTGTTTTGGTGAACACGGGCCTGAGCCAGTGGTTCTTGACCGGTGGTCCGTAGACCACTGGTGGTCCCTGGAAGCACCTGAAGTGGTCCGCGAAGCCATCCTTAAAATATGAAACGTGACGAGTCGACACAAGCACTGAAATTGGCTGGATTTCAGAGCTCAGATGTATAACCAAGGCTTTGTCTAACATTGTCTAACATTGAACCAAGGAATACAGAAGTTACGAGTAAGTAAAGATTAATCTCATTAAAGAACATTTATATTTGAAATAAAAAAAATTAAAGCATTGATAATAATGAACAACAACGGTACCTTTTTATTTTTTAAATTATAAGATGGGTTAACTCTGGACCTCAATCTTGACCAAGGTCATATGGGTCGACGATGGAGCGAGTTAACCCAGAAAATGTCTATAAGGCTCTGGTACTCCTACGCACCGACGGAACACAACAAGCTGTTTGGCGTCGGACTTCGGTAGGAGGGTGTCGCGAACCAGACGGCCCTTTACAGAACGTACCACACCGCATGAGACCGTAGGACGCTAGCTCAGATTAAGAACAAATTGAGGTGTCGTTACCTATGGTGGATAGGATAGGAGGCACGTCTCATTTGTGTTTTCTTACTCACCTCTTACGCGTAATGGCATCCAGTAAAGAGTGGTGTTATTCTCAACCGATCACTACACGGCGCAAATGTAATGTACAAATGTTCATAAATAAATAAATTCATTTATTAGCAAGAATACAGTATGATGGATTTTAAACAAAATAGGTGGTCTGTGCATTCAACCGGCAAGGTGTGCAAATGTTAACTAAAAATACATAACCAACAATTAGAAATACGATAAAAACATGTCAAAAATATCCAGCTAACAATCACATAGGATATAGCTATAGAACAACTCTTTAATAATTTGTACCTCCAAACATTAGGTGGTCCATGGCAAGACAGATATTTTTTTAATGGTCTCCTTAACAAAAATGTTAAGAATACTGTTCTAAGTAAAACGTGACCCTTTCTACTAAGTGACCTAAGAATGTGACATTTGCCTCAGTCGCTCGCCGCGCGCGCCACCACTAGGATCGGAACGTGAGGAATGCCTTCAGTGAGTAATCGGGTAACCGTTCAGTTGCCGTACACTTTAAATGGATAGTACGTCATCTGAGACGGAGGCACAGAATAAATAATAGTGACGGAGGCTATTGTGATTACAGATCTGAAGGTTGCGGGTTTGTTTCTCGACCGATACAAGTTATTTGTAATACTTATGTATACCTTCTTCTTCTTCTTCTTCTTCTTCTTACCAACCCATATACGTCCCCACCGAAAGGCACGGGCCTCCCTTCGAAACACGAAGGAGATTTAGGCGATTAGTCCTAACACTTACATACTCTCTCTCCCACACACTACACACGCACGCACAGACACTGGTACTGTTAACAATATCAGCTTTGTTGATTTAAGTTTAGTTTAGTAATGCTATTTTTTTAGTTCAGGTACCAGCTGGAAATCAGCGCCGAGACGACTATTAAGTCGTCTTTGCATTACGCTGAGCTAGACACCTTTTTTGGTGCATTACACCTAAATAGACATCAGGCATAATAGGCATAAGTTCAATTTGTATATATTTGGTGTATGTTACTGAATAAAAATTATTCTATTCTATTCAATAAAAGTACAAGGGCGGACTTAATGCCCAATGGCATTATCTAGAGGGTGATTGGTGAGAGTGAGATGATAAAACAACCTGAGCGAGATGATATCTACCAGTCTACCTTAGGGTGATTGGTGAGAGTGAGTAATACAGACCTTATGACTCCCTACCTCTCAAACCACTTATACTGCGGCCTAGTAGTACGTCGGTATACTGGTCGCTAGCAGTACTGTGTTTTAGTACACTTGCGGTACATTGGAACAAGTTCGTCACAGCTGTAGCCCAGTAGCGCTCGCTGATTTCAAACGATCAGTGATAGAGGCAGGGAATCTGATGGGTGACCAAAGTAGTAATTTATCACGAGCGTTTCCGTGCTTCAAGCTGTCGGTCCCGGCTGTTGTCGTTTAACTGCAGTCGTTAAAACCAAGGCAGTGGGCATTTGGCGGTTTGAAAACTCTTACACCAGGGTTAGCGAAGATCGCCACCCACTTGACTAAACCTACACGATAAGACAGACAGCTGTGGAAATCACAGCTGTTTCGCCATGATATGCTTTACGCACGTCTGTGAAATATTTTAAGCCCCAGACACAAAAGAGGGGTGTTATAAGTTTAATGTGATCTGTGTGTCTGTCTGTTACATCGTAGCTCTTAAACGTATGGACCGATTTCGATACGTTTTTTTATTTGAAAGCTGACGTTAGTTTTTTAGCTATATTTGTACAAAATTTGTGCAGCCGTTTTCAAATTTATAAGCTACTAGCTTTCCGCCCGCGGCTCCGCCCGCGTGTGCAGTTATATCGTGCCCATCAGCTGTGGGATAAAATGTAGCCTATATCTTTTCTCTGTACCAAATTTCATCTAAATCGGTTCGGTAGTTTAGGCGTTAAAACGTAACAGACAGACAGACAGACAGAGTTACTTTCGCATTTATAATATTTCCGCTCTTTCTTTTCAAAAATAAGCTTTTTTTTAAGATAAATAACTAAGCTTCAGCTAGGCTTTGTAGTTTATTTTAACCGGCTTCTTACCACCATCTTCTTGGTTTTATTAAAACAGAAACAAAAAATATCAATGCATATGTAATTGGTATTTAGTCCCAACACATAGCCAAGACACCTACACATACATACACATGCAAGCAGTACGTTTACGTGTGTGTGTGGGTGTGTGTGTGTGGCACATCTATTGTTGCAAACTGACGTGACGCCATTTCAAAACAAACGGAGAAAGTATGGCCGTACGCGATGGTTTCCTTCTTCCTATTAAATGGATAATACTGGCCGCACAGCTAGCACGGCCCGCGACAAGCTCACATGTTAAGATACTCAGACTATGGCATAGGATGGCATCCAGTCAAATTCTCTAATTAGCAGAGTTGCGAAGGTCAGAGAGAACATTTCGTTAGTCTAGGACCCCAACAACGGAACAAAGTTCTAGAAGTAAAATTAAGAAAATTATATTTTTAAGCTAGCTATTGATATTTTCCTACCTCCAATCCCAGGTACAGATTACTCTTTTACACAATCCCATCTATTTCCATGGGTGTCGTAAGAGGCGACTAAGGAAACACAAATGAGACCTGCCTCCTAGTAATCCATCCCAGGCAACGATTCTTCATTTTTTTCTGAATCTCAGGTGTCGTCCTATGGTCTCATGCGGTGTGGTAGGGTCTGTAAAGGGCCATCTGGTTCGCGACCACTCTCCTACCGAAGTCCGACGCCAAACAACTTGCTGTGTTCCGTCGCGTCGATGCGTGGGAGTACTAGTGCCTTTATAGGCATTTTTCTGGGTAAACTCGCTCCATCGTCGACCTCATCTTTGACCTTTATGGTCAAGATTGAGGTCAAGAGTTAACCCATCTTATAATAAATAAAAAAAAGGTTGACTGGAAGAGATCTCGTCAAGGATGTCCGCTTTTGCACACAGCTATGTTTTTTTTGTATTAGTCTGTAAGAGTTTACATACATATATCAGTTAAGAACCTTTATGGTCAAGATTGAGGTCAAGAGTTAATCCATGTTATACTAAAAATTAAGAAAAAGACATTAGATCAGAGTCTGAGGCGCATTCTATAATACGGACCTTAATGTCAATCTCTCCAAACGACTTTGACTTCAACAGAACAATAAAAACTTTCGAAGTCTAGAATAATCTTTCAGCAAGTTCGTTACAATAGCCCAATCTTAAACCACGTGTCCTTGGAGGTTACGTCGTCGGCACGTTACTCAGGCTTCTGTTAATAATCATAAACTTCCAAAACTTGTTCGCATTCGTATTGTTACGTTTACGTGTTCGCTTCTAGCGCACGTGACCATTTGTTTTCTTTAGTCTCGACCAGCGTTGCATAATGGCATGATTAGAATTACTTCGAGATGTTTCATAAAGTGATTGTTACTTTCGTTTATTTGCTGGTGTAATAGTATCATTATTGGGTCAAATGTTATACTTTTGTCATGTTCTCATACATGTGGTTCTAGTAGAGTACAGATACTTATACTATCGCTTTTTTACTAGGCAGCATATCAGGTTACCACTGCGTGCATTCTGTGCTGTTGCGATAAGAAAAAAAAATTCAAGACACAACGAAAAAAAAACCATTTTTTGTTGTGTTTTGTATTTATCTTAAATCTAGATTACCTATTACACGTTAGAATATTTACCCACTAAACATAAACATAATCTGGTGCATACATATTAAGAGATAGAGTCTAGTTTTTTAATCACATTGTAATTGTTTTTCTTTTGACTATATATTGTTTTATGTGCCAAATAAATAAATAAATAGTACGGTTTTACAATGGGGATAACCTGATATGCTGGCCTCTGTATAAGTGCACAAGATATACAAGACAAACCCTTTTAAAAGCACCGATGCCACAGTTATACAGATATATACTTTGCAAACTTATAACACCCCTTTTTTTGTCACAGGTTAAAAAAGACGGTGGTTAGTTAAATTATTAAAATTTCATAACCTTTTAAGTCTAATCCGATTTGTTTTAAGCCAATTTGTCGTTGACACATGGCACAAGCCACTGTAATGCATAACCTTGTATATTTTTAAAAACATAACAAAGACTGTTACGCAGTAGGCAGAGCTAGAAACAAAAGAAAGGAAGAAAGAAAAAGAAAACTATTCATCAAAGCCAATAAAGACAACTAAATGCAATTATCGTCATGAAAGTAATAATTAAAATTAAATCCTAATTAATATTATAAATGCGAAAGTAACTCTGTCTGTCTATCCGTCTTTCACGCCTAAACTACTGAACCAATTTTGATGATATTTGGTACAGAGATAGATTAGAGCTTGGGAAAGGACAAAAATCTACATTTTATCCCACAGTTGGGCACGATATAACCTGTAGTCCACGCGGGCGGAAAGCTAGCTAGTATTAGATAAATAGAACTACATAAAGCTCTGTCTACCCCGACAAAGATTATAGACGTGAGTGTATTGATTTATAACTTTAAATAAAACTCGGCAAGTATTAACGAGTTAACCAACAGAGTGGCATCCTCAGTACCGTAGTCGTAAATCGTTACGTAAACGACTGATTGTCAAAATGTCGTAAGCTTAGGATCACGTAGGCCCATCGCAAGCGTCAGACCGACAAGTCTCATTCGTTTATACTTTGTTAACTACTATCTTATAACATTGTCAAGTAGGTACATCTTAGTTCTACATGGTTCTACCAACTTAGTTGCTAAATAAATATAAATAACGCTGTGGAAACTTGAAGATATGGGGATCAGTTCCATAAACTGAACAATTAACTTAAGTCGAAAAATTTATTTACCTAATTCTCGCCTCTCCTTACCACACAAAACAACAAATTAAATGCTAAGACCTTCGTGAATTACTCATATTGCTACTAAAGTATTTCTGGTAGTATTACATGCGTCTTTAAATAGAGTTAAAATAAAGTTCTATGTAAAGTAAATAAATAAGCTTTTGTAGACTTAGAGGGGTAGCCCACTTGGTAATGAGACAGACTTATAACTGGATGGTTTCAGGTTCAAATCTTGGTGCAGGCTTGCCTGTACCACTAAATTCATCTTTCCGGATTTATGTCTGGATTTTCAATTAATTATCACTTGCTCAGTGGTGAAGGAAAACATCGTAATGAAACCCGCACGTCTATTAGATTCGTTTTCGAAAGGCGCGCAATCCACCAACCAGCATTGGGCCAGCGTGGTGGACTATAGCCTAAATTCCCTCCGTGTTTCGAATGGAGGCCCGTGCCCTTCGGTAGGGATATATAGGCTGATAAATTAATAACTATAATTTTCCACGTCAAAAACGTAAGAGTCACCGACTTCAATCCCAAATAATTTTGTTTCAGAGATCCCATACTCCTAAACCATTCATCATCAGCTTCATCATCAGCTCAGCAACATCAGATGGTGACCATTAGATGCAAAAATCTACATAGATTAAGATAATTTCTGATAAACAGTGTATATGCCTACAAAATTTGAGGGTTTCCCTCGATTTCCGCAGGATCCCATCATCAGATCCTGACCTGGTGACAATAGGACCACCTCTGACGTATGACCTACCAAATAAAAAAAAGAATTATTCAAATCGGTTTATAATTGCCGAAGTAATCGCGTAACAAATATACAAAAAAAAAACAGTCGAATTGAGAACCTCCTCCTTTTTTGAAGTCGGTTAAAAAGACTGGAGGAGGTGTATGAGATCATAACATCTAAGGGCTCCAAAATCATCATCATCCTTACCTGGGGCTCTACTCTGTACTATCAACGATCGTCGGATCGCCAATAATTGTCACTAACTGTCATCTCTTCGCTAGACAGATACAAATGTACTGACATTTTACGCTTCAAAATGGTCGTAGATAGTATCTATACTATAATATTATAAAGAGGAAAGATTTGATTGTTTGTTTGTTTGCATTGAATAGGCTCCGAAACTACTGAACCGATTTGAAAAATTCTTTCACCACTAGAATCCTACATTATCCGGAATGGACATAGTGTACATGATTTTCATGAATTCCCACGGGAACGAAAACCCGAGCGGAATGCTAGTAATATTATAAAGAGGAAAGATTTTATTGTTTGTTTGCATTGAATAGGCTCCGAAACTACTGGACCGATTTGAAAAATTTTTTTACCATTAGAATCCTACATTATGCATGATGAACAAAGAGTACATGATGAAAAAACGAGGTCCCGAACGGAAAGCTAGTATAGCATATTTTATAAATCTACTTTCAATTTTGATTGAAATACTCAGACATAGTGGACGCTCCAAGAAAAGAATTGTAGACTGTAAGACAATTAGAGGAGTTCTAATCCTGGGACTGCTGGTTCAAGTTCAAGTGGTTCAAGTGCCAATTGCGCTGAATAATGTTTCTTTCTCAAAAAATATGTATGACTAGCATTCCACTCGGGACTTCGTTCCCGTGGGAATTCGGGAAAATTATGTGGCCCTTGTCCATCGGGGACAATGTAGCTTTCTAATGGTAAAAGTATTTTTTTAATCGGTCCAGTAGTTTCGGAGCTTATTCAATGCAAACAAACAAACAATCAAATCTTTCCTCTTTATAATATTACTAGCTTTCCGCCGGGACTTCGTTCCCGTGGGAATTTGGGAAAATAATTTACCCTATGTACATCACGGATAATGTAGGATTCTTATAAAGAAATAATTTTTCAAATCGGTCCAGTATAGTTTCGGAGCCTTTTCAATCCAATAGATTTAGATAATCAGAGGATTCTCAGTTCCTTATCGGTAAAGTAACTCAAAACAAAAATAACTATAAATAAATTCATAATATCATGTTTCGTTTTTCCTAGCTACTACACTACCTGACCTACTAAAAGACCTTCAATTCGTGTATTAAGCCTCTTCTTTTTGACCATGTACAATAAGAACTACATGGTTATATATCAGGAACGGTACATAACCTTGTTACACTTATCAAATGTCATGCTCTTGAGTTCAAACAATAGTAGATATAGAATGTTTGGTTAAAAATAAAAAATAAACAGAAAGTTTTATTCTCCTGTACGCTGGAGTGAGCGCGGAAAAAACTAAGCTGCCTGCTCTTCTTAAGCATACTGTGAGACTTTTGTTTATTTGGGAAAACAACAGCACTTTGACAATTGTTTTACATTTCTAAACTTAAAAACTGACAGTCAATTTAAGTTAAGTATCTACATCATTATTTATTAAATTATTTGTTCTGTTGACACTGAGCAAATAAGTAGACTGTAATGGGTCCAAAGAGGAATGAAGTAAAAAAAAAATTAGAAGCGAAAGGTATTCTTCATGTTTATATCAGATCAATCTTCAAATTGCTTGGCTGTGGTATCATGTTAAAACGGCCAATTGATAATGCTCTTTCTATACTCCAATAGTGATATGATAATACACGCGCGTTTTCGAAGAATCTAATAACTAAGATATCCTCTCATAATAAGGACGCTAAATATCCTAAAAAGAAAATTAATGTTACGAAGACATTCTCTCATAATAGGGATGCTAAATATCCTAAAAAAATTAATGTAACTAAGATATCCTCTCATAATAAGGACGCTAAATGTCCTAAAAAGAAAATTAATGTAACTAAGATATCCTCTCATAATAAGGACGCTAAATGTCCTGAAAAGAAAATTAATGCAACTAAGATATCCTCTCATAATAAGGACGCTAAATGTCCTAAAAAGAAAATTAATGTAACTAAGACATCCTCTCATAATAAGGACGCTAAATATCCTGAAAAGAAAATGAATGTAGGTATTGGTGTCGGTCATTGACCCCGCGATTGTGAAATTGAACGATTGCGCACGCGCCGCTCAATGCAGCTAGCGGATTCTACTATGGTAACGCACGTGACAGATAAAGGTACTACGTGAAGGCCATCTTTACGAGTCTGCGATTGTAAGAGGTGCCGCTTTTAAATGTGTGTTAACTAACTTTTGACCGACTTCAACAATAAAAGAGGAGGTTCTCAATTAGCCTGTATGTATTCTTTTTGGGGATTTTTGTTACGCGATAACTCCAGCAATTGTAGTCCGATTTCCAAAATTTATTTTTTGGTCGAAAGACTATAATAAATAATTCAGATTTATTTCAGTACATATTTAATTAAAAGTAACTTTGCGCTTTTCAAAGAAATCAACAAAAACAAGAAACACTTAACATTATTTTAGACTAGCATCCCGCTCGGGACTTCGTTCCCGCAGGAATTCGGGAAAATTATATGGACTATGTTACTCATGGATAATGTATCATCCTAATGGTGAAATAATTTTGAAATCGGTCCAGTAGTTTTTAAGTTTATTCATTACATACAAATGACATTTTGGTTTGTTGCTATTTTCTAACAGGCATAGTTGGAGTTGAAGTCGGTTGGTTCATCTAGTGACCTTTTTTGTAGCCTGTCCAGATCCCACAGCTGGGCAAAGGCCAAGGAACCCACAATAGTAGAGAAAAACTTCCAGCCGGTTACTTACTGTGGACTTTTGAGTGTGTGACGGTTACAGTACAGTGTATGCCTAAAATCCACGCTTATTTTTCCCTCACATTTCTTGAACCTCGAGTCGGTCCATTTAAGGCGACTACAGCGCCTAAATTACGATTTTATGATGCGTAGATAGGCATGACGCACAGCATTAAATCGAAGAAAAAAAATACTACGGTAATATTCAGGACATAAACTAGATAAGTAGTTTGCTGAAAACATGATTCAGCACTTTTGGTTCGATAGAAAAAGCTCACAAAGTCACCTCTAAATACCCAATATTGTGTATCTTTTAAGCTATAAAAATTATAGTAAAATGCAAACAGGAACTTGAATTTGGTATCAACATTTTCGTGATTGAACACTCTCGATAAGTAGTTAACGCATTTTTCAATTTAAGCTGTTACCTTTCCGTAAATCTCATTTTTCTAACTTTTGAACATGTTTTTACGCACGCACGCTTTCATAGTTCGTAAACTTCGTGTATCGACACTGTTCGCACTGCCGTGCCGGCCCAGGCCTGTTGAGAGACGGAGATGGCACTATTCCTATGTGTGCTGCCTTTATCGGGTGCTGTAGTCGCCTTAAGAAGAAACGTGATTTAGTAGAATGCCTGTCCGTTTGTGTAACACCGGCACAATGCTCTACCAAATCAACCGGCCCTCGGAACTGCTCACGTATGGCGAAACTGTTCAATAGCTCATCGTCATGTCTTGAGTAAACATCCAGCCGGTTAAGTCGCTTTAGTAACTTTAGTATTGGAGATGATATAAAAATAAACGTTAAGTTTGTAAAAATATACCTTCTAAAGTTTGCCATTCATGCAGGTCCTTTATTATTAGTTACTAGCTTTATGTCCGCGGCTCCGTCAACGTGGACTATAGGTTACATCGTACTCAGCTTTGAGAAAAAATGTCGCTTAATATGTCTAATCTATATCTCTGTGTCAAATTTCATCAAAATCGGCTCAGTAGTTTAGCCATGAAAGCGTAAAAGACAGACAGAGTTACTTTCGCATTTATAATATAAGAAAAAAATATATAAATATAAATATATAACTAAAGCCTAAACTACTGAACCGATTTTGATGAAATTTGGTATAGAGATAGATTAGACCTTGAGAAAGGACAAAGGCTACATTTTATTCAACAGCGGGCGGAGCTGCGAGCGGTAAGCTAGCATTAAATAGCGTTCGTACCCAATTGTGGGATAAAATGTTGTATATGTTCTTGCCCAGGCTCTAATCTATCTCTGTACCAAATTTCATCAAAATCGGTTCAGTAGTTTAGGCGTGAAAGCGTGACAGACAGACAGAGTTACTTTCGCATTTACAATATTAAAAATATTAGTAAGGATAGTAAGGATGAAGTGATAGTTGGGGTTGTAACCAATACTTTTTTGAAGTCGGTTTTGTTCTATGTTCGACTGACTGTATTTGTTTATGAATGCTCACCGATTTCTCCGCCAATTATGTACTGATTTTCAAAATTATTTTTTTGTTCGAAAGAGTATACTTCAAAGGTAGTTCCCTATATATTTTATCGAATATGATTCAGCGCTTTGAAAAAAATCAACAAAAACAATAAAAATACTACAAACTACTCGTAGAACATCATCTAAATAAATGAGTGACATTTTCGTTTATAGTTATCTGCTAATAGTTATTGTATACTGCAAAAAATTCTAGTATCTACTTTATGCGAACTGTTGTTGGGAGTGAACTCATACGTTTTTAAAGTGGAAAATTATATGTATATCTAAAATATCGAGACATTTGCCAGCATCCCCATTTATTCACCCAGTTTTAGAGACAGTTCGGCCGTGTTGTACTTTTTGGAATTAACTAAAACTAAATATTTAATTAACTAAATGCAATAAGGCCGCTGCATTGTTACACTACAAGAGGAACATGTTTTTGTTTTATGGTTATGTTTTTTGTGTCCAATAAATAATATTGTATTGTATTGTATATGTCTTGGACTCTTACTCCGGTCCTGTTTGAGACACGCAATGACAGTGACAACCTTTTGTTTTTAGAATATCACTTTTTGAAAACAATTGAAGTTTTTTTTTGGCAAATGAACTACCCAGTCGGCCCCCCCTTTAAACGCCTATGGTAACTTCTATTGAATGCAGCAAACGTAATAATGGTATAGCAAAATAAATACAGGTTGAAGAATAACCTCCTATATAGCTTAATTGAAAATCCTGAACCAGTATCACTTACTGAACACATTTTATTTTTATTTTTGGGGATATTTTTTTTCCTAAACGTAGAAACTGATCGGGTGCACTCCCCGAGCGCTACCCGCACCCCTCGCGTGCCTGGTGTAGAAGTAATGTCTACGTTTAGGCAAAAAGTGAACTATTCCCATTGAGAAATATTAAAAAAATTTTTTTTTTTCATTTTGTTCTTTGAGTGATACTGGTTCAGGATTTTGAATATAGCTAAGAGGTTTGTTTTCATCCAGTATATGCACTAAAATTAGCAACAGATGAATGTTTGAGCTTTGTTTTCAGATCCAATGTAAAAAGTATTTATTTTATTAAAAATCTCCCTTATGTCATGTAATATGCCAAGTTTTCATTTAAAAATATGTTAAAAAATAACTGTTCCTTCGCTGTTCAATAAACGAAAATATCAATTAGATTATGCTAAAAAACGGCAATTTGTATTTATAGTTTTATTAATGTAACATACTCTCGTCGTCATCAGCCCATATACTCGTACGTCCCCACCGAAGGTGCCTTCGAAACGGGCCTTCTTTCGAAACACGAAGGGGTTTTAGGCCATAGTCAACCACGCTGGCCCAATGCGGGTTCATGGACCACTTGTCTTCCGAAAATAATTTCTTGGACAGGCGATAATTAGAAATCCATACATAAATCCGAAAAGACGAATTTAGTGGTACAAGCCCGCACCAGGATTCGAACCCGCGACCCTCCGATCACTAGTAAGAAAGAAAGAAAGAAAGAAAAAATGTTTATTGACGTCATTATACATTGGTAGGCAAAATTCAAAGTAATTATATTCTAATTACTTTCTAATGACGCCAATGGGCCTCCAACTCAGCATAGTTGTGGTTTCGGAAGAATCCACAACGCTGGTCTTCCGTGGAAACCCAGAGAGCGCTACTTACGCGCAGTCAGATCACACGTAGGAATACAAATTAAGTACTTACAATGAGTCTGGCTCATTACCAACTGGGCTATTACTGCTTAGTACTCTGTATAATATACTCTGTTCTGTAAAAAATACAACACGCAAACAAAGTTGTGGGCATCTCAGCAAAATAAACAGGATCGTAAACTAGTTCCATTCTGAATCACTAGATGGCGGTGGCTGTATTCTGAAACGCGGTATCAAAGTTCTCTGACTGAAAGTATAATATCTTGCTGATTATTAGTCTTTTTTAAGACTTGAAAAAGAAAAATACAGTCGAGAATATAATAATATAGTATTGGTAAATACTTTTTGGTGGCGTTTTACCCCTTGAAAACAGGTGGTAGCGCTTCGGTAAATCAGAAGCTTTGCAAAGCGGGGGCAGCTTAGCAAATACTTGCAAATACTATGACGGCCAGCCGCCTAGCGTCTGTTTGGTCAAGTGGTAATGACCCTGCCATCGTCGGGTTCTAGGTTCGATTCCCGTGTATTATACATTTCCAAAATTCCCACGGGAAAGATGTCCCGGGCTGGAAGCTACTATACAAATACAGTTTATTTTATGTTCATTCCATGCCTACCAAAAAGTTACTTTTTATGAACAAAGCAAGCGAAGCGCAGTAATTGTCATGACCGATTCAATTTCATCCGTGTGTACCACATACGGTACACTGGACTATTAACCTGTTAATAAAATAAGTTCATTATAATACACACACCGGCACATTTAGCGGAACAATTTCTGTTTTTCATACAGTCGACTTAGATTGGGAGTTCTAAAAATATACGTTTTACGTGCATAACTACACTTTTCTTTATGAAAATAAATTTCATAAATGGTCGTTTCCTTATTTTTTACAAAAACTGACGAAAAGCCTAGAATCTCTCATGCAGTCAGTAGAAAAAAAAAACTTTTAAACTTTTCATACGAAGTTGTATGATAAGGTTTTTGCAATGTTCTCTTTTGGCCATGCGGCACATTGTTGAAAATTTCTTGTATGTTTTATATTTGGTTGTTATTTGTTTTAACTTATTTGTGTAACTTTTAGATCTTTTCCATTATCATATTTCCGCCGAGGTCAAGTGTCACAAAAACAGATATTATATTATATATTATAGATATTATATTGTGTATGAATCTAAATGCCTGATATTTTTAATGAGTAATCAAGTAATTTGATGTCATATTTTTAATAATAATGTTTTACCTCGGTGTTGAAATCAACAACTGTTGTGCCTTGCAATCCAATAATAATAAAAATTACGACAGTAAAGTGTTTTTTGTTATGCTACTTGTAATTAAAATCTCTTCACTAATTAATTTTATTCTAAGTTAACATAACTTTCCACGTTAAAAACGTATCACCGACGTCAATCCCAACAATAGAGGACTTCCTTAAGGCGACTACAGCACCCGATAAAGGCAGCGCACATAAGAATATTGCCATCTCCGTCTCTCAACAGGCCTGGGCCGGCAGTGCGAACAGTGTCGATACACGAAGTTTACGGACTATGAAAGCGTGCGTGCGTAAAAACATGTTCGAAAGTTAGAAAAATGAGATTTATGGAAAGGTAACAGCTTAAATCGAAAAATGCGTTAACTGCTTATCGAGAGTGTTCAATTACGACCATTTTGATCACGAACAAATTCAGGTTCCTGTGTGCATTTTACTACCGTTTCTACAGCTTAAAAGATACAAAATGTTGGGTTATTAGAGGTGAATTTGTGAGCTTTTTCTATCGAACAGAAAGTGCTGAATCATGTTTTCAGCAAACTACTTATCTAGTTCATGTCCTGAATATTACCGTAGTATTTTTTTCTTCGATTTAATGCAGTGCGTCATGCTTATCTACGCATCATAAAATCGTAATTTAGGTGCTGTAGTCGCCTTAAGTGACTTACATAATCCTGCAATTTTTGAAACTACATGATTTATTTCCTCGGTTTTTCTATTTTTCGCGGACTACAATACTTGTTAGCAGATTATCACAAACGAAAATAAAAAAGACGCTTCACACTCAAAGGCCCACATTAAGGTTTTCCCTTGTGTCGTGGGTCCCTTGGAACACACAAAGACAGACACAAAACCCCATGACCCGAGAACAAACATCTGCTTTTTACACAAATATTTGCCCCGACTGGGAATCGAACCCAGGACCCGCCGATCGAGAGGCAGCGTCACTACCACTCGACCAAACCGGCCGTCAATGTCATTCATTTATTTATATGATGTTTTGGTTTGTAAGTATTTTTTTGTTTTTGTTGTTTTTTTAAAAGCGCTGAATTATTTTCTTTAAAATGTATATGAGAACTCTTCAGGAGTATATTCTTTCCAATAAAAAAAGAATTTTGAAAATCGCCCAACAGTTGGCAGAGTAATCGCGTAACAAACATACCAAACAAAAAAAAAACATACAGCTGAATTGAGAACCTCCTGTTTTTTGAAGCCGGTTGAAAACTAAAGGATGACAGCCAGTTTGGTCGAGTAGCAGTGACGCTGTCTCTTGTCCTGGGTTCGATTCCTGGTCAGGGCAGATATTTGTGTAAAAAGCAGATGTTTGTTCTTGGATCATGGGTCATGGGTGCCTCAGTACTTCAGACTTCAGGCACTAAAGAGCAACAGCATCAACTCGGGTCTAATCCTGGAATGCCCCAATCTGCTGGAGGACATCGCAGCGGAAAACAATATTACCCTGCAATGGATAAAGGGTCACAGTGGTTCCCTAGGTAATGATGCTGCTGACGAACTTGCAAGGAGAGGCTCCAGTACATTACTAGCTGGACCAGAACCAATCATGTCTCTACCTTAATAATTTACATCCTGGCTGAGAGACAGAACCAGGAGACAACATAATGAGGAATGGACAGTGGTAAAAGGATGCCGGCAATCCAAGGAAGCCGTGCCAACACTAAACAAACGTTTAACATGAAGTTTGTTGCACCTGCCCAAAAAACACATAAGAAGAGTGGTAAATAGGAATAATGACAGGCCACTATCCGCTAAACAGGCACATGTTTAACATGGGCATCACAGACAGTGCCCTATGCTGCGGCTGCACGGAGACAGAAGAGACTCCAGCGCATGTTATGATGGAATGCCACAGCGTGGAAGCACAACGGGCACAGATCCTGCATAACCCGGGATCCCTATCAGAGGCATGCAGGAACGTAAGAAGCCTTGCGTTCTTCTGGGAGGACATTGGCTGGCTGGAATAGCTAGCTCATACAATATCACCCACAATGGCCCAATTGAGAGGCTAAGTGCGGAAAACGCCCGACAAACATAACATAACATGGGTGTTCATAGGGACCCACGACACAAGGGAAAAACGTAGTGTGGGCCTTTGAATGTGTATTGTTTATTTATTTTTTAATTAATTATCAGCGTCTAAGGTTCGTATTACAGAACGCGACTCAGACTCTGATCTATACTTGAGTAAATACTGTTACTCTTTGTCATTTTTTCAGTGCGAGAAAGAGACAATCAATACTTCAGTATAGATTAAGACTTGATTCTTCTATATACGGACTTAAAAAATAAAAGATAAATTAATTTAAAAAAATCAAAAACTCGACTGCGTAGTATAAACTGAAAAGAAAAATACAAGTAAGTCCAGTAGTCGAGACTTTTGTTATTGAATAACATAACGATTTTAACAGTCGGGACCCATCAAAAATCCGGCTTTCTAGTAAGGGTCCGAATTGTTGAAATCGTTATGTTATTCAATAAAAAAGTCTCGACTACTGGACTTACTTGTTTTTTTTTTTCAGTTTTTAGCACGCAGTCGGGTTTTTTAATTTTTTAAATTAATTTATTTTATACGTTTAAAAGAATGAATGAAACAGTTGCTAATTTAATTAAATAAAAGGGATAAGTCCCTCTTTGCTATTACGTTGTCTATTAAATTAATTATTGTAAAGGGTTTTCGAGCAATAAAGAATTGACATACATACAAGATCGACCTATAGTTGTCTTATAAACTAGACCATCCGAAAACCAAGTAAAACCTAATAATAACGCACATTCGAAAATATCAAGAATATCGACGGTGACAAGAATCGGCACACGAAGATGATAATTGGAAGATGGGATCTTTGGAACGCAGCCTGAGGCGGCATGAATGAAAGCCGTTCACCGAGATCGGACTGCGACCACTATGTCCACTTTACGACTTGAATTATCACTGTTTAAACCCCCTATTTCATCATCCATGGCACGGTATCACTAACAACTTTAGAAGTTAGCTAGAAACTCGCCCGCAATGGAAGCTTTCTCAATCGGTGTGATCGTTTAGTTGGTATGGACGTGTGAACCCAAAAGGATATCGACATCCGCAAAACAAGTTTTTCAAGTCCGTATCATCGTTGTATCACGGTTATTATTGAAATGCGCACCGCGACAGGTAACTAAAGCATTTATCACGAGATATATTTACCCTGTGTATCGTTTTTATCTTCGAGTTCGTTTGTAGGGGAGATTAGCCGCTTCTACGTCCGTAATTATTAGTAGTTTTATGTGTGTACGACTTTTGCGCTATAGATTTGTCAGCATAGTTATGTTTGGTCGTATGATTTGATTTCAAACAGCCGGCTGCTTTATTAATAAAATAAATTATTATTTTACAATTCGGATTGACCACATTGAGTTTACAAAAAGATCAAATAATTTATTACAATCTTAACGCGTTCACTGATTTCTTGATTATGATTTCATTAAAAATTACAAAAAGAAATCGTAATTTCTGTAATTAAATCTTACAACATCCTTAAATGCAAATGTTTTTAAGGATGTTTGTTACTCCATAACGCAATATCCATTTGACGGATTTTGATAAAACTTTGCTTAATATAGCTTCTTTTTTCTTACCAGCCCATATACGTCCCCACCGAGGGGCACGGGCCTCGAAACACGAGGGGGATTTAGGCCATAGTCCACCACGCTTGCCCAATGCGGGTTGGTAGACCGCTCGTGTTTCGAAAATGAATTTTCTTGGACGGGCGGGTTTCATCACGATGTTTTCCTTCACCGTTGAGCAAGTGATAATTAGAAAACCGTACATAAATCCGAAAAGACGAATTTAGTGGTACAGGCCCGCACGAGGATTTGAACCCGCGACCTTCGGATTACAAGTCGGGCTCATTACCAACTGGGCTATAATATAGTATAGCTTAGACAGTAGAATAAGATGTATATTTTCCCAAACTACGAGAACAAAGACCCGGATAAAACCCTAGTGTGACTACAATCACGCTGAGGGTTTCAAATATCGGTGCACTTAGATAAGTTAGATAAGTGTTTTCTTATATTTTTTGCAATATACCTACTTATAAAAGAGATATTGGTATTAGAAAATAAGTATCATCATATGCACAATACCGAAATATAGTTTAGAAAGTTCATTCTAAGTATTTCGTTCGTTTGATTATATCTCCGTATTCCACTTACGGTACATACGGCCGCAGTATTAGGATTTACATGCAGTATGACAACTTTACATTTGCTGTTATACTCCGCGTCAGACAAGAGTGGGTAAATAATAAGTTACAAAATAGTGGATACGACTTTTTTTACTCTTTTTACCCGACTGCGTTTTAGGAGGTGTAGTTATTTCAATATTTAAGTAAGTACCTGTCTTACAAAACAATGCATGGTAAATCATACCTAACTCAGCCGATAGTATAGGTATTGCGAAACTTGTGTTTCCCTTTTCGGTTCATTGTTTTAATGCAGTCGGGTTTTTTGTTTTTACAATAATAATTTTATTTCCTATTTTAATACAGCACAATGCTTATCTAATTTGGTAGAACCATACTCGTACTTTTTGTATTGCCCTGCCACATTAAAATTTAACCTGTACGATAGTATACAAGCGTGGGACACATTTATTTTAAATTAATAGCCATTTTCCGCCTTCTTATCTGACGCGCAGTCTACACTAATATTATAAAGAGGAAAGATTTGTATTTTTGTATGTAAAGAATAAACTTAAAAACAACTGGACCGACTTCAAAAATTCTTTCACCATTAGGATGCTACATTATCCCCGAGTAATAAAGGCTAAATAATTTTCCCGAATTCCCACGGGAACGAAGTCCCGAGCGGAATGCTAGTATTTAATAAAACTAACAATTATAAAATACAGTAACAATTCAAAATACATTTCAAAACTATTTTGACAACTAAGACCTGAATTATTTTATACAGTTATATAATATGTGAAATCCCCAAATGATACTAAGCACTAGGAACAAAAAGACTTACACAAGTAAGTATCGCTACTAGAACTCATTATACTGCACCACATTCGTGGGTAGAGAAATTTGGTAACACAAATATTAAGTCGCAACCAGTTCACAATTGAGAGAGCGATTTGTAAGACACGGAGGTCGATTCGTCACGGCTTTGAATGTTTTTTCCACTTTTTGCGGTACATAATTCTATTTGGATAGGTTTTGTATCTGTAGCACGTCGCACAGAGAACTCATGACCTCTGGAGTTATAAGTCATGAGGTTCTAGAACGGAGATCATGGCTAGGAAAGCGGACTGCTGAATATTCCACAAGGAAGTCAAATGATCTAACCCTTCACAAGAATTTTTAAGAAGTGGTGGTTACCTCTTGCGGACCGATTCTATTTTTTTTTGTAAGGTCATTGGGAGAAACTTAAGTAGTATCTACATTTTTAGAGTAAGTAACTTTTGTTGATATTTCTCAATTTTATAAAGTGGTTGGATAAACTGGTCACCATAGTCATTCCATAGCTGCCCGTCGCGCGCTTGTTTACGCCGCGTACGATACAAACCCCATTATTCCATCTATTTGCCGTCCTGGTTCATGATTTCAGGTTTTGACATAGCTTTTCTTCGATTTTCACTCATCGCCCCTGCAAATTTTCTTCCAACTTGATGAGTAAAAAATAGAACCAATACATTCATATTTTTGCAGAAAGAGATCGTCTTCCATTCAAAAAGAGCCAGAGTTTCATTCCCTTGAGCTTAATCTGAATACGACAGCGCTGGAACCAATGCTAAAGCATCACCAAAAAGCAAGGAAAAAAATAATAAGTACTTAAAAGCAAGTGAAAGTATTAAATATACCAAAAAGCATATATAAAGCAGCTTAGCAACAAACTACAAAATCAAGCTGGACTGGCAAGATAGCAACAAGCTTCGAAATCAGGGAAATTGATGCAATCACGACATGTTTTCGAGATATAGTCAATTGAAAAACAAAACTGCAATAAACAGTAATCACTTTGCAAGCACCATCTTTTCTAACCAACTCTAAACCAATACAAGTCCGCTGCTAAACCTTATCTATTGATTCGTTGTAGATTACTGCTGTTTGGAATTTGCCCGTGTAAAGCAGTTGTTAAAACCTTCTACTCAGAAAAATCTGTAGCCTAGTGGCGCTCGCTGATTTCAACGGATCAGTGAGTTTAAGCAACGTACACAGAAGCAGAGAACCTGATGGGTAACCATAATGGCAATTTATCACAAGCGTTTCCGTGTTTCGGAGGGTAAGTTACGCCGTCGGTCCCGTTTGTTGTCGTTTGAATTCTGACACCAGGGTTAGTCAAGTTCGCCACATACTTGATTATACTTGCACGATAAGGAAGGAAGTATAATCTGTGGGCTGACCTTCGAGGAAGTATCTGCAGAATAGAAACAAAAGTGTTAGAAATATTTTCTATAAATATAAAATCAAAACATTCGGACAGTCACACACCAATTATTAGGGTAACCATAACCGGTCGACTTTATTTACAAAAAACACAAAAGCAAATAAAACTTAGGCTATTACACTTACTTATAGATAAAATATAGAGAGTCGAGCGCGTCTCCGCGAGGCGGCATGGTTCCCAGCAGTTCCCGCGTTGGATCGCAAGACTTATCCTTTGCGCGAGAAAGCTACCTTCTCTGCGGTCACCTGAAGTCTCGATGAGACGCGTCGACAAGTAGCAAATTTCATTGAAAATAATGATCAAACTCGCGCTAAAAATCTGGTGTGGCTGTCCTTCGATACTTATGCTTACCTGAATCTGTTCCTTACAAAATTATTAAGTTAAATCTGTATTCATGGGAGTGAAAATTAGAAAACCTTATAACTAGTTAAAACCTGGGCTGCAGCAGTACAGACAGGGGCACGTCAGGTTACCCAATTACACTACGTAAGCCGGCACTGTGAAAAGCGAAATAAGAGCGACGTAAAGGTCATCTTGTAGCCTGATGTGCTGCCGTGTGTACACTGTATCGCTCACGATCGAACATTGCATCGTTCTTTAAACGCACATTACGACATTTTATATTTCGACCCTTTAATTAGTTTTGGCTCAGCAAAGAAGTTAAGCGAAGGTAAGGCTTCCTGCAATCTGCTCTTCTTTTACCAAGTTCGACTTTGTATAGAAGGTTTTCAGACTGATGAGTTAGTAAGCAAAGCATTGCTTTAGTGCATTCTCGTTCGAAAAAGTGGAGCTCATGATTCGGTCCAGGCTTTTACGAAACAGAGTTCCAATTATATTATACTGATAAAATAGTCATGGAGAATTTACGAAAACACTTTAGAAGATTAATCATTTTGGTTTTATGTGACTAAAACAATAATCATTACGTATATTGACACTTAATAACAATATCACAGGTTATCTTCTTAGAATGTTACGTATTAAATAGTTTGGCTAATAAAAGCTGTGACTGATGTGACAAAAACAGAGTAGTAGGTATAGAACAAGTAAGCTTGCTAAACGTTCTGCAGCTCAGGCATGATGCTCGACAAACTCGCGCGGCACGCTGACGGTGAAACAGCACTTTGATTACGCGATGGCCCCGCGCAAAGGCTTGCTGGCTCACCTTCTGGCGTTGTCAATGACATTTTGTTGAGCTGCTGACTTAGAAAAAGTCAATGTTGAGCCGCTGACTAGGCTCCTTTGTAAATGAAACTAAAATAAAACTTTGTAAATGACAGGATTGTCATTTGTTTCCGAGATCAGTATTTTGAAAATGAAAAGATTAGTTTGGAAATAGTAGATTAGGATTATTTTACCGAGACGGCCGCCATCTAAAATCTCTACCGCGATATTGTAATGTCAGCTTTTATCAGCCAAACTGTAATACAGTGCTTCTTTTTTCTTATTGTGGTTAGGCGATTGCGTATTTTGAATAAGTAAATTGATTTTCAAAAGATATACACTGTTTGCCGAGATAGGTACATTAAGAAGGGAAAAAAAAGCACTGTAGTTTCCTTAGCTACCTCAAAAATTATGTTTAAACAAATTCAGTCAGTAGGGTATTCTTATAAATACACATATTACAATTGAAACTGGGCACAAAACTTAGTATTAAATGGAGCGTTTTATCTTGAAAACAAGTAAGAATCGTCAATAAGAGAAAATAAATAAGCAGTATAATAAGCAAAATCAAACGCTGTTAAAATTAAGTAAAAAATCAAGTGATTGTTCTTTGTAAACTAGGCAATAAACGATTTATTCTTTAAAAAAAAAACTATTTCCAGCAACAACATAATAAAATAAAATATATACAAAACACTGCTCACTCAAAATCCCACGCTAATGGTGTCGTGGGGTCTTTAGAATACAAACAAAGATAGATACAAACACTCAGATACAAAAAAAAACATATATGTAAGTACATTACATTATGTAACATTGTGTAAAACGAACCCTGGAACCTTTGATTCAGAAACAAGGCTACAAAATTTAGGACCCGATTAAGGAAAAAATTCTACAACTTAACATAAATGAAAACAAAAACAATCTTTCTCAAAATTTGGGTGAATTTATAAGCACAAATCGCATTTAAAAGTTCACTTAATATGTTCCAGCTGCTCTTTCTTCTAATATCACATTATTCACCATTGAACGAATTTGTAAGCGTAAGTCTTGTTGCTTCTGCGATGTGAATTTTTTATTTATATACTTTCCTATTTCACTGAAAAATTCTTTCGTCGTTAAATCATAATGCCTTAATAAACTTTTAGGCTTCGATGTGGATTCTTCTGACATTCTTCTAGTTAATCTAAGTGAGTTATTAAGACCAGGAAGCTGTATGACTGTTGAACTGCCTTCGCCATACAGCGTTATAGTGTTACTGCCAATAGGTTCATTATTTGATATTAAAATGTCATCAATCTCAGATATAATATCATTTAAATCTTCATCAATGTATAGCGAATCGACAGTGCCAGTAATTTTCTCAGGAAGACTACTTGTTCTGTCGATTTCTAGGTTTCTGTTTTGACAGTTTTCAGGTTCACTTGACCCATATTCATCATTCATTTCAGATTTGCCATTAATTAACTCTTTTTTAACATCTATTGCTTTCTCAGGTGGACTCTTTTCTTCACTAGATTCAATATTTTGATGTTGAATATTTTCTAATGAATTTTCAAGATCATTTATCTCAGACACAATATTTTTTACGTATTTTTGAACATTGTTTGAAAAACAAGAGCGTGTGGTTTTCTTAGGGAGATCGGTTTCTTTACCAGCTTCAAGTTTTCGTTTTAAAAGTCGTTTAAGAATGATATCAGGTTCATTTTCGGTAACATCTGTTTCAATAGTATCGCCTTTAAATTTAACAATAGCCTCAAGGTCGTTTTGTAAATTTTCAGGATACTTCTTGTGTGTATACACTGCAACGACCGTTTCCGCACCGCTGTCATTTGAATTACTATTTTCGGTGAGATCAAAAGTAAAAACTCTTCTTGAGTCCGTGACGTTTCGAAAATTATGTTCACTTTTTATTGGATTAAAAGTTAAATCACTTTTAAGGTTTTGTGGATCTGTTTGTATTCTTTCTTTGTCATTTCTTGCTTCCAATAGTTGGTCAATTACATCTTGGGTTACAATGCTACTCGGCTGCATCTCTCTTTTTTTATTAATTGATTCAATTTTTTGTATATTCAAACTTTGGTTTACAAAGCTATGTACAATATTTGTGTCTGTACTTTTTACTTTGTTTTTGATGTTGCAGTTTAGTAGGTTTTCTGCCTCTGTTGGAAGTTTACTCCTACGTGATTTTGCCATTTGCACTGAGTGTAGTTCATACAAAAAATACAATATGCTGTCATTTTGTATCCTGTCATGTGACCAAACATTTCTACGCATTCTAGAAGAAAACTTATCTCTGATCGACTTCCAAGCTCTTTTACATTCCTCAACTGAAAAAAAAAGAATGAAACTGTTGATGCGTGAAAAAAACAAGTAAGCCCAGTAGTCGAGACATTTATTATTGAATATTAGGTATTGAATAACGTAACGATTTTAGCAATCGGGACCCATTATTAGGAAGCCGGATTTTTATGGGTCTCGTCTGTTAAAATCTTTATGTTATTCAATAATAAAAGTCTACTGAACTTACTTGTTTTTTTCTTTTCAGTTTTTATTACGCAGTCGGGTTTTTTATATCTCTCATACAAAATGCGTTATATGCTGATGAAGTTTGTATGGGAACTCAAAATTTTTTTTTCGTATTTTGACCTATTTTCTTTGGGAAAGTTGTTCATGGACTGATTAACCACCCGAGAGGTTGACAGAGAGATACCTTAATCCCTGTATATACCTCACTTACATCAACAATTTCCGAATTAAAAGCCTACATTTAAATGAAAAATCGTTACTAACCAACTTTACATCGTCATAGATCCTACACAGTAATTTTGGTTGAAAAACGGTATGAAAAACCTAACAATGATTTTTAAATACCTATTTAACAATATCCCACTTGACATAGTTCGTCGATTCTTTTTCACATTATGGCGTCCAAAATTGGCCAATTATATTTTTCAAATTTTTTATACTTTCTATGACACTCGCGCTGTCATGACAAATTCAACGACGTATCATTCATCAAAATCGGCTTACGCGTTTGGTCTAAATAGTGCCACAAAGGTACAAACATACATACATACATAAGCTGATAAACACATTACCCTCCTTTGCGTCGCGCAGTCGGTTTTCGTTAACTAACGCACTTTGATTTTCGTTAACTAATTAAAAGTCACACAATGACCATTACATTCTCTTCACAATACTCTTCTTCTTTTTATTATCGTGTAGGTATAGTCAAGTGTGTGGCCAACTTGGCTAACCCTGGTGTCAGAGCTAAAGTAGTCACGCAATTGGGGAAAAGACAGTTAAAATGTACTGGTTTACGGAGCCGAGACATGGACGCTCACCAAGCATACCATCAATAGGCTACAAGTCACCCAAAGAGTTATGGATGCCCTGGTGTCAGAGTTTTCAAACAGCACAATGGCCTCAGACTTGGTTTTAACGACTGTAGTCAATCGACAACAGCCGGGACCGACAGCTTAACGTGTACTCCGTGGGACCCTATGAGACCTATGTGTCCTCTATGAGGACTCTGCGAATAAACTAAAAAAATAGAAGGTACCTATTGAAATCCGTATTTAGGTCCGTATTACGGAACGCGACTCAGACTCTGATCTATACTTGCAGTCATCTTTGTCATTTTGATAGTGAGAGAAAGAGACGATCAATACTTAAGTAAAGGGGTCCGTCGCCATGATACCTATTTCAAATTACGTTTCAAACAAAAGAACGTAACAGAGTAAAAAACATTAAATGGAAAGTCCACCCACGCCAAGCCGATAAATCAAATAAAGGGCGACGTCAAAGTGTACAGTCTAACGCGTTGTCATGTGTACCGCCACCTTTCGAAACACCCGGCCAAGAGCGACCCAAGGCGGTATATCGTGCCGTCTCACTCTCACAACAATTGAGATAAATGTCTGAAAGAAGCAAGACCACTCAACTGATCGCGACCAAATAGGTACCTTTAATATCTCTAAAATTAAAAAAAAAATGTATAACCCCACACTTATAGCTTTTAATTTTTAAACGACTAAACCTATTTTGGTAATTTTGATTTCGTCAGCATTGATTCGTTAAGAAACTACGACACCACAAACAGACAGACAGACAGGTACACACTTAGACCATAGTGTGTATGGTCTAAGGATATACACGTCAAAGTTTTAACATTCCTCTTTTCTTTTCCAGGTTTAAAATTAGGCAAAAAAAAAAGAAATATACTTACCCGTTAAAGAACGTTCAGCTGCAAATTGTCGCCATAGTTCTAGCCTTTCTATTTCAGCTTTCTTAGAACCAAGATGGAATCCTTGTAAAACAGCATGACTTTTAATAAAATTTATGATTTCTAAATGAAAACTATTACTAAGTAGTACTTCACTTCCCATTATAATTCATAAATGAGCGAAAAATAGAAGTTTAAAACGACGCGTGCGCTTTGTTGGTTTTTACAAACAGGAGTGACGCGTCATAGACGTGCGCGCGCCGATTGGTCGATCGGGTGCGTCGAGCGCGCGCGGAATAACACAACGTCGCGGAGCCGCCTCATAGTGCTGGGAAACAGACAGTGGTTGCACTATCGATAATATCGGAAATATTCTACTTAATACTATCCTTACTTCATTCATTACTAATATTATAAACGCGAAGGTTTGTGTGGATGTATGGATGTTTGTTAGTCCTTCACGCTCAAACGGCTGGACCAATTTTGATAAAATTTGGTATTGAGGTAGCTAACACCCTGTATTAACATATAGGCTACATAATTTTCCCAAACTCCCACGGGAACGAAGCCTCGGGGGGGAAAGCTATTAAATACTATGTCAAATGTGGCGTCAAGTGGTTCTCAAACTACATGCATGACGTTCTGCCTGCCCCGAAAGGGATTATAGGAGTGACTGCATAGATAGATAGAATATATTAAATGCAAAAGTGATTGATTATAACCTAAAAATGGCCATCAAAAATCGGGATAAAGTGTTATCGCTGCTTTAAGGACTGGAGACAATAGACAGAAACCACCGCTGGCTTAGGTAAGTAAACATAGAATAATAATTGTATTTATAGTATAGTATCTTTATATGTATTTATTGTTAACTCAAATGGAGATTATAAGATCTGTTAAAAATGTAAAATAAGTATTAAAAATATAAATTATAGTAAGACAAGGGCACGAACATCAAGTCTGTAGGTGCAAAATTAAGTCTTAATAAAAAAAATGTAAAAGTTTTTAAGGATGGATGTCTTTTACTCCTTGACGCAAAAAATGCTAGATGAATTTTGATGAAAATTTTCTATTATGTGGAACATAGGCTACGTTAACAAAATTTACCAAATTCCCATGGAGACGAAGTCCCGGGTGGAAAGCTATTGTCATTAATATTTTATTTAATTATGCTTCGGTAATAGTAACCAAATAATCGATGCCATGATTTTGAATAGAAAGTAAATGGTTAACACAAAAGTCCTATATTTTATATACCCTGCAAAAAACGATCTATAAATTTTATATCGATGGCCTTAGTTTTGTAACCAGGCCATAGAATAAAAAAAATCAATACCAATTTGTTTTTTTACTTTTACGCTTTAAATACAATACCTTGCTATTTAGTACAAATAAAATGAAAACAAAAACGTACAAACATAATTAATAACATTTAAGAATATGTCTTGAGTCGCATTATTATATACTGCGGTACAAGTTCTTTATAGATAAGCCAAAAAAAGCCAAATCACTCTAATCGACTCTAAAGTCACTGAAAGCTCTGCCTAGGCAGTTAGAGAATAACGACATGAGCCTACGTATATCAGTAGGCATCACTATCGAACGCCAGCACTGCGCGACTGTCTCGCTCGCTCGCGCCGTCTCACTCATACCTTGCTATTTAGTAGAAATAAAATTATAAAAAAACGAATAAACAAATAACTCTTAATAATATATCTTGAGTCGCATTTTTACATACCTACCCCTACCTACACATTACTATCGATAAACAAAAAATAAATAAACATATATTATTTATAATTTTAATAGATTCTGAAGTCACTGAAAGCTCTGCCTATCCAGGAAGGCAATATCGACATGAGCCTACGTATGTCGGTATAGTCGGTAAGCATCACTATAGAACGTCACCACTGCGCGACTATCTCCCTCGCTCGCGTCGTCTGACCTACGCGGCGGTCGCAACACCTTCGTTTAGCAGTGCGCGACTATCTCCCTCGCTCGCGTCGTCTCTCTCACTCTACGCTCAGCAAATACACGCGGCGCGGCGCGGCGGGCGCGGCACCTTCGTTCAAGCTACATCGATATTTTCTTTGTTGCTAGGTTGATATCTTTTGTCACTCGAACATACACCTATGTGATTAAAAGCGCTGTGGCGCCTGCTGATCTCAACCGGTCAGTTAGGTTAAGCAACGTACACAGAGGCAGGGAACCTGATGGGTGACCAAAATGGCAATTTATCATGAGCATTTCCGTGCTTCGGAGGGCACGTTAAGCTGTCGGTCCCGGCTGTTGTCGATTGATTACAGTCGTTAAAACCAATTTAGAGGCCATTGTGCGGTTTGAAAACTTTGACACCAGGGTTAGCCAAGTTCGCCACACACTTGACTATACCTACACGATAAGAAGAAGAATTCGTCGGCGTGCCTACATTATGTTTAGGTACACACAGCAGCAAGTCAGGTTACCCATTTTCACTACGAAAACCGGCGCTATTACGAACGACGTCAAGGTCAACATGTATAACCTGGTGTGCTGCCGTGTGTACCTCTTACGATTTAGTGTTTTATAGGAGTAGAGCTATTTTTTTATTAAATAAAATTTTAAAATTTATAGACGTAAATTATAAATAAATAATAAATAAACGCTTCACACTCAAAGGCCCACACTAAGGTTTTCCCTTGTGTCGTGGGTCCCTTGGAACACACATAAACACAAACACCCATGACCCGAGAACAAACATCTGCTTTTTACACAAATGTTTGCCCCGACTGGGGATCGAACCCAGGTCCCGCCGATCAAGAGGCAGCGTCACCTACCACTCGACCAAACCGGCCGTCATTATGTCTACGGCTTACCCCTAAACTGTTACACATGCGCTTATGTCACTCGTTGATAAGAAAGCTTTCTATTGGTGTATTTTTTTTTAAATTGGTCTAGTAGTTTTTCTGAAGAGAAAACTTCTTTAGCGGTATTGAGCACTTTTAGTATGGGGAAAAAATGTACAACTCGCGATGAACTCGCGTCAGATCGTCAGATGTCACGTGACCGTGATCAAAAATGCGTAGGATAGGGTTGCCGACTTCGTTCCCGTAGGAATTCAGGAAAATTATATAGCCTGTGTCCATCGGGAATAATGTAGCTTTCTAATGGCGAAAGAATTTTTCAAATCGGTCCAGTAGTTTCGGAGCCTATTCAATGCAAACAAACAAACAAACAAACAAACAAACAATCAAATATTTCCTCTTTATAATATGTAATAGATAATAGATAATAGAAAAAAAACCTTAATGTGGGCCTTTGAGTGTTTATTTTAAAGAATTATTTGAAGCTTGAATAGCTTCAAATAAAATTCCACTGCTGGGCCAGTCATCTTTAAAATGAAATCGTCGCTCTTATGTTCAACGCAATAGTGTCCAGTTTCGTAAAGCAAATAAGTATGTTAATTGATTTGGTATTGTCTGTAACTGAGTCCACTTATAGAAAGCAAAGTGCCGTTTGTTTGTGGCATTTTACAACTAGGGTGAGGTGGGGGGCAAAGCGAAACGCGGGGTACAGCAAAACGAAAGCAAAATTTTGATCTTTTTTCAGCATTTTATCGTATCCTATTACATTAGTTTGTGTAGCGATTAATTCTTCGTAATACCTGTGTAATAAAAATATTGCGTTGTTTGACTGTACCCCGCATTCCACTGTGTGTCGCGTTACCATAAAACAACGAACGAATTTTGATGGAATGAAATAAGTACCTAGGTATAAGGAGTTAGCTTAACCAGTCTGCAAGCAACTTACTTTGTTAACCCCAGTCAAAAAAGAGGGGTGTCATTTTGACGTAAGTTTCAGTATGTCTGTGAATCTGTGTGTCTGTCTGTGGCATGGTAGCTCCTACACGAATAGACCGATTTTGATGCGGTTATTCTTTTTTTGAAAGCTGACGAACCGAGATGGTACTTATCAAAGGTTAGCTTAACTAGTTTGTAAGAAGCTAAACCATCTCGATTACGTAAACTTTCAATAAAAAAAAACGCATCGAAATCAGTTCATTCGTTTAGGAGCTACGATGCCACAGTCAGACACACAGACACACTGATACATACGTTAAACTTATAACACTCCTTTTTTTATCGGGGGTTAAAAATGGTATCGCGAAGCGGCCGCGGTTGAATTGCGTTCCAATCTACGTAGCGATTGGTCAGCAGGCAGCAGGTATGTGGGAAAATAAATTGCAAATAGATACATTATTTTGGTCATATTTATTGAAAATCAGTTTAACAAAACGTCATTTTTATCTTCTATCATCTTGAACGGCTTCAACTACTATAGACAGCACATTTTTGCGCAATTGTTCATGTTTTTCTATAGGAAACTGATGCACTATATATTCGGCAATATCGCTGAAATATTGCAGAGTACTCATTTCATCTGGATGAATAATATTGTCACTCTCTTTAATTTCTTCTTCTTGAGTGTCTGTTTCGTCGTTTAATTCGTTTTTTACAACAACGTCAGAATTCGTAATATTATGAGGTATACTAACATCTATTATTGGTTCAGGCAACGACTCAGTAACAATTTTTAGTACATTGGCTTCAGTTTGTTCAAATTTCAAAGTTTTAACATATCTTTCTGCTAAATCTTCGAAGACATCGTTATCATCGGGAGTTGCTTTATGTTTCAATACGTCTTCCACCATGCGTTGAGTGACCATCATTCTTAATGCGCTGCTGCTATCATCTTCTACTTCTAGTTTTGTGGTATATGAAACTGCGTTTTCAGGGTTGCTGCCTTCATCATCATCAATAATAATTGTATTTTCATAAACAGGCTCTGGTCTGCATAACTTGAGGCCCGCATCCTTGTAAAATTTGAACAAAAAAGACAACCTCTTATCGGAATATTTAGAGTTAGGTCTCAATAAGCATTGTGGATTCCTCACAAATAAATATTTATGTCTTACGAATATAGATCTCCATCGTTTAGCGCATACGCGTTCTAAAAAAAATTAAAAGTATTTTAAAGTAGGTGCTTATTTCGTTTTTTTAACAACCAAATAGACACGTAGAATTTGAAAATATCCGTTTTTTACAGAGCATAGTTTTTTATGTAAAAAAGTAGCGTTCCGCTCAGGAATTTACCTCTTAGGTAGGCTACCTCCATCCCAAATTTTATTAAAATTGGTCTAGCCGTTTGAGCGTGAAAGAGTAACAAACATCCACATCCATCCATACGAACTTTCACGTTAATAATATTACTTAATAGTATTTTCAACACATTTGCTCATAAAGTGGGTCTTATGTCATTGTTTTAAGGTTCATAATGATATGTATTACCCAGCCCGTGAGTAATAAAAATAAAGCACAAGTACGTAATGGTTTTTTTTTTTCTAAATTTTAGCAAAGAGATCAGATCTTATATTTAAAATTAAGTGTAAATATTAAACTATTTGTAAATAAAAAAATAATTCCACTAAATCATTTTAATTTAACAGGAAATTATCATTTGGTTATGCTAAAACGTGAAAATTTATAGTTAAGTATTTTTTTATCATTTGGCTGTATGGCATACTTGTCAATGTGAATCTCATTCTGCGAGCGAAAAAAGAAAAAAATAATCGCGCCTCTTTTCAGAATTTTCAGATGTTTTCACTTGGTTTTCACAAATGGCATTTGTATTCATCAGATTGTTATTATTGTCAGAAATACAACACAAAAAATGTCTTCTTCAAGTGCAGAACAGAAAACCTACATGGGTACACCGCCAAAAATACTTTCAGAGTCGCAACATGCAAGTGATAGCTTGTTGCCGTCAATATCAAAGGAAAGTTTTTATTTCTTTCTTTCCTCGCAAATGTGTTGAAAAACGTCGTATGACACGCGTGCGCATTGGATATTACATTCCAGCACACTTGTAGCATAATGTACTTATTACCTGGCACTTGAATAATTTTGCTTATTTTGGACCAAATATGCGTTTTATGCTTGATTAATCCTTTTATAATTATTTCTTTGTTTTGTCGTACAAAATCAATCAACTTTTTTTCTTTGTCAGACCATTCCGTGATTTCATGGTTACCTTCTTTAAACAAATTAGCGGGTCTCCTGAAAAAAAAAAAACAATTAATAGACGCAACACTCAAAGCTCCACGCTAAGCTATTCCCTTATGTCGTGGGTCCCTCGGAACATACATAAAGACAGACACAAACACCCATAACCCGAGAATAAACATCTGCCTTTTACACAAATGTTTGCAACGTCTGGGAATCGAACCCAGGACCCGTCGATCAAGAGGCAGCGCCACTACCACTCGACCAAACCGGCCGTCAAAAAAAGCAGTTAATAAAAAAAATATTTTCACACACAAACTTGCATGTCTTGCATACTTTTATGCCTATAATTTCTATCGGGGTTGGCAGGGCATCATACGGTACCTATTAGAGCTACATGACGCAACATTTGAAATACTTCAGGATGTATGTATGTAAATCCTTTATTGTACAATAAAATTATAAAACAGACACTGATTAAAAACATTACATAAAGCGACATTAGGAACAAAGGCAGACTTATACCACAAGGGGATCTCAAGGGGATGTGTTTCAAATGTTGCGTCATAAGATGGTACATATACAGGGCTTTAGGTAAACTTCTTTCCCCAAGGACATAGGTCAAAATACGAAAAAAATATTTTGAGTTCCCATACAAACTTCATCAGCATATAGCGATTTTGTATAAGAGATCAACACTTTTTTTTCGTATTTTGATTTATGTTCCTTGGGGAAAGTTGTTCAGTTTCATGGACTGATGTAGCAAGCACCCGAGAGGTTGAAAGAGATTTATCTAAAGCCCTGTATATATATATATTTTTTAAATTAATCAAATAATATTAGATAGTTGATACCACATCAAACGATAACTCTAAAATTAAAAATACTGTATAACCCCGACATTCGATTGTTTATACTCGTAACTTTTAGACGGCTGAACTGATTTTGGAGGAATTTCAAATTTTTGGTCACTGGGCACAATCCGACCCAATTAGTGAAGGTTTTGCCTACAGAAACAAAATCACTTTTAAATTAATAAAGTATTATATCCTAGTTTTCATTTCAAGTAAAAATATTTAAAAAAATAGACGTGTGGCACTCGGGGACTGCCGCGGTAAAGCTATTGCATAGCATTTTGTATCAACTTATGCAATTATAATTAAAAGTAGAGGGCTACTTTTAATTATAATTGCATAAGTTGATACAAAATGCTATGTAAAAATTTCAAAAAACTTTATCATTTTTTTGTTTTTTACGGCCGCCATCTTGGATTTTAAAATGGATGTTATTTTCGCAATCAGCACCCTCGAAAACCTATTAAACTACACCCATGACGGTTTTTTTACAAAAAATACATGTCCGCCATCTTGGATTTCAAAATGGCTGTCATTTTCGGAATCAGAACCCCCGAAAACCTATTAAACGACACCCATGTCGGTATGCCCGAAAATTTCATATCCGCCATCTTGGATTTTTGGTGGGGGGAATCGAGACGCTCCGGGCTTTGCCCTTCGCGTCACGATTCCCCCAACTAAAATCCAAGATGGCGGATATGAAATTTTCGGATGGCGGTCGGCGGGTAATATGTTTGGTGACGCTTCGGGCTTCGCCCGACGCGGAGCTCGGCCTTCGGCCTCGCCCTATACGCAGCTCGCCTCGGCATACGGCCTCGGCTCGCGCGTTCGGCTCGGTCTGCGACCTTGCCTCACCTTAAAAATGTAAATTTGTATGGCGGCCATCTTTAATTAGGGGGACGGGACGCTCCGGGCTTCGCCCTACGCGGAGTTCGGCCTTCGGCCTCACCCTATACGCGGCTCGACTCGGCCTTCGGCCTCGCCTCACCTTAAGAATCTAAACTTGTATGGCGGCCATCTTGGAAAATGGTGGAATCGAAAAAGTGACCCGATATTCGGAATCATCGACCCCCAAACCCCCCAGATACCGATTTTCGTCCGGATCGGAGCAACTTCATTTTATTATTATTATTATATTATTATTATTGTTGCACGCACACAAACACCGTGTCGAAGATTGCCGAACTGAAACGACGTTAGACGATGCACGGCCTTCAAGCCACACCTCCGTGCCCGTCGGAGTGGGGAGCGTTAGGTTTTTTCGTTACGGAATTTCTGGATTCGGGCCCCGCGCTCAAGGCCCGCGATAGAATCTATGCAATAGCTTAAAATTATGAAATCGTTAAGTTAAATAATATTGAAGCATATATTACAATTTGTTTTTTTAAATATATAAATAAACATTATTAAATCAAATTACATCTCCACGTAAGATTTTTCTGCATTACGTTGACGAAATTTCCTTTGACGTTCAGCATTTGATTTTGGTACTGTTTCTTCATTTTTCTTCAAATCTTTCTGACGCTGATAATATGCCCTTTGACGTTCACAATTTCTTTTTCTTTTCTTCTCTTTAAGCTCTTCTTCTCTATAAAACGAAAATATCTAGGTATAAATAATTAGGTATAAATAGTGTAATTACACACCAAAACAATTATTCATTCAAAAAATTTTAACAAAAATAACGATATTAAGAAGTGGTTATCGAATTTCGCGCGATGTACATTTATATAGTTTTCTTTCTTTTCAAAAATAAAGGAATGTTTTCTTTGAGTACAATTTTCTATCTACAGTATTAAGAGTACTTTCCCTTCAGGTGGCATTACAAAATTCCACCCTGTATACAGTCGAACATAAAACCTCCTCCTTTTTGGAAGTCGGTTAAAAAGTAATTCAAGTGATACAGTGTATCCGCTCCGATCCAGCGGCAGTGTTTCTCGCCGTCATAGTTCTTCGTAAACAAAACACAAGAATGAGAGAAGTAAAAAAATATAAATTGAAGACATAGCTAAGAAATACATATATTGAAGACCTGGCTGTATGGATGCAGATTCCTTTGCCTTTCTCGAAAGAGATAAATTTAAAAAACAACATGTCCATGCTTTTAGCCCATGTATATGTCAAAAATACGTTGATCTCTATGGTATGAGTAAAATGTACTGAAAAACACCTAGCTTTGAATTTTTTCAGGAGTTTTTGTTGTTGGTTTTATATTTACTGGCTAAATTTCGAGATTTTATGTAGCCTAAATGTTGACCGGGGATATAAGGTACCACCATGCAAAATTTCATTTAAATCGGTCCAACAGTTACGAAGATTAGCCCGTGCAAACAGACAAACAGACAAACAGACAAAAACAGAGAAACAAAAAAATCAAAAAAAAATCGGGATTTGTTTTATTTTTATTCTTACATCCCCCTGACTTGGTTTTTAGCATTTTTTTTCTATGTACAGAAATTCGACCTCTACAGTTTTATTATATTACTAGCTTTTCGCCCGGGACTTCGTTCCCGTGGGAATTTCCCCGTCAATTTTCCAATGTTTTTAATAGTTATTCTGCTATTCGGGACGGAGAGAAATACAACAAATCAAAAACCATGGAAATCGGTCCAGCCGTTCTCGAGTTATAAGTGTTGTAACAAACACGACTTTCTTTTATATATATTATTATATTATTATATATATTATTATAGATATTAAGAATCTAAATTGAGAATTTAAATTATACGCATGTGTGTGTTTGTATGTATAAAAGAGAGCTACTTTTAATATCGCTCATTTTAATATCAAAAATTTAGGTTATATTTATAGCAGTATTATATATAAATTCAAAATTAATACTCCATTTGTGATAATAATAATAAAATGTATGTATATAGAGTACTCACTCATTTTCTTTCACTATTTTTTCGTGACTTTCTTCATTAATAAATGCACTTTGTTTATTCATACTGAAAACACTTTTTACACAAATTTTACAAGTACAGCTATTCACTGTTGTACATAAATACCTGTATACTTTCTCATAAACAGCTGCTTATGTGTTCGTCCGATTTCGGAGCAGCTCGTCTCGATTCGTGCGAGCTTCGTAGAGTCGTACGTCTAGTCGCACGGACACCAAAAACCGTGTCGAAGACTGCCGAACTGAAACGATGTTAGACGATGCAAGAGACCAGACGTCGTGGTGGGGGGTGTTAGGTTTTTTCGTTACGGAATTTCTGCATTCGGTCCCCGCGCTCAAGGCCCGCGATAAAAGCTATGCAATAGCTTAAAAACATGGGAATAAAATATTACAAGTGATTTAAAAGTTAAAGATGTTTATTTCAAAGAAGAAATTCATAGAATTTTATTTTATTATTATACTTATTGATGAAATAGAATAAATCTCATCAATAAATAAAACTTTTATTTAACAAATACAGAATTTTATGTTTTCCATCATGAACAATTTATCGAAATACACTATTTTATTTCTGTAGACTCTGGGTATGTTTTTCGTACTAAGTAAGATAGTACGATGGCACCTGTATATATATTATCAAATTGAAATAAACTTGAGTAATATTAATTTCTGTCTGATTCCCTTTATTTACAGTTATGCGACCCAAATATTCGTAAACCAGAGATATATGTCTAAACATCCCACATTAATTTATTTATGTAGGCCGTGGGGAAATTTTTCATACTTAAGTTTAAAATTTTCATACTTTTCATACAATCTTTAGAAAAGACGCTATGCAGAAAAAACAAGCAGCTAGTGTCATTTCTTTGAATGTCATATTAAGGACTTTTTGAATTTTGGCTTAATTCTTTCATGCCATTAAAAATTTAAAAAGGGAAAAACCAGCATGATATATTGTATTTAAATCAAATTTTCCTAACTGTGTTTACGTAAGTCTCGTACTAACTATCCAATCAGGTGTAGTATAAATAAATATAAAAATTATTTACATCTGAAGTCTCTATAAATAAATTTCTATCCTCCTACACATTCAGGGAAAACAAAGTCTAAATAATAATACATTTTACAGTATACATGTTAAATAAACAATACAGTAAGTCTACTTCACCAAAGATGCTGATGAAAATATAACCATGGTTACTTTATCTGCTGAATAATCTATTTTAAACCAAAACATCACAGACCTATATCGAGATAGACGGTAAAAGTTTACCTACCTTGCGTGTAAAAAGTGTGATCCATGGTTACAGTTTTGTCTGACTTAAGTCAGTCCGCTTGCGACCTATGCCGTAGATGATAATCGATTTTAACTGGATTTACATTATCATTTAACTTAAGGCGACTACAGCACCCGATAAAGGCAGCACACATAGGAATAGTGCCATCTCCGTCTCTCAACAGGCCTGGGCCGGCAGTGCGAAAAGTGTCGATACACGAAGTTTACGAACTATGAAAGCGTGCGTGCGTAAAAACACGTTCAAAAGTTAGAAAAATGAGATTTATGGAAAGGTAACAGCTTAAATTGAAAAATGCGTTAACTACTTATCGAGAGTGTTCAATCACGAACATTTTGATAGCAAATTCAAGTTCCTGTGTGCATTTTACTATCGTTTTTACAGCTTAAAAGATACACAATATTGGTATTTAGAGGTGACTTTGTGAGCTTTTTCTATCAAACCAAAAGTGCTGAATCATGTTTTCAGCAAACTACTTATCTCGTTTATGTAGTGAATATTACCGTAGTATTTATTTTCTTCGATTTAATGCAGTGCGTCATGCTTATCTACGCATCATAAAATCGTAATCTAGGTGCTGTAGTCGCCTTAACTAAGCGCCTTTAAATCGTTTCCGCGCGGTTTTGATTTCCCATGACTAAATCTCGCTCGTGACGTCATCTTAAGTACGAAAAATTCGACACGCTAGGTCCTCATAAAATTTGAAGCGCTCTTTTCGTCTTTCTCGATTTAGGTCTGTAAAACCATGATAGGTTATAGATTTCTGTAGCACTGAGACATTTATTACGCTTTTCGTCCGAAAATCAGCGTTTCAATCCACATTTTTTAGCGCCTTCTGAAGATCCTTTTTTTCTGGTAAAATAAATGAAAAAATTCTAACCGTGTTCTCCTTTAAATCCGACAAAAGAACATTTAGTTAGGCTAAGGGTTGAAACACGAGAGGTAACAATAAAGTGAGACAAAAGAGTTAACTCATTAAACAGTTTCGTATCAACGAGTTTTCCGCCCGGGACTTAGTTCTTGTGGGAATTTTGGAACATTATGTAGCCTATGTTACTCGAGGATAATGTAGCATTTTAATGATGAAAGTATAATTGAATTCGATCCAGTAGTTTCGCAGCCTATTGAATGCAAACAAACAAACAATCAAATCTTTAAACTTTCGCAATTTGAACACATAATTAAATTCTAAAACGGGTCTAAATTCGCGTATACATATTCATTTACCTATTCCCGACGTTTCAACGCGGTTGCACGCGCCGTGGTCACGGGTACACTTTCCTCTTTTTAATATTAGTGTAGATAAGTTATTCGTTAATACGGTTCTGTTAGGTGGTCATTTAAACAAATAATTTCAAAAGCTTTCTCATTCTAGAGGTTAAAATATTTTGATATAGGTCAGCTACACCAACTACAGAGCCCATTACACAACCTCACGAACAAAACCTCTCAGTGGTTTTACTGTAAACTTTATATACTGTGTATTCATGAAGGGGGCGTAGAGGGGGCGCGCCGTAGTCCGTAGCCATTCTAGGGCCATGACGTCATCGTGACGCAAACGCCTACGATGTAGCTACGGCGTAGTCACCCACCGACGCTAATCTGATTAAATTGTGAAGACTTTAAAATTGACAATGTACAAGATTTTTTGGTTTGTGAAAACCTTTTTTAGATTCAAGAATCTGTTTGATAAATATTAAGCTTAAAAACCGGCCAAATGCCAGTCGGACTTGCGCACCGAGGGTTCCGTACAAACCTGTAGGTATATTAGTAAAAGTTCAATTTAATACCTCTACGCGTTCATGAGAAAAAGGGTAGTAAGTAAGTTTAAAATTATTAAAAATATTTTTATTATATGATGTAACTAAAAATTTACGGTTTTCGCAATTTTTCCTTTATTTGTGCTATAAGATGTTGCTTCATACCAAACCAAATTTCAAGATTCTAAGTTCACGGGAAGTACCCTGTAGGTTTTGATTCCCATGCGGGTGTCGAAAATTTGCGGAAAGCGGCATAAACGGCTGTATCTTTTGATTGCGTTAGCTGAGGAGTTTGATTTTTTCACAGCTCTAAGGGACAGTAGACTTGAGTATTTGATATAAATTCCAACTTGATACCTCCACGCTTTCCTGAGAAAAAGGGTCTTGACAGACAGACAGACGAACGGACAACAAAGTGATCTTATAAGGGTTCCGTTTTTTCCTTTCGAGGTACGGAACCCTAAAAATGATAATTTTGTTAGACCCAAAATTCCTTAGTGCAAAGGTTGCGGCATTACCACGTTGAATAGAATATAATAAATTTTTATTAAATTTTATGCAATTGGTTTACGTTTCCAGCTCAGATAAGTGTACAAATGCAGTGTACGGTGAATTTACGAATTAAACAAAATCACTTTACGTGGCCCACCTACATTAGGGGAGACCGAGTGAGTTGTGACAAAGAGAGGTGTGACATAGTCGATTTTTCAAAACCTATAACTGCTAGCAAGCTCACAACAGCGTGCAATTGTGAATTCAAGTCTTGAATTAATAAATTCGAGACTTAGATTTTCAAAAGGTTCTTGACCAATGCGAAAACTTTGGTAGAATCTCTCCTACCTAATAAATAAACGCTACACACTCAAAGACCCACACAAAAATTTGCTCTCGTGGAACATAGATAAAGTCAGACACAAACACCCATGACCCGAGAACAAACATCTGCTTATACCACAAATATTTGCCCCGACTGGAAATCGAACCGAGGGCCCGTCGATCAAGAGACAGCGCCATTAAGACGTTCAAGTCTCTATCACTTGGTTATAGTACTCACTGGAAACCAGCTGTCGGCGATTGAACTATATTTTAGTTATTTAGCCGACGATGTACATAATATTTTTAATTGCCTTATTATTTTTTACATAGAATTTCATGTACATATATATTAGCCTTTATTTAGCTTATTTCCTTTTATTTTAGCTCTCTTTACTTATCGAAATTGTTAATTTTAGTTAAGAATGATTATAAAATGGCACAGAGAGCTATGTAAGATTTAATTAGCAAGTAAGGCATTCTAGAGTTAAGTTTTTAATTAAAGCATTTGATTTCTGTGATTTTCATTTACAAGATTAAGTTCCAATAAGATTCTAATTAGAATTTGTTAATTTTCTTAAGTAAATAAAATAGAGCAATGCAGCTCTCCTAATCCCACGGTACACCCCGCGCGACATATTCCCCTCGCTTCCCCCGCTTTTAGTTCGTTTGACTATAAATAGAGCGCTGTTCCAGCGCCGCGGCATTCGTCGTCACACATTCCGGGAGCGCGCAGGATAGGGAACGCTGCAAAGCCTCGAGTCCCATTGAAGTTTATGTTTTATTTCTCCCCCGCGAAATATCCTGTCTACATCACGTTCGTCGGGTTCGGCCTGGATTGCCTGCAAACAGTCTTCGCGGTGCGGCTGACGTAGGTACGTCAGATGGTTTCTGGCCGCATCGGAGCTGTCGTCGTGATATGGTCCTTCTAAGCCGCATCTAGGCTTGGACCCACCGGTGGAAAGTCACAGAAGAAAGAAGGTCGTCTAACGTCGAGTCGGCGGGAGAAAAAGACGGGCTTTGCGAAGCAGCGCGCGGCGGCGGATCGGCGCGCCAGTAAGTCTAGACTGGGTGGCGCCAGAGCCCCAGCTAGCAACAGAAGACGCAAGAAAGTGGTAGCATCAAGTCGGCGCTTCAGGGCGACGGAGTCTGCGTTGCAAGACACGCGGGCAACGACAAAGTGGTGCACCAGAGGGTCAACGCTTCAGGGCGGCAGAGTTCGCGTTGCAAGACACGTTGGCGACGACAAGGGTAGCGTCAACAGGGCGCCAGAGGGCTACACAGGGCGGCGCCAACGAGTCGGGTGCCGGGTAGCAACAAGGTGTCGGCGCGCGGCGAGCGAGACAGTGCGGCGCGTGCGAGCGACAGGGCGGCGCCGGCGCGGCATAGCAACCGGTGCGAGTGGCTGCGCGCGTCAGGGTGGTGTTGCGTCGTAGGTAAGAAGAGTCAGAGCGACACAAGCGTCGCGAGCCGCACACACGGTCACCTAACGGTGCCAAACGACCGTGTCACTGCGCAACGCCGTTCCAAGGCGGTTAGGGCGATCTCATAAGCCCTATTGCCCTTTTCAGGGCAGTGTAAGGTACGGGCGATCTGTTAAGCCCGATTGCCCTTTTCAGGGCAGTGTAAGGTACGGGCGATCTGTTAAGCCCGATTGCCCTTGTCAGGGCAGTGTTAGGTGGTTAGGTATTGTGGCTCGATGTGGTCATACAGTTTCAAGGGATTTAAAGTCGTATGTTTTTCTAAGGTTTAAAAGTCATTCGTGGCTGTACTCGAGCTATAGTAGTAGGGACTTGTTAGGTGCGAGGCTGGGTGCGGCCCTTTTATTTCTTAAGATGTAAAAGTCGTATGTGTGTTGTCGTACCCGAGCGCACGAAGCTGGGCGGTACGCTACTTTATAGGGTTTAAAAGTCGTTTGGTCGTGCCCTAGCTATCGCATTAGGGCTTGTAGGTAGGAGCGTAGCTGGGCGGTGCGGTCATATCTTTATTTCTAAAGATTAAAAGTCGTGTGTGTTTGTGGCCGCACCCGGGCTATCGTTATAGGTGTAGGGAACGTAGGGCTGCCGGCATCCCCCCCCTCACCTCGGAAATAAGAAGACAAAGTAAGGCGAGTCACCATGTCTACAGTAAAAAGAGTGACTACGCGATCAAGAGCGGCGGTAGAGTCTGCGTTGAAAGACACGCGGACGACGACAGATTCCAGCGAGTTCGCGTTGCAAGACACGCGGGCGACTAATGATACATGGAGTGCCGGGACTGAGTCGTCGCTATGTACAGGAAATAGAAAGGATTGGTCTTGTGAATGCCGCTGCGGAGGCGATGGCTTCGGAGGCTCTATCTGAGCGGGAGTCGAGAAAAAAGAAGTTGGCTGCTAAGCAAAAGATATTAGAATTAAGGTTAGCTCTCTTGAATGCACAATTAGAAGCTGAAACCGACAGTGAGGAAGAAGAAACTGTCGTTATGCCGCAGCCAGTCAGATCCGGTCAGAAAAGTCATGTAAAGAAGAGCAACAGGTCCGTAAGTCATGAATCCTACCCCGTCGCGTCGGGACCGCATGCTGCAAGGTCAACTCAAGAACCCGTCACGCAATTAGCCACAGCCACAGCGGATGCGTTAAAGACGATACGAAATGAGCCAAGACCTGCGCCGCCTAAGTATCTCAACGAGTTGCCTGCCTTCGACGGGACTATAAGCGAATGGATCCCTTTCAAACGGGTATACGAAGACACAGAGTATTTTACTGAGATACAGAACGTGGCGCGTCTGCGAAAATCGTTAAAAGGAGAAGCTAGAGAAAGCATCAAGGGGCTACTTTACTCGAGTTCAAGAGCTGAAGATGTCATGGAAGCGCTCGAAAGAAGGTTCGGTCGACCTGAGGTCCTCATCCTGAACGAGTTAAGCAATTTAAAGAAGATGCCAAGGTTACAAGAAGATGGAAGTAACATTAGCTCCTTCGACACCAAGGTAGCTAACTGCGTAGCCGTTGTGAAGGCATTAAAGAAGCCGCAGTACTTGTATTCGCCTGAGCTGACAGGGAAAATCGTCGATAAGCTCAACAATCTGATGAAGTTTGAATGGTGTAAGTACCGCGCGCAGTTTCCTAGCGAACCCGAGCTACAGTGTATGGGGCATTTTCTCACGGATATGAGCGAGCAATATGGTCATTTAGCCGCTCTACAGCCGCGACAAGAGGACAGGCGACACACGCGAACAGAGTTGAAAAGAAAAGTCGTTAAGTGTGAAAAGGATGGCGCTACAGAAGGCTACTCGAGTAAGAGCGAGAGAGAAAGCGACTGTGAAAGTGAAAAAGAGTCGCACGCTAAGGTCATGAAATTAAGCGAGGTCAAGCCGCAGCAGAGGTCTATTACGAAAAGAATAGAAAAGAAGTTGCGAAAAGAATGTCATTTATGTCATGGAAATCATTTTCTTCGAGATTGTGTCAAGTTTAAGTCGAAGGAAATCAAAGAGCGTTTTGAAATTGCGAAGAAAACGCAAATATGTTTTAAGTGCTTAGCAAGTAAGCACAAGAGGTCCACATGCAAGGCAAGAGCATGCGGAGTAAATGAATGCAAATTCGGGCATCATAAGTTGTTGCATTTGGATAGCAACTTCATGGAAAATCGACGAGAGCGGGTGGCTATGACGTACCACCTACGCAACTAAGAAAACGTCGAAAATTTAGATGTTAGTACCGAAAGCTTGGGCGTAGAACGGAAAAGAAGATTAAACAGCCCCAAGGTAAAAGCTACGAGTACGCTGAAACACGAAAAATATGTCGAAAATCGTATAAAACGAGAATTTTCCAAGGAAAAATTAGGAAAAACCATCCCGGAAGTAACAAAATCCTGCAGCTCAACCAGTAACGCATTGCAAAGTCTAAGCAGTCACAGGTGTGAGTTACAACGCAAGTCAAAGGAGCTGTATTCCGAAAGAGACAGCAGCAAGAAGAAACGCCTCAAGTCCACACGCTCAGACGAGGGGGAGCTTTACCGCAAACGTCTGAGCAACCTTCCACGGATCGGCAAACGCTTGAATAACACCGCTCAAGCACATAAAAGCAAATTTGAAAAGCAGGCGCTAGTCACATCTATCTCTTATTGTGGCTACATTCACCAGACTGAACAACTTCCCCGCCACTTGTGGCCTAAACGTGAAGCTAGATTTTTCTACCGGAGGAAAACGGAAAATAACATGTTACCAAAGCTAGGACGGACAGAGGTAACCTAAGAAGACCTAGACTTCTAGACTGGTAGTAAATCGCCTAACATAAGTTAGTGCTTCTGCACGAGGGGGAGGATGTCGGCGATTGAACTATATTTTAGTTATTTAGCCGACGATGTACATAATATTTTTAATTGCCTTATTATTTTTTACATAGAATTTCATGTACATATATATTAGCCTTTATTTAGCTTATTTCCTTTTATTTTAGCTCTCTTTACTTATCGAAATTGTTAATTTTAGTTAAGAATGATTATAAAATGGCACAGAGAGCTATGTAAGATTTAATTAGCAAGTAAGGCATTCTAGAGTTAAGTTTTTAATTAAAGCATTTGATTTCTGTGATTTTCATTTACAAGATTAAGTTCCAATAAGATTCTAATTAGAATTTGTTAATTTTCTTAAGTAAATAAAATAGAGCAATGCAGCTCTCCTAATCCCACGGTACACCCCGCGCGACATATTCCCCTCGCTTCCCCCGCTTTTAGTTCGTTTGACTATAAATAGAGCGCTGTTCCAGCGCCGCGGCATTCGTCGCCACACATTCCGGGAGCGCGCAGGATAAGGAACGCTGCAAAGCCTCGAGTCCCAGTTTAAGTTTATGTTTTATTTCTCCCCCGCGAAATATCCTGTCTACACCACGTTCGTCGGGTTCGGCCTGGATTGCCTGCAACCAGTCTTCGCGGTGCGGCTGACGTACGTCAGATGGTTTCTGGCCGCATCGGAGCTGTCGTCGTGATACCAGCATTGTGGCTCGCGGTCTCATATCCTGATTCCCAAGTCGCAACATATAGCTGAGTTGAGGACCCTTTGTTTCGGACCCTACAACACATAGCGATCTAAAGATATTTTTTATTTTATTATTATTATAAGATGGGTTAACTCTTGACCTTAATCTTGAACATAAAGGTCAAAGATGAGGTCGACGATGGAGCGAGTTAACCCAGAAAATGCCTATAAAGGCACTGGTACTCCCACGCACCGACGGAACACAGCAAGCTGTTTGGCGTCGGACTTCGGTAGGAGTGTGGTCGCGAACCAGACGGCCCTTTACAGAGCCTATCACACCGCATGAGACCATAGGACGACCTCACCTCAGATTCAGAAAAAAAATGAAGTGTCGTTGCCTGGGATGGATTACTAGGAGGCAGGTCTCATTTGTGTTTCCTTAGTCGCCTCTTACGACACCCACGGAAAGAGATGGGGTGGTGTTATTCTCAACCGATCACCATACGGCAAAAAATAGAATTTAGACCCGTTTTAGAATTAAATAATTAAATTCTAAAACGGGTCTGAATTTACCTATTCCCGACGTTTCGACGCGGTTGCTCGCGCCGGGGTCACGGGTACGTAATTAATAAATTAATAAATATGTATACGCGAATTTAGACTCGTTTTAGAATTTAATTATGTGTTCAAATTGCGAAAGTTTAAAGTGTTATATTGACCTAAAGGTAGTTTGTTATTGTGTTTATGTTTATCTCTAGTGTATCTTGTTTTACTGTATGACCTTGACTGTTATCCGTAAAGTTTCCAAGTTTTTATCAATCCAAATTTTAATATAGAATAGAAAAATCTTTATTTTATAGGACATTCAGGATGTCACTTAAAACAAGTCAAGATTACAATGAAATACATACAAACATACATTAAACGATTTAAATACATACATACGCATTCGTACCTCTGATCCTACTGACTCTACGCCTATTCGCATATAGTCAAATTCGCATATAGTTATATATTCGCATATAGTTATAGTCAAACATAGTCCTCGATATCAAGCAGTAGCATTGTTTAATAGATTGCCAGTCGAATTAAAAATAATAAGAAAACTAAGTGTATTTAAACAAAAACTGAAAGCTCTATTGTTGGAAAGGTGTTGCTACTCGGTTGAAGAATTTTAAGTGTTTGTAATAGCTGTATTGAATTGTGTGGATTTGTTCTATGTTAAGTTTATTCATATTATTTGTGTGTTCTTTTTTTATGTTCAATATTTCGAATACAATGTGACAATTGTTTTATGAATAAATAATAATAATAAGTTTTCGCATTGGTCAAAGACCTTTAAAAAATCCAATTCTCACACTCCGTTTTAAAATAAACCCCTTCGCAAGATGTCGAACAATTTTTCAATCGTAAAAACATTACACGCTCCAAAAATATAATTCGCACATATCGAGCGCAAAATCGACAGAGTCGATACTACATAAATTGTTTTTTGTGTTAAAAGTTTTTATTTATGATCACAAAAAGTAATAAAGTAGCGAGCAAGTGCGCGCTTTATTAACCTTTACCGGGCGTTAGGGTTACCAGAGAACAATTTGAGAGAAGGGTTAACAATCACAAGGTGATAAAAAATATAAACCTCCTAGCTATATTCAAAATCTTGAACCAGTATCACTCAAAGAACACATTTATGATTTTTTTTTAAAATATTGTTTCAATGGGAATAGTTCATTTTTTGCCTAAACGTAGACATTACTCCTACACCAGGTACGCGAGGAGTGCGGGTAGCGCTCGGAGGATGCACCCGAGTGGTGGCTACGCTAAGAAAAAAAAATCCTAAAAAAAAGTGTTCTGTAAGTGATACTGGTTCAGGATTTTGAATATAGCTAGGAGGTTTTTTATCACCCTGTGTAAGCCCGTATTTAATGGCTGGTTTGGTCGAGTGGTAGTGACGCTGCCTCTTGATCGGCGGGTCCTGGGTTCGATCCCCAGTCGGGGCAAACATTTGTGTAAAAAGCAGATGTTTGTTCTCGGGTCATGGGTGTTGGAGTTTGTCTTTATGTGTGTTCCCAGGGACCCACGACACGTGGGAAAATCTTAGTGTGGGCCTTTGAGTGTGTAGCGTTTCTTGTTTATTGTCCTACAGAACGCGACTAAGGCCCGCATTACAAAAGGAGACTCAAATCTTGATCTATACTTAAGAATTGGTTGCATCTTTCTCTCACTATCAAAATGATAAAGATGATCGCTACTTAAGTATAGATCAGAGTCTGCGTCGCGTTCTGTAATACGGACCTTAGACTCTCATCTAGACTTAAGTACGTTGCAGTCGTCTTTGTCATTTTGATACTGAGAGAAAGAGACGATCAATACTTAAGTATCAATCAAGACTTGAGTCTGCTTCTGTAATAAGGCCCTAACTACTGCCACGATGAACTGGGAGTCAATAGAACAACTCTGTGTATCTGTGTGTCAGTCTGTGGCATCGCAGCTCATAAACGAATGGACCGATTTCTATGCGATTTTTTTTGTTTGAAAGCTGACATAATCAAGATGGTCCTTAGCTACATTTAATCAAAATTGGTTTAGCCGTTTAAAAATTATAAGCAATCAATTATTTATGGTTTATTTTTGCTGTACCTTTGTTACAATTACAACTTTCAATAAACTAAGTAGAATGAAAATAAACTTAATGTTGTCTAAACCTTCTCACAAAATTTTATTAAATTTGGATTGCGCATTCCCGAGAAAAGTCCAAAAACGTTAGTATGACAAATTCAGTTTTTCAAATATGTTGTACTAGCTGATGCCCGCAACTTCGTTTGCGTGTTAATTTTTTTTTTGTACAGAGTACACAGATTGAAAACATCTATCTTACGTGATTTAGATTTTTACATACAAAAGTTTTTTCCTACTAACTCCCGTTCCCGTGGGAATTTTGCAATATCCTGTTGCAACTTAGCTTTAAGTTTACTAAGGTACCTGCATGCCAAATTTCAAGCGTCTAACTTAAGCGGTTTAGATTTTTCATACAAAAGGATTTTCCCGCTAATTCCCGTTCCCGTGGGAATTTCGGGAATTCCTTTCTTAGTGCACCTCTGCGGTACCTAAGCTACGTCCCTTCCAAATTTCAAGTGCCTACGTTTAGCCGTTTAGGCTGTGCGTTGATATGTCCGTCAGTCTAGGTATAATTTCTCCCGTTTTTTACACATTTACCACTATATCTTTGCTCCTATTGGTCGTAGCGTGATGTTATATAGCCTATAGCCTTCCTCGATAACTGGACTATCCAACACAAAAAGAATTATTCAATTCGAACCAGTAGTTTCGGAGATTAGCGCGTTCAAACAAACAAACAAACAAACAAACAAACTCTTTAGCTTTATAATATTAGTATAGATAATATAGCTGATGCCCGCAACTTCGTTTGCGTGTTAATTTTTTTTTGTACAGAGTACACAGATTGAAAACATCTATCTTACGTGATTTAGATTTTTACATACAAAAGTTTTTTCCCGCTAACTCCCGTTCCCGTAGGAATTTTGCAATATCCTGTTGCAACTTAGCTTTAAGTTTACTAAGGTACCTGCATGCCAAATTTCAAGCGTCTAACTTAAGCGGTTTAGATTTTTCATACAAAAGGATTTTCCCGCTAATTCCCGTTCCCGTAGGAATTTTGGGAATTCCTTTCTTAGTGCACCTTTGCGGTACCTAAGCTACGTCCCTTCCAAATTTCAAGTGCCTACGTTTAGCCGTTTAGGCTGTGCGTTGATATGTCCGTCAGTCTAGGTATAATTTCTCCCGTTTTTCACACATTTACCACTATATCTTTGCTCCTATTGGTCGTAGCGTGATGTTATATAGCCTATAGCCTTCCTCGATAACTGGACTATCCAACACAAAAAGAATTATTCAATTCGAACCAGTAGTTTCGGAGATTAGCACGTTCAAACAAACAAACAAACAACCAAACTCTTTAGCTTTATAAAAAAATAGTAATAGTATAGTATAGATAATATAGCTGATGCCCGCAACTTCGTTTGCGTGTTAATTTTTTTTTGTACAGAGTACACAGATTGAAAACATCTATCTTACGTGATTTAGATTTTTACATACAAAAGTTTTTTCCCGCTAACTCCCGTTCCCGTTGGAATTTTGCAATATCCTGTTGCAACTTAGCTTTAAGTTTACTAAGGTACCTGCATGCCAAATTTCAAGCGTCTAACTTAAGCGGTTTAGATTTTTCATACAAAAGGATTTTCCCGCTAATTCCCGTTCCCGTGGGAATTTCGGGAATTCCTTTCTTAGTGCACCTCTGCGGTACCTAAGCTACGTCCCTTCCAAATTTCAAGTGCCTACGTTTAGCCGTTTAGGCTGTGCGTTGATATGTCCGTCAGTCTAGGTATAATTTTCCCGTTTTTCACACATTTACCACTATATCTTTGCTCCTATTGGTCGTAGCGTGATGTTATATTGCCTATAGCCTTCCTCGATAACTGGACTATCCAACACAAAAAGAATTATTCAATTCGAACCAGTAGTTTCGGAGATTAGCGCGTTCAAACAAACAAACAAACAAACTCTTTAGCTTTATAATATTAGTATAGATAATATAGCTGATGCCCGCAACTTCGTTTGCGTGTTAATTTTTTTTTGTACAGAGTACACAGATTGAAAACATCTATCTTACGTGATTTAGATTTTTACATACAAAAGTTTTTTCCCGCTAACTCCCGTTCCCGTAGGAATTTTGCAATATCCTGTTGCAACTTAGCTTTAAGTTTACTAAGGTACCTGCATGCCAAATTTCAAGCGTCTAACTTAAGCGGTTTAGATTTTTCATACAAAAGGATTTTCCCGCTAATTCCCGTTCCCGTAGGAATTTTGGGAATTCCTTTCTTAGTGCACCTTTGCGGTACCTAAGCTACGTCCCTTCCAAATTTCAAGTGCCTACGTTTAGCCGTTTAGGCTGTGCGTTGATATGTCCGTCAGTCTAGGTATAATTTCTCCCGTTTTTCACACATTTACCACTATATCTTTGCTCCTATTGGTCGTAGCGTGATGTTATATAGCCTATAGCCTTCCTCGATAACTGGACTATCCAACACAAAAAGAATTATTCAATTCGAACCAGTAGTTTCGGAGATTAGCACGTTCAAACAAACAAACAAACAACCAAACTCTTTAGCTTTATAAAAAAATAGTAATAGTATAGTATAGATAATATAGCTGATGCCCGCAACTTCGTTTGCGTGTTAATTTTTTTTTGTACAGAGTACACAGATTGAAAACATCTATCTTACGTGATTTAGATTTTTACATACAAAAGTTTTTTCCCGCTAACTCCCGTTCCCGTTGGAATTTTGCAATATCCTGTTGCAACTTAGCTTTAAGTTTACTAAGGTACCTGCATGCCAAATTTCAAGCGTCTAACTTAAGCGGTTTAGATTTTTCATACAAAAGGATTTTCCCGCTAATTCCCGTTCCCGTGGGAATTTCGGGAATTCCTTTCTTAGTGCACCTCTGCGGTACCTAAGCTACGTCCCTTCCAAAGGACAATGGGCAAAAATGTATGGACCTTGGTACAACCCTCCAATAGCGATGAGCTATATGTCCCTGGACAGGTCTTTTCAATTGGAACAATAGTTACTAAGACAGCTATGTTGTAATAGTTGTCCGTTCAGAGTTATAGGTACCTAAAGATAAAAAAAAAAAAAAATTTTGCAATTATTAACGTTTATTGGGGAAAATAACAATAATTTCGTTGTAGATTACAGTATTTCATAATTATTTATAGAAATATAAAGGAATTACATTGCTTAGGTCCAAAAAAAAACACTTATTTACCTTACATATATTTTATACAAATATTTTTTTTATACTTAGGGCAAGTTCGATAAGCGTGAATATAGCCATTGACAAGACACAGAGTGGGTAGGCCTCACACAAGATGCACCGATGAGCTGGTCAAGGTCCCGAGAAGCCGCTGCATGTGTTCCATCACACATTAGAATTAGTTTAATGTTTTCTCCATTTCCAAAAAGGGATTTTGAAATAAATATTTGGTTGGTGTGCCTCGTAATTCGTACATTGATTTGCTTTTTGTTGAACAATAGCCGCTATTTGTTACGATACAATGAGCGAGTTTTTATTGCAACATTGTTTTTATTATTGTAAGTATTATTTTCAGTATACACAATCACTTTTAGGTGTACCGCCTGGCCAGTTCAAAGAATAATAGCATGGTTTATGACTTTTAATAGCTGCATCTCTTTTGTTTGTGCGTTTTGGGTACCGTCGTGGTATGAGGCGAGCCGCGGGCGCACCTCGCCCCCGCTCCCCGGCGGGGGTGTGTCCGTATTCTAACTTGGGACCCTCAGGTAAGTCAAGTAACAGTCGTTCATTGGTACTGTGCGCGAGTGTTACGTTTCTTGTTTATGCAATACTTCTTAACGACTTTGACTTGGCAATCTTTTCGGACACTGATATCTGCTTATAACGTTGACCCGGCTATTTACATGGACATTGTGCTCTGATCTGTTTTCTGAACTTGGCTATCACACTGGATTATTGAACTGCTTATTGATCGGACCTCGGACTATTGTGCTCCAATGGAAGGTTTTCGCAATTGTGTTATGTGTCGGCGAGGGCTCTACCGCGGAAGGTATCAACAACACGTCTTAACGGATAATCTTCCGAGAGCGCAACCAGAGTTTGCTGCATACATCCAACAACATGCAGTATTGGAGGTGAGTATTTTATCATATTTCTAGAGATATAAATATATACATTTGACGGTGCGTCTTATGTACCTAAGTACCTACCTTGTGTACAGATAAATAAACTGAATGAATAGACATGAGAAAAACAGACTTTGGTTTTAATGCGCGTAGTGTATTTTGTTTCTGAGAAGTATGTATGTATGTAAACACTTTATTGCACTTAAACAGAGACAAGACCTTAAACTCGACACTTTTGTTTACTTTTACTATCTTAATAGACTTTGGCCATTATACTGTGCCAGATGTGGCCGTGTTACCTACCTATTATTGTTCAAAACACTTTTTGACGTTACACTATAGGGTTTTTACTGACTCGCTGCCGACGCGGTCATAAATCATAACAGATAAAGGGTTGGGAGCAGCGCAACGTCGGTATCGATATGTGTGAGTCATCGACTCAGGTAGCAAAATACCCTTACTTGCTACGTAATGAGGACCACTAAATAACCATCATAGTTGTCTAATTAACATAAGAAACGATGTTGTATTTGTGTAACGTTCGAAAATATACATTAATGTTTTGACTTTTTGTTTAAATATTGCATTATTTATTTATAAATATATTGTTATATCTTAGTATATTCATTTCATAAAGTAATAGATAAGTGTCTCAGTAATATAACTCTACATTTAATTTTAACTAACCTCAATATTCGCAAAAATGATTTTCTATCGATACTAACTATCGACATGAAAACAACGCGGAACTAGGCCAGCCCATAAGACCCCTAAGTAGAAGCGAGATAGAAACACTGATAATGATTTATGACCGCGTCTGCAGCGAGTCGGTAAAAACCCTATAATTCTCCAAAATGTTTTCGATCAATGCAACCAATATAGTATTCTAAACAATGTTGCTTTAAACGGTTTTGATTATAATCCGATTTTAATGAAATAATTATACTGTTTCCAGATTGTGTTTGATAACACACGAAGCGTATGTCATCGATGTTGGCAGAGAGCTGAAAATGCCGTTAGACTACCTGGTGTTGTTCCGGAAGTGGAAGAAGCCAATGATCCTGATGAACAAAATGTTCACCAAGTTTTCGCTCCTGAATACAAAAGAGCACCTAGTACTCCTGGGCACTGTATCTTTTCCAACTGCGGTAATGATACACGACACCGAATACCAGAAGCTATAAAAGTTCACATGTTGTGCGAATACAAGTTGTATATCCCCGACGGTGCAAGAGTATGTAGAGAACACCTCGAAGGAAACAACTGGGATGAGCTGCCAGATTTTTGCAATACCACTAATTATTTTACTGGAGCCCAGTTTAGTGATGCTTGCGACATACTGCGAGCAACCATTGCACGTGGAGCGAGGTTCAATTTTAATGTAAGAGGTGCCATGTCTAATGAAGACATGCGTTTCTGGGTTGGACTTGATGGTGATCAATTCGATTCTATTTTGGAGCAAACTCCTTCACTCAGCGAAAGATGCAAAGATCCAAGAACTGCATTAGGTATATACCTGACAAAACTTCGTACAGGAGATTCAGATGAAAGGCTTGCGTCATTATTTAATATGTCCAGGAGAAAACTGGAACGATATTTGAACATTGCACGTGAATGTCTTACAAATGAATATGTAATACTTCACTTGGGGTTAGATCACATTGACAGAAGAAATCTTTTAGACAGAAACCTAGTCATTCCAAAAAACCTTTTTGGAAATGAAGAGAATACCAAACTAATTCTAATATGTGATGGAACATATGTCTACATCAATAAAAGTAGTAACTTCTTATTCCAGCGGCTGTCATATAGCCTCCACAAGTTTAGAAATCTTTTAAAGCCATTTTTGATTGTATCGTCAGATGGTTATATTATTGATGTTTTGGGGCCGTACGCTGCCACAAAAACTGACGCGCAAATAATGCAGGATATCATGAATGACGAAGAACACCCTTTACATTATTTGCTTCAACCAAATGACGTGTTCATTTTGGACCGTGGGTTCAGAGACAGCTTGGATGCAATCGAAGCCTGGGGTTATGAATATTACGTGCCACCAACAAAAGACCGTCGAGAATCCCAGCTCACTACGGAACAGGCAAACGAATCACGAGCCATTACAATGTGCCGATGGGTAGTGGAAGTTGTGAACGGCAGGTTTAAACGTAATGATAAACTGTTACGGCAATCATATTTTAATCGGGCACTGCCGCATATGTTCGAAAACTTTAGAATTGCTGCAGCGATTATAAATCACTTCCATGTACCGATAACAGATAATGAACATGCAGAAGAGTTCCTGAGTCATATACGAGAAACATTGGATTCACCGAATCTTCTATACACATATGTCGAGAGAAAGCGCCTGAATAGCCGAAGGGTTGATTTTCAACGGATGGAAGCCCACAATATTGAAAACTTCCCAAGGCTCACCCTAAATCAGATAATGATACTGGCTTTGGGTACATACCAGCTAAAACTGGCAAGATCATACTGCGCGGAGCATCTTAATAACGGTTTATACCTTATTGAGACATACAGAGAAAATCAACTGGATGACCTGCCAGATTATGGAATTAATGAAGAAGTGTGGCTTCTGCGTGGGCGCATTCAATCTAGACACGTCCGGGCAAGAACTTATTATTGTTACATTTTGATAAAAAGTAACCAAATCGAAGGCAGCAACAACATTGTTCAACACTACTGTACATGCTTGTCAGGACGGCGTACCATGGGTACATGCGCGCATATTATATCAATTATTTGGTATTTAGGACATGCAATTCATGAAGGCTTTATTGCACCGGCAGTGTTCCTAAATGATGTTATCGTGGACGAACTGTGAACAATCAAAATGTAATTGACTCTATTTTGTAAATGTAAAAAAAAATATTTGTATAATATATTAGTATGTAAGGTAAATAAGGTGTTTTTTTTTTTGATCTAAGCAATGTAATCCCTTTATATTTCTGTAAATAATTATGGAATACTGTAATCTACAACGTCATTATTGTTATTTTCCCCAATAAACGATAATAATTGCAAAATATTTTTTTTTATTTGTTTAACTTTAGGTACCTATAACTCCGAACGGACAACTATTACAACTTAGCTGTCATAGTAACTATTGTTCCAATTGAAAAGACCTGTCCAGGGACATATAACTCATCGCTATTGGAGGGTTGTACCAATTTGCCCATTCTCCTTTCAAGTGCCTACGTTTAGCCGTTTAGGCTGTGCGTTGATATGTCCGTCAGTCTAGGTATAATTTTCCCGTTTTTCACACATTTACCACTATATCTTTGCTCCTATTGGTCGTAGCGTGATGTTATATTGCCTATAGCCTTCCTCGATAACTGGACTATCCAACACAAAAAGAATTATTCAATTCGAACCAGTAGTTTCGGAGATTAGCGCGTTCAAACAAACAAACAAACAAACAAACAAACTCTTTAGCTTTATAATATTAGTATAGATGAAAAATGGCAATTTCATAGGTAAAGACCTATTATTTTATTTAGAAAGCTTACAGCCCAAACATACAAACAGATTGGGCGTACAGAAACGACGGTTAACAATCAATTACAAGCTAAAAAATAAAATAAAAACATTTGTTATGAAAAATTATGTAAAACTTCAATCGTCTCCTACTTATCAACCCTATAAGAAAGTATGGCACATCGCATTCCGCCCCAGAACCTGTCCTGCGCGTACGCAGTCGTCGTCAGTCTGCGCACCACCAGTCGGTTCAAAATAACAACGAATTATCGGGATCACATCCGAGCGGCCATGTTTTAATTTTGTCAAGTGATAGGGACTTGTCAAAATCTTATAGATAGATAGGAATTTCTAAGACGCATTTGCATCACGCTGACCGTGATTTTGATGCTAGGTAAAGCGTAGTCTAATAGTAAAACTTTTATAAAAAAATTAAACCGACTTCATCAAGCAAAAAATGAAGTTGTAGCATTTAATGTGAAACGTACCAACTGATCTGTTTGAAGTCGGTGCGATGGCAGTTCTAACTAATTTGGCTTAGCACCGAGTTCAAATAGATCAGTAGATACGGTTCACATTAAATGCTACGACTTTATTTTTTGCTTTTTAAAGTCGGTTTAGTTTTTTTACAAAAAGTTTATTTATTTTCCCTTTTTTAGTGCGTGAATAACATAAAGTATACGAGAAACAATATAAATTCCTATTAAATTCAAGGGTTTCCCTCGATTTCCCTAAGATCCCATCATCAGATCCAAACTTTTTGACAATGGGACCAACTCTGGAGTATACTCTTTCGAACAAAAAAATAATTTTGAAAATCGGTCTACAAATGGCGGAGAAATCAGAAAACAGACATAAAAAAAAGAAACATACATGAGGTTCTATAATCCTCCTTTTTTGAAGTCGGTTAAAAAGCAAAGAAACGCGGCCGTATTGTTAAGATAGCAACCTTGATTTATTTTTAATGATAAATCTTTTAATTAGCGAATACAACGCGTTTTATAGAATATTTACCGTTAAGTAATGCTGTAAAATTTTCTAAACAGATAAAATGCATAAATGTATACTTACACAACTTTACCTAAATTGACCGTTGCTTCAATACGGTAGCCAGGATTTTTCTTTCGGAAGCTACGCATAAATTCTATGGCAAAAGATTTAGAGTAATCAACTCCAATTTTTTTCGTTGCATTTTCAAGGACTCGATGAAACTGGGTCTCTGTAAGCCCGTTTTTCTTAAGAAGTTCATCAGTTATAATCTTTTCTTGGTCAGAACTTAACTGTTTCAAAATTTGTTCTGATTTCTGTTGTTCTCTGCGAATTATCTCTCTAGCTGACATGTACCGAGATGCTAAAGCAGCGTACGGGAGGCCTTTACTCTTTGCAATTTCTTTTACAGAAACACTTTCGTTAGATTCTAGAAGAATTTTCAATGCGTCGTCTAAAGCTTCCTTCATGCAAACATCCAGAGTTTCGTCGTTTATTCTTGATGTCTGCAAATAATGAATGTCAAAGTAAAAATCCTTATCCCTACTTAATGTTACAAATGCGAAAGTAACTCTGTCTGTCTGTCTGTCCGTTTTTCACGCCTAAACTACAGAGCCGACTTTGATGAAATTTGGTGCAGAGATAGATTAGAGCCTGGGAAAGGACAATTTGAAATTGGACATTAATTATATTTATTTTTAAATGTAAGTATTTGATTTTGTATGTGATTGATGTATTTTGTTTTGTATAATTCTAATTGTATAATATGGGCAAAGCCTGAAATAAATGATTTAATAATAAATCCCACAGTTGGGCACGATATAACCTGTACTCCACGTAGGCGGAAAGCTAGTGATGTCTAAAGCAGTATGTGTCTTATGAAATTCAAGCACTATTTATACTGGATCCTATCTTTTTTTTAAAAGGTTTTACATGCATCACTTCCACGCTGGACTGGGAGTGAAAGAAAAACTTAGAATTTACCTGCTGCCAACTCTTTCCAGATATACTATAAAAGTCAGTACGTGGGACGCAAGAATTTTGCTGTACTATGGGCGAAAGGCTGACAACCTCTTACTATCATGTTTCACCTAGTAACCCTAGGAATTCATTTCGAATGTGGCATCAATTATTTCTAGAACCACTGATGCTCTGCCTACCCCGATAGGGATTATAGGCGTAAGCGTATGTATGTATGTGCATCTACAGACATTATGTCCGTCTCTTTGTAATGTAAGATAAATTTTATGAATAAAATTGATTAAATTCTTGATTAAAATTAACATAGCGTTGGCATAATGTGAAAAATATTATATCTAAGCTAGGCCTAGCCAGTGTCTTAGGCAGTCTCTCCCTCATGCGCTAATATTTAGCCTTATTGCAATATATTACAACCTTCGTTCCCACTAGTTCAGTTGACTGACCAACTAAGAATATTTTTCTCATTTGGACAGTTGAAATGCGAATAGTTTAGGATCAATTTCGCTCTTACTAGTATTGAATAAGAGTTAACTGCAAGTTAGAAGTGTCAATCTTGAAGTGTGTGGTACTCGCCGAGATCTCAAATAGGAAAACACAAGCGTACGAGCGAGACAGCAATACCTAAATTGTGGCGACGACGTTTTTTGAAATAAACTTCTTGTTTTACAAATTTAACGCGGTTTACGAGCTATGGTGAGCAAGAAATAAAGCTATTGATGATATAATAATAGAATAAACAGTACTTACCATATTTAATTGACGATTTTAGCGCGGAGGACAAAATCTCGACCTTCCTGTTCCGAAGCACTCGCGATACTGCGGAGCGGGCTGAGCGGGGAGGTACGCGCGTTGGTGCGGGGCGCGCGGGGAAAAGTCGAGAGCGCGACGCGACGCGCAAATTCAAACGATGATTACCGAACATACCCGAGAAGTTACCATTTATTGTAAAGCTGATTAAGGCCCGTATTACCTACAAAAGGAGACTCAAGTCATGATCTACCCTTAAGTATTGATTGTCTCTTTCTCTCACTATCAAAATGACAAACACGACTGCTACTAAGAATAGATCAGAGTCTAAGTCGCATTCTGATACGGACCTCAGACTCTGGTTTATACTTGATTGAAAATGAATTTTCTTGGACGGGCGGGTTTCATCACGATGTTTTCCTTCACCGTTGAGCTAGTGATAATTAGAAATCTGTACATATAAATGCGAAAAGACGAACTTAGTGGTACAGCCCCGCACCAGGATTTGAACCCACGACCTTCCAATTACAAGTCTGGCTTATTACCAACTGGGCTATCACCTTGGTTGCGTCGATCAAAATGTATTGTCTGTATCTTTATGTACACACGGCAGCACATCAGACTACACATATTGACCTTGAGGTCGCTCTTACCTCGCTCATAATAGCGACGGCTTTCGTAGTGCAAATGGGTAACCTGACATGCTGCTGTCTGTAACTATGCCTACTATTTATGATGAAAAATAAGAATAATGAGTTAGGTACCAACTGAAAGTGAGAACTTCCACGCAGGAGTAATAGAAAACCTTAGAATGTGTTTGAGCCGTGTGGTGATCGGTAGAGAATAACACCACCCCATCTCTTTCCGTGGGTGTCGTAAGAGGCGACTAAGGAAACACAAATGAGACCTGCCTCCTAGTAATCCATCCCAGGCAACGAAACTTCATTTTTTCTGAATCTGAAGTGTCGTCTTATGGTCTCATGCGGTGTGGTAGGCTCTGTAAAGGGCCGTCTGGTTCGCGACCACCCGACGCCAAACAGCTTGCTGTGTTCAGTCGGTGCGTAGGAGTACCAGTGTCTTTATAAACAGTTTCTGGGTTAACTCGCTCCATCGTCGACCTCATCTTTGACTTTTATGGTCAAGACTGAGGTCAAGAGTTGACCCATCTTATAATAAAAAAAAGAAAAAAAGTTAATATTGATTAATATTACTTTTTCTGTTCATTTGACATCATTACAATTTATGGCGTCATCATTACAATTTTCTCCAAGAACATTAGCTCCAAATAATTATGAATAACTCTTAAATTAAAAAAAAAAATTATTCCCCGACATGTATTGCTTATAGCTACGCCTGTATTTCCGTGCTCATATAACCAGAACCTCTTTAATGTTCGAGTGAATAGGCATTTCCAGCAGCTCGAGTACGATGGTGATAACGCGCGTAATGCGCGGCGGCGAGCAAGCCTTTGCGTGGGGCCCTCGCGTAATCAAAGTGAAGTTTCAGCGTCAGCCGAGTCACAGTATTACAATGTATGTTGCCGAGTGTTTATCACCATCGTGCTATTCGTGCTCGAGCTGTTGGGTGAGCTTGCTACATCCTCGACCACATCTTCCCCTTGTGCTAGGCTGTGGTCAAGAGCAAACCCAATGTTAATAAAAAAAAATGTTTAACCTCCAACATTTATTGCTTACAACTCATAAACGGCTGAACCAATTTTGACCAAATTCAAGGTGATGAAAAACCTTTTAGCTATATTCAAAATCCTGAACCAGTATCACTCAAAGAACGCATTTATAAAAAAAAATATTTCTTTTTAATATTTTTTCAATGGGAATAATTCATTTTTTGCCTAAACGTATACATTACTCGTACACCAGGCACGCGAGGGGTGCGGGTAGCGCTCGTGGGGTGCACCCGAGTGCTGTCTACGTTTAGGAAAAAAAAACATAAATAAAAAAAAACAAAAGTGTTCTGTAAATTATACTGGTTCAGGATTTTGAATATAGCTAGGAGGTTTTTTAACCGACTTCAAAAAAGGAGGAGGTTTCTCAATTCGACCGTATATATATTTTTAATGTATGTCCACGGATAACTTCGTCGTTTATGAACCGATTTTGATTATTCTTTTCTAGTTGGAAAGGGAGTATCCCAAGGGTGGTCCCATGGTAAGGAAACCAGGATCTGATGGTGGGATCCTGAAGAAATTGAGGGAAACTCTCGAAAAAATTGTCTTTTTGGGATTGAAGTCGGTGACTCTTACGTTTTTGACGTGGAAAATTATATCACCCTGTATATCTCAATTACATCAGCATTCAAACAAAAAAAAATCGGTGCATTCGCTTAGGTTTAGGAGCTACGATGCGACACACAGATACATTAAGCACCAATCGTCGTAATAAGCCATCATCTAAAACGGCTCGCACTTGATCTTACAGATTTAAGTGGTGATTGCGAGTAGTAGCACTAGTAGCCTACCATAACTGCCGACTATGACAGCGATACCAGCTAAACGGTACATGACTCCGACTTCACGATAACATCTGTGAAGAGAAGGCAGGGAGAAAATATTCTCAATTTGTTCAGGGAAAAGAAATTTCGTACGGATTGGAGATTGGTTACTATAATTTTGGTACTTTTTTTTTCTATTTTATTAAGGCGACTACGGCACCTAAATTACGATTTTATGATGCGTAGATAAGCATGACGCACTGCATTAAATCGAAGAAAAAAATACTACGGTAATATTCAGGACATAAACTAGATAAGTAGTTCGCTGAAAACATGATTCAGCACTTTTGGTTCGATAGAAAAAGCTCACAAAGTCACCTCTAATACCCAATATTGTGTATCTTTTAAGCTGTAAAAACGATAGTAAAATGCACACAGGAACTTGAATTTGCTATCAAAATGTTCGTGATTGAACACTCTCGATAAGTAGTTAACGCATTTTTCGATTTAAGCTGTTACCTTTCCATAAATCTCATTTTTCTAATTTTCGAACATGTTTTTACGCACGCACGCTTTCATAGTAAACTTCGTGTATCGACACTGTTCGCACTGCCGGCCCAGTCCTGTTGAGAGACGGAGATGGCACTATTCCTATGTGCGCTGCCTTTATCGGTGCTGTAGTCGCCTTAAGGGAATGAGTCTGAAACCAATAACACAGGGAATTCTGGTGTGGGTATCAATATTTTTACCTGTTTCTCGTGAACAAATACTTTTCTTTTCTGGAGTTTGCTATCGAATTTATCATAAATTTTATTGTTTACGTAGGATTAGTTTTTAGATAGGTAGTTTTTTACAAGCTTTTTACAAGCTTATATTTGACTTCCCCTGTAAGTATGTGAGGGACAAATCTTGTAACTGAATTTAAGACCAGTTCTCCTCAACCGATTAAGCTGAAATTCGATTGACTTATGTAAATACGATGACAATGCAATGTTATGATTCCATTGAGCTGGTCTGATGATGGGGTCTGGAGGTGGCCATAGGAACTTCGCAATAAAAACAACACAACCCCATCGAGTTTGGGCTCGTTCGATTTGTATTGACGAGTACTTTGCTCCTATATAGCAGAAAAGCTTGTTTTTTAAAAGAATATTTTTAATTTTAGAGTTATTTGTACAATTTTTTTTTTTTAGTTTTATAGTAAGAACCAAAACGGCTGTAAGAAACTCTATTTGTTTTTCACTACAAATACATACACCCATATAAACACTCGGTCTTTTTTTTTATTATTTTTTTTTTATTTTTTTTTTATTATGAGATGGGTTAACTCTTGACCTCAATCTTGACCATAAGGTCAAAGATGAGGTCGACGATGGAGCGAGTTAACCCAGAAAATGCCTATAAAGGCACTGGTACTCCCACGCACCGACGGAACACAGCAAGCTGTTTGGCGTCGGACTTCGGTAGGAGGGTGGTCGCGAACCAGACGGCCCTTTACAGAGCCTACCACACCGCATGAGACCATAGGACGACACCTCAGATTCAGAAAAAAATGAAGTGTCGTTGCCTGGGATGGATTACTAGGAGGCAGGTCTCATTTGTGTTTCCTTAGTCGCCTCTTACGACACCCACGGAAAGAGATGGGGTGGTGTTATTCTCAACCGATCACCACACGGTTCAAATATCCCTTTATATCTCTTTATTGACAAGAAAGCCTATGCCACCTTGGGATGTCTGGTCTCCCTAATGGGGTAGGCAGAGCGTAATGTGGTTGTAAGCCCACTTGACGCCACGTTTAAAATACATTCTGATGGTTATTAATTTATTATTATTAGATGGAACTTAAGCGGTGATAGCCCAGTTGGTAATGAGCCAGACTTGTAATCCGAAGGTCGCGGGTTCAAATCCTGGTGCGGGCCTGTACCACTAAATTCGTCTTTTCGGATTTATGTACGGATTTCTAATTATCACTTGCTCAACGGTGAAGGAAAACATCGTTATGAAACCCGCCCGTCCAAGAAAATTCATTTTCGAAAGACGAGCGGTCCACCAACCCGCATTGGGCCAGCGTGGTGGACTATGGCCTAAATCCCCTTCGTGTTTCGAAGGGAGGCCCGTGCCCCTCGGTGGGGACGTATATGGGCTGGTAAGATAAGATGGAATTTGAGACAGCCTCGGCCGGTTGGAACGACTGGTAGTGACACCTCTTGGGTCTTAGGTTCGATTCCCGGTCGGTGGAAATATTTGTGTAAAAATCAAATGTTTGTTCTCGGACCGTGGGTGTTTGTGTCTGTCTATTGTGTAAGTTCCAAGAGATACAAGGGAAAATTTTAGTGTGGGCCTTTTGAGTGTAAAAAAAAACCTAGCATCTTAATTACTGACTCTTACAGTATGCCTGGGGAGAGTTGGCAGCTGGCAGCTGGCACATTCTAAGTTTTTCTTCCACTCTCAGTCTAGCATGGAAGGTTAAGCTTATAAATTAAGTGCTTAAATATAATGTAGTTAATAAATAATTATGACCGTATTAATCTCACAATCTGCCCGATCTTTTGTAAAAGGCGGTGTTAAATTACCATAAATCGTAGTAACAATTGTAACTAATGCTTAAAAATTGATTTACTGCTCTAATGACGACTTTTTAAAGTAAAGTAGACACAGACCTAATTTAGTTTAGTTTAGTAGCAGATTGTCATATCGCAATTGTCACATTTGAATGAATTGAATATTTAACCTCCTACAAGAAAATTGGGGTTTTATAAGCTGATATACACGGTGATAAAAAACTTCCTAGATATATTCAAAATCCTGAACCAGTATCACTTACAGAAAACTTTTTTTATTTTTTTATTTTTTCGGTATGATTTTTTTTTCCTAAACGTAGACATAGACACCACTCGGGTGCACCCGCCGAGCGCTACCCGCACCTCTCGCGTGCCTGGTGTAGGAGTAATGTTTACGTTTAGGCAAAAAATGAACTATTCCCATTGAAAAAAAAATTGAGTGATACTGGTTCAGGATTTTGAATATAGCTATGAGGATTTTTATCACCGTGTATAAGTTATAAGTATAATCGAGATGTTTCAAAGCTGCATTGGATCAACATTTGTTGTAGCACCCCAAATATTTATCGCTAGAATATTTGCGGTAATCCAAAAATTTTAATTTTAGAGTAATTTAAAATACGGTAATACAGTACAGAGAACAAGCCATTTGTACTACGAAAGCAAGCGCTATTACAAGCAAGATAAGGGTCAAAATAAACATGTGAAGTGTAATGTGCTGTCATGTGTACACAATATCGCCGCCGCAGTCCTTTAACGGTCTATATGCAATCAATTCTAAAAACTACATATTTGTCTGTGATAGCTGATAGCCCAGTTGGTAATGAGCCAGACTTGTAATCGGAAGGTCGCCAGGTCAAATCCTGGTGCGGGCCTTTACCACTAAATTCGTCTTTTCGGATTTATATACGGATTTATAATTATCACTTGCTAAACGGTGAAGGAAAACATCGTGATGAAACCCGTCCGTCCAAGAAAATTCATTTTCGATAGACGAGCGGTCACCAACCTGAATTGGGCCAGCGTGGTGGACTATGGCCTAAATCCCCTTCGAGTTTTGAAGGGAGGCCGTGCCCCTCGGTGGGGACGTATATGGGCTGGTAAAAAAAATAAAAAAAAATCAGTAAAAAGTGCCATTTGACTACCCTGGGGTCAATTTTCAAATCGCCATAAGGTAAAGATAAGGTAAAATTTTGTTCGGTAAAAATAGCTTCACCTTCACCTTCTCTATGGTTTCCTTCACCCCCCGGTTGCCTGGAAGAAATTGCTCTATAGCAATAAGGCCGTCGCATTTTACGCTAGATGATGAACATTTGTTTTAGTTTTATTTATGTGTTTTATGTGCAATGAAGAGTATTGTATTGTATTGTATAGCTTAATATATAGATCATATACAATTAATATTGTAATTGTAATGCATTTGACTTGGTTTATAATACTTATAGTCAATCGAAAACAGCAGGGATCGATGTTTTAACGTGCTCTTCGAAGCACGGAAACGTTCGTAATAAATTGCCGCTTTGGTCATCCACCAAAAGGGCTCATAGCGCTTGCCGATCTAAACCAATCAGTGAGGTTAAGCAACGCAAACAGGGAAAGAAAACCTGATGGGTGAGCAAAAGTAGCAATTCATCATGACCGTTTCCGTGCTTCGGAGGGCACGGCTGTTGTCGATTGATTGCAGTCATTAAACCAAGTCAGAGGCCATTTGGCGGTTGGAAAACTCTGACACCAGGGTTAGTCAAGTTTGCCACATACTTTATTATACCTACACGAGAAGAAAGGACCCACCAGGTGCCCTAGCCTTGAGTAAGTTGCTTAACCTCACTAATCGGTTCCGGTCAGCGAGCGACACTAGGTTGATAACGCTTACGTATTGCTAAATACCTATCATAGAATACTTAGTAGACGGGGTAAAAAACTTACTTATAATATAAGTTTATTATACAGGGTGTAACAGACAGCTTAGCAAATACTTAAATGGTGGGATCTACCCATAACTATCATCAGCTATAAGTAAGTATTTTTCCCCTGAAAAGTCATGTTAAGGAGTTTTCATTATTTACCTACTTTGGCGCTACGCAACGTATCGTGAAACTGCGCCCCGCGCGTGATCCCCCCGCGCCGCGCTGCTATCGGAGTGCGATGTATATTGCTGGTTTTCGTGTTTTACGTTGTTATGATTGTTTTTAATGCAAAATGGAGTGTAAAATTATTAAGCAGAAAATATAAAAAAACATGAAAAAAAATGAAAATTTTCCGGAGATAATTTTCACTGGAAAATCATTCAGAATGATTGTCTGAGTTCAGAGTTCCAGCTTTTGCTAAGCTTTGTGGTGATCGGTTTATGCCATGTGGTGATCGGTTGAGAATAACACCACCCCATCTCTTTCCGCGGGTATCGTTAGAGGCGACTAAGGAAACACCAGTGAGACCTGCCTCCTATTAATTTACCCCAGGCAACGACACCTCAATTTGTTTTGAATCTCAGGTGGCGTTCTATGTTCTGACGCGGTGTGGTAGGCTCTGTAAAGGGCCGTCTGGTTCGCGACCACCCTCCTACCGAAGTCTAACGACAAACAGATTGCTGTGTTCCGTCGGTGCGTGGGAGTACCTACCAATGCCTTTATAGGCATTTTCTGGGTTAACTCGCTCCATTGTATGTATGTATGTATGTATGTATGTATGTAAATTCTTTATTGCTCAAAAACAGTGTTATACAAAACATTTTATAGGTAATTTAATAGCAAAGGCGGACTTATCCCTGGAGGGATCTCTTCCAGTCTACCTTAGAGTAGTTGAGAGGAGACACAGCTGACGCGGGTTACGATGCAATTAAAAAGATTTAAAAAAATAAAAATAGTAGTCAGAATTACTATTCTAAAGCGGAACAAAACAAGTAAATACCTAGTAATATAATATTTTATAAATCAAGATAAATACAATAGACCTAAAAAATATATAAATAAGTATAAATATATATATATATAAATATTCAGACGTACATAACCTGACCTCATCTATGATCTTGGTCCAGATTGAGGTCAAGAGTTAACCTATCTTATAATAAAAAAAGCTGTCTTTTACACCCTGTATAGATACTATTATTACTTATATACCTAAAAATTATTTTCTTGTTTGTCAACATGTCTTAAGACCTAATTTATCCTTACTAATATTATATTTAAATGTAAATGTAAGTTTGTTTGTTTGTTACGCTTTCACGCCTAAACTACTAAATAAATTTTGATGAAATTTGGTACAGAGATAGATTAGACCTTGAGGAATGCTATTAGCAACATTATATCCCACAGCGGGGCACGATATAACCTGTAGTCCACGCGAGCGAGGCCGCGGGCGGAAAGCTAGTAAAACAATAAACAAATATAAATATGTAACGACACCTTTTGTCAAAATGACCGTAACATTTGGAATCGGAAGAAAACGAGCAATTTTATAAAAAATCATTATTTTCTTTGTATTGTGTAGATATAGTCAAGTATGTGGCGAACTTGGCTAACCCTGGTGTCAGAGTTTTCAAACCGCACAATGGCCTCTGACTTGGTTTTAACGACTGTAGTCCATCGACAACAGCCGGCACCGACAGCTTAACGTGCCCTCTGAAGCACGGAAACGATCGTGATAAATTGCCATTTTGGTCACCCATTAGGTTTCCTGCCTCTATGCACGTTGCTGAACCTCACTGATCGGTTGAGATCTAACGATAAAAATCATTTACCACACTAGTTTGTTAAACTAGTATATTCGAATGAGAGGTAGCAGAGCGTTTGCTATGGGATCGGCATGAATAGCGGTTTGCAAGTAACTGGACTGACTTCACGGCAAGACTCGGATGCTACATAGAACACACACGACAGAGGGGCAAGTAGGCAGTTAGGCACTATTGTTTTTTTTTATCATTCATCCCAAAGACGTCCCTACCGAGGGGCACGGGCCTCCCTTCGAAACACGAAGGGGATTTAGGCCATAGTCCACCACGCTGGCCTAATGCGGGTTGGTGGAGCGACCGTCTTTTAAAAATGAAATTTCTTGGACGAGCAGGTTTCCTTACGATGTTTTCTTTCACCGTTCAGCAAGTGATAAAAAATAAGAAATGCGTACATAAATCCAAAAAGACGAATTTAGTGATACAGACTCGCACCAGGATTTGAACTCGCAAACTTCCGATTACAAGTCTGGCTCATTACCAACTGGGCAGAAAGTAAAGTGAGTAATGCTGATCAAAATTTTAAATTCATACTTAGGTACTTTGAAATAACAAAAAATGAGTTCATAACAACAACAAAAACTAAAAAGAAGTGACTTCTAAAGAAAGTAAATACAAAACCTAATTAAACCAATGTAACCACCTGACAAAGATAAGTTCTGCTTGATAAATATTTATTGTTATTGTTACACTTTATAAACCTGTAGCGCCTCTTTTATATCTAAGTAATTACAGAAATGAGTTAATCGAATAATAAAATACAGAATAGAATAAAATAAACAATTTTATTTAAAACATTTTCCTTTTAAGTTTTTTTATTATTCATTTTTTTAGATATGTGCTTCTTCTCTAATAATTTCATTTCCATATGTACAGAGGCCAGTGCATCAGATTACCCTGTTTTCATTTCAAAAGCCTTCTTATCGCAACAGTGCAGAGTGCACGCATGTGGTACCTAACCTGACGTGTGGCCCTCTTTACATTTCTCAACAACTCTTAGTTTAGTTTCCACTGATGCTCTGCCTACACTGCTAGGGATTACAGGCGTGAGCGTATGTGTGTGTGTGTAGTTTCTCAATTTTTATTTTTAGTAGGTATGTGCCAAAATTAGGTACAGTTCTCTGGGTCTTTAAAGAACCTGTCGCGTCTGTACTGAAGTTTTAGTCTCTGGCATATCTTCGGCACGGCTCACATTGTTGGCTGCTTATGTAAGTCGGAACGTCTCCACTTTCGAATCAAGTTTATTGACACGAACCGACAAACCCGCCCGTTTCACAGTTACCGCCACTTTGATTGTGCCCAATAATGATTGTACGCTCTTTTTTATTTACTTATTATTCTTTATTCTTTGGTGTTTATTGAATTTTTTGAAAAATTTTTTTTATAAAATTTGAAAATTAAATTCTTAAACTTCGTTTTTAAATTGTTATTTGATGTTATTGGTATAATTTTTAAATTAATTACTTAGTTCCCAAAATAGACGTTTAAATAATTGCCTATTTCACCTACTACTTATGTATTTTAAATGGTAAATATTAGTGGCCATTAGAGTATGGATGGAATGGGATTAACCAATGATTTATAATTTATAAATCTATCCATTATTTTGACTTAAAAAATGAAAATCTTATAATAATAAAAAAGTTATCCATCAAGTTAACCCATCTTATAATAACAAAAAAAAAACAACGTCTTAAGAAAAAAAAAACATCAGTTAGATTAAAAAATTTAATCCGAATTTTTTTTACTATAAATTAAAACCGTAGTAAGTATAAGTTAATCTGCAGGCTTCTTCCCAAAGGTCCACGGCTCTATTGTTCTTCATTTCCCAAAAGGTCCATGACATTTTTAAATAGCGTTCAAAATTTTCATACATGAATTCCCACTGGGTCCACGAGACTTACCCGAAGTACAATCAGCAAAAACGATACAAGTAACTTTTTTAATGACTCGTTTCGATAATGTTGTAGAAACGGCTGGTTTAATGTAAGCTAATCAATTGTAGAAATGCGACTATAATTAATTGAGTACCTACTTGAAACAGTTCATCTATGGTGCAAGAGATGTCGCTACTCGCTAGGCTGTGCAACACCACAAAAAAAGGCGACAGTCTGTTAATTAGTGCTTATTTACGTTGCGTGTTAGAAACAGAGTGAGATAGATTATCCATCCCTGGCAACCCTATGTCAGGGATGGGTAACGCGCGCTTATTCATATCAGTTGAAAAAAACAGCGCCGGAAAATGAAAACATTATACTTTTTAATGATTATTTTGTTGATTTTTGGCTTAACAACCCTTCGATACCAATAAAAATTTGGAACTGCGAAGGCGAACGACACCGCACCACAAATTTAGTAGAGGCATGGCACAAAACATTGACCGGCCACTTAAAAAGAAAGCTACGGCTACTTGAATTATTGCTCACGCTCCAGGAACGAGCCGAGTATTATAAAAAATATCATTTATTTAAAAAAATCGAACCAGATATTCAATTGATAAAGACTTGAGGATAAAGATCAACGGTGACAAATACAAACAAAATTCAATAAGTATAATCGATGCTCTGAACAAAAGTGGATTTGACAAAGTTCTGTAATTTATTTGACTAGATTTATATAATTGATGTCAATTAATATTTCATGATGCGCTTTTTTTTATAATTGTTTTAAAATTATGATGTTTTAAAATATTATAATTTTTTCTTATTATAAATTGTCTTAATGCTTAAGACAATTTTATTGTAAACAAGATGATTTACAAAATTATTATACCAAAACTGTGATTTTTAATGCTTAAGTTAAGTCTTGTCCAAAGACAGTCTGATACAATAAAGACTACCTGTTCATCTAGTCGTTTTCTTTTATTTCTTAATAAAAATAATTTTTATCCTTATACCCACTTTTTTTGTCGACTGTACCAAATATTCTCATGGACCCGCTGGGAAAGAAAATGCTTTTTTATTTTTAATGTCGTGGACCCGTTGGGAATCAAAGTATGAACTTACATTTTTCGAGAACAATAGAGCCGTGGACCTTTGGGAAGAAGCCATCTGCATAGATCAGAAAATGTAAGCTAAAAACTCTGATAATACTTAACTGTTTATATTTAATTTTAACGATTTTTGTTTATTCAAGTGTGTTTAATCTTGTAATAGTTGTCTTATTGATGTTAATTTTTGTTTTGGTTCAATGTTTTATTAAGGTCAATTTTATTTAATAACAAATAATGTGAACTACTTCATAGAAGCGCTCGTAGCCCAGTGGCTCTCGCTGGTCTCAACCGATCAGTGAGGTTAAGCAACGTACACAGAGGCAGGGAACCTGATGGGTGACCAAAGTGGCAATTTATCACGAGCGTTTCCGTGCTTCAGAGGGCACGTTAAGCTGTCGGTCCCGGCTGTTGACGATTGACTACAGTCGTTAAAACCAAGCAGAGGCCATTGTGCGGTTTGAAAACTCTTGACATCAGAGTTAGCCAAATACCTACACGATAAGAAAAAGAAGAAGACTTCAAAGATAAGTCAGTTATGTTGTGATGTTAAGGTCAAGGTGATAAAGTCATACATTTTAACTAAGTTGCACATAAACTAAGTTTAACTAAGTTGCACATACATAAAAGTTACATTGCTTTCTAGCAATTTCTTCCAGGCAACTGCTTGTTCTCATTGCCATGGTTACATAAGACACTAATCCGTAAGTTACACACTGCATCACATCAGGCTATTCATGTTGACCTTGACGTCGCCTTTATGCTGTTTGTAATAGCGCCGGCTTTCGTTGTGCAAATGGAAAGCCTTATATGCTGGTGTCTGTATTTAATATCTTTCAGCACATGTCAAGACCATTATAAATATTGTAATAGAAATTTTCACATTTATGTTGTTCAATATTATAATATATACAAAAAAAAAAAACTTTCGTCTTTCCCATATAAGTCAGAAATAGAAATAAATAAAAACCAATCAAGCTATTTTCTACAAACAATGAAACTGAGAATAAACTCGAGCGTAGACCCACACAGATTAAAAAAGAACACAAAGAACGGCAATTTAATCTTAATATTTGTTCTGATGAGGTATCGCCACAGATTAACACGAGGGCAAACAAAAAAACAACAACGGTCGGGTCAATAGACAAAGATGCGATGGTCGATGGACCAAGCGACCGGCCTCAAATGCTTGATGCTTAGTTTATTAATTAAACTCCCCGACCTTGCCGCGTTCATCCAAGGAGGTCGCGTGCGAAACAGAGACAGAAAACCCCCCCACACCCGTCCCATTCCTCTTGCCCCCCTTCCCCCTCCCGCGTGGCGACCTGACGCCCCCCCTCAATCGTCTGACGTCTCCTCAATGACCTTCCGTTATCTGCAATGGGATTCGCCGTATCACTTCTTGTGCGTTCAGGTGTTAACATAACACATCTTCACGCACTTTTCTTTGTTCTTTCTAGATTTCGATATCAGATTTTGACTGCTTAAAGTGGAATATTAAAATTATTCTTGAAGACTTTACAAGATTTCAAACACAAAGTTTAAATTACCACAAGCTGCGAAGTAAAGTCGTTAACTTAAAGCGTTCTGCAAAAGATGTAGCAAATCTTAAACCTTAATCAAGCACAAAAAGTAATCGACAAAGCTTTAAAAGTCGCCCGGTCGCCAAGCAATTATGGATGCTAAGAGGCAAAGAGGCGAATACGGTTAGTGTACATGACGTATCCATACCAACACAAACACAGGGAACAATCGCGGAGATCACTCGAAACCGCACCTTAAGCTCATTGTCAAACCGATTACAATAAACAAACAGGAGAGTCTCGGTTGGAATCTTGTCAAACAGGCGGTTCGAGCGTTGACTTATTGCCGGTAGGGCATTTCTGTCTACACAATCCACATTTAAAAACCAACCTTAACAACATAAAACTAGGTTTAAATTCAAATGAAAGTACAGAGACAGGTAAAACACAAGTCGCCTACGTGACGCACACAAGCGCACTCAGCGACCATAAATAAAAGATTCCTACAGAAACAATTGTTGCGTAGAGGTGAGCCGAGGCCTCGGTGAATGTATCTGAGCCGAGCCGACTAATCGCGCCGATATCGCGAAAGTAGGTGACCGCTGTGATTGACGGTTGCGAAAGCCCGTTCGATGACATTTAGACTGGACGGACAATACGCTAAACCCACCATAATTATGAAACGTACTCTTGCAAACCGAGTTTCATAACGTATTTGTTGATGGCCTCCTATTTATTAGACAAGCTTTACAATCTCGAGACAACATTTAAAATTTTAAAAATAAGGCGTACATAGTAACACAATGTAAGATTAACAAAGCATTTGAATTTACAACAAGAACAAAACTCTCTTGGATATCAACAACGGAAATCTTTAATATTCTACTGTATATTTTAGCAAAAATTAACATAAGTATGTAATTTTGTAAGTCGATGACATCAACATTGTTGTCATATACTAAATCGTTTATTTAACCATCTTCATTTTCTACATTCAGATTCAAAATAGTGCTAAAAGTCGAAATATTTCGTAAAAATTCAAGTATGTTTCTCAATTATTCACTCACATTATTTGGTTCATAGCCCGCGCTTCGGAATCTCTGTTCGGAGATAATACCGCTCTACTTAACCCCTCCACACAAGAGAAACAATACGGTACAGGCAACACAACCTTGCATACTTTCAATCCAAATATGCACCTTACCTACTTACGTTAAGGCGTGTAAACAGCTTTATATTTCTACAAGTCTACACAAACGCACACATAGACGCGCGTATCTGTGAACGTTTCCGTATACGCAGTGTTTACCGTAGTGTGGGAATGAGAAATTTATAATGTGCTGTTCATTTTGTTAAACGTCACACGGTCCAGTGTAATTCACACTTCTGTAGAATATTTTAAAATGCTACTTGCGATATTATCACTACAGTTGTTTGCATAGACGTTATCTGGTTGAGGAGTCGGTATTAAATTTATCTCGTACGCACAATGTATAAGATTACAATTACAAACGTTTTAGAAATACTTTGTTGGATCACTATCAAATAAATGAACAGTTTTTTCTTTAACTGTCCGTTTATTTGCTTTATTATTTTATTTTGACGCATGCCTGGCCCTTATTCTAATTATCATGTCCGTTTACTAATTCATGCATTGAACCTCGATTCAGTATTTCGATTCAAATGAAAATAATTTGCAATGTTCATCCTTATACCCATCAAAAAATTTATTTATTTATCCAAAATGAAAAAATAAATGTGTAATAATCAATGATTTATTGATCGTAATCACTCAATCAGAAACTATTACAAAATTATCTAAAAACCATCCAATTTAAATAATGTATTCTAAAGCACTACGAATAAACTTCGTAATAGTATTTTAAGATGTCACAAAAAAGTCTTCCACCTTTGGACCTCCTACAGCAGCTTTTTTATGTCTAGGGATTTTATGGGATAGTGGTTGAAATATTGCGTTTGGAATTTGGGTCATACCAAAGAAGCCTAGAAGCACAGATCCGGTAAATAACCCAGTACGTAGATTTATGCAAGTCACTCGCATTTTGGGCAGACTTACTATGAAGTAGCTGAAATCAAACAAACATGTTGGACCTTTAAGTGTGTACAATAGGTAGCGTCTATTTAATTCATTTATTTCTTTAAAATATTCTAACTTAGTTATAGTAAAAATTTTACTCTACAACTTATATATTTTTTTATTATTATTATAAGATGGGTTAACTCTTCACCTCAATCTTGACCTGGTCAAAGATGAGGTCGACGATGGAGCGAGTTAACCCAGAAAATGCCTAAAAAGGCACTGGTACTCCCACGCACCGACGGAATACAGCAAGCTGTTTGGCGTCGGACCTCGGTAGGAGGGTGGTCGCGAACCAGACGGCCTTTTACAGAGCCTACCACACCGCATGAGACCATAGGACGACACCTCAGATTTAGAAAAAAATGAAGTGTGGATGGATTACTAGGAGGCAGGTCTCATTTGTGTTTCCTTAGTCGCCTCTTACGACACCCACGGAAAGAGATGGGGTAAAACACTATGTAGTTTTTTTTCTTGTCAGAACAGATCACATTTAACACAAAACGAGGAAATAGGCAAGGAAATTTTAAAAATCCTCACATTTAAGTACTGGGAACTTGATATCTAGAACCTATTTCCTAAAGCTGTAGGTGACAAGTCTACTAGTACTTTGACATTACTGACGTAATTTCAACCAATCACAGGTAGGTTGTATTTAAAAAAAAAAAACGTACAGTTCATACTTACAATACTAACCACCCGAATGTATTTTTCTTCGGAAATATGAAACTGGGTTGTTCTAGAATTAGGTACGATTCTAACTTTTTGAATTCTGACTGTGTTGGATTAAGAGGATACAATAAGATACAATTCTTTGTACTTGTTCCATCTGGTAAAGGATTATGTCTTCCAATTAGTACCATCTCCTTCAAAGTAACACTAGGTGCAACCTCATCTAGAATCTCGAGTATCACCGTCAAGTATTGCGTGCCAAATCCTGCAAGCGTCTTTGCTACAAAACATATTAAAACTGTGTCTTCAATTGCAAAATCGCAATGAAAAAGTCTTATAGTTCTATGATGAGAGGAAATTTGATCCGATGGGTGGATTTTGAGACAACAACCGCCGTTTAAACTATCCTGATAAAAGGTCTCAAGACATTCACGCTCCGCAGATAAATATGCAAGACACATGTAAGGAAAGCCTTCTAATATCCTACTGCTTCTTCTTCTTTCCAACAATGACTCATCTGTTTCTACTCTTCTCGTTTCGTAATTTTGTACATTAGTGGTAACACATTTTAGACGTAAATCCTCGGTCGTGCGTTTGACTTCTAATTTACGTTTAAACATATTATTAAAAGACTGAACAATTTTACCCCTGAAAGAAGTCTTTGGTTTTTGTAAAGGTGTTGACATATCTTCACTTATCAAAGTAGTCGTGCTGAACGGAGAATTGACATTTTCTGTTTTAGGATTGTTTTTTTCACTATCTGAAAACTGGTTGCTAGCCTGGAGGATTACCGAACTCTCTTCATGAAAGGCTTGTCTTATATTAAAACCGCCTCTGACTTTAGTTAGTGTTTGAAAAGTTTTTTTTATTTTATCATCCATGCCTAATAAGTAACCATGATCCCCATACGTAGAATTTGGCTGATATTGCATGTGGCGTAAATTATACCATGGTACGTTACACAAAACCTGCGGGAGAAAAGAGGCTTTGAATGAAAAAAAAGAATCCTCAAATCGTAGCAGTACGAGATGAAAAAACCTACCTCACCATACAAACGCCTTTTCATTCCTCTCCCTTGACAGAAAAACGTATGAAAAGGCAACGTTGAAGGAACTCTCGTATTAAAAAAAGGCCAAAGGCTGGTCCACAGAGCACGATCTCTGAGTAAGAAGCTGTCGTTCTTGGACAATGATTCTCCTTTATAAATTACATTGGGGTCGTCTTGGGAATCACTTGGATCTGGAATAGCTTGATGTGTCCATGCTGGAGAATAAATCGCCAAAGAGCAGCCATATGAATGTGCATGTTTCACACCCTAAAACAGATGAGGGAAAATAATCACCTTCTTAAAACTTTTGGTAGGTATATTGCTATGGAATAAATAGAAAATTACAACAGCTAAAGATTGCTATTTGTATTTTATTTTATTAATAATGGATTTGCTCTTGACCGCAATGTAGCTCAAAGGCAGTGGGCAGTGACGCGGGCGATGATATAGCAAACTCACCTAGAAGAAGCCTATTTAATTGAACTTTTAACATGAGCTCGGAAATGCAGAAGCCGCAGACAAGAAATTTTATTCCATAGCAGTGCGTAGTATGAAAGATCCGTGAAATTTCAACAAGATAAGGATGGTACTCTTCTGAGCACACTCAGCTCTTTAAAGAAGCAAATTCTGAAATATTCACTTACTTACAAAACAACAACATTTTAAATAAATTTAAATTATTATGGTTTCCAACCTTTTGAGTCTCAAACATGCCTCCAAAAACGTTGCTTCCTGTACCCCAAACGTCAAAACCAATAAAAAGCTTAGAAAGTTGCTCTCGAGCAATCTGAATACTTTCTTCTAACTCTGCTTCGTTCCAAGAGCATTTCGTGAAGAAACCATCACATGCGTCAAAATAAGGTCTGTAAATGGCAACGAATCTCACTTTAGCAAAAGAAGAAACATTTAAACGTAAAAACGTAAGGAGGTAAAATAACGACGTAATGTGCTTAGTAAGGCTGCTTAACTTGAAGGGACAATAGCTCAGTTGTTTAGCGCACCAGAAGATCTAATCCTGGGGTTATGGGTCCTATACGCGCCGAACGTTTTTTTCTTTCCCTATAATTATTTATGTAAGATAAGTGACATAAAAAGTAGTATATAAAATACATTACTTAGAAGCCTCCGTGAGTTTGCGCTCTCGATGAATCAGACCATCAGAATTAATAGCATCAGCCCATATCAGAATACTGTTAGGAATTTCCTCGTGAAGTTTAGTATGCAGTTTATTTATGAAATCCAAAAGGAGGTCGGGATGTGCAATCTGGAATAAAAAGGGAATAATGTAATATTTAAGCAATGTTTCCAAAAACTAAATATTAAAAAAGCGTAAGGGTGCTGCTTGGCGAGAAGGAAGGTTGAATGGTAAACTTAGACCCGTATTACAGAAGGAGACTTAATTTTTATTCTAAGTATCGATTGTCTCTGTCTCTCACTATCAAAATGACAAAGACGACTGCTACTCATGTTAGATCAGTCTGAGTCGCGTTCTTTAATACGGATCTAAGGCTCAGAATGGTGGGGTAAGGGAGCGATAAGGCTAGTAGGCTGTAATAAAATAGTACGACATTTATTGTATAATAAAATAGTACGACATCGTCGAGACCTCAGTAGATAAGGTTGGCATAGGACAGTCATAATTAGCGCCATAGGGTGCTGAAATTGACAATAATGAAAAAGATCTACACATCTACATACCGTGGTCTTAAATCTCAAGAGCCATCCTTCAAATTTGTACTTCTTTGCGATAAACACGAGACTATTAATGAGAAATTCAACATCTTGTGACGAGGGTAAACAAGTGTTCCAAAACTGAGACTTCGGCATTGTCATGAAGGTGCCTAGGGAATATAAAAAATATTTAGGATTATCATAGGCCGTCAAAAGAAAACCAAGAGCATCGGTGGTCTAACGGCTAGTGGGTCGGAGTCGTAAGCAAGAGGCACAGAGTTCGATCCCCAGTGCCACCATGTACCAATGACTCGTTCTTTCTGAGTTATGTACATTTTCGTTGAATTATGTCAGTTGCTGAATGCATACTAACCGATGCTCTTACGATGAGGGAAAACATCGTGACAAAACCTGCATATTCAGAAGACTGAATGTGTAACCATGATCTAATCCGGTCAGGTTCCCCTGTTAGCAGGGTCACGGAGGTCAAATGGCAGTCGCTCCACTTGACCTGCCAAGCACTGGATCATGGTCAAGCATACCCCAAATGAGAAACGGGACTAAGCGCTAGGAAGAAGAAGAAGTCAAAAGAAAGCCACCTCTTGATGCAAATTATTTAAAGAAGTGCAAACAGATCTATGATCTACTAACCAATTACTTTGACACCATGCGCGTGCGCAGTATTGATCCACCCAACAGGTGGAATGGTGATAAGATGGCGACTGAAATAGCAGAATATATCGATACCAGCCCAGTGGTAGAAGGAATACGTGTCAAAGTTGGAAGTGCCGTCAATGTAACTGAAATTACATAAATATTTTTCAAGGAAAGGAAAATATTCGACGCGAATGAGAATTGAACCCACGACCCCAGGATTAGATCATCTGGTGCTCTAATCAACTGAGCTATAGTGCCTTCAAGTCGAGCAACGAAATTTCTCTTTCCCTTACTAAGCACATACCTACGTTGTGCTTGTAGGTTAGCGCCATCTGTGTAAAGTACGGAGAACTACACACTCATACCACTTGTTGCAAAGTAGATTATGACAAGGGCGAAACCTATTAACGATTTTAATTACATATTTATAAAGTCAATAAGAACCTCTAAGTATAGTCTTCTCAGCGCAATTATTACTATAAATACATACATAGGCTCACTGCTATAATCACTAACGGGGTAGGCAGGGCATCAGTTGTTCTAGGATCACTAGATGCCAAGTTTGACACAAACTGTGAGGGGAATTATTACAATTTTATACAATATTTTACTGTACTGTATTCTCATTTACATGTTCGCCCAAAAAGGAACAATTCTGTTCGTAAACTTAACATGACATGACTTCAAATTAGTAAACGCATCTTTAGGGGGTCATGAAACTGAACCACCCTAATTCCCGTAGAACCTATACGAATTAAAAAAAAGTTGTTATTTTTTTTAATTTCGGAAGATTAGAAGGCTGATTTACATCTTTCTTCTGGTATAAGCAGGAGGTGAAAGGTTGTGTTTATTTATGTAAATTATCCAATGGAGTGGCATTTTCATTGAAATGACAAGACTCCTTAAATTAAGATTCTTCTTATCGTGTAGGTATAGTCAAGTGTATGGCGAACTTAGTTAACCCTGGTATCAGAGTTTTCAAACCGCACAATGGCCTCTGACTTAATTTTAACGACTGTAGTCAATCGACAACAGCCGGGACCGACAGCTTAACGTGCCCTCCGAAGCACGGAAACGCTCGTGTCAAATTGCCACTTTGGTTACCCATCAGGTTCCCTCTGTGTACGTTGCTTAACCTCACTGACGTTGAGATCAGCGAGGGCCACTGGGCTACGATAAAGATTTAAAAAAAAACATCCTTCTCCACTAACTCATTAAAGTCACCCTATATACGTTCACATCTGTTTCCTATAGGGGTAGGCAGAGACCACAGATTATTACAGCATCTTACCAAATATTCCTCCGCATTCGTCCAAGTTTTTCTAGCTAAGGCTTATGTGACCCTCTACTCTGACCAAGGGTTTTTTTAAAAGTGTTCAAAGTCCTGGTCAAAGAGTCAACTTCTAGGGTTATCACACTTACTAACCTATCATCTTTATACCCGTTAAATAGTTCATGGACTACCAGCGTCTTTGGCAACATATACTCTGCGTACCGGCGTACCATTTTAAAATTTGAATCTATGTGGCAGAAGTTATGTGGTTTTTCCAATATAGTTTTGTGAAAGAACTTCGTTATTTCAGAGTTCTTCACTAAAAACATGCTGTGGGGGGTGATTTCCTTGCAAAGTATGTGCCATGATGGAGGGTTTTCCATGAAGTTTCTCATTTCGATTATCGAGTCGAGAGGGCGACATTGCATATCTATATCACAGCACGTCATGTTTAAAATCAGATATTGTTTGATAAAATCAAAAGTTAGTCAGCGATATTATCACTTAAAAGCAGTGATTTAAATTCTCTTTAATTATCACAAGATCACAGAATTTTTGCAGAATTTGACTACAAAACAAAAATCTTGGCACTAATTTTTTTTAAACTTTTATCCGTTACGGAAAGGCAAAAGTCTTCAGACTGTGCAGTCTCGTCTTTTGTTTTTTCTTCCCTTAACCCTTTCGGTCCAGTTGGTATCTATATGTCCCATCCTTCTGAGGTCTGATGGGACATTAAATCCCATTAAAAGTTCGGACAGGACTGATGCTTCATTTTTGCCTTTTAAATGGGATTGCGTGTCCCAAACAGTCAAGCACTTATTTAACTTCATTTTGACAATGGTTATTTTTTTAGATTTAATGAAAATGTTGCGGTACAGCCACTTTTTAATAATAAAAAGAAAATAAATAATTTGGTAACCCTTTATTTTTTATTTTGCAAAACTCCAAAATTTCTCGAAAAATGTATGGCAATGCTATGGAAATTTCATTAGTCACAAGACTGATGGGACATATAGTCCCATGCTGAAAAATGCTTATTTTCAGCCCGAAAAAAAATGTAGCCACTAATTACACATGCCTGATGGCATATTCAGTCGTTTGAAACAGATTATCTAGCAAATCATAAATTTTTCATTTGCAGTCCTGGCACTGTACCCCCATGCCGGACCGAAAGGGCTAAACGCAGTGATTTAAATTCTCTTTGCTCGGCACATTTAAACATGGATCTTACAATGGACGTCCATGTATTTATTGTATTGTAGTTATTATTAGTCGTTGTAAATTTTCAGCAAAAGGTGCCTATTCCTCTAGTGGGTGTCATGGACCATATCGATGTTCAAAACACATCCTTGATCCTGTGTAATCAAAATACGATCACAAAAATTTTAAGTCAGTTTAACAAATTATTGGGCTGACGAAAACTGCTTCGTAACTTCTTACCATTTCACTTGACGCGCTGGTTTATGTGTACAGTGCAACGGTATTGGATGTATTACAAAATAGGTGCGCCTACGCACTGGGCTCAGTAATGTTGAATTAATTAAATAATCGTGTGTGCACCCACGGATCGGTGCATTATGCGTTGCGTCTTTGCCTTGACCACACATTGAAGGATAGTTTTGGGGTTTATTTGTGCGTCTAGTATCTGAGTTTTATCAATAGGAATGAAATGTGGTCAAACTGCGAATACTATTTGTATTCTCAGATAAATTATTTCTTTGCGTTATTGTAAGATTATGGTGCGGTGTTTTTAAACCTTTGCGCGATTCTTGCACACTCGTGTGTGCAGGATTTATATCGCACGCGCCGTAAAGCCCATAAGCAAGCACGCGACGGGTTAAACTTGTTTTGTTTGTATCATCATCATTTAATTTCTTAGCAAATAAACACACGGGCTCTCTACCACCTAAGTTTTGACGTCAGTCGCTGAATGCAGATAGATTATAAGAGATGTGTTGCCATCTATTGCCTTCTTTACTTAAAATATGACTAACCTTCTTTCAAGTTTTATACTTTTTATCATCATCATCATCATGTCAGCTGCAAGACGTCCACAGCTGGACATAGGCCTCCCAAAGGATCTCCACCACGATTGGTCCTGCGCAAACCACATTCAGCGGCTTCCCGCAATCTTTCGTTTGACGGGATATCATTGCCACCCGGGGATTTTTGGCACTCCTGGTCCCAACGCCAGGTCGACTTTCATCAAAGTCTGTCTGACCACCGGGGCCGCCGGACACTTGGGGTCGTATTAATTGTGTACTATTCATATTGGGGGAGTGGGCCGTCACCCAGCACGCTGGCCCAGTGCGAGATGGAGGGAAAGTTATCGTCAAAGCGTCTTTCGTTTTTCAGCGGGGTGCAGCAGAAGATGTCGCTGTAAATCACTTATCCACAGTGCAGTTACAAATAAATATAAGCTCAGTTCTAAACAATTAGTTTATAGTGTTTTGTACTATGTCTGTGAACTTATATAAATAAATAATTCATTGTTATTTATGAGGCTGACTTGGGTCTCGAAGGTGGAATTCAGAACCCCTTACATCCATTACAACGCTTTTATAAATGAAGCTTATTTTCTCGGGAAAGTTTTTTTTTCTGCCGTGTGGTGATTGGTTGAGAATAACACCACCCCATCTCTTTCCGTGGGTGTCGTAAAAGGCGACTAAGGAAACACAAATGAGACTTGCCTCCTAGTAAAACATCTTAGGCAACGGCACCTCAGTTTTTCTGAATTTGAGGTGGCGTCATATGATCTCATGCGGTGTGGTAGGCTCTATAAAGGGCCGACTGGTTCGCGACCACCCTCCTACCGAAGTCCGACGCCAAACAGCTTGCTGTGTTCCTTAGGTGCTTGGGAGTACCGAGTTAACTCGCTCCATCGTCGACCTCATCTATGACCGCGGTCAAGATTGAGGTCAAGAGTTAACCCATCTTATAATAAAAAATTACTTAGACTTTTGTTTGTGAGTATACATAAATCTTAGTCTTTTCTCAAAAGACCTTTTTGGGAATAGATATACAAGACATAACCGAAAATTCCATTAACTTTGTTCCAGATAGACAGAATAATCAGCATATGGCAGTGTGACATGTGATGTGTGGTGTAATTTACTTCTATTGCGTTGTATACGGAAAACACGAGCAACTTTAACGTTCATAATTTTTCTTTTACTAGCATTCCGCTCGGTACTTCGTTCCCATGGGAATTCGGGAAAATTATGTAGCCTATGTTACTCAGGGATAATATAGCTTCGTAATGGTAATAGTTGATTGTTACTTTAGGGGTGAAAGTAACTTATTTAAACCCCGAGACGGGGTAATGAGCTCAGCTTATTCATGTTTTTATTTTTACTTACCTTGTATTCGTAATGAAATGCACAGTTGTTTACCTCGTGTGAAACACTTATTTAGTCCTTCAAACTATTGGCGACCGAGCGAAGTTCGGAATACTTAACTTTTTGATATTTCAATTTTACATCGCGCTGTAATTGAGTGGCTAAGGCTATATAGAAAGTTGAAACATGTTTTTTTTATAATTGACAGCTGTCACTTGAAAACGATTCTCCCTAGGGTTGAAAAGTATTACTTTCAACTCGCTCCTCAGGCGACTTCAGACCTATTTTCAGAAATGGTGAAAGAATTTTTGAAATCGGTCCAGTGGTTTTTAAGTTTATTCGTTACATACAAAAATACAAATCTTTCCTCTTTATAATATTAGTGTTGATAATATAATATTTGTGTAGATCTACAGTTTAGATGACATTTTTAGAATGTTTTGTATTATTGATAAATAACGCTGAATCCCTACTGAATCCCATGGCTGAATCAAATTGATTTTTAAAAATTCCAAGAAAACGAGCTTACAAAGTTGTATGGCAAACGTCTAATTTCGATAGGTACACTCAAGAGCTCGTCAAGCTTGACACTTTGGACTTTGGACCGGCCCTGCATTGTATGGCGCACAGTATAACTCAGAGCTCAGCTTAAACTGGTAGTGTAAAGCGTGACCTGCTCTTGAATATACTTGACAAGATGAAAAACCCTCGACATTTTCACTACAAACTCGAATATCTATTTAATGGCTCGGCAATGTTATCCTCCATTATTAGAAACTCGCTTTGCGTTTTAGGCCTAACATACACACTTATGTCTTATGTAGGGAACTATGGTTATAATCATGGCCATCGTTTTTTTATACGGAGGTATCATAGTAAGGCAAACAAACGCAATTCTCACATTACATCGCGAGAATCACAATTAGTATTGTGACCATTTTTTGTCCCCCTTACTTAACCTTGTCTTTGGCAAACTTTGTCATCTTTAAAAATATTATTTAAAAATCTAGAGTTTTTGTTGAGTAATGTGACTTTAAACCAGTAGGTAACAATGTCGAACTTGATAAAAACTAATACCTACCTGTTCTATAATTACGAAATAATAAGACATGTTACAGAGTTTCCGAAAAGTTCGACTCGTGTGTCAAAATCTTTTTCCTCTAATCATGTATAAGTCAAGTATGTGGCAAACTTGACTAAGGATTTTAGAATTTTAGGAGTTCAAGTTTTTCTTATTTTAATAAAAATAGAGAGAAAACAAGAAATTTATTCACCATATTAAGTAGAAGTCAAAACAAATCTTGTAGGTATTAAGATAAAAGAAGCTCGTTCCTAACCCAGTGACGCTCACTGTTCTGAACTGATAAGTTAGGTAAAGTTACGTACACAAAGGTAGGGAATCTGATGGGTGACCAAAGTGGCAATTTATCACGAAAGATTCCATGCTTCGGTCGGTACCGGTCGCGGCTGTTGTCGATTGACTACAGTCGTCAAAATCAAGTCAGAGGCTATTTGGCGGCTTGAAAACTTTGACATCAAGGTTAGTCAAGACTGCCACATACCTTCTTGATTATATACCTACACGATAAGCAAGCAACCACCTGAAAAATTAAAACTGTAGCGACATATTTTGCTCTGTAATTAATTGATTTAGAAATTGTTAAAGTTCTAAAGGTCTTGCTTTGAGCAACAGCAAAAACTGTTTTATTTATTTTGAAAAAAAAAACGTCAGTAAAAGGAGTTGTTGTAGACCTAACCAATTTATAATTGAGTAATCTAAATAGTCTTTATGGCGCCTAGGTCATTAACGTTAAGCTAACTTTATAGCCCGGACGAAATAAGGAAGCTTCAGTTAAAATGTGTATAAAATTTAAGATAAAAATTAAAAAATCAGGATGTACGCTGTAGAAATTAAGGACTCGTTAATAATTTTAATTCCTATTGTCAGTACTGATGTTTACTACCATTTATTACAGGTGAGTTTAAAATAGTTGGATTCTTCTTCTTATCGTGTAGGTTTTAACCGGTTTTTTTTAAACCGATCCGGTTTTTAGCCGTGTGGTGATCGGTTGAGAATAACACCACCCCGTCTCTTTCCGTGGGTGTCGTAAGAGGCGACTAAGGAAACACAAATGAGACCTGCCTCCTAGTAATCCATCCCAGGCAACGACCCTTCATTTTTTTCTGAATCTGAGGTGTCGTCCTATGGTCTCATGCGGTGTGGTAGGCTCTGTAAAAGGTCGTCTGGTTCGCGACCACCCTCCTACCGAAGTCCGACGCCAAACAGCTTGCTGTGTTCCGTCGGTGCGTGGGAGTACCAGTGCTTTTATAGGCATTTTCTGGGTTAACTCGCTCCATCGTCGACCTCATCTTTGACCTTATGGTCAAGATTGAGGTCAAGAGTTAACCCATCTTATAATTAATAAAAAAAGGGTATAGTCAAGTGTGTGGTTAACTTGTTTAAGCCTGGTGTCAAGAGTTTTCAAACCGCACAATGGCCTCTGGTTTTAACGACTGTAATCAATAAACAACAGCCGGGACGCGACTGTAATCAATAAACAACAGCTTAACGTGCCGAAGCACGGAAACGCTCGTGATAAATTTCCACTTTTGTCACCCATCAGGTTCCCTGCCTCTGTGTACGTTGCTTAACCTCACTGACTGGTTGAGATCAGCGGGCGCTGAGCTAAGAGCGCTTCATAAAGCGCTTCAATTAGTTTCCGAAAATTAAGGACGTGCGTCAGCGCAGAATTTGAGAAAAGTTGTTCAGTTTCACGGAGTTAATCACCCCCTAAAGGTTTCCTAACTAATCTTAAGTCACCCAATATAAGTATTCAAAGTATGACGTTTTAAAAACACAACGGGTTGCACTCCGGGAGTGCCGGCAGAAGTGAAAACTTGAACATTTATTACTTCCTTGCGGTCTAAGAAGTTTTCACTTCACCCTCTGTCTTACGAATTTTCGATCAGAGTCACATGACCCTGACGTGAGTTTATCATTTTTTAACCATTCTAAAAGTGCACAACGCCGCTAAAGAAGTTTTCACTTCAAAAACAACGGGTTGCACTGGAGTGCCGGCAGAAGTGAAAACTTCCTTGCGGTCTACTCTCCCTCTGTCTTACAAATTTTCGATCAGGTCACGTCTCCTGACGCGAGTTCAAAATTTTTTTAACCATCCCAAAAAGAACGCCGCTAAGGAAGCTGTCACTCTCCCTCCGTCTTACGAATTTTCGATCAGGGTCATGTTTTATCCATCCTAGAAAGTGCACAACGCCGCTAAAGAAGTTTTCACTTCAAAAAAACACAGACAAAGAATCAATGCTAATGAAAAGGTGGATTTGTGACCTCAAGGTCATCTTATTGATCGTATTGCTATGAAACTTTAAGTTGATCGATGATATGACATACAATTATTTACATAAACGACAAATTGCAAGCAAAAATGCCCTTCAATGCATTTTAAATATTTCTACCTATGTTCTTTGGGCAAAGTAGGTCAGTTTTGTGAACTGATTCCCATCTTAAATTTTTGCTAAAAGAATCGGTTTAACATTTCACAGCTTCATTTATTAGTGAATTTTAACATACATATGTATACTCATGCCTTTGTCTTATAAAGGAAGTTTGTATAAACCAAAAATACATATATTCCTCTACATTCATAATTTGCTTCATTTAGTTAATGTGGCCTCTTCGAAGGAACTTAAAACAGTACGTAAATACAATGTCTTCTTCTTATCGTGTAGGTATAGTCAAGTGTGTGGCGAACTTGGCTCAGCCTGGTGTCAGAGTTTACAAACCGCACAATGGCCTCTGACTTGGTTTTAATAACTACAGTCAATCGACAACAGACGGGACAGACAGCTTAACGTGCCCTCCGTTCAATATTGGATATGAAAGATATATTATTAAAAATGTATACTTCATATACTCAAAACCTAGAGACAATAAAAACAATGCCACATGACATGAGTCACAATTGCAATAACTAAATACGTAAGTAGCAAACGACTTCTTTTTTCCATAACAACTACTTGTAAACAAAAACAAAGTCAAGTGTTTAGTCTTTAATCGTATTACTAACAAAACAACTTCCATCTATACATTCACGCTTATAATCCTCGTCAGGGAAGGCAGAGAATCATGCAGTTTTAGAACTAATCGACGCTATATTTGACATACATTCTGTCTGTATGAAACATAAAAAATAAAAAATAAACGCTACACACTCAAAGGCCCACATCGGAAAACACATAAAGACAAACACAAACACCCATGACCCGAGAACAAACATCTGCTTTTTACACAAATATTTGCCCCGACCGGGAATCGAACCCAGGACCCGTCGATCAAGAGGCAGCGCTACTACCACTCGACCAAACTGGCCGTCTTTGTTACATGATCAAAGTGGTTTTTTTTAAATTATAAGATGGGTTAACTCTTGACCTCAATCTTGACCAAGGACATAGATGAGTTCGACGATGGAGCGAGTTAACCCAGAAAATGCCTATTAAGGCCAGGTACTCCTACTCACCGACGGAACACAGCAAGCTGTTTGGCGTCGGACTTCAGTAGGAGGGTGGTCGCGAACCAGACTGGCCTTTACAGAGCCTACCACACCGCATGAGATCATCGGACCCCCCCCCCTCAGATTCAGAACAAATTGAGGTGTCGTAGCCTCTTCGGGTGGATTATTAGGAGGCAGGTCTCATTTGTGTTTCCTTAGTCGCCTCTTACGACACCCACGGAAAGAAATGGGGTGGTGTTATTCTCAACCGATTACCACACGGATGAAATAGGTTTATGGCCTTTCGCCCTCGACGCAGCGAAACTCTATAGTATACCTGCGAAAAGTTTTCACCTGGTTGATTCTAATTTTTTCTTTCTCGATGACAACAATTTACCAGCGTCTTTCGCTCCCAATCCAGCGCAAGATTATTAAAGATTTCTGAAATAATGCCACTATAAATCGGATATCGATTGTCAATGTGTCGCGACAATAGGTTGCGCTCGCGCCGCGCCATGACATCAGCTGCGGCGATGACAATCGAAGATTTACACAATTGCCATGTTGATATACGGTCGCCATTTTTACGATCGCCGCGTGTTATGGCGTTACTCCATTTAATTGGCCACCCAGACACAGTTACTTAAGTCTTTGATAGGTGACTCGTCTGTCTGTCTGTCCGTCTTTTGATGAAATTTGATGAAATTTGGTACAGAGATAGATTAGAGCCTGGGAAAGGACAAGGGCTACATTTTATCCGACAGTTGGGCACGATATAATCTGTAGTCCACGCGGGCGGAAAGCTAACAAGTATATATTTTTATAACGCTAAGATTAAAAAAAAAATATCACCCCCGAAATTTGATTGCTTATATATTTTAAACTACTATACTTTTGATCCAATAAAACCAATAACCATCTCAATTATATCAGCTTTCAAACAAAAAAAACCATATCGAAATCGGTCCATTCGTTTTCTCACAGACAGACACACAAATACACAGTGCTGCACTCTGTACCCAAGATGGAGAGAAAAACCTTGTAAATAAGTGAATAAAATCCACATATTCAGAGGTCCACACTAAGGTTTTCCTTTTTTGTGTCGTGGGTCCCTTGGAACATACACAAACACCCATGACCCGAGTACAAGCATCTACTTTTTACACAAAACCCGACCCCGACCGGGATCGAACCTATGACCCATCGATCAAACCAGCCTTCATCAACAAATTAAAAAAAGATTTAATAGTATTACATTGCGCAGAGAACAGAACAGACATTAGGCAACCGGCGACATTTGCAACCAAATAAATTCAATCTACAAAAAATTTGAAATGTTTAGAGGTCACTTATATTTTTATTTTTATTTCCTGGTATCAAATATCCGTCGCCAAATCAATAGGTTGCTGAATAAGATGGTTCATCAACTGCGAGCCATTTTTGTCAAGTTTATGTTTTGGACCGCTATCGAGTTTTATTTTTTTGAAATTTTTTCGTTTTCGTTGAGTGACCATTTCTTTTTCATGAGAATTTGTCTTCCCTAGATTAGTTTCAGCATTTTTGAAGTACCTTAAAAAATATTATTTTTATAAAAGCCTCCAAAAATAATAAAACAATTTGTATTATCATCACAAATCTCCTGTACTCATTACGGTAGTAAAGAAAATATTGTTGTTTTAATTTTTTTCTGTGTTTTTCTGCCAACCCTAAATGGATAAAGCTTACGAATGTGCGTATATTTTTTATTTTTCTGTTTTGTATGTTTCGATATAAAATGATCGTCTCTCAATTAATATTTTTTTTATTTATAGAATAAAATGATGATGTTCACAGACTTATAAAATATTACCATTCTACCCGGGACTTTGCTCCCGTGGGAATTCGGGATAATTATATAGACTATTATGTTACTCAAGGATAATATAGCATTCTAATGATGAAATAATTTTTGAAATCGGTCCAGTAGTTTCGAAGCCGATTCAACGCAAACAAACAAACGATCAAATCTTTCCTCTTTATTATATTAGTGTAGCTGTAGACGAAAGACTCATCACATCACATTTTTTGTCAATTTCACCTTTCAATAGGTTACAATACACACTATTGATGACATGAGTAATATCACTAGCACAGTATCTACTGAACAATCAAGAAAAAATGGAATAGTTTTGCGTAGGAAGATCACGTATAGAATGTTCCACTATTGGCCTGTTTTCGATGGCCATTGGTGCGTGAAATAAATCGCCCTAAAAGGGCACTGGAGATATTCGCAGACCACTCCATGTTGAAATGTAAGATGAAATCAAGGTACAAGATGAAGCGACTTGTGACATGCTGTTTTAATTTCTTTTTCAATTGAAAAGTGGAATATGTTTATAATTCTCGCTTTGTTATTTGTAAGTAATTTTTAGTCCAAGCGTCATTTTTAAACTAAAAAATTCATTTGTAAACTAAATTGCATAACAAAAAATCAAATTACTTGACAAATTATTACATGCTTAAATGATTTATACACACTACGTGTTATGAATTATGAATTTATGATCAAAATAAAAACTTAATAAATACAATAAGCCCCAATAACGTACCCTGTAGGACAACGGATGCATAAGACATTACTTTCAATAATACTTTCAATAACAAAACGAGCACAAAAAGTGCTGACAACGAGACAACAAAAAGTTATTAAAAAATGGTATTCGAATAAAATAAAGAATAAGTGAAGCGGAAAAGCCTGTGGATCAAGCCTTACGCGGTTGATGAAGGCTATCAGAAGCGTTGCGAGGGACCGGTCGCGACCAGTCAGTCGCGTGCGGAGTTATGTTCTGCTGCGCAGTCGCACACCTCACAGGTGGCGAGCTGCCAGCTCTTTAGCTCACGCACCGATAAATGAGGGGATCTTAACATTATGTTTCGGGCCACTTGAATAATTTTTGATCTATTTACTAAATGTTCCAATTACGACTACTTATGTTTTTTCTTCTTCCTTGTCAACTTTAATAACTCTAGTGTCAGGGATTTCAAATGGCCTCTGGTTTAAAGACTGTAATTCTATCGACATCAGCCGGAACCTTCTTCTTCTTATCGTGTAGGTATAGAAAAGTGTGTGGCGAACTTGGCTAACCCTGGTGTCAGAATTTTTAAACCGCACGATGGCCTCTGACTTGGTTTTAACACAGCTTAACGTGCCCTCCAAAGCACGGAAACACTCGTGATAAGTTGCCACTTTGGTCACCCATTAGGTTCCCTGCCTCTGTGTACGTTGCTTAACCTCACTGATCGGTTGAGATCAGCGAGCGCCACTGGGATACGAGCCGAAAGTTAATGATTTTAGAATGTTTGATGATCATTAATCAGTGAAGACACTAATAAATATTGATAGTGCTGTGCGATGTTTTACATTATCACCAAAATTGATAATATTAGTGACTCACTTTAAGATAATCAAATCGATCAATCTTTACAATTGAATTACAAAAATGCCAACAAATAGGCGCTTTATTTAGGAAACAAAAACAGTTAAATACAAAATGGAGGTGATAAAATCTAGTGAGATTAACGAGTATTTAAATCACAATGCAATTTACGTATGCAGTCTTGTAATGTCAGTCTTTGAAAGGATGACGTTTCGAAAGATATATGTAATCGATAAACAATGCTGGTTTTGTAGACTCTACGGAAGCAATTACGAGTGCTTCGATGTTTTAATATTTTTTATACACCACCTGCATCTGGAGCACGTATTATACGTCAAGTATTCTATATTTAAAAGTAAGCCATTAAAGCTTAAGGGAAATAAAATTGTATGGAACTTCCCTTGGGCATTAATGACATTTAAATATGGAACGCCAAAATTTCAACAAAAACTTCTATCAAAAATAATTTCGAAAAAAAAACAAAGCTATTGAAGGCTTAACTTCCTTGGTCCAAGGAGATTTTAACTATAAAATTTGACACATCAAAGACATTTTACTTTTATGAAAAATTTTAGTATAAAAACTTGGCTATATGTCTTAGCTATTAACTTTCCTTTGCCTTCGGAACTAAATATTATAAGAAAACGTCGTCGGTGATTTTGGATCTGTGATTTTTACCGCGAATTACTAAATTGTTTGGTAAGTTTTTTTAATAAATCTAAAAAAAAGTCCAGTATGTCCAGCGACTCTGACATAAAAACGGAGGCTCAAAACATTATTGATGGGATGAATTTATGATTTCTTTTTTATTTAACCTCACAGTAGGTGTATAAAGTAGAGTAAGCTTCTCGGGGATAAAAGTGTCTTAGTCTTGGGCAGACTTGAATCCTTCGCTTCATTCAGGATTCTTAACATAATTCCCTCGCTCCGCTCGGGAATTAACATCTTAATTCCTTCACTACGTTCGGGAATGAACTACAGAATCCTTCATTTCGCTCAGGATTCAATATGCTGCCCGTGACATAATACACTGTTTTATCCCCTTATTGCTTAATCTACTATTATAAAACGGCAGTCACTGTACTAACAATGGACCCTGAATAAAACAGAACAGAGCACTAGAAGGTTGTTTTACGCTACAAAGTTCCACATTAAGGTTTTCCCTTGCGTCGTAGGTCCCTTGGAACATACACAAAGAAGACACGAACGAAAACCCGTGACCCGAGAACAAACATCTGCTTTTTATACAAACATTTGCGCCGACCTCTCCGCGTTTAGACTCTTAGGTGGCCTATTCTAGCCACCTTAGCTCTAACCAGAAGCTCAGCATCTTCCTGGGGATTTCGCAGGCTTCTCGGAGGGACCTTATACCTGCAAGTAGTTTTTCCCGGCATTCTACCAGTCCAGCGCAATCTAGGATTAGATGGGTGACTGTCTTTTTAGCTTCTTGGCATCTCTAATCTAACTGATATTAATTTATCTAATGTTTCTGGCTACGGTTCACATCATCCCAATTCGTTATAGACATATTTTTATCATATACCAGTTTTTCTAGTTAAATAGGTACCGTCTTTGATTTTCTAAAAAAAGGAACAAACTTCCTGAATCTGTGTTATCAGCAAATTACGTGAAAGTTACTGTTGTTTTCCTTAAGTTCTTGGAAGAAATATTATATCAATGTTACAGCTAACACATCACAAAAAGACGTAAATAACTCGAGATAATTGAGTATATTTCACAGAATCTTCAAAGAGGATCCTTCGACAGCTATTTTATGAATTTCGAATGCACATAACAATTAAGAGTTCGTTATAATGTGTACTAGCTGATGCCCGCATTTGCGTGTTAATTTAGATTTTTACATACAAAAGTTTTTTCCCGCTAACTCCCGTTCCCGTGGGAATTTTGCAATATCCTGTTGCAACTAAGCTTTAAGTTTACTAAGGTACCTGCATGCCAAATTTCAAGCGTCTAACTTAAGCGGTTTAGATTTTTCATACAAAAGGATTTTTCCACTAATTCCCGTTCCCGTGCGGGAATTTCGGGAATTCCTTTCTTTGTGCACCTCTTCGGTACCTAAGCTCCGTCCCTTCCAAATTTCAAGTGCCTACGTGTAGCCGTTTAGGCTGTGCGTTGATACGTCAGTCAGTCAGTCAGTCAGTCAGTTTCTCCTTTTATATATTTAAAAGATGTATGTATATATTTGTTTTTATACGTAATCATTGTCTTCTGCGTAGTATTCGTATCGCGTTTGACTAACTGCCTTAGCCAAGGACGTCGTTTTTTGGAACGTAGATTCAATTGGAAGTAATTATGCAACTGATTGTCATTATGATGAGATTCGTGTAATGAGCAAGGTTTAGGAAACACTATATTAGTTCTCTTAGCCGGAGGAAGTTAAGCGACGTTTATACGAAGAAAATCTGATGGGTGATCAAAGTCAAGTATGTGGTGAACTTGACTAACCTTAGTGTCACAGTTTTCAAACCTCCTAATGGCCTGTGACTCAATTTAACTACTGTAGTCAATTCGCCGCGCTGCCGGTTTAGCTTAGCGTACGCTCCGAAGCACGGAAACGTTCGTGTTACATTGCCACTTTGGTCACCCATCAGGTTCCCTACTCAACGTGATTAAGCTCACAACATTAATTCATTCACTCATTCTTAAGTCCGTTTTCTCTAAGGAGTTTCGCGATCCGCGTAAGTAGCTGACAATCAATCACAAAGTGCTAACAAAATCTAAATGTAACTTTAAAAAAAAAAAATAATGGCAAATCATAGTAGCACAATTTGTCCGAAATAAAGTTGTTGACAATAACATAATTTTTAATGTTACTTCCTATATTATTCAGTTGCTCTACTATTTTCCTGTTCCGATAATGATCATACACCATATTATAAAGCTGTTAAGTGTATTTTTGTGATTTACAACATCCAATAGCTAATAGGTATTAGCTAAGGTAGGTACCTATTTGTAACATAATGACAATGTCAATATTTATGAAGATTAGTATCTTTGTCGTTTTCAAAAATGTCGAAAATATGTGAGACGCCGTTTACAAATTGCCAATTTGTAAAAATGTTTGTGCCTTTTTTTAATATGGACAATTCACACAGCGCCATCTTATTCCAAACTTAGCAAGACTTGTAATATGGGTGCTAGATAATTATACTTATTCTCTTCTTCTTCTTCTTATCGTGTAGATACTATGGTCATAATTATATGTGTGGCGAACTTGACTCTAATCCTGGTGTCAGAGTTTTCAAACCACCAAATGGCCTCTGATTTGGTTTTAACGACTGCAGTCAATTGACAACAGCCGGGACCATCACCGGCTTAAAAACGCTCTTGAGAAATTGCCACTCTGGTCATCCATCAGGTTCCCTGCCCCTGTCTACGTTGCTGCACCTCAGCGAGAGATACTGGGCTACAAGCGCGATATTTACTTATATGTATTCTTTCTATATTTTTGTAAATGAATACATTCATAAACGCCCAGACTCAACATTTGAAAATATGATTTTAAAACATTGGTGGGCACCGGGAATTGAACCCGTAGTAGGCAAGGTCATCTAGTCATTTTATTAGGCTAGCTTATAATAGATAATACAATATTATCCACCATTTACTTATTATTCAACAGTTAAGTAACAAAAATGTTCAAATAATGAGAATCACAAACGTAGCTAATTTAAAAATATCTTCTACGTAAATGCAAATCGTGTTGTTTCGAACAATTGTGTAATTTATAAGTCTGTGACGTGTACGAACATTGAACAAGTTACAAGTAAACTGATAAGATACTTATAAATTATTTTCTTTTCGTAATAATTGGATTATTAATGTTTTTGATACCAATTTTCTTGAACTAAATGTAGGTATCACAGTACTATTTGTTTTAATGGTGTAGTTTTTATTACATTTGTTGGCCACAAACATTTGTTACATTTATTAACATTTGTTGTTGGTTTGTTTGTTTGTTGGTTACATTTGTTTGTTGTTTGTTTGTTACATTTGTTTTTACTTTAAGAACTAGTTTTTCTGAGAACTGTAGACCTCACGACTCACCGGTCAACATTTTTCGAAACGGCTGATTATAGTTTTACAAATTCGTTCTCTCAACGTTTTTAGCCCCATATGGCTGGTATTTGGAGAAACTTACAAAAGCTTAATTGACTAAAAAAAGTTATTATAATTGACAAAATCACATAATTTCACGTACAGCCTGACGGACATACGAAAGGATATTTTCCCAAACTGGAACGGAGACTTTGCGTAGTATAAATTATTTCCAATCTTTATAAATAAAAGGCTGTCTAAATGACGCACAGAATCAACGGACAGCCTAAACCGCTGAAGTGTTTGATATTCCTAATATCATGTTGGCATTCGAAACGAAAGCTGAAATGCACAAAAATTCTCTTAACGGTGAAGACTACGATTATTAAATAATTTTCACAAATTCCCACGGGAACAGGTCATCCTCTAGTGATAACAAAACTCGATTTTTGTCCCTTATTTTTCCACTACAACAATCAGTTGCAGAAACGTCCATTAAAGTTTAATCCTACTTTAAATATCATACTGTCACTTCCCGTCTTGTTGAGTAAACAAATACGGCATTATCAGCTTTAACTTTTATTGACGGTTCTTTAACTAAGCGTGGATATGAACATCAGAAAATAATAAAATAATTCACACACTCAAATTCCCTTAGTTCTTTGAAAGCCACTTTCATCTGACAGGGAATCGAAGCCAGCATCTTATGATTCAGATCCAGCCAGGTAAGTTTGAACATATTTACCAAAGCTAAAATGCTCACGTTTCCATGATATTTTACGCTAAACAAAATAATAATGTTTATTTATTTCAAAAAAGCCAGATTATACAAGTAAGTGTCTTAAGTTATAAGGCTGACTAAATGACTGAATGATGGATCAACATTATATAGGAAACATGAGCGGTTTAGCTTTGGTAAACACATTCAAACCTACCGCAATCGGAGGGGGGGCAACCCCCCCCCCCCCAGAACTTGATATAAACCTTTCATCATTAATTAAATAAACATAAAGCAACCAAGAATTACAGATATTACATATAATATAGCACTCAACATTCTTGCATACTCGTAAATCTAGGCTCTTGCATTGGGGACAGACCTAGGTACCCTAAGTCTAAGGTAAACGTCTTGATGCCTAGACTTGTACAGATGACCTACTAGTGTTTTATGTTGCAAAGTACTTGTTTCTTCGTATTGATGTGAGAATATGGTGAAACATTGTTTGTATGTGCTGTAGACAAAGTTTGAAGTAAGAGATGTAAGTGAACATCTCTTGAAAACTCTGACACCAGGTTTGGTAAAGTTCGCCAAACACTTGATAATACCTACACGATAAGTAAAGGAGGGAGGGGAGAATTGAAAATTGAGGAAAAATGTCTTAAAGAGTTTTCTTGTTGTCTCTTGTGTTTTAAAATTAAAATTAAAACCAATTGCTTATTTGCTGCGCTTTACTATGGTGTAACATAGATCTATCATAGCTTCAGTTCAATCTAGTCGTTTCCTTTCAAGAAAATACTTAAAAGTCATTCCCTGTTTCTGTCCTCTGTCTGCTCTTGTTACAATACTATACTCGTTTGTCGTTAAATATGTTTATATTTTGTTTAATATATATTGTTTAGGTTTATATATTGCGCCCGCTCTTGATTTCACTATGCTACTTTTCATACCCAAAGGTTACCTGGAAGAAATCGCTTTAAGCGATAAGGTCGCCTATATTGTACCTTTTGTAAAGTTACTTGAATTGTCTCATCATTGTATTTCTTTTCAAATTGTACAATAAAGTATATTGTATTATATTGTATTGTATTATTTCAAGCTCCATTTGAAGCGCTCGTAGCCCAGTGGCGTCCGCTGATCTCAATCGATCAGTGAGGTTAAGCAACGTACACAGAGGTAGAGAACCTGATAGGTGACCAATAGTGACAATTTATCATGAGCATTACCGTGTTTCGGATGGCATGTTAAGCTGTCGGCTGTTGTCGATTGATTACAGTCAAAGTCAGAGGCTTTTTGGCGGTTTGAAAACTCTTAAACCAGGGTTAGCAAAGTTCGCCACACACTTGACTATACCTACACGATAAGAAGAAACAGAACTATATTATTTCTTAGAGGCCTGACTGCCACTTGGTGCGAAGAACAAGAATTTTTACATGAATATTAAAATAATATAAAGAAAATAGGAACTGGATATGTGGAAAAAAAGCAATTTATTCGTATACATAATTAAATAAGTATTCAGAATAGTAATTAACTCATCCCAATGACGTCAGTAATTTATATTCAAAACCAAAATAAACTGAAAAAACTTGGATAGATTTGTTAAATGATTTTTTGTTCAAAATTGTAGGTATTAGGTAGACCTATTTTTTGATTTAAGGCACTATGAAACAAAACAAAGTTTGTACTATGGGTGCTAGGTACTTAACTGATTAACTACTTTTTATTTTTAAAAAATAACTCAATAAATGATTAGAATTTATTGTTGTTTCACCACCGATATTTAATCGCTAACTCTAAAACGGCTGAACTAATTTTGATCGAATACAGTTCTCCTCGATAACGAAAGCTGACCTTGTTAAGGTCAGCTTTAAAAAAAACTGTATCGAAATCCCTTCATTCGTTTATGAGCTACGGTACCACAGACACACAGATATACAAATACACACGTCAAACTTATAACACCTTCACTAAGTTTTCTCTCGTTACGCAGGCAAAAACCCGAGCCACCTAAACCAAGCAATAACGTACCTTTTAAAAACAAAAGGAACTACAGAATAGCATAAACTAATATATTTACGTTCAACTACGTAGCTCTCATAGAGCCAAGAGGTCACCATTCACGTGGCCCCGAAACAAATGCTTACTTATTTGCCAATACTTGTCTTTATATTGTGTACTGTATTACTAAGCGAGTAAGTGATGCATTTGTGTCTATCTCACATTCTGCGAGTGTAATTGAAACCTAAAACACACCGTTTCTAACCCTTGACTAACAAATACAAATATACTTTATTGCACGCCAACATTACAGAACATGAGACAGAGTAAAAGTTACATTATGAACAGTTATAAAGTTAGGGTACAAAAGGCAGCCCCATTGCTAAGAAGCAATATCTTATCGGCAACCTTTGGGTATGGTTTCAGATTTTTAAAACCGCCAAATGGCTTCTAACCTACTTTAACGACTGGAGTCAATCGACAAAACACATGACCGACGGCTTAAAGTGCCCTCCGAAGCACGAAAACGCTCGTGTTAAACAAGCAGCGTTACCGATATCACAAAAACGCTACGACCACTTGTATCATCTGTAAAGATGTAAGTAGATGTAATAATGAACAATGACAAGAAACCTCGCAACATTGTAAACAGGGGAAGGCAATGAAAATATGCTTATCATGTCAAATCATGATGACGAGGTATTTTTACATTGCTGCAGCACAAAGATGATAGCGGACATAGGTTCACTATATCTTTTTAAGAAAACCATTGTTAGAACTTCTTATCAGCCCATATACGTCCCACCGAGGAGCACGGGCCTCCCTTCAAAACACGAAGGGGATTTAGGCCATAGTCCACCACGCTGGCCCAATGCGGGTTGGTGGATAGCTCGTCTTTCGAAAATGAATTTTCTTGGACGGGCGGGTTTTATCACGATGTTTTTCTTCACCGTTGAGCAAGTGATATTTAGAAATACAGGCTCGCACCAGGATTTGAACCCGCGACCTTCGGATTACAAGTCGGGCTCATTACCAACTGGGCTATCACCGCTGTTAGAACTTAATTCAAATCTATTATTACAACTTATTGATCCGATTAAATAAGATAGGGTGCTACCAAAAACTAACCATCCATTTCAGAACGTTCATAAAAGCTTCTATAAATGTAATGCTGTCCTTGTTTACGTCAACCAAATGGAAAGTGACAGTATGATATTTATGGCTCGAAACGATTTAGTTATAGAACAAAGGATTTAAAGTAGCATCAACTTTAATGGACGTTTCTGCATCTGCAGCTCGAGTACGATGGTGATAGCACGCGTAATGTGCCACCGCGGTTCTATGCCAAAAGGTCAACATTGACAACGCCAGAGGATGAGCAAGCCTTTCCGCGTCAAAGTGAAGTTTCCGCGTCAGCCGAGTGGCGCGCCGCGTGAATTTGTCGCCATCGTGCTCAAGCTGCTGAGCGTAAGACAGGTATTTCAGAATCTGTTCCGCTCGTAGTATTTTTTAATGTATTAAACTTGTAAAGTATAATTTAAACCACATGCTGATTAAGTGTCATATCCTATGCTTGTTTATGGTATTATTAAATTAAATGAGAGTTAAGTGCTCTTAATTTGATTATGGTTGATTAATACTTTATGGCACAGGTAATTTTATGCTACAAAATCAAACCGGAGTTTGTATTACTTGCAGATCTAGAAAAAAAAACACTGCAATTAAAATATGTATATTTCCTCACTTGCTCATTCCGCCTGACCCTTTCTTCTACCGGATGTCCAGACGCAAACCAGGGTACCACCCTTACCTTGTCGAGATTTCTCGGAACAACCGTACTAAGAACTTCTCTCACTATTTTTAGATCCTAGTACAGAACTTTGCATTACCTATTAATACTCTACTTTGCATGTGCTGATTGTTTCGCTGGCTTAGCGACTCAAAGTGAGTCTTCAGTCCGTATTACAAAACGTGACTCAGACTCTGATCTATACTTAAGTGGCATTTGTCATTTTGATAGAGAAAGTGACAATCAATACTGAAGTATAGATCAAGACTTGAGTCTCCTTCTGTATCTTCGCTAAAAGAAGTCTCCATTTGTCCCACTCTTGGGCAGTCGCTGGCATAGAGCTCGTTCAAGTTTGCCTCCACCACGTCGTACCATCTACACCTCTGGCGCCCGACCGGACGGCGGCCTGTCAGCTGATCTTGATAAACTCTCTTGACACTACAATCTTCTCCCGTTCTCTCTAAGTGGCTGAGCCAGTGAAGTCTGTTGTAGGCTTTGGTTTCTCTCATTATGTTCGGGTCTGACACTAGATGTACACTCAAAGTATACGTTACGTTTGTGTGACGTATGTCTTAGTTATACAGTCGACCTGCTATCTAAGCATACGAACGTGGTCTTCTATTTTCCTTATCGTGTAGGAATATTCAAGTGTGTGGCGAACTTGGTTTACCCTGGTGTCAGAGTTTTCAAACCACACAATGGTCTCTGACTTGGTTTTGACGTGGTATAATTTTGTAAAATATATCTCGATTAAACTTCTCGTTTTAACAATAAGTAGGGGATCCTCCCGTTATTCTTAGAGCAAAAGTTATCCATTGCTCTTCAATGTGGCAATGTCTGGGCATGATCCCCGTGCTTTCTTCAGGCAGGTTTTTCATGAATTCTTGTACTATACAAGCATATGCATTAGGCATAAGTTTGACATACGTATCTGAGCCAAACTCTGGAACAGTGAGAATGACCTCGACATAATACAATTATCTCAAGCGGATATGCTATCTATGCTAGACGTCGTTGGGCGATCTATCATGTTTCTCTTTTCGAAAAATAGAATCTGAGGAAACATAAATCGTTGAATATTACACAGACATAAATGAACCATTAACTTAATATAGCCTTTAATCTTAAATATAGCCAATATACGATTGGACTCGGTCAGCATGCTATCAGAATAATTCTTATTTTATATATTATTCCGTTTTAATGGTAGTAAATGCATTATTTACTTTCATTTTGCATAATATAGTGCACCATACAGAATCAATTATAACTGGTTATTGTTTTAAAAGAAATTGTTATGTCAGAGTGTTTCAAGAGCAGGGTTTTGTGTATGTCTACATCTGCACTAATATTATAAAGAGGAAAGATTTTTATTTTTGTATGTAACGAATAAACTTAAAAACTACTGGACTGATTTCAAAAATTCTTTCACCATTAGGATGCTATATTATCTCTGAGTAACATAGGCCACATAATTTTCGCAATTTCTTACGAGAACGAAATCCCGAGCGTAATGCTAGTATATAATTTTTTAACGTAATATTTCGTATGTTATAAAAATTTACCTTTACGTTCTACGTTTTATTTAAAACTTTAAATTATGAAAATCTAAATTGCCAAGTTCCTGTTGATTGGACTTACCTTTTTGCGCACCAATGTGTTTTGGTTTTGATTAGAAAGGTTAAGCATGTAGACTGTGGAGTGATCTTCATAAATTACTTTGTAAATTAAAAATGTGAATCAGCATACAAAACTTAACAACTTTCCCTAAGGAAATCGGTGGAAATTTAAAAAATAAAATAGTGTCTCCGTACATCTTGTACGATCAGCTGATTGGCTATGGAAAGTCGATTAACGAAAGCATGCAATGAAACTAAGCCAATGATAATCGCCAAACTAGACAAATATACCTGTCTTCAGCTAATCTAGTTTTGTTCTATTGCTGTATTGTAATTGTAACATAGGTTGTAACAACATTACGTGAGCTTAGTTACGAAAGCACTGAAACGAATGTAGCTCGCGCCAAGAAGGAAGCGATGTAGTGCGAATAGACGACGAAGATCTAGTGCGATGGATGTTTTATAAAAAAGCATACAGTTTTGCTATTTTTACCCTCGATAAAAAAAGAGGGGTGTTATAGGTGTTTCGATGTGTTTTTTTAAATTTGAAAGCTGATAAAATCGAAATGGTTCTTAGCTATATTTAATTTTTCATATTTTTTATTGAAAATTTTTCGTAGCAAATGGATTCGCTTTTGACCTTTTTCTTTGTAACAAGGGCTAGGCAACTCACTAAGAAAAAGCTAAATAAACTCAGAAATACTGACGCGATAGCAGAGAATGTATATTTTTTTAGCGAACCCTACTGCACCCAATTTCTTTCACAGTTAAATAATGATGACTAGACTAGGTAAGAAACCCTGCAATGCGTCATCAGAATAAGCTCATACAGCTTCTGCGCCTAATCCTGAAAGTACCTTACAGCATAAAATAGGTGTGTCATTAGCCCTCCCTACAAACGGGCAAGGATATCCCTTCGAAACAGTGGAGGTTAGTTCGCCAGTGCGGGTTGGTGGCCCTTTCGAAAGTTACATTTTCACAGACATACGGGTTTCATCAGGCTGTTTTCCATCACCGCTTAGGGGCCATCCATTAATTACGTCACACGTTAAGGGGGAGGGAGGGGGTCGACAAAATGTGACATTGTGTGACAAGTGTGACATTGTGTGTGGGAGGGGTCTTAACTTTCGTGACGTCACATTTCAAAATCTATTATTATAGTCTAAGTGCTTTGAACTATTAACGAAAAACTCAAAAAAAAATTGCTACTCTATATATTAGCATAAGGTTCAAATTGTTTTGTCGGCCACTCCGTCTACTAGTGCAACGCGTTGACTGCCTAAGTGCTTTAAATTCAATTTCGGAACCTACCGTTTTAATTCAATAATTTCTAGACGTAAAACATGTGATGTCACACTAGGGAGGGGGGGAGTCTTACAAATGTGACCAGCTGTGACAAGGACGGGTGGAAAGGATGAAATTTGTGTGACGTAATTTATGGATGGAACCTTAGCAAGTGATAATGAAAGAGAAATCCTTACTAATATTATAAATGTGAAAGTAACTCTGTCTGTCTGAAATTTAATGGTACAGGCCTGGTTCTTAAATCACGGTTTTTAAGAGGCACATTTTAAGAAAATACAAATAAATAAATGCCGCTCCAGATCTAGCGCATATAAGTCTCAGTGTGTTTGGTAAGACGCGCAGTGAAAGTGATTGCGGCGGCGACGACGTCGCGCGCCGACCTTGCCTTATGCGCGTGCGCGTCGCATCACCCTGCGCTGCGCTTGCCTTGACGACGCGATGACGCTTTTTGCGCGTTTTCTGCATCTGTGGTCGTCGCGGTTCATTTTGAGGTCGGATGGAGTGCTGTTTGTTGATTTTAGATTTGAATAGGTAAAACGTTTTATTGAAATAGAGGGCTTGCTTATGACTTTTAAGTTCTGTATCTTTGCAATTATGAAGGTATTTTTTTTTAACAAAGGACGTGATAACAGTGCCGAAGATGTGGTGGAGGATGATGCCTAAATTACCTTCTCAAAAAATTATATTAAATATCAACTGATAGCACAAGTGGTGTGAACGGAGACAATAAGTATAATAGGTCTTTACCTATGAAATTGCCGGTTTTTTCTTAAGCTTTATTTTATTCATAATTTATTTGATTGAACAGCTATTTCTAAAATAGTTTTTTTATTTAAAACCTTGGCCATGTAACGGAGATATTGAGTCAAATTAATACATATTTACTTTAGATCTATTTGCTGAAAAAGAAGCTCAAATATAGCTCGTTTCATCCGTTTCCCGTTTCATTGCTTATTTTTGCTGTACCGTAGTTACAGTTACAACTTTCAATAAAGTAAGTATGATAAAAATTAACTTAATATTGTCCAAACCTTCCCACAAAATTTTGCTAAATTTGGATTTCGCATTCCTGAGAAAAATCCAAAAACGTTAGTATGGAAAATTCAGTTTTCCAAAAATATTCTATGAAAAACGGCAATTTCATAGGTAAAGACCTATTAATTATTTCTTTTCACATTCAACCTATGTACAGACAGCAGCACATCAGGTTACACATTTGCAGTGCTATTACAAACGAGATAAAGGCGACGTCAAAGTCAACATGTATAATCTGATGCGCTGCCATATGTACGAAAGGTAAAGTTTAGTGGACTGATTCATATTCTAAATTGTCGCATATCAATTCAAAATTACACAATATAACAATTTATACAAAAAGGTGCGACGCAAAGTACCAACATGGGTATTAATACATCTATGCTAAAATCAATACCACAATAAGTCACGCTGATAAGCAACACCTATAAAAAAAACACCTTGTAAATTTCACTCGTGCGCAGCGTATTTGTAATTTATAAACAACAAACATTCCATTTACCCGCAACAGAAAAACTTCTTTAATTTTTAAAGGATGGGTTCGCTCTTGATCACATTCTGGCTCAGGGGCGAAGAAGATGTAGCAAGTTTAACCAGAAGATGGCTATTCTCTTGAACTTTTTATTTTATTCTACATAGCCAACTGGTAATGAGCCAGACTTGTAATCGGAAGGTTGCGGGTTCAAATCCTGGTACAGGCCCACTAAATTCGTCTTTTCGGATTTATGTGCGAATTTCTAATTATCACTTGCTCAACGGTGAAGGAAAACATCGTGATGAAACCCGCCCGTCCAAGAAAATTCATTTTCGAAGTGGCCAGCGTGGTGGACTATGGCCTAAATACCCTTCGTGTTTTGAAGGGAGGCCCGTGCCCCTCGGTGGGGACGTGACTTTAAATGAGTTAGCTAAACTTATGGGGATGATTCTACTCGCTAAGCCAAAATAATCAAAACAAAATTCGACTTTTCATAGTAAATGTTGAATGCAATAACGGGCGATTCAGCTTTGCTTAACTTACCGCGATTGGGGGGCTGTTTGCTCAAGTTGTATGGAGAGGCGAAAATATTTTTAAATATTTCGACCAATGTTCCTTGGGGAAAGTTTTTCAGTTTGGTGGATTGATTAACATCCTTTATTTTAGCTAACTAATCTAAAGTTACCTTAATATGAGCTCGGAAATACGGATGATGGCAGAGAATTCCATTCCTTAGCGCTTAAAGATGAAGGAAAGCGGTACGAATCCGAGAGATCTTGAAAAGGTAAGGGTGGTACCCTGTAGCTTCTCAAAGTCCAATTGCAAAAAGGGACAAGCGGAACCAGCTCGTGCGTCTACGTGATAATCAACGCACAGCATTTAATATAGAAGTTTTTAATTAATATTAAAATTATCTGAATGCTTCAGTAAAATAAAACATTATTAAAACCTGCACCCACAGAGTTACTAACTACAATAAATAGATTAGTAATCCTTTAGAACTCTCCAAATTTCTGGATTAAAGCAACTGAACAACTATGAAAAAAGTTATTCAATTACGACGTTCATTCTAATTTCCAGTTTTCCTAATTCTGCAGAAGATTTATATCTAAATTACAACAAGTTAATAAGAATTCTAATAAAAATAGCATTAATTAACAAGAACCTCGACCTACCAATGCTCGATTGACGTGACCTACCGTCTATAATTTTAAAAGAGCTAATGAGTCCATCTTATGCAACTCGAAAGAATCACTTGAAGTGTTCGAGTTATTTAGGCAAGGTTACTAAGTATAATAGGTAAGTGGAACTGCATACTCAGTTGTAATTGGAACATACTTACTATTAAATTAATAATACGATATGTACCTTTTTATAATACGACTAGCATTCCGCTCGGGACTTCGTTCCCGTGGGAATTCGGGAAAATTATGTAGCCTATCTCCATCACGGATAATGTAGGATTCTAATGGTGAAAGAATTTTTCAAATCGGTTCAGTAGTTTCGGAGCCTGTTCGATGCAAACAAACAATCAAATCTTTCCTCTTTATGTTATGTATAGATATAGAGAATAGATATAGATATAGAAAACGGCACGGAAAAATTATATTACCATTGTCTCCTATGTAATAGTAATACTAGAAGCTGAGAACATAGGAGGCAATAGTAATTCAAATTTTGAAGTGCCGTCACCACCGTGTGGTGCCGTGCCGTTCGAATTAGTATAGGCCCAATATGTGTTTAGAAAACTTTTAAAAAACTTTACTCAGGATGTTGCAAATGGTCTTTAAACTTTGTAAGAAGTTGACACAGCATGTATAGGTGACTTTATATAGTCGTCATCAGCCCATATACGTCCCCACCGAGGGGCACGAGCCTCCTTTCGAAACACGAAGGGGTTTTAGGCCATAGTCCGCCACGCTGGACCAATGCGGGTTGGTGGACCACTCGTCTTTCGAAAATGAATTTTCTTGGAAAAGTGGGTTTCATAACGACGTTTTCCTTCACCGTTAAGCAAGTGATAATTAGAAATCCGTACATAAATCCGAAAAGACGAATTTAGGGGTACAAGCCCACACCAGGATTTGCACCCGCGACCTTCCGATCACAAGTCTGGCTCATTACCAACTGGGCTATCACTATAGTTAGCGAAAATTAAGGATGTGAATCAGGCCACGAAACTATAAAAAACTTTCCCAAGGAATATAGGTCTAAATATTTTTTTTTTAAATTCACATCTCCATACAACTTGTGCAATCTGATTCGCCTTTGTATGGGAAGTAAATTTACTTAGCGAAAAGTAAGGATCTGCATCTGCCCAGGAAACCGAATAACTTTGCTCTAGGAAAATATGTCGATGTATAAAAAAATTGATCCCAAATTGGTAGCTAATCCAGTCATCTCAGCTTCGACCAGAAACTCAGAATTCTCCTGGTGATTTCGCAGCCGTCACGGAGCGACCTTATACCTGTAGGAATTTTTGCCCATGTTCTACCACTCCGATGCAATCCAGGATCACATAGGCGTCGATTAAGACCGTCTTAGGATTGTCAGTAAATTTTAGTACGAATGAATAAGTAATTACTCTAAACACAGTGGCCCCTAAGAATGCTCACTATAATTCATAAGTTATGTTTGGATGAAAACAGCAGTCTACGCGACGACAAGCGTGGGAAGTGCAATTAATTAATGACTATTACTTCATTAGAATGCAAATTTCATAGTTAAGCAAAATACAAGACCGTTTGTGACCATCTCGATGACCAGTCGACCTGTCATTGTTATTCTGTCTCGGCCTCTGATGATCTCATTTCCTCGGTCGCTCTGATTCTGACAAGATGACGATAGGTTTTGATAGGTAATAACATTTTATTTACTTTAACAATACAAATGTGTTACAAAGTCACATGAGCCGTACAAACAAGAATAAATTAAACTTTACATAGTTTCAATTCAAAAGACATCAAATCTGTAGATGCACAATTCCCTGTAATAAAAAAATTAAAAAAGTTTCAATTCTGCTATTAGTATTTACTAGTATCAAAGAATAAATACATTAAATTAGTAAATAAGTATTCAAGAGTAAAAACACTGTGTATATTCATTTTTTTATATGAAGACATTATCAATATTTTATCAAATTAAAAACTATGTACAAGTGCCCAAGGTGTCCTTTATTAAGTAAAATGGTCTAACAGTATTTTTGAAACGCTTACCCGCGTATTTAATCCTGGGGTTGTGGGTTCAAGTCAAGTCATACGCGCTGAACATTTTTCTTTTCCCAAAGTTCTTTATGATTTTTTTTATTTGCTTTTATTTAATCAAAAGAACAACATCTGCAAACATATACCTACTCTTGACTGCACTTTAGCAGAAAACCTTGCAGTAAACCACTCTATTTTTTATTTAGTGAGCTTACAGCTACATTTAATACTTCTGCGCACATAGAAAACCTATCTAACAGACAAATAAAAGCTTAAGTTGAAATCCTCTTATTTCTATCATCGCTCAAGTATCGTGCTACGTCAATAGTTTAAGTATTATTTTAGTTAAAAGTGGCAGGGAACCTGATGGGTGACCAAAGTGGCAATTCATCACGAGCGTTTTCGTGCTTCGGAGGGCACGTTAAACTGTCGGTCGCGGCTGTTGTCGATTTGCCACAGTTGTGAAAATCAGAGGCCAATGTGCAGTTTTGAAACTCTGAAACTAGGATTAATCAAGATCGCCACACACTTGACTATACCTACACGATAAGAAGAAGAAGAAGTTAATAGAGGCTTTGAAACAACCTCAGTGTTCAGTGAAGGAATCACCTTAGATTCATTATCAATGTATTTAATAGGCAGATTAGGAAAGTAGTCGTCGTAAGTAACAACATTAAACCTTCGCATGCTTTTTGAACACATGGTGTACGAGATTTGTATCGCACGCGGCGTAAACAAGCACGGGGTTAATTTACGCTCAGTTGCAGAAAGTTCAATTAAAGTTAAATCTTCTTTAAATGTTATGCCGTCCTTGTTTACGTCAACAGGACGGAAAGTGACAGTATGATATTTAAAGTGGCGTTAACTTTAACAGACGTTTCCGTAAATGGGCATAATACAGCGATTATTCATTTTGCATTAAGAATTTACTGTTTCTTTATGCAAGACAATATAATCTTATCATTGCATTCGGAATTATCTTACATAAGTTGTAGTGTTTATTAAACATAGCAAAAATCTGAGTTGTTTAGCCTGCACCGCCTTCGCCGCAGCGGCTTCAAGGCTCTCAGCATAAGCATAATATTTATGGGCCGTGTCTCATCAAAACTTGAACCCAAACAAAATATAATCCTTCAACGAATTACGATTCGAATGACAATCACTTTGAAGTCCGCCGCAGACCGACATGACTCATTGGGACAAAGTGTCCGAATAGTACACAGATAATTTGTTATGGCTTCTTTAAATGCATTTTCTGCACTAATATTATAAAGACGAAATATTTGACTGTTTGTTTGTTTGTATTGGGGATTTTGCAGAGAAATTGGGCAAAATACAAACTCACAGAATTGTAGTCACTTTTTTATAATTTGACAATACTAAGTAAAGACATCGAAAAATAGACAATAAAGCAAAAGTTCTGTCGCCAACAGTTTGTTTGCATTGAATAGGCTCAGAAACTACTGGACCTATTTGAAAAATTCTTTCACCATTAGGATGCTACATTATCCCTCAGTAACATAAGCTATATAATTTTCCCGAATTCCCACGAGAACGAAGCCCCGGGCGGAATGCTATTTTTAATAAAGTTCATTCCATCACATTGCTGTTTCAGCTCAATATATATGAGAAGACACACCTGTAACACAATCAAAACTACCACTGGCTACAGGCTGTCTACTAAAACTGTTTATTCATGATGTGAAAATAATGTATTTTAAATAACTACAAGTTCGATCTTCTAGTTCTATTGCATTCTTATCCTGATGTTTGACTTGATGAAAAATATATCAACAACAGTTAATGCAAGACGCTGTTTCATATATTCGATTAACAGCAGGCAGGAAAATCAGAAAGAAAAAACTCCAGAATAAGTCTCCAACGCTGGTGTAGGATTAAGGAGTAAAAGTAAAACCTAGAATGTGCCAAACATACGTAGAAATCAGCGACTACAGCACCTAAATTACGATTTTATGATGCGTAGATAAGCATGACGCACTGCATTAAATCGAAGAAAAAAATACTACGGTAATATTCAGGACATAAACTAGATAAGTCGTTTGCTGAAAACATGATTCAGCACTTTTGGTTTGATAGAAAAAGCTCACAAAGTCACCTCTAAATTGGACACAGGAACTTGAATTTGCTATCAAAATGTTTGTTATTGAACACTCTCGAAAAGTAGTTAACGCATTTTTCGAATTAAGCTGTTATCTTTCCATAAATCTCATTTTTCTAACTTTCGAACATGTTTTTACGCACGCACGCTTTCATAGTCCGTAAATTTCGTGTATCGACACTGTTCGCACTGCCGGCCCAGGCCTGTTGAGAGACGGAGATGGCACTATTCCTATGTGTGCTGCCTTTATCGGGTGCTGTAGTCGCCTTAAGTGGAACGTGAGGGTTTTGCTGTATTGTGGGCGAAAGGCAGACAACCTATAACCACTGTGCTCATGATAGCCTCAGAATGAAAATCAAAAGTGGCGTAGGTAACAACATTAAACCTTCGTGTGCTTTTTGAACACATAGGGAGCATTTGGAAATCAACCCATGTATAAATACACCTTTACTGTCAAATTTCTCAAAGTGTGAATATATTCGGAATCATATAAATAACCCGCAGTTGGTAAGTTAACTTGCTCCATACTGACATTGTAATTTTGGCCAATTCTTAAGTTAAAAGTCGTGGGATGCCGTATTTCACTATGTGATTTACTTTATTCTTTGCCTACATTATTCCTTTGTTTTGTTTCATTCCAGAAGTCCAGTCCCCACAGTGCCCAGGATCAAAACTGTCAAAATGGTGAAAGTGTATGCACTTCTCGTGCTCCATAAGGGGGTCAATAACGCGACTATCCTAAAAGCAGCATATGATTTACAGAGCTTTAGTTTTTTCCAAAGTGGCGTCAATTACTTAAATTAAAAATCGTTAATAGGTTTCAGCCTTGTCGTATAATCTACTTCGAATAAGTGATACGAGTCTGTAGTTCATCGTACGAAATACAGATGGCGCTAACCTACACGCACGATGTAATGTGCTTAGTAAGGGAATGAGAAATTTTGCCACTTGACCAGGAGATCTAATCCTGGGGTCGTGGGTTCAAGTTTCATTCGCGCCAAACATTTTTCTTGTCCTTAAATTATTTGTAAATATCCCTCATGTTGGTACGCTTTTTAAAAATACTAAAGTAAATTATGTATTTATTGTTTGGAAACACAATACTATTGCGCACCGAACTACGCGCTGACATGCGCGGCTGACCGGCGCACACCTACTCTCAACGTGCCTTCACACGGGCAATATTGTATTTTACTATAATTTCATTATATAGATTATTATACTATTATACGATTATTAACAGTTAAAATTATGGCAAACTGGCGATTCTGTGTAAGCGACTCTTACAATGTCTTTATGTTGCCAGTCTTATTTTTAATTCAACTATTTGCTTTGTATGGAATTATTTGATTAGTATTTCCATGGCCAAAGATCTACGCAAGCGGTTTTCGAATGTCCATCCGTATGACCTCATACGAGTCACATTTTACGAACTAAAACTAATAAAGTTTGTCGGTATCTTTTGTTTGTATCCTCTTTTTCGTCACTCGTTTTACTAATTCGATGTACCGATCCCCGTCATTTAGGTTTTTACTTTAATTTATGTTATTATATCTTTTTTTATAAATTCTGCATGGTAGTTTCGGTCTTTTGGTGTTTCTACAGCATTTTCATAAATCTTCTTGGACTTTTCTAATTCGTGATGTGTTCATTTGTGATCAGAAATTGTGATTCATCTACCTTTCTTATGTTCTTATCCTTAACATTACAAACGCGAAAGTTGTATGTATGGATGGACATATGGAAGTTTGTGGCTCTTTCACGCTCAAACGGCTGGACTAATTTTAATAAATTTGGTATGGAGGTAGCTGATATCCTGGCTTAACACATCATAGGCCACATAATTTTCCCAAATTCCCACGAAACGAAGTCCCGGGCGGAAAGTTTGTATGTAATAATTTTCAGCGCAGTAAACTTATTGCACTAGAGAACTAGGTATAGCTACTACAGTTGCACTGAACTACACTCCGATCCAAGTTTATACACATCAACTTATACCTAGTTGACAATAACCCAGTCACACCCACACATACGCCTAATCACTCTAGCGTGAAAAGGATAGATATACTTGAGTATTGACGTTTCAGTGCATCCCATTCCGCTGCACACGAGCGGTTTTTTATGTAACAAATATCTGTTGTAGTATTCAGTAAAATTATGTTCACTGAAATAACGTTTCTTTGCCAATTTTTTAAAAACACTCAGTAATATGTATAAAAAAATAACAGTACTTTTTTCATGTATTAAGATTGCTGGTATAAATTTTAAGATAATTAGGTTTGAAAAAAATATCGTTTCAGAAAATGCAATAGGCGTTAGGAAGCGAATGAAATCAGCGATACAAACACATTCATTCACACATTTGTTGGTTATGGGCGACTTGCACTAAAGTGATAAACGTATTTACCAAGATCAATTTAGATTAAGGGCCACTTTTACCAAAAGTTCTAAGTATTTAGCAGGACTAATTTTGTTTAATTTGACAGATTTTGTTGCTTTGACAACTGAGTTAAATGTGTTTAGGCTGTTAAATGCGTTTAGCACTTTTGGTGAAAGTGGCCCTAAGACAGATTTTGTTGCTGTGGCAACCGAGTTAAATGTGTTTAGGCTAGTAAATTGGTGCAAGTCGCCCTATGTCTCTAAAAATTTTAAGACAAACTATTACATTTTGAGATGATATTTTGCAAATCTTATTTCGTCCGGGTAAAAACCAAACCAGTTCTAAAAATGGTTCAGTTCTAACCTACATAGTAAACATCGTGAGTGCATAGAGTTACTAATTCATGTTATAGTGCATGAGTAATGTAGCGGTAAAAAACCGCCCGTCTACAACTCTCACATAGACAGACATTGGCACTTATAGTCCAGTGATCTGTTGATTGTAGCAACCCTGAGCCGATTAACAATAATTGTTAGTTAACCTCATTAGAATCTACTGCAGCCGACGCAGTCAGGTTACTTCTAGTACCATCTGCAAGTAACGGTGAAGGAAATTCGTGCAAAGGCCAAACTTCACTTTGCTTCTGAAGAGAAAACATTAGACTAGAAACTAATGCACCTTGAGAAGGTATTGTTTCGGCGTTGTTTTCGTTATTAAATACCTAATACTATCTATAAGATGGATATTTTATATTTTTATCGACACCAGCGGCAGCCCCTAAAATCTATTGTAAAACATTTATCCACGAAAGATTAGCATTGTGGTGTCGTGAGGGAACACAACATTGCTGAGTGGAAGCCCATTAATGCAAACCCCTTTTTAAACATTTAAGTTTAAGCAAATTTCTTTCTTTCTTTCTAAACAGTGCCTCGTGAAGACCGAATCGTAACTTTATATTATTTTTGAAACTTAAAATTAATGCGATTTAATTTTTATTTTACTTTACTACTTACTACGCATCTTTCAACTGAAATTCATATGATAGAGTTGTTTCGTTTTTGGTGTTTATTGTATCCTAAAGAAACTTCTTGTGCAAGTGAGATGAGCTAGATACCTTTAAAAAAGGGTAAACGTTCAACACACATTACCTAGAGGCCTGTAAGAAACTAGAGTAAACCGGGACTTTGCACTGTAGTGGAACAGCACTGGCTAATGAAAAAACTCCTTAAGAAAGTGCATGATAATTAATTTACTACTTCTTATCTTGCTTCTGTTCTACCCTAAGGTTACCTGGAAGAAATTGCTACCTAGCAATAAGGCCGCCTTGTTGTACACTATGTTTTATGTTCTGTTGATTGTGCTGTATGTCCTTGTGTGCAAATAAAGTATATTGTATTGTATTTATAAAATTCTGAGTACCTGTCACACACTTTTATAAATTGACCCTGAGTAGGTACGGTTCTATTTCAGAAATATCTAACTTTAATAAGAAAATAGACTACCTTTACAGCGCCGGACCTCGTTTGATTCAAGTTAATACACATAAAGATGATCCGTACAACTCAAGGTAACCTACAAAAGACCTCAAACTGAAAATGGGCATGCTTAAGAAGGGACAATCAACTCGATCCTTTACAAAAAAATGAAACAAACATAATACATCTGAAATAAATGATAATTCATATTTGTGTCATGGAAGTATACATTTTAACACCTGATCAATTAAATGACCAATTGAATAAGTTTTACTTCGGGACAATACAATTTAAAAAACATGTTTGTGTCAAATGGGCACACGAAGATAGAGTAAAAGAAACAACACCAAATGTAATATGACGTATTTTTAAGTGACTAGATAAGGTACACATCCCACAAAATAAATATTCTTTAACGTTAATTAGCACAGTTCAACACCTATGTTCCCATCAATCCCCTCTCGCGCTATCCCCCCGGTGAAAGATGGGTATTTTAGTTCCAAATGTCACCTCGGCTGACAAATCTTCTACTATATAAAAATAAGTCGGGTTTTCCTTCCTGACGCTATAACTCCAGAACGCACGAACCGATTTCCACGGTTTTGCATTCGTTGGAAAGGTCTCGGGCTCCGTGAGGTTTATAGGATACTTTTTATTTTAAAAAAATAGGACGCGGGTGGAGACGCGGGCGGAAAGCTAGTGAGTGTATAAAGGATCTTACCAAGAACCTAACAATTGTAGTGAACAGTGAAGTTGAAGTGCAGTCACTTTTTGACTGAGTCCTAAATAGGCATTTGACATTAAATTAGAGGTTATGTTAAAAAGTGTTTTGTTCTTCATCTCTTTCTTTAAGATGACAATGATCGGGAATGAATGAAGAAGATCAAAAAGACAACGGATTCAATGAACCCATATCCAAAAAACCTTAAGCGCAGTTTGTATAAAGTCTCATACTTTATTAAGTATACATGAACATATACATGAACTGATTGGGGATATACATGAACTGATTTGAACGCCGATGTTACCAGGTAATCAGACTTCCATGCTGGACTGGGAGTGAAACAAAAACTAAGAATGTCTCAGCTGCCAATTATTCCCAGGCATCTGTAGATAGAAGCCAGTGGGTCAAAAGCAGACAATCTGTCACTTTTTACTCTTGGTCTATCTAATAACCCTCAGAATTAATATCAAATGTGGCATCAAGCGGTTCCCGAACCACATGACGTTTTTCTACCCGGAAAGAGATTGAAGGCGTGATAGATGGATAGAGGGTACCAGGATGATAGTTAGAAAGGTGTGGCAGAATTCTTAATGTTCTGACGTAATATTGTACACTATATAAACTTACTTACTCCGTTCTAGGCTCGCTATTGACGGAAGCAAAGATCAAAGTTCAACAGAGCGGATAGAGCTATATGATGTGTGTAGGTACAGGGAAACTCCTTGTAGCAAACTGAATTGTGCATTATTATATCAGCTTCGATAAGCATAACATGCCTTATGGCTCACAGGGTTGATAGGGGAGGTGCTATATTTAAATTCTTCTTCTTGTCGTATAAATATAATCAAGTGTGTGGCGAACTTGGCTAACCCTGGTGTCAGAATTATCAAACAGCACATTGGCCTCTGACTTGGTTTTAACGACTGTAGTCAATCGAAAATTAACAGCCGGGACCGACAGCTTAACGTGCCCTCCGAAGCACGGAAACGCTCGTGATAAATTGCCACTTTGGTCATCCATCAGGTTCCCTGCTCCTATGTACGTTGCTTAACCTCACTGATCGGTTGAGATCAGCGAGCGCCACTGGGCTACGAGATAACGCAACAGAATTGCGTTGTCCAGAGGCTATACGAGTATCAGTTTGAGATTAGATGGCGCTATGTGAATTTGAACAAGAATATTTTATTATTAAACTACTACGTGGACTACAGGTTACAACGTGCCCAGCTGTGGGATTGTAGACTATGTCGTTTCCCAAGGTCTAATCTATCTGTGTACCTTTCATCAAATCGGTACAGTAGTTTAGGCGTGAAAGCCTTTGAAAGCGTAACAGACAGACAGACAGAGAGATGTGAAGAAACATTTTGATCGATGCTTCAGTTTGTTAGGATTGAGAGCTTTCTGAATTTGGCAAAAAAAATGTTTTCAATGCTATTAAAGGTCATGTCTAACAGAGAAAATGTTACAAATATTAAAGAAAACAGTCCCTTAACACTAGCAGCGCCTGCGCATGTTTACCGCGATGACGGAAGATGGGGCAAACAACGTCGTTATCCGGACGCGGCAGTCAGCCATTGTGCCACTGCGCGTTCAATGTCAACGTTCATGTATTGTTCAGTAGGTCAAATCAAATCATTGATGAAGTACTGTCTTTGTAGTTTTTGTAGTGAGAACTAGCCAGACATAGACCAAAATAGAGATAGATGGCGTAATCTAGGCCACGCTCCTCTCTAGGTCACTGCGCCAGAAATAATGAATATTTCTCTGTGATCTGGTAGGTTAAGGATAACATTAAGAAAGCTCTTCTATCTTTTAACTGAACCATCTATGTGGAGCCTAATTTAATTATATATTTATTCTTATATACTTACAATAGTTTACAATTTTCCCTTCAATGATTGTCCAGTTGATATCAAATTGTTTTCATTGTTAAGCTTGTCGGGCGTTTTCGTCACTTCTTGCATGCCTTTGACAGGAATCCTTGATTATGCAGGATCTATGCCCGTTGTGTTTCCACGCTGTGGTATTCTAGCGTAACTTATCCATAGTATGTACAAGCCTTACTTAGTTTGGGATTAAGAAGAAGGCGCTGTGTCTAAGAATATGTATTATTTATTATAACTTTTCCAATAGGAACAATGATTTCTTTTTGCTACCTAGTCATCCGTAAATTCTTTCTGATACCTAAGTATGCTTTTATCCATTGCCACTTTAGTTTGCTATTCATAGAACTTATACCAGTGGCATTGGGTCCCATTAATTTTCTGATTCCTAATTATTATCATGAGATATTAAAGAGCTTACATAGTACATCAAAAGATTCCTTACTAGTTAATTGTATTGTACTGCGCCCGCTCAATGTCGCACTAACTGTTGTTCTGTATTTTATGATTGCGTTTGACGTGTTTTGTTTTACTGCTCGGATCTTTTCAAATGTATTGTTCTGATTAACATCATTGAATACCGCTACTCAACATTCAGATTTCTGAATGCATTATTATTATTATCATCACTTCCAGAAGTGTTTAGTGATATAATAGTTGATTTTAAAAACCTAAACCTACTTGAAATTAAATAAATGAAACAAAATTCAAAACGCTAAAGATTATCCAAAGTAAAAATCAAAACAAAGATAAAAATAATATCATAATTAAAAAAACATTGAAATCTTTGCAAAATGCAGTTAAAAGAAAAATCTCGAACTGGAGGAACAGTGTCAAGAGACCTTGTTGACTTGCATCTGCAGAAGTAGGTATTGGGGCGAAAAAAGTCGCGCTGACAACCTTTGGGAGGTCGCGGCCGTGCAACAAGGAAACTGCATAGGGAGCAATGATAACTTAAAAAAAAAGAGATCGATTAGTTTTTAACGTGTTTTTTAAATAGCTAGTTAAAAGGGGTAAACGTAAACAATTTTAATTAATATCATAAGTAATATAATAAAGCAAGGGCACGGACATCAAGTCTGCGGATGCACAAATAAGTAACTGAAAATAAAACACTTTTAATTCACATAATGGTTATGTTATGATGGTCCAAATTAATCTTGACACAGGTGTGACTCGTGCTTAAAAGGAGAGGTGCTTTTTTTGCATATTTTGCATATCTTAATTTCGCTTTTACACGTTTTAGTAGACAATATTGTGATCCATATTTTTGACTCACTTTCACCAAGATGATCCAAGATAGTTACAATGTTACTTCTTCTGGGTGAGCTTACTGCATGCTCGACCGTATCTTGCCCTTGAGCTATATTGTGGTCAAGAGCAAACTCATTATAAATAAAATAAAATAAAGACACCGAGGTACACCATCTTTCTGCTCTTATCTAGCTCATAACCTTTCTTCTTTTTCTCCAAGACTGCTTCAACTTTCCAGTCCCGATTGAATTTGTTCAGATCATCTTACCATCGTCATCTGAGTTTGCGTCGTAACCGTTTGTTGCTTCTGTTATTTTAAATGTTATTTAAGTGCATGATGGACTATGGTTCCAGAAAATAGTAACATTAGAAAATTATTCTTCTTATCACCTAGTATTGTGTCTCTCACTTACTTAGATGGTGCAATTTTGTCAAGTATTTGTGTTTACGCTTTAATTTATAATATCATTGATAGGAAGAATCAGGAGCACAACCCGTGCAATCTTATTGCAGATCTGTAGGTAAACAAGGTGTTTTATTAATAATTATTATGATAATAAATAAGAAACAAAGAAAATTTTCAGATCGAAAATACTGTGCGGAAGCGGTGACATTGAACGAATATTCTTTGTCGTGGCGAGAAGTGATATCTTAATTTATGTACCTTCTCTGATTTAAAACACGCTATACAATCGAGTTGTTTATATTTTGAAGGCTGTAACTGTTCTACACTTGATTTCTCAATTTGACACTGCAAAGTTCATTCCCTTGGTGGCTATTCCTCTAATCAACGGCATCTCAATGGCAGTCGAATGACAATGGTGACCATTTTACTCGTTCAGTTGGTGAATTGAGTGGTACCTAAGCAATAAACATTTGAATTGAAATGGATTGAAAAACTAAATTAGACTCGAAAGAGTCAATTTGTTCCCTTTATGACAAGAACGAGTAACAGAGCAGGATTTCCCCAAACTTCTTGGGAATTTTCCCAAATTCCCGGGCGTCTTCTAGTGCTTCGTCACTGAGTAAAAAAATAAATCAAAAACAAGTGACTCAGTACAGTACGTTTTTTTACATAACCAAAGAAGAAAACACACATTTACGTAAACGGCGATTACGTATGCAAGGTTTGATTTATTTAAAAAAAAAAACGGATAAACTGTGTACGCATAAAACTCGAGAAATCTTTTTACGACCGGAGTAGTTTTACTCGTAGAGGTAATTTAGTTGGTATTTAAAATTTAACTTCAGAATATGTACTAAGGAAATGGCTGTATGATGGACAATGGTTTTAGCAAACAAATGATGCCAGATTTGATATACTATTTTAAAAGTAGATAAATAAATAACGTCACTCAGAGCATCTTTTTTAACACAAATACTGGTCCTGACTAGGAACTGAACTTAGAAACAAGCGTTACCATCACGCTATTTACCGGTGAACAATATTACAAAGTCGATGTCCTTTCTAACTATAAAGGAAAACATCATGAAGAAATCTTCACGTTCAGGAAATTCAAAGTTGTAACCATGATCCTCTGGTAGCAGGGTCATGGTGGATAGATGGCGGTCACCATGCACACTCTTATTAGTTATTAAATTTTACAGTTCTGAACAATGAAGTAAAAAGGAGAGATGTTACTGTAAAGATTCCAGTCATCAACAACAGCCAAGAACGATGTTTTAACGTGCCTTGATAAACAGCCACTATGGTCACCCCATTAGGCTAATATTGCTTAACCTTTCAATACCAAACAATGAGCACCGCTACTCATTCATAATACGATTTATATATAGAGAATAGACTAAGAAAGGTGAAAAGAGAAAATAAGTTTTGCATATACCGAGCAAACTCTATAACACATTTACAGAAATTAAAAAGGTAACCATGCAAGTACGCAAACGAGTAATAGTCGAGTCTATCATCTGTTCTAGTTCTAAAGAGAAACTGCGAAAGTACACAGCACTTTGAGCGTTACAAGCGGCAACGACGCGTAAGTCGACACCGCTACTCGTCGAAGCTATGCAAATGTAGATAATGCGCACTTGAGCTCTGTTTACACTTTGTTTAGTTACCGGTGGAAAAACTTCGGAATATTACTAAGTATTCAAAACAAATCATGATGAAAATGATATAACAAACATAACAAATCATGACACAACCCACATTGAAAATTTAAATTGAAAACCTTTTATGATATCAAAGGTAATTGACGCAACAGTTAACAGAATAATAACTTTAGAGGTTAGAAAATTAAAACTTTGTCTAGTGATAAAATATTGTCAGTATCTGATCCACCATACAACAAACCGCTTGGTATCTTCACTGAATCTTACATTGTACTCCAGGTAAAAAGAAGTTAAAAATTTTATTTATTTCTCTCCCAGTTTGTTCGGTATGAAAGATAGAATAAGGTACAGCAGGGTGTTACTGCAACGGTTTAATTACGTAAAGTGAGTTGTCTACTTAATTAAGGAGTTACTTTTTTTAGCCTCATCCGCACTGCATTAGGCGATTTTTCCCTGCCATGTCAAACTATGTACTATACATACAAAAAATATTGTCAATGCAAGGTCTCTCTTTTTGCTCAATTTCAAGTTTCTACTAAATGGTTAATGGTCTCGTTAACAAACAACAGTCTGCACTCGCCTTAATAGACCGGGTTGCATACGTACCTTTACAATGAGGCTATAGTCCGACCAATCTCAAAGTCGACTGCTCTCTTAGATTGACTGTAACCAATCTGGGGTGTTTAAACTGGTCGGATTGGATCAGAAATCGCTTAGAGCAAAGCGCATGTGCAAGGACCGAATGGGTCACCTCGCCTACATTCCAACCTTCCGGAATTTCACTTATGTTGGTACTGTTGTGATTGGGTTTGCCAATACTACTGTTCAGGTCATTTATTGTTGCAAATGTTTGTATTTAATGATCATTATAGGTTTTAGGTGCTTAAAATCGTGACAACAGTAGAGCCCTTTAACTTAATACAAACTGGGAGATTAGTCCATCGCATTCTAACTTATAGAGATGGTTTCTGTCACGTTTTCAATCACACCTGAGGAAATGAAAGTGTTTATGGCCACATGGGGGAAAATGGGACACGTTTAATTAACTCGGGTAGTTCTTTGACGCAGTATTGCTACTTTATGTAGAAATAACTATTACTCGATGCTTAGGGTTACATAACGGGAACTATACTGGCTAAAGCAAAATTGTCTTGAGCAAAATTCCGTGAAATTTTAATTTTTGACTAAAGAAACTTTGGGATGTTGTTAATCTACTCCTAACATACTGACTGAACAACTTCCTAAATTGAATCTATGGATATGTAAAAATCTTAATTCGTAAATAAGGATTCTTACATAGTGCCATCAGCTGATCTTATTTTAAAATCGAAAAACTTTTGTCTTTCTATAGCCACAAGTATGCTAAAATCCTTAATTAACTACTGACTCCTACATTAAATACTTTGTAAATGTCAAATATCTTACATTTGTCCATGGTAAAATGGCAATAAAGGGATACTTTTATTAGTTTTAACCAAACAGTAAATGGGTGTCGCGTTAACTTTATAGCCGCAAGATGTGACTTAGCAGCTGTTTGGGCATACAGATATACTTACAACCTGCATTGTAATATGTATGAAACTAGGTTACTTGGGCCCTTGCTAAATTGAAAAATAACAAAATGAACATTTAAGTACTTTTTAAAATAAATTATGGTACGTAATGGAGAGGCGTTGGCTTAACAGTGGTACAGAAGAAGTTGATACTGAAAAAGAAGAAATGATGCACGATGTTTTAAGATTGGTCTTAAATTATGATTTGTTTGTGTTAGAGCATCACAAACACAAATACTTTCGTTTTTACACAAAGTTTGCCCTAACCGAGATTTGAATTCGAAACTATCATTAAATCAACTCTGTCTTAGAAATATATGATTTTGGTATCTCTGTCTATGATTTTAAATTTTAAAAAATCAGCGCTTGCAAAAACAAAGACTTCGACTTCTCTAACCTTCTAAGCTTTCTTGATCTTTCTGTTACGACCACGGATCGTAGGGATCATATTAAAGTCTATTAAAAATGACACGAGCATGAAAGTAATGCGAGACCTCTGTCCCTAGTAGTCACTGTATTAGGTATTTTTAGCAGTGCAACTTAGAAGGACAGAAGTCAGAAACCTTTCCAAGCATATGTTTTTCGTCAGTAATGTGTAGATGAGACAAAGAATTGCCAATAACTCCACCTGCGCTGCGTTGCGTCTGAGCACCTGTCTGTGTGTTTTTATTTATTCTTATTTATTTCAACGCCCGACTGTTTTTATTGTTTGCCGACCCTGAATGCTACTCGTACCCAAATGCATTGCTCTTTTTGTTATGTATTTAAAATACGTTATGTGAGGGACCAAGTTAAAGAGTATAAAGTTCTTGGGGAATGATGTCGTCTACATACGAAGTCTTTTGCTTTTTGGTTGATTTGGTCAAACCTACATGAGCTAAGGAGTTTTCTTTATGATCTTCAAAATCATCTCGTCCACTTTCAGACAGTCTCATCTCCCTTTCAGGGTTTATCCACATCAAATGATTCCATAGCATTTAGCAGCATCATATTTCCTGTGCGCTTAGCTTGATTATAAGCAGGTTGAAAATAGGTTGTGGATATGGATGGGGTAGTCATTGGAGTAGCCAACTCGTTAAATGGTGATCATGAACCGAAAGACGAAACATAAGAAGACCTTCCACAAGCTGGAGCTAAAAATAGTATAACGACATAACCAAAAAAAGCTTAAATAACACAAAACAAGAATAAAAAACCAGACAAATTAGAAAGACAACTAATTTGTAAGACCCCGGAAAGTTTTTCCCAACATTTGATATGGCGGTGCTATATTTGAAATTCTCTGACGTTTTAAAACGGTAAATGATTAGATAAGATAAACTTGTGTGATGATTTGCCTGGTCATGTTTTAACATTTGTTAAACATATACTGAGATATTTCGTTGAAGGTATCAAATTAATGTTCTTATGAATTTTTGATTTACACGTACCCAAAATGTATTACTTATTACTTCAGCATGGAATCGAAAAACTCACATATTTTTTTCTGTGTTCTATAAGAGTTTAGAGAGAGAAAACTGATCGACAAAATCAATAGTGCATTAAAAATTCTCATTCTTAATTCCTATCTTACTAAAAATTTAAAAATGTAGGTGAATTACACCTACTTATGCACAAAAAAACTCAAAAAGTGTTAACACTGTAAGCGTGAAAGGGAGAAAGGACACGTAATTTGTTGATAAACGTTTTATTGACAGATAATAAAAACGATATTTCCATCAAAATGCGGAGAACCGGTACCGATAAGCCAATTAGTCCCAAAAACAGTTTTACAAATTGATAAACTTACTTAGCGCGAAATAAACATTCCATATTTAAATGTAGCAGCTTTATTTACTTTTTAAAAGTTATCAAGTACATCACTGGATCTCAGCAGCGTTATACGCAAAATGTTTTAAAAAAATGCGCGGACACGATGCGTCGGTGGTTCGTTGACCCCGTTGATATTTCTCGAAATTGGCGGGCGAATCTCGCTCTTTTTTAATTGTAAGCAAGTGGACAAGGTAATATGTTTCAGAGAAAAAATGCGCAAAGTTTCACCGTGGTATGGTGTAACGGAACGCGAGTTAAGAGTTAAAGAAGTTATAAGGTCGATAAGGATGAGAATACTCTTGTAGGACCACTTTTTCGTGTATGCTGTGAATATAGGTGTGAATACAGAAGATTAGTTTAGCTATACCAGAGTGAGGTAAATCTATAATATACTTACGTAAAACAAAGTCGTGTTAGTTACACCACTTGTAACTGAAGAACAGTTAGATGGGTTTTGATGAAATTTTGCAGTAATAGGTATATAGTTTGAAAATCAGAATAACACAAAGACTAATAATTTTGCCAAATTCCAAAGAAAACGAAGTCCCCGGCGGAGAGTTACTTTTACTATAAAATTGCATTGTGAATGTATAAAGCCATTGTGTGTTGAGCACAAGCAATTACTACTTAGGTGTGAATCGGTCCATAATTAGATGCTCAGAACAATATTACCCTTGCCTTTTTAGATTTAGACAAAGAAAATATGTTAAATGATTGCTTGTACACAACAACTAATATATGAAAGTATGAAATTTAAAAACCAATACATAAAATTAAAGGTCCTGCCTGGCTCACTGACTCATTAATTCTCAACGAAAAAGGAAGGAATTTACGAAATTCTTACAATAACCATCGCGGGATTAAAAATGAAATTTATCAACATAATAATGTAGTAATACTGACACTATTACACAATACAAATGTAAACAAAACGCACTGGTAGATATCAAAGATAAACACACAAGGTCTTTAGAAAATTATGATACACATATACACACGTTTAATACATACACAACAGTAGATAGTATATGTTTATAGCAGTTTGCGGAAGTTGTATTTTCACCTATTAAACAAATGATCACGGACACGCATCTAAGCAAGCGATGTGTGTATATATATACCTCTTATTCAGTTAATGGATTTTTGCTACATTTGGAAATTTACACAAAAAAGTGGAACCTTAAGATTCTTTATTTTACTGATCTGTATGAAGTTTTTAAGATCGGGAATTTCCAAAGGCTGCGATAAATGGACTTTGTTCTTTTTTTTGTCAAAGCATCGTTACTGAACAGAGTTTTCTAAGATAGAAAAATCTACTAATTAAAATAGAATTAGAATATTTCTGTGATATGCCATGTCAATACTGCTTGGTTTCTGGTTCGAAATTAATATTTCTAAGGTGAATCAGGAAATTTAGATCATGTAACGATTTTAAATAACTATTTAGTGACTGATTTCGTTCAAGAATTGACAATTGTTGTTGATGATGATAATAATATTAAGTAACTTTACCTCACTAAGCTAATTGAGATAAAAAGTCAATAGCGTAAAGACTGTAATACTTACTTAGCCCATTCCAGAAAAAATATTATTGGAGGTATACCAAAAATACTATATTATCAAACGAACGACATTACAAAAAAATATTCAAAGAACTGGAGATTCTAGGTATCGAGACGCACATAACGAAACGTGAGATCTTCTCAAAACGAAACTAAGTAAAATAATTTTTGTTCTAAGAACATCGTATATTATCTTCAATCCATACCTACCTGCGTGTCTTAGAATTATTATTCATAAACAAATTTTAAAGAAGCCACAGACGGTATTTAGAGTATCTGGCATCATTCCAAGACGGATTGGATAAATAGATCGTGAGTTGGTGGATTAGTTTATTATGACATATAACTTTGTTCCACAAACTGTTAAGATGCGGCTCCATCGGTTATTATGAAGGCGAAGATTTTCTCAACTAAGTGATGAATTGAAACAAATTCCACGATAGTGTGAACAGTGGAATGAATGAATTGAGAACAACATCAATCATAAAAATGCATGAGATGCTCATAATAAATATGAGGATAATGATAAAAAAATTAAAATGGATGATATTTAAAAAGATACGGTAAAAGTGGAAAAAATTTGAAAGATATTGGAGTTTCGAACTTCTATTTCTTATTAAATTGACTTGGAACTGTGAAGGTCATATGGAAATCAAAACTCAAAAGATCATGATCGATATTCGTTGGATGAACATAATTATAAATTCAGATGAAGTCAAACGTTTTCTTGAATCGTATCAGATAGCATAGCAACGAAGGTCAGATGGTCATACTGCACGTACTCCATATAAGTTGGTGCGACAAGAATCACTACGCAGCAATCTTTAGTTTGCCTATTACTCAAATAGAGCATAGGCATGAGCTCTTTGTCATTTTAGGGGCAGTTTATATTAACGAAAAGTCTTGATATTAGTGATATTACATATTCCATACTCATGAATGCACTTTTTCATTTATCAAGACCTCGTTAGTAAATGATCATACGCTTTTGACAAATTGTAAGCTTCAGACGTGAAGATCAAAGGTTTTTTACTGCAGCCTATCCATCAAGAGATATTGTAAAAACTTGTCGCTATTTATTATCAGCAAGGTGCAATGCCGTTTGTGAAAAACTAGGAGCAACACGAACTGCGGCTGTGAATGGTATAAGAATGATACATTGTTGTTTTGACTCTTGATAATTGTTTATGTAATTTTCATATTAAAGGTTGTCGAAATCATTTTATATACTGTCTTTTCAGCTAGATGTTACCTGGTTTGGTTAGGATATCGCGGTCTGAATCTTTTATCTATTTAAAAATTAAGTTGATTCCTTCTTGTTTTGACCTGTTAAGCTGTCGTTCCGGTCTTTCCTTCCTTCCCTTTCATATTATGTTGGTAGTTAATAATCAAGTACGTGGCAAGCTTGACTAATCTTGTTGTCAGAGTTTTCAAACCGCCAAATGGCCTCTGATTTAGTTTGACTACTGTTTAGTTAATCAGAGGTTCACTAAGGTTTACTAGAGTCTAATAAGTTCTGTTTAGGTCTTCTCTCATGTCTACTTAGGTATACTTATTGGTCAGTCTAACTATACTAATCTCTATATTATACTATGTATATTCAGGGAAGAAAAGATTGTACTTCTATCGTTACTACATCCTTAAGAAGTTACAAATACACGTTGTTAACAAGAACAGTCCCTAATTTTAAGCTATTCAGCTACTTACTCGCCGTTAAACAGGAATTTATATTATCTATATTGGTTGCAAGCATAAAAAACCGTTTATAAATATATAAGAAGAGACGCGACCCTAGCTTACCATGCTCGATGATGTTTAGTAGATTATAATTAGATGTAGGGAGTGAGTGTGTGGTAAAACTCAATGATATTAACGGTAAAAAACATAGATTGCTATAAGTCATACGCACCTTCTATCTATCTATCTAATACTCTTGATCTACTCATATGTAAATTTTATACGGTAAACAATCCAGTTCAGTATTGACGTTTTGTTAAGTAGATCACCTACCCTGCCATAAATTAGTTTAGAGACAAAAGAAGAATGGAGAATAACAGATTATACCGTGTAATTAAAAATAACCTTTACAAAATCAGTAATTTTACCAAAACTCTAAGAGTTTTGTGCATTCTATAGCAGTAAATTAGATTTATGATATTAAAAATTATCCGACCGGAAGGAAAAATAGATCATTTGTATCATTTCCACATTTATTATATAAGGAACTACTGTATTTCCATACTATAAATAAATAATATTAAATAAATAAACGCTTCACACTCAAAGGTTTTCCCTTGTGTCGTAGTGTCATACTGGACTGGGAGTGAAAGAAAAACTTAGAATGTGCCAGCTACCTACTCTTCCCAGGTACACAGTAAAAGTCTGTAAGTTGAATGCAAGGGTTTTGCTGTATAATGGGCGAAAGGCTGACCACCCGTCACCATTATACAACTTGTTCCATCTGATAACCCTCACAATTTGTTCGCTAGAACCACTGACGCTCTAACCACTGATGCTCTGCCTACCCCGTTAGGGATTATAAGCTCTTTGATCCAAGCGCAGAGAGTGACTCTGCAAGTTTGTAGTCAAAGATTGTTTAGTTTCAATATCATTGAGAGCAAGTAACAGGATAAACTTCAATTCTTGTTACCGATTATTTATGTCTGTTTGCAGAAGACACTTTTGACTCACCATTCCAATGAATGATTTCTTCTTTTCCTCTTTGTATTTAGTCTTTTTCTTATAGACTTGTAGTTTTGGACCCTTGATTTAAGATTATTAATATACTTTATGAAAATAAACATACGTTCTCACCATTTTTGAATATTAGTGTCTAAACTAGGCCTTGTCTGATTGTGTTTAAACCGGAGTTTTTTTATCTTAATTCTTTTTCTTCTTCCTTGCATTAAGTTTCGTTTCTTATTCGGGGTATAGCAATGATCCAGGATTCGGCAGGTCATTACAGTGAATTATCTGTTAGTTTGCAACAAATGTAATTCATAGCTATAATATTCTACCACATCCTTCTCCATACACCCATACACTCACGCCTATAATTCCTTTCGGGGTAGGCAGAACGTCATGTAGTTCGAAAACCACTTGACGTCACATTTGATAATTATTCTAAGGGTTTATATGGTACAAGAGCATAACAATTCTCATAAGTATTTATTTCATTAAACTTTGTAAGCATGAAACGCATAAATGTTTTTTTTTATTGAAGACATGATTAAACAACGAAATGTTCACGTCATTCGTGAACATTCGTGAACCACAGAACTTCGTGAATCGGTCACCCATCCATCAAACACAATCGTCACTTGGCGGGTGCTAAGTGTATCAGTTGAATTGGGTAGTCCACTCAAATAGGCGCATTTTTTAATAATTTTTATAACATTAAAAACTTCAAACTAAGATTTTCATCATACATATCTTGGAGCATTGGTTGTCTTTAAGTGAAAAAACTAAAAAGAAATTGAAGCTTGGGTAAAAAATGTTAGTATTTTGTTTTTCGAGAGGCAGACAGCAAGATAGCTTTTTAGATTTTATTTTTATTAGATAATCCTTTAAAATCAACTGTGTTAGACAACAACACATCATATAACAAGTGACAAACTAAGTACGTAAAAACTTAAAACAAACAATTTTTAATTATTTTTTTACTAAAGTAAACAACTCTAAACAATACCTCCACAGACCATCAAAATCAGAACAATTACTCGCCTGCAAAATCTGCCGTTGTCAAACACTCCAATTAAAGTGGTCTCTCCACGGCCACGCGCACAGGGCCAGTTGCAGCGCGCACGGCGGCGCACGCGCATAGGCAGATGTGCGCGCACGAGACGCCTCCGCTTACCTGCACATGTCTGCATATGCTCTTATGAACACCTACCTACCTACCCACTGCGTGGCGGTCTGATTCCTATACTACACTTATTCATAAGAACTTCATAAGTACTTATTTTTGTAAACTTTTAAGGGTTCTTCTGTTACTAAGGTCCGTATTACAAAACGCGACTCAGACTTTGCTCTATACTTAGTAGCAGTTGTCATTGTCATTTTGATAGTGAGAGAAAGAGACGATCAATACTTCTGTATTACGGGCCTAATATTCGTTTAATGAGGACTTGCTATCATGTCAGATTTAGTTCCGAGAAATATCTGTTATATAAAATAGTCTGCTAGCTTTCCGGTCGGTACTTCGTTCCCGTGGGAATTTGGGAAAATTTATGTAGCCCATGTGTTAATTCAGGGTATCAGCTACCTCCATAACAAATTTTATCAAAATTGGTCCAGCTGTTTGAGCGTTTGAAAGAGTAACAAACATCCATACATCCATACATATTTGAAGTGATTTTCTGAATGATGTGATAATTGCCTGAATTCCCTTGGGTTAAATTGATCATAGAGAGAACTTCTAAGCACGTTTTATAAATCAAAGAAATGCTAAAAATGTATCGATATCGTGACAAATAAGCAATTTTCATAATCTACAACCTAAACTATACATAAAAATAGTTACGTGCAATTTAGCATCGGTGGTCTAACGGCTAGTGTGTCGGACTCTCACTTGGTACCGAATCCGATTCCCAGTGCCGCCATGTACCAATGACTCGTTTACTGAGTTATGCACATTAGCTCCTAACTAACCGATGCTCTGACGGTGAGAGAAAACATCGTGAGAAAACCTGCACATTCAGGAAACTGATCCAATGCTCCAAAATATGATCCAATCCGGTCATGTTCCCCTGTTAACAGGGTCATGGAGATCAGATGGCAGTCGCTCCACTGTAATGACTTGACCTGCCAAACCCTGGATCATGGTCAAGCGTACCCAGAATGAGAAACGGGACTAAAGCGCTAGGAAGAAGTGTTACGTGCAATTTAGCACAGAAATTGTCACTTTAAGTAATGTGGACAAACGTACATGACCTCCACTTTAATTGATTTGTATAGATTCTATTAATTTTCGTATTTTTTTAAATTTATTTTACACACATACACTCACGTTCACACAAATATAGCCCCACACCCACACACACGCACACCCACACACACACACACAACACACACACACACACTCACACTCACTCATACATACATACACACACATACGCTATACATATACTGATACAGACACACTCACACGCACTTATACACACACTTGCACACACACACAAGACACAATTCTAGTAATTTATGCTACTTACCTTTTTTATTATATATTTTGTATTCTTGTGTCCTGGGTTTGATTCCCGGTTGGCAAAGATTTGTATAGAAAGCAGATATTTGGTTTTGGGTAAAGGGTGTTCGTCTTTAAGTACCTACCCACGGCATAAGAGAAAACCTAAGAGTGGGCCTTTGAGTGAGTAGCGTTTATGAATAAAATACCCCCAAATTAATAAAAGATATCAAGTTTGTGATAAAAAAATATCAAATATGTGAAATAAAATTATTATATTCTATTTTATTCTATTCTTCACCCCTATTCCTTCTTGACGACACTCTACCAGTTGATTGAAAAGAATAGTAAAGAGCAGGTTGAAAAGAATAATTTAGTAGTCAACCTACAGACCTATAAAAGTGAACTTGTGCAAGGTGCGTCTATGTCTACAAGTCTCGTTCACGTTGCGCATTTTTTTTTGTTTATTTGCTATTAATTTACATCCTGTGGTGTCTGCGCGCGGTTTTTATTTCAATTAAAATTTATCACAATCATGCTTAGTAAGGTAGTACACGTACAGTTTTCATAATGATAGTACACTCAGTTCCTCAAGTTAAAGGTTCAATTTCATTCTAATTTGAACATTATTACCAGTAGATATGGGTGAATTAATTGAAGGAACAGACTACACAAAATTACGTTTGGTAAATTTTTTCAATGTATGGGAGCAAATGCCTTTCAATAGACGCTAACTAGCTTTTCACCCGTGACTTCGTTCGCATGGAAAAGTAGTCTATGCCACTCCAGAGAAAACCAGAGGGACTACCATGGGTCACGAAGCCGATTTCAAAGCTTTGAAATTGATATAATTTTATTTTGGTCATTATTTTGGCTAGAACCAAGCAGCTAATTAATTCATATCAATTTCACTACAAAGTACAAAAAAACAAGTGTTAAGCTTTTGTTTTATAACAAAACTTTCTTTCATAGTGTCCCTTTCCATGATTGCTTCCATCCTCAAGTATTTGGCGAAAAGACCTTGGCGACTCTAGTGATCTTGAAGTTATCAAACCGACAACTGATTTCAACGACTGAGTCAATCGACAACAGCCGGGACTGTCGGAACTCCCCTTCGAACCACGGAAATTACATACACACATTACACACGCTAACGCCTATAATCCCATACATAGGGATAAACAAAGCATCAATGGTTCAGAACCACTTGATGCCACGTTTGACATAAATTCTGAGGTTATGTTCCGTGGTGGTAATTTCCGTGGTGTGTTTTTTATAGGATGTACTTCGGAGAGTGTGCTCAGAGGCTACATGAGCTCATTCCGCCTGCCCCTTTTTTTCATCGGACATCCAGACGCACTGCGGGGTACCACCCTTATCTTGTCGAGATCCCTCGGATACGTACTGAGCGCTATTCTTCATCTTTTATATTGCTCACTGCCAGGGAGTGGAATTCCCTGCCGGCGTCTGTATTTCCGAGTTCATACAACCCAAATATCTTTAAAGTACGAGTGAATAGGCAGCTTCTGGGTGAGCTCGCTACATCCTCGACCACATCTTTGCCCTAAACTAGATTGTGGTCAAGAGCGAACCCATTTTTAATTTTAAAAAAAAACTGAGGTTTAGTAGCTGAAACATGACAAACTGCAATTATGATCACCCACCAGGTTCCCTTCCTCGATGTTCGTCACTGATCGTTTCCGAATAAACTAGAAAAACTTCTTTACAACAATATACTTAGAACCAAACAAAAACTCAAATAAGGAAGAAGATTCGCCTCCCGAAAAAGACTTGCGTGAGTCAGTAGCAAGAATAGGGTATGTACTATATTTAGTACATTGGTCCTATGAATAGCATCGCCCACAGCGCGTGTATTTCAACACGAGACTAAATGTATTACAACCGGGATATATAGCGGGGAAATGGTTTCGGTGTTTCTTTACATGTAGAGTTTGAAGACTTTAAAATGTTAGTAAGACTTTCTAGTGTGATTTTTCCCACAAAACTAAAGAATTTTCCTTAAGGAACCTATAAGAAATCTTTTTGAAAAATAGAGGGAAATGTCCCTTTTTTCACTTTGTTGGAGTTATCAAAGAATAAAACAATATTTATGAATAGAAAAGCATTAAAACTAAGAACACGTAAATGTATTATCAGCACCGATAATCACGAATTACTACATAGATTTTTGTTAAAGGTGATAGTAATAAGTTTTATGTAATGTAACATAATGCAGTAGAAGAAGAAGCAGTTTTATGATATGACATAGCGTTGAAAACTTAATTAATTAAAATGAAGTAGAGGAAATTTAGAATAAATACAAATATACAGAGAAGATAGGTGAGAAGACATCAGATTTATGCCTGTATCTCCAAAACTATTAATAATTCATTCTTACATTTAATTCTCTATAAATTAAATCATACATTTATAATGTAAAATCAATACTTGAGGACATACTAGGTATCTAAGTTGGTAAAAAAATAATTTCACCATCTTCATCTTTTTCTTCAACGTCGATGGGGGCTCCATTGGTACATGTATGTATGTTTGTATAAATTTCATTGTTATCTTGACTTGTTTTAAGTGGCATCCTGAATGTCCTATAAAATCAAGAATTTTTCTCTATTCTATTCTATTCATGCTCCAAAATGGTGAAAGATAAGTTGATCGATTAGTCGGTAAGTCTTTTCTGTAGTTATTTTTCATAATTAAAATAAATAATGAGTTAATACTTTGACACTAGAAAAAAAAACTTTTTTTACCCTTTTTTTAGGTGTTGTTTTGGTACCAAGTGGCAATCTGCGTTCTCTGCCTACCCCAATGGGACAAAGGCGTCAGCTTATAGATGTGTGTGTATTTATGATTTTTACACTCACTGGTCGATCCTTTCCCGCCTACAAAGCGTGAATTACAGCACCTTGCGTGCCCCACCTTTAAATACTCAGGAAGGTTTTTGCCTCCGACAGTTACGGTAAATACAACGCGCTATCAGAAAAGAAGAACTGAATTCCCAGCAGAGATGTAAACCTGGACGTACACTTCACTGTAATTCGCTAGAGAACGTAGAGTTTATGTAGAGAACGTACCGCAATGCGGTATGTCGAATGTGCCCTTTTGCATAGTCTAGCGCCGATACATACGTTCTAAATATCGTACTAGTTACTTCGATAACCGCTGAATGTAGGACCGCGTATTTGTTCGATTTTAACTGCATTAGGTGATTTTAAATTAGCGAAAATAGCGGATAAGAATTGCACACTAAACTTAATAACTTTTCCCAAGGAACGTATTTCTAATTATCACTTGCTCAACGATGAAGGAAAACATCGTGATGAAAACCGCCCGTCCAAAAAAAAAATATTTTCGACAGACGAGCAGTCCACCAATCCACATTGGGCCACCGTGGTGGACTATGGCCTAAAATCCCCTTCGTGTTTCGAAGGGAGGCCCGTGCCCCTCTGTGGGGACGTATATGGGCTGGCAAAAGGAACCTATAGCTCAAAATATAATAAAAAATATACAACATACAATCTTTACCTTCTCGAGATCCTGAGGATCTGCACTGAATGAGCGCTTTTCTTCTTCTTCTGTAGTGCGCACTGCCAAGGAATGGAATTCTCTGCTTGCGTCTGCATTTCCGAGCTCATATATTGGGTGAATTTAAATTGGCAAAAATTAAGGTTTTGTTCAGCCCACAAAACTGAACAACTTTCATTTTAATACTTACCTTCTCGAATTTTTTTTACCCCTGACAAAAATAAGTTTGACGTGAATATCTGTGTGTCTTTCTGTGGCATCGTAGCTCCTAAACGAATAGACTGATTTTGATGTATTTTTTTTTGTTTAAAGGCTGTAAACGAGGTGGTTCTTAACTATATTTAATTATAATTGGTTTAGGAGTTTGAACGTCAAGCAATCAAATGTCAGGTCTCTGAGACATTTTTTAAAATTATTTTTGATAGTTCAAGATTCTGTCTGGATCGGTCTGGTAGCATACACACGTCCCTTTAGATAGCCCCTACAGAAAACACAAAATTTTCAGATAAAATGACACATTTTTCTTTAAAAATAAATGCAGTAATGACGCGCAAGTATGAACGACTAAACAAATGCGGTTTAGCCAAAGGTTTGCTCCCGCGCAGGCCGACGGATGCGTGTGATTATAATTAGGATTGTATTTCTGATTTCGAAGTATGGCGCTGACGCCGACTCGACTAAATTCCGACTGAGTCATTGTGCTCAATCTGTGCACCTTTATTTTCAAAATTGTACAAACTTGCCCTCCGCCCGCGACTTTGTTCGAAAATAAATTGTAGCGTAAGGATAGTCCTTAGGTAAATTAGTTGGCGACAAATAATAATGTGAATAAGCCTACTAATCTGAATTACTTTTCTACTAATCTAATCTGAACACAGTTAAGTCGAAAAACAACTTTTTTGGACTTACCTAAGTATGTTAAGTGCAAACATTTTTTAAAAATTTAATTATGGCTTCTTCGGGGAAAATGGTTCAGTTCTATGGAGAGAATAACCCCATTAAGTTTTGCTAACTAATTTAAATCACCTATATATACATAAGTTTTATCATATCTTATTCAATCTTTTCAAATTGTGCTTCAGCACATTAGAGAAAAATTTGACTAACCCTAGTGTCAGAATTAAATTTGGTTTAGTGACTGTAGTCTATTAACAACAGCCCGCCGAAGCATATAAAAAAACGGTTTGCGATAAATTCGTGGTAACCCATCAGGTCTTTCACTCCTGTGTACGCCGCTTAACCTCATTGATCTATTTTTAAAAATGAGCGTCACTAGGCTGCGAGCGCTTCAACGCAAAGGCTTTGTCCAGCAAATGCGAGACTCGTAAATAAATAAACAACCTGCAAAAGGAACATAATTTTACGATAATGCCAAGTGGATTCATATGAACTGTAGCTTGCAGTAACATACACACATACGCATATTGCGAAAATGTATAAATATTTTAATATAGGACGAAACGAGTTGCAATTGGCGACATATTTCCACTGCGAAGCGCCGAACAGGTTTACTTGCATGTGCAATACACTGATTGTCCAAGTGGTAAGAAACGAAATCTAGTGATGATTGCGTATAATATGAAGCAACAATCCCTCAGCGCCAATGTATCAAAAAGGATACACAAAGACAAAATATTTGTGTATCATTTTTGCACACACGATCCTACCGTACTCTTCAGTGTGTACCTATCATTTAGGCGCACGCTTTCTATACATTTAATATGGTCAAAGTTTAGCTCTGGCCCTGGCGGTGTATCCGGTGGTTTTGAGTTGGAGATCCAATAAAAAAAATGCAATTTTTTTTTTCAAAAATCGAAAGTTTGGCGTCATGAGCTTGGCGCTGAGCGTGTTAATTTTTTTTTGTCGCAAAATTTAAAGCTCAGCGGTCGCTACCATAACAGCAGCTCAAGCACAACGTGAAAACAACGCGGTCAAATGTCAATAAAATTTCGAAATGACAAACGCCAGTCGGCGAGAAAACCTTTGCGCGGTGCCCTCGCGCAATTAAAGTAAAGTTTTACCGTCATCGGAGTGGTATGACGCGCGAGTTTTTTATAGGCCGTACTAGGCTTAGAAGTCCAATCAATCCAGTCAAATGCGGTAAAGTACAATCTTTCCATATAATAAAATCCGTGCTGCTGTAATATATAGAAAAATAGATTAAGAAATATTACTGTGTCTCCTAAATAAAGTTTCATTCATGCATTCAAATATTTAAAAAAAAAAACAACGGGTTACACTCCGGGAGTACCGGCAGAAGTGAAAACTTGAACATTGTGCATTAATATGGAAATAAAACAAAATTCACAAAAAGAGTCCGTTATTCTCTCAGGATTCGAACCCTCGACCTGTTGCTTACAATCTGGCAACTTTTCCACTCGACAAAAATTTCTACTATCAATTCAGTAAAATAGTCTATCGGTATTTGCGCACTATGTGCGAATAATCTTTGACATCGTTGACATCTGTCACAGAGATAATTTTACCATAGGGCTGCCATCCGTCCGGATTTTCACCCATACTTCAAAGTGCACAACGCTGCTAAAGAAGTTTTCACTTCAAAAAAGGTGGCAACTCTATCCTACGCATTTTCGATCACGGTCACGTGACATCTGACGCGAGTTCAGTGCCAGTTTAACATTTTTTCCCCATACTTAAAGTGCTCAACGCCGCTCAAGAAGTTTTCACTTCAAAAATCTTTAAATATCCTAATTCTGTATGAAGTTAAACAATCAGAATGCTAAAAAGCCTTTCTCAGCCAGCTGAGTATCATTAAGATGGAAAATAACAAATCCTAGTAGATTATGTCTAAAGCATTTCTGTGTATCTGTAGTAGTATACCTACTACTACTAAAAACTGTGTACCACATATCGTAAGGGTAAGCATGCTCACACACACGCCGACACACGCTTGCCACACCGCGTTATGTGCTACTTACACTCTAACGGCCACTTTACTTTAAATTTATTTAAATCCTTGTATGGACTGTGAAATTTAACACCTCTGGCTTGCCTCCTAGGAAGTACGTGTTATAATTGATTTTGTTATTTGCTTACATTTGCACGCGGCTTCGTTCACGTTGTCTGTAGTTTTTTGTTTAGTAAAGTGTTCTGAAAAAGGGGATTTACGTTATTTATTGTTGTCCACCTTAGCCACAACCATTAAAATAATGCTGTGAAAGTTCGCAAAGAAATGGGGAAGAAAAATTTCTCGGTGCGAATGGGCCTTTTTATAATTCTAACGGCACGGCACGGCACTTCAAAATTTGAATTACCATTTCTTCCTATGTTCTTAGCTTCTAGTATTACTATTACATAGGAGGCAATGGTAATACCATTTTGCCGTGCCGTTTTAGTAGGTACTATAAAAAGGCCCATCGGGACTTGAGCCTGCAAGACTTTTTGATGTATCGGAAGGGACCCACGATAGGAAGCAAATAAAAATCTGAATGTATAAACAAAGATTAGACCACGATGACATCTACTACAAGACAAAACAATTCAACAAATCCCACACTAACAGTTTTACCTCAAAAAACAACGGTTCAAAATCAGAGAAACCGACGAATCACAAGATTTTGTTGACAAGCTGCATAAATCACATCTCATCGTTGAGTTTATTTCACGATGAGGCTATTATCGTCTGCTTGGCGGTTTTGCAACGACGCGAGTTCAGATGCGCGCGCGCACACTGATCGTAAAAAGCAGATGTATGAACATGCATATCTATTTCTGTTGTCGCTCGTCTATCCATGGTGTAGACACTCAATGGGAGGCGAGCTTTATTTAGATATCTACTTTGTATGTTTGAAAGTTGTCTCTGAAGTATAGTTTTTTGTGTCAGTTCGACTCCTTAAGATCCAGGTTAAAACTATTGATTTAAAAATAATTCAAAACAACATCTATTAGCAGATAAATAAATCTGACGGCTGATTTGGTGGAGTGGTAGTAATGCTACCTCTTGTTCGATTCCTAGTCGGGGCAAATATTTGTGTAAAAAGCAGATGTTTGTTCTTGTGTCATGAAAGTTTGTGTCTATTTTTGTATGTTGCAAGCTACGACACCTTAGCTTTTGAGGTTGTATTTTAAAAAACCATAGGAAAACATTGGAGTTTCTATCAATCCGTGAACTCACCCCTATAATCCCTGACGGGGTAGGCAAAGCATCATATAGCGTCATCAAGTATCATGCATGATGATTATGACGCTATGTTTGACATACATTTTGACATAAAGCTCACATTATCAGCCGTACGCTATAGTTAGTAAACATGACTTGAAGGCACGATATAGCACCAGGATATCTAATCCTGGGGGTTGTAGGTTCAAGCCCCGTTCACGCTGAATATTTTTCTTTCCCTGAAATTATTTGTAGGTACACATAATTGAAAAATTCCAAAGTAGAACATAAATACAAGAAGAATTCAGTCACGCATTGACACTACGTGCTTGAGTGTAGATAAATTCGTTATCTACTCGCGTCATATCAAAAGATAAAGTTGTACGTAGGTAGACTAAACACGTTTTAATCGATATTTCGACTAAATATTCTGAACACATGGCCGCTTGCCTTTACTCTTACAACCTTGGACATGTTCTAAAGATATGTTTTATTTACTCAAAGATATTACATTCTAATAGTAATTTTCCGTAAGCTACCACATACCAATTGCAGAACTAAGAAAACAGATTTAGTTAAAAAGATAACATTTAAGTGGAAATGGGCACTATGGGCAGCCCCCGATCGTGGTTGAACGTGTTTACCAAAGCTAAATCTCTCACGTTTTTTATTGTATTCTATGTTCCTATTTGGCTGAATAGAAATGAAATGTGAGCGGACACATGGCAAGAACGAAAGAAGAACGACGGACAAAAATACTTCCAAAGATGGTTACAGAGGCAAGGGTAGACCTAAAAGAAGATGGCACGATATACTCAGACAGAGATGAGGAAAAGACTGGGAAAGAAAAGCAAGGGATAGATAAGAGTGGAGCAGGATGGAGAGACCTCCCTCGAGGCAACACCTAATTTAGATTATCACAAGGTGAAAATAATCACAAGAAAACTATTGATCATGGTTTGAATGAAGGCTTTTTTATTTTGATTATTTTACAGACAAAGCTAATTACAACATTTTCGTATGTTAGTACAGACAGCAGCACGACAGGTTATTCATTTGCACAACGAAAGCTAGCGAGCGCTATTACAAATGAGATAAGAGGATGTCAAGGTGTACCTGTAAAGCATGATGAGCTGCTGTGTGTACTATAATTCATTAGACCAAGGTACTATTATGACTATACGAGTAACAACTTATAGTAAACTAGCTTTCCGCCCGCGGCTCCGCCCGCGTGGACTACAGGTTATATCGTGCCCAACTGTGGGATAAAATGTAGCCTATGTCCTTTCCCAGGCTCTAATCTATCTCTGTACCAAAATTCATCAAAATCGGTTCAGCGGTTTAGGCGTGAAAAGGTAACAGACAGACAGACAGACAGACAGAGTTACTTTCGCATTTATAATATTAGTAGGGAAGTAGGGATATTAGTAGGGAAGTAGGGATTCAGTGAAACTTTGTTTTTTTTATGCTATTCATGTATTTAGTTTTATTAAACTTTAAAAAAGTATTGCTATTCGTATTTGAAATTTTCCAAAAAAAAAAGATAATCCGAAATTAATAAAAAAGTTTATATATGCCAAAGGTGTATTTCAAACATGTTAAGCGTGTCGCGTTAATTGTTTGAAACTTTCATTTTGAAAGATGTCAAACCGTGCACCTGTTTTCCTCTAGTTGGGATTTTTTAATTTAATTTTAGGTATCCTTTTTATTAGATATTTATGAAACACGTATAGCTAGTAGTTCCAGAGTGATAATTTTTATGAATGGGCAAGAGGGCGCTCGCCGGGTGTTGGAACGCGGACGGCGCGCGCGCCGCTTTCCCGACTTTCCAGCGGCGCGCGTGCGCTCTGCGAAAAATGCGCGCCGGCGATATTGCCAACATGACGGCTCTAACTGTAAACAAACAGGTTTTACACTCTTCATTCCACCTTCGATGTAGAGATGCTTTTTGTCACAAAAAAATTAGCTTTAAGTATTTTTTTTTATTAAATTAAATTATTTTTCGGTGCGTAAACAATCTTGATTGTAATCGATACTTAAGTAATATAAAAAATTGTTTGAACTTTCAATACTCAATAATGTTATCCAAAAATTCTCTGTTCCTTCCATTCAAGCAATATGTCCTCGTCAAGGTTAGGTATTTACTAACTAACTAGTGTCAATTACATTATTTTACGTCATAGGTACTTATTATCATTTTATTTTAACGTGTTCAAACGATGTAGATACTCACTCTTACCTATAGCAAATAATAACTCTTAAGTATGTCCAATATTGAGAGGTTCGTTTCTTTAAAACATCTTTAACCGACTTAAGAAAGGTTCTCAATCTGACTGGTTTTTTTTTGTATGTTTGTTACGCGATAACTGCGCCAATTGTCAGCCGATTTTCCAAGTTCGTTTTTTGTTTGAAAGTGTATATTTCTGAGGTGGTCTCATAAAATTTTTATCCAAATTAATTCAGCCTTTTATAAAAATAAACTATAAAAACAAAAAACAAAAAACACGTACATATTATATTTAGATGACGTATTGGTTTGCAGTTATATGCTGATATGCATTGTTTGGGTTAAAGTGGTTGACTTTGACGTTTTTGACGTGCTAAATAATTATATTTTCTTTTTAAAGCAGGCAACCCAGACAACTAGTATACGGATACGTTCCACCAACCGCTATCACTGACTTTTCACTATCGTTTCGTAGTGAAATTACTATTAACTAGGCAGCAGTTTTCTCATACCCCTTCCCCGACTTAACTTCACTTGTGGTGTGATATACTCTCAGTTCTCTAGCTTTTTATAACAGCTTATGAGATCTCACTTAAGACATTCAAACAGATTGAGAGGAATCAATCGTCATGCTTTGGCAGAGGGTTAGCCATCGTTTTGTGGTAATTAGTAAGCGAAATTGTAGGAATGATTAGTCCTTTTTATAATTCGAAAACGGCACGGCAAAATTGTATTACCATTGCCTCCTATTTAATAGTCATACTTAAAGCTGAGAACATAGTGGGCAATGGTAATTTAAATTTCGAAGTGCCGTGCCGTGCCGTTCGAATTATAAAAAAGGCCCATTCTTCCCTTCTAACTGAATCACTTTCCCCAAGGAACTATGAAATTCTTTAAAAAAATCACCTTCTCATACTTTGACCACCCTTGTGTGGTGGAGTATGGAGTGACTTTAAATTAGTTAGCAAAGTTTATAGGGTGGTTTCTTCCCATAAAACTGAACCACTTTTCCCAAGGAACATTTATTAACTCAAAAAAATGACCTTTTTATAGGTACTAAGGCAACTAATGGCTTAAGTTGTATGTAGAAGTTTTTATTTTTATTTTTTGAAATAGTTGTTCAGTTTAGTGAGCTGATTCACTTTTCGCTAACTAATCTTAAGACACCTAATAGGTTTTATCCTTATGTTCGGCGATTTTACTTTTTACCCCATGGAAAGAAATGTGATGGTGCTATAGGTACGTAACCGATGGTAACAAGAAAAAAATATTTCGAAAAAACACTTAAAAGTTACTTCATGTGAAACGTTTCAACGTCAAGTTTCTATATTTTGACCAAATCAATTTAGTAAATCATAATCAAAGAAAAAGCATTTAATGCCCACAAGCTACAAGGTATTAAATATTACAATACAAGGTATAACATTAGATTAAAAAATTGTATAGATAACACTATCAATAAATCGATACTATCCAGATAACGTACAATTGCCGCTTATCACGAGTATAGAGTTGACAAATTAACAAGAATGTTCAAACCGGATTTACAAGCTTTTAATTATTTTGATCGGTGACAGATAATAACAAATTGACACAAGTCAAAGTATCATGCTTGTAAATTGTATTACTCAAACTTGATTGATAGTTAATTGGTCAAAAAGACGTGTTAATGATGCCCAAATCAACAAGCATGTTGTCATATTATGACAAATTAAATATCCATTTCGCAAACTACCAATGTAGAGCATTAAACTCAACCAACTCGAAAAAAAAACATAAAAGAATGCAGACGAATTGAGATATAAATATCAAGGTAAACATAAAAGAGCTCAATGCGAGCAAAGTGTATTAAAGGTTATAAATCAATCAAAGAGTTGACGAGTTATCGGTGTGAATATGCGAGCGAATTGGACAAGGACATTGCAGGACGAGCGAGGCGACCTCTGCGGCGCGTCATGCGCAGGTAGCGACCAGAGGACGACATGCCCATTGTTTATCGTCGCTAATTATTATGCCCCAACGCAGACCCCGCCACTGCGCAAAAACTCTTCAAGACAATCCTCTACCTGAGAATCTAAAGAGTTATTTCGGACCATTCCGTCATCAACGCTATTTACGTCTACATATATCACATTTTTATCGACGGGCATTCGATGATCCACTTTGGCGCGACTAATCGCTTCGATACAAGTACGAGTATCTCGTACGCTGTATCGCGCTCGATTGAGGACCGTTACGTGAAAACCGTGCGCGGGGCGGGGCAGCGAGCCGATATAGCGACAGTGGCGCCGAGAGCGGCCGATCGGCGAGTGTCGGGACGGCGACAGAGGGGGACGGGGTGCGCCACTTATCGGCGATCTGGCAACGTCGCGCTGGGTGGGACGCCCCGCAACCTCTCACCGTCGCCGGCTCGCCAGTGTTACCTTTGACGGTCGAACGTATGCTCGTTCGCTGTCAGTGACGTCGCTACCGACGCTCGTGCCACACGTCTATGATGTTTCGGTAATCTCAAAGTCGAACTTACGAGTGAAGGATAAATTCGTATGACTGGAGTACAGTGACAGGTACAGATCTCATTGCCCTGGATTTGGATTGTGCTAAGTGACATTTTGGATTTTTCCAAGATATATAAACAGTGCAGTGAAAAGTATTTGGATTGCATCAAAGTGACAAAAATATTGTTGGATTTGAAAAATATAAACAAAGTGGATTCGCAAGAAGTTAATCATCGTGCCAGTGATATAATTGAAGTAAATAAAAGTGAATTACATTTTACAACGTTTGTTGATACAGTTTTGACAAGTTTTGGAAATTTTTGAACTTTGTCTGAAAATTACAGAAATGAAAGAAAAAATATTTTTGAGACAGAAAAAAATTTTAGAGAACCTGAAATTTGTCAAAGACTGTTCATTAAACAATTAAACATACCACCTGTCGTGAAAAGCGCACCCGTTGGATTTTGCCTCAGCTGATTCAACCAGAATCCTCACGGAGCGTTCATCGTAGTGACGGATCAGTGAAACGAAAACAATAGTGTTGAAAAAATATTAGAAGTGCTCCTGAGAATTTTTCTATCAAGTGATGATCTTAAGATTTCAAAAGCACCTAATGAATATTCAATTACTCAAAGTAATTGAGAAACAGAAAAAAACGAATAAAAAATAAATTATAGAAAAGACAATAAAAAAAACAATGGAGTTGAATTAAGTCGAAGTTTACTGGAAGGTGTTTCGACTGCGAGTTACGATGAACGCTTCGTCGCGTTGATTGTTGACGTTCGAACGAAAGGCACGGCTGAAGCGAAATTCACGCGTTGCGCTCGATAACAACAGCAAGTACGTACTGACACGAGTACAGCGCTCGAGAAAATTGGAAAATTTCGACGTAGAAGTGGACGTTGACCCAAAAATTTTGGAGTGAAGTGAAAATACATGGTCGTGCATGGTGTTTCAGGGGGTGTGAGATCGACAGGACGGCGAACTCTGGAGGAGCCGGGTACGCATCATCCTACAATTTCGCGGGAGCACACGCTCCCGATACGGGAAAGCACAACCCACTGCAAGGAACAATTGGATACAGAAACAACCACCCCAGGTGAGTGCAAACATTAGCATTTGTATCGCAGTGTGAGTGTAACTCGATGAAGTAATGTCGTCAATATAAATTAAAACATCCATTCAACTTTAAACAAGTGTTGATTAATTTCTGTTTTCTATGAAACAATTAATTTTACAAACCCAATTTGAATCAAAGACAACAGTAAGTAAAAATATTTCAAAAATACGCGTAAATATACCACATAAATAAGTGCAACTTGAAATTGACAATAACCAATAACTTAATAAATTAGAAGATAATAAATCACAGTGCACGTGAGCTGTAAATTTAATCTACTTAAAAAAAACCAAATAATAAAAATACAGTGTATAAGTTTTCAAATTATTTAATAAATAATTAGGCTTCATACTTATTATCAGTTACAAAAACCACACACACTCGTACACTGTGAGTACTTCAGCACTAAACCTTACGGTTTTATCTTATCCGGAACAAGTTTGTTTATATTACAACAAAACGTTGAAACGTGACTCGCTTACCTGTGCTACCTTATCGTAGTTAACAAGCAATAAAATCAAAAATTTACCGTCTACATAAATACCTGAGCCGCTTGCTACTTCGACTACAATTCGCTAAGCATTTTAATTTACAGTCGATTTGTAGCCTTCGTATTAAGTTTCTAATCCAATAATCCAAACATTTCAAACAGAATGTGAAACGCTTATTTAAAGTTTGGGTTGCCCTCTATAAATGAAGGGTGGGTTAAGAAGTGTGACATTGTCCACCGCGCATCGCTGCAATTATAATGAAATGAAATGTGCTCTTCCATTCACACGCACAAACGCTTCAGGCGCCGCGCACCCACACAAGCGCAGGCCACGCACACTACCGCGTCTCACGCACACATTCACCCGCACTCACACAGCTGCGCGGTGGGAATGCATGCGGTGACTGCACTTTAGCGCTTACAATAAACACAAACAAACAAAACATTAAACTAGCCACATAACCGAGCGCATCGAATAGTTTTACTCATCTAGAATACTTCTATTTTATTTATCATCTTTCTTATATCTAAAACGAGAACTATATCAAAGAAGAAAAAGCGGTCGATAATCATCATGTAATATTATTAATAAAAAAAATTGAGCAGGTGCTAAGTTAAGGCAACGGCTTTGTTTTGTAGTCACCTTTACAAACGACATATTGTTGATGGCTGCGCCTGCCCTATACAAAACCAATAAGTAAATAATAATAAAACAGGGACCGGCAACGAGATTGTGTGAACAGGAAGTCTACTTCACTTAAGGGTAGCGGTTGGGAAAATTAACGAACACCAGTTGCTAACTAAATCGATACAATTTGCTTACCTGCGGTAAAACAAAAGAGTTTCGGTCGACGAAATAAAGAGGACACGTGACCGTGGAACACAAAAAACGTCTAAGAACAATCTAGAACAAAAATGGCAATGAGACATTGAAGATTGGAACAAATACTATGCAAATTTCAAAACAAAGAGCAAACAAGACAAAATACTCGTATCTTTGAAGAGATAAATACTACAAACAAACAACTGATACTTAAACCCGGCTAATGTAACATGATGGTTAATAAACTAACAGATTTGTAGCGGTTGCAAGCGGTCGTGGGAAAAAACGTCAGTTCACCGAGACGGGGGGCGGATATTGCCAGCACAACAGCCATTGCACCACGTGCTCAAACGAACAAAAAACGTACAGATGAAAAATGCATATCTGTGCTTTAGTTGGTTAGCTTTAGCGACTTCAAACCTTTTGAACATGATTCATTGAATTGTGGCTTAGGTAAAAGATTCTCGGAAGGATCGGGGACAGAATTTGGGTGGTTTAATTTGACTGCTAATTTGTGAACACTAATAAGATATAATCAAAATGACTAATGAAGATAACGACAGACATAAAAGTTCTATAACAAGAATAACGCATTTGTTGCTCAAATAATCTCGAAGCTGGTTCAATATCCAGACAAATGAATTATCGGGAGCGTCTGTAATATAGCCCCATATTGACGGCCACTTACCCTACGCGCGAGCTGCGACCCTCGCGCATTGTGTCGTATTTACTCGGAATGCTCGCCTCCGTCACCCCCGGATCTCGCTCCTTCAGCCATGATTCATTCTCTCCCCTCAATTGACGAGAACGAGATAGAAATCGGAATACGTAATTAATCATCACTACGTCAGTCATGATCGTGCTTCTTGTTTTGTTTAAAGTTTTGAGAATTTCCGAATCAAATCAATGAGCTTAATCCAAAAGTAGAAAAAAATGTGAATCAAGAGTTTTTTTACTAAATTAGAGGTGTTACAGATAAAACAATCCAAATAAATGCTGAAACAAATCCGTGTCAAAAACCCTATTGATATCATGATATCACACTAACTACTAACTGCTACAACAAACATGTCGAATCAATAATACCAAAACGTTAATGCTATTATACATCGGCAATGTGCGCACAAGCCACAATGTGAAGTGGCATTTAAATAGGGGTGACCAACTGTCGACGAGCAAGGGTCGGACATGCCACGGCTTCACGGCTGATAGTAATCTATACGAGCCTCACAATTAATGCCTTATTTAACACTCCAACTATATCCTATGTTCAACTAATGAACTAATTAATCACAGAAACATACGATCGTAATTACCAGTTCACAGTGTTTGCGTTAAGTGAAGTACATTAACACAATATTATAATGGAAGTTCAATAAGTTAATCTGGTTATTGAATGTTTAAAAAAACATTCCAGTGACAAGCCACAAAAGTGTCGTTAGAGTTTTTAGCACCAATTAAGAAACAGGAAAAAAATGTTTTAATGACTAGTCACTAAGTGGTGACTTTCATGATTTGTAGAGGCGATATTTAGCAGACTAATTCAATGCACGATTATTCGTTGCCAATTAACTAAGAATCCGACACGTCTGCGCACCAATCTAAAATTATCTGCAGCCTATGTATCAAAATACCTACGCGTTACTCGCACATCTCTCAATACTATGCCAAACACCTTCCAGCTTCTCAAAATAGCGACATACTCATTCAAATTGATTTATTTAGGCGTCGAGAAGCAGGCAAAGAACAGACTCAACCGGGCACATCTGAGATCACGTTTTAACTTTTATATTCAAAACTGGAGTCGATTGCTCCTCAAAATTATTTGTTCGTACTTGCAGACGTCTCGTCTGTACGTGAATGCTCTTGCCGAAACTAAAAAAAGGTTCATTCCAAGAAATGTCTCAAAAGAAATGCCTGCGACGACCGCTCGCATTCAAGATCCCAAATATTTTGAACAGGGCGTAAGTGATTATTCGGATGTGGTACCACTTTTACAAAAAGTGCAGCAGGATACAGAACACACAGATTTTTTGTCGGCTCCACATTTTGGTCGGCAAAAGGAAAAAAGGTTCAGACAAAACTATAAAAAGAAGTGCAGGTCGGGCCGAGTTTACCTAAGGAAGGACCCTTGTAAATCATCTGCACCGTCGATGAATAGAAGCGACGACTCGAGCACTGTTGACTGCTGTGTTTATTGGTTGTCGACGCTACTAAGTATCTGTTAAGTTATTTAGGAGAATACTTAAGTAGGATTGTAGAAAACTAACAAATGACCATCCATTATCAACAAAACCATTGTTGCTGACATGTTAATCTTTTAATGACAACTTAACTGCTGATAATTTAAACAGGTGAACACTGAAACTGTTGAACATATCTTCATTTGAAAAACAAATGTGTGATAAACTTGTTTATATGGTTATGTGTGTGAGTTTGTATTCATTAGAATAATTTTATAATAGCTACACAAAAGGCAATATTGTTGCGCACTACTACAGAGGCGATGTAACAATGGGCAGCCCGCTCGCAGTTTGTCGTGCAGTTGTCGAATGGGAATTATTAAGAAGGGCACGGGGAAGGCTCGGGAATTCGCCCTAAAAGCAGTTCACATGAAGCGCTCTCCCACTCCGGCGTCACACAAAAAATCAAACACATCCCGAAACACAGGGGTAACAACGCGTCACTAGTCCGTCCATATTGATTTTTTCTTTCATTGTTAGTAAAATAATAAAATCACAGCCTAAAAAAAGATCTTGCGTCAATAGGATTTGGGTTCAATATCGAGTTTGAGTTTATTAATAATCGAAGCGTTACCGTGTGGAATGTTCGGCTCTGCAAGGCCGATGCTTGCAATAGAATAGAAACGCTGGTATCGTGAGTGAAATAAAATTAACTGCGTAGCCTGATTTCACATTTAGTACTCGACTCACACTCTTAATAATCTTGCATGCGTTTGCTATGCACCTAAATTAATTCACACTAAAGTACATTTTGTTGAATGCCTTGAGCCATGTATTAAACAAAGATCATGAGAGAACTCACGTACTAAACTGAAAAGAATGCACGTAAGACAGAAATGAACTCATTGCAGCATCAGCCTAAGGGCATAATTTAAAACGTTCTAATATTATTTTTAATTGTCGACTAGAGCTAATAACAATTTGTTCTTTTGAGTTGACTAATAGTCATAAAACGTCAAACGCGAAAGTTGCGAGACATAAAATAAATGATCATTAGCTTAGCCAAAGTGACCTTAAACCGGGTACCTGTAGTTTTAAAAACTACTTTCTTGACAGGTGTGAGGAATGGGGCGGTTACTTAGAAGAAAACAAATGAACAGAACGCACGAAAGATGAATATGAAAGTTGTGAATGCAATAGTCTTCCATGTACTTGTATTTACGATAAAAAACACGTGTAAGCCAGGTATAACTAAACTACAAAGGGCAAGTCGGATAACCATCACCAACAATAATACGTTTAGCCATTATTAACTTGATAACTGTCGTCGAACAGAGACGGTTTACCATAGTTTTACACCTTACGTAATCTGAGACTATTACCTACTCACAAGTCGTATACATATAGAATCGGCACGGCAACATTCACTGATAACTCTAACGTTTGTAAAAACACCATTTGTTAAACCAAGTGTATTCAACTTCTGAAAGTTGAGAATCCCATTTCCTGCTTCCAACATCGAAAGTATCGATTTATAAGGGAGTCAGACCTAATAAACTCGTAATTTATTTATTTATTTATTTATTTACTTTATTGCAAACTTCACAGCTTATACATGTTACATTACATACCTAGCCCTTATATTAAAAATGTATACAGCCAATTAAGAAGTTAAACATATTATAAACTGTAGATTTAGATTAACGGGTAGCATAGATATATGATTAACAAAACAAAATAGATTGAATGAGTAATGTAAAAGTAAGTACAGTGTGTGTGTGTGTTATGTGTATGTGAGTGTGTGTGTGTCTGTGTATGTATGTGTATGTAAGCGTATTCAGTTACTCACACCTCATGAAAATAAAATAAAAATATTGATGTTGTGGTTAAAATGTATAATGAATTAAAAAGGGACACTAAGAAAAATATTCCAACTATGTATGTGCAATCTATAGCAAAGGTTAAGTATAAGAAGAGTAAGGATAAGGATTCTAATGTGTATGTTTTCAACAGCGGCTATGGGTGCTATGGCGGCTCGAACGCGATGAGTGGCGGTGGCGAGAGCGCGCAGTTCGGCGCCACCGCCGCCATGGTCGCCGCAGCCACTACGGCCGCGATGCAGGACTCGCAGCCATTCTCGCAAGTAAGTACTCTAACACTTATACTCACGAAAAACGATCTTGCTGGCCAGATTCGCATAAGAATCTTTGACAAGCCTTATTACTCTTTTGATAATGTTTAGCGACTTCCCGCAAATCTAACTAGGTTTAAGTTCAATTTATCAATTGGACAATAATTTATTGAGCTATTAAGAATTAAAATCAAACAAGTTTCGATCCATTTGTAAAAATTGTAAGCCTGCAAAATGCAATTACATAATTTTTCGTTCATTTCAGATGCAAAACAACATGACGATGGGAAATCCGCAGTACAATGCGATGAACGGCTACGGTCAGCAGCGCAGCCATAACCCCGCAATGACGGGCATGGGCATGGGAACCGGTGGCATGAACGGGATGACCGGGATGGGCCAGGTTGGCAACGCCGGTATGAATGGCATGAACCCTATGGCCCAAATGGCCAATATGGGTATGCATGCGAATATGATGTCTTCCCAAATGGGCCCCGGACAAATGGGTGGATCTGCGAAAATGGGGCCTGGATACCAAAGGCGGCACACGCCGTATCCTTCAGGAACGATGCTCATGAACCAGCGGAAGCAGTACATGGGCGGACAACCTGGTTTCGCTCCGCAATACCCGGCAGGGTATGGCGGTAGGCCTGGCTTCCAGGGACAATACCCTCCTCAACAACCTCTTGGTCCAAGTGGAAACTTTGGACCTACGATGAGAGGGAACATGCGACAATCAACACCACCGTACTCGAACCAGCAATACTTCAACGGAGGAGTTCCTGCTCAGTTCCCGCAGCACCAAGGTGGAAACGGGCAGTATGGTGGTCAGTACGGACAGCAATTTGCCCAGGAGGTTGCAATGCGAACCAATATGAACTACCAACACAGCCCGGTCCCCGGAAATCCCACCCCACCGTTGACGCCCGCTAGCAGTATGCCACCGTACATTAGTCCAAACGCGGACGTAAAACCCCACTTTAACGAGCTCAAACCACCGATGGGCATGCAAAGTAAGTTTCTTGTCCCCTCCTCTCAATAATTGTATTTTTTTGTCTCCTTGACATTGACTAATTCACGCATCATTTTTTCCAGATGACGAGCTCCGGTTAACATTCCCTGTAAGAGATGGTATTATACTACCACCATTTAGATTAGAACATAATTTAGCAGTTAGCAATCATGTATTCCAATTAAAACCCACGGTTCACTCAACGTTAATATGGAGGTAACTATTGCACCTTTACTTCACCCTTGCATGTATTGTTTTTGTAGCTTGCGAAGCTTCATGGTAAATTGAGAGATCTAACAATGTGCTACTTTGTTATAGGTCGGACCTTGAGTTACAACTAAAATGCTTCCACCACGAAGATCGACAAATGAACACAAACTGGCCAGCCAGCGTCCAAGTGTCGGTCAACGCCACTCCATTAATCATAGATAGAGGCGAGAACAAAACATCACACAAACCATTGTACCTGAAAGAAGTGTGCCAACCGGGCAGAAACACGATACAAATCACCGTCTCCGCTTGTTGTTGTGTGAGTATTATTGTTATCATCGACAGCAATAATACTTATTTCTTCACCTTTATAATATTTAAAAAAACAATGCACTTACCTATCTTACACGTTCTCAGCCACAAATGACTTCATTATGTTTCTTTTATTTACAGTCGCATTTATTCGTCCTACAATTAGTACATCGACCAAGCGTCAGAAGTGTCCTTCAAGGTTTGCTAAGAAAACGACTGCTAACAGCAGACCACTGTATCGCTAAAATCAAGATGAACTTCAACCAAACACCACAGAATAGCAATAACGGCTCAAACAACCCAAGTGACAGAGATAGCGTCGAACAAACGGCGTTAAAAGTGTCATTAAAATGTCCAATAACCTTCAAGAAAATTACATTACCAGCGCGCGGTCACGAGTGCAAACACATACAATGCTTCGATTTAGAATCATATTTACAACTGAACTGTGAACGAGGCTCGTGGAGATGTCCGGTTTGCAAGTACGTATTCACACTTACCTTGAACAAAGGCTATATTTATATAGTTTTCCTGTTTCTCATCAAGCTGTGATATTCTTTTGTCATCATTTGAATACGATTTCTTAATTACAGTAAACCAGCACAATTAGAGGGTCTAGAAGTTGATCAGTACATGTGGGGTATTTTGAATACACTAAACACTTCCGATGTTGATGAAGTGACAATCGACAGTGGTGCCAATTGGAAGGCAGCTAAGAGTCCTACAAATCCCGGAATTAAGGTAAGTACGGTCGAACGTACTCTTTACTTTTTATTTGCAAAATTTCGTACTTAACTACAGCAGCTGTTGTTTTTAAATTTGAATCAATAATTTGCTTGTTGATAGCGGGTTTATTCTTTTTACCCGAATGTTTCATTCGACATCTATTAACTAAACCATGCTTCAATTTTCCAGCAAGAAGATGATACTGACAACGGCATAGGAAAACGAGGCAAAGCAGTATCACCGGGCTCCATGAACATGCCAACAATGAACAACTGGGACATGAACCAGGCCTTATCACCATATCTTCCTCCAGACATGAATACCATTGCGAGTGGGTCGATGATCTCTCAGTACAACCAAAGTACACAGAACAGAAATGCAGGAGGGAACATGACCAACCAGAACTACGAATTCGGGATGAATAACGGCCCTGGAAGCAATGAATTTGCTGGAAATGGACCTCTATCACATTTGAATGATAGTGTCAATTCGTTAGATCCACTCAATGCGATGGAAAAGAGTCTAAATGAACAGGTGAGTCTACTATTTGTGTTCCTTGTTCTTCAGATAATTTATCTTGTCTGCAACACTCTAATTGCACTAAAATTTAAATATTGTCTAGCTAGATTTTTGCAAGACCACAGCCACTTACCTCATCACCAACGTCCTTACTGTTGATTATCTAATAAAATTAGACGTTTAATAGCTTCCTGTAATGGCTCAATAACTTGAAATACCTTGACGAGAATTCTAGATGCATCAATGTTTCAACTTCAACTTTGTTTTTAAACATTTATAAAATTACGTTGTTTACATTTTGTGATCTCAGGCGAGTGCGAGTGCTCTAATGAGAGTTTTATATCAATTCAATGTGTTTCATTCGGTGTTCCTATAGGTTAGTCCAAATAATCTTAGGATCGTCTAAAGACTTAGTTTTAATAATGAGTGAATGGCTTCTTTTTAAGAATTTTCTTTATCATCAAATTTTTCGCTTTATGTCTCCGCATCTTGTTTCGATATGTCCGATCAACCGATTGTTTTCATTAAATTTGTCTCGTAGGATTTGTGTCCTATCCTTAGCAATCTTTGACGGGAGACAATAATTTTACTCTTTAGTGATGGAAATTGAGAAATTTTCATCTTTCTTTCCAAGAAGTTCAAACTTGACTCTAAACTGGGAATGAAACCAAAATTCGAATGTGCCAGCTGCTTCTCCCCAAGCATATTGTAAAAGTCAGTGAGTGGGACGAGAGGGTTTCTATGTATCATAAGCGAAAGGCTGAGAACCTATCACCACTATATTTATGTTTCATTTAATAGTTCTCATGAATACGCGTGAGTGTATCAATAAAACTTCAAAAACTTTATTCCATGTGTTATTTTTTTCTAGATGCCTCACACTCCCCACACACCACATACTCCAGGGTCAGCTCACACGCCAGGAGGAGGAGGGGCCACGCCTGGCTCCAGTCATACACCTGGGCCTCCTTCAGTGGGCCATCACTCGTTAACTGACGTGGACATCCCTGGGGACCTCAACTTTGATCCCGCGGCAGTCATTGACGGCGAGGGAACTGATAACCTTAACGTAAGTTTTTTCTTAAATTTATTTTAAAGGAAAAACATCTTCACATCCTAACCACTTTGGTGTGTAAATTCAGCATTAAAAAAATTCCAGGGTTCTTCGTAAGTGTGAAGAAGTCAATCTAAACTTCTATACTAATATTATAAAGATGAAAGATTTAATTGTTTGTTTACATTGAATAGGCTCTGGAACTTTGAAAAAATCTTTTACCATTAAATAAAAAATAAAAAACGCTTCACACTCAAAGGCCCACATTAAGGTTTTCCCTTGTGTCGTGGGTCCCTTGGAACACACAAAGACACACAAACACCCATGACCCGAGGACAAACATCTGCTTTTTACACAAATATTTGCCCCGACTGGGAATCGAATCCAGGACCCGCCGATCAAGAGGCAGCGTCACTACCACTTGACCATTAGAATGCTACTTTATCCTTGAGTAACATAGGCTACATAATTTTCCCGAATTTTTACGGGAATGTACTAGCATTCTCCAGAAAAATAGTTTAGGTTTTTTATCATGTAGGAAAACAGCAACTTCTATAAATGTCAGTCATGTCTCTCCTAGACTACATAACTTCTTCATCAATATATCTAACAGGAAATACCTTTACTTACAGCTTTTACCGGAGACGACAGTGGACCCAATGGAGCTGCTGTCTTACCTGGACACTCCGGCGCTTGGGGAGCTCCTAGCGACGCCCCCCTCCTCCTCCTCCTCAGCCGGGTCCCACCCCCCGCGAGCACCCTCCTCGGACGACCTTCTAGCGCTCTTCGAGTGAGGTGAACAAGTTCCTCTGCTATCATAGGTATAGTCTTTGCTTCTTCTGAAGGACCTGCGCAGATTTCAATGGATGCAACGACTCTACCACGACGCCGAGAGAGGCGTGCATAAAACTCGCATTCGAGCCAGCGAGGCCCGACATTGTGATACTAGATTTTAGTTCCTTCTCCGCCTGTCACCTTGAACATTGCGCTTTTCACGTGTTCATAGAACGGCCATGATAGGACGTTCAGTGCAATGTACAAGGTCGCAAGATTGTTGAAACAATGAGGAGAATCTTAGGTTTATATGTAAGGTTAGAGGTGGAGAGTGCGTCTACCGGCCATAACAAAGCGGTGTGCGCGCGCAAAGTTCCTCGCACCACCGCACAACGGTGGCGCCACTGAGCTCCCAAAATTCTAAACTCTAGCATAAAGTTACACAAATCTTTCAACTTCTTATTCGATTCGTAATTAGGGTTTTTGATTTGTGTCTTTAAATATCACCTTGTATATACGTGGAGTTTCATGGTAGTTGGAGTACGGACGCGTGTAAATATACGTTAAAGGCGTCCGTGCGGAGGCATTATGAATCTTATAGTTCCTATTTGAAGCGAGCGAACTATAACGTTCAATTGCCATTATGTAAAATATTCCTTAAAGTTTTCGCGTATTCTGCATTTTTAAACGGTAAGATACTTTATAGCGGTGAGTATAACGCGACTCGCTTGTTGGGTGATATATTCTAAACGAGATGTTTGAATCAACAAATAAATGGTAACAAATTAGTTACAAAACTATATTGTAAATGTGAGTGCAAAAATGAACCCTGTTAAATTATTTTGCGTTATGTGAATCGAAGAATGATAGAAATATATTTAATTTCTATATAATAGTAACGAACTGTATTATTTGTAAATATGAATTTAGTTAAGAATATTATATTACCTAGTTATATTTAGAAGAACATGGCAGATACTTATATGACGGCCAGTTTAGTATAGTATTACTAAATTTAAAATCTACACATGGTTTTACATGTAAATACAAATATTCTTAACAAGATCTTGAGATGCGTTTAGAGAAGACACACAAATTAATTTTTGCTTTTATTTTATTTTGTGATCTCGACATTTATATTACTTCACAAATGTTTTTTTATCTATTTTGTATTTTTACGCTTATTTTACCGTCACAAAACATCAACTTAGTTTAATAACAACTTTTATATAAAAACTAAAGAAAATTTTCTTAGAAAATCAAATATTAGCGAAATTATTTTAGATAATTTTTTCCATAATTTAATTATTTTAACTATGTTAATTTCTTGTGTTCTTCTCTGACGCGTCTATTCTAGCAAGAAACACAACCCCATTATTTTCATATACTTAGTAAAATACATCTATGCTCATCTTAATTTTATTTAAGCCGAAAATTATTTATTCAAGATTTTTTCGCGAAAATACATATTATACAGTGACTTAAAAGACGCACTTAATTTTATCCTGACTGTACATATGAAACTGTACTTAAAACTGTATCAAAGTTTATTAGAAAAACTTACTTAACTTACTTATTACAGCGATTAAAGTTTCTAATTTCAATGCAACAGAATGTGACGAAATAGCAATAAACTTTTTCCTTCACAAATAAAATAATGTTAAATAATTGTATGTAATTTTAAATTATATCATAAAAACAAGCTGATTTAAGTAAAATAGAAATTTTGTTAGACATAACGAAGCGCAGAAAAGATCTTGCATAACGAGTTGGTATAATCATATACAACTTGTTTCATAAATACCCAAAATTAATAAAAAAATATATCAATGCATAGCTCTATTTAAAGTATTTCAAGCATGTCATGTTAATTATCTATATGAAACTTTCATTTTGAAAGATGCCCAACCATGCTACCGATTACTAAAGTTGAGACTATTTCACTTTTGAATTTTATATTAGTTTTCCTTTTATTGGGTATTTATTAATTAAGTAGGTATAATACATACATAACTGGCTCTGACAATGAGACGAGAAAAAAATAAACTTTACCACAGATAATATAATACTATAGACTTTACTGATTTGGCTTGTTTTTATGATTATGTTATACATTATAAGAAAAATTGTGATGAGCATTGAATTGACAGTCTTGTTTCACATATTTTCAAATGTTTGGTTTTTAATAGTCGGAGTTTTGAATTACGATTCAATTTTTTTCCCTTACTTTAAATGTTGTGCCACCAGACAGTTGAATAAAAATCTAAATGGAATTAAGTTCCCATGACATCCTGAATTGACCACATAATTCATTTAGAAGTTGTAAATTCAAACGTAATTTTAAATAAAGATTTTAAATAACAGTTTATGGTATATTTCTGACTTAGAGTTGTATGTAAAACTGTCGATCTTTTCACTAACTTGTGTACAAAATTGGTGATTTGCGCATCTTTACTTCATGCTATGAATATTGTCGCCTTTAGAGTTAGTCGACTATTACTGAAAACAATAAATTAGTATATTTTAAAGTTGTGCTCAATTCACTAAAGAAATTAGTTAACAGGAAAACTAATCTACTCAAGGAACTTAGTCATAGATACTAACAAAAAAAAAGATAAACATAAAATAGATATTCAAGCCCTTTGCCTCGAGGCAAGGTGCCCAGGAGGCTGGCAGCTATACCCCGCTCTGTAGCTTTGAGAAATTATTTTTGCATATGACAGTCCAGTTCTTAAAAATATACTACGGCGAATTATTATATCTTACTATAGGCACTTCTTGTAAATTATGTTCTGTAAAATTGTCAGCATCTTTTAAATTCTACATATTTTTAATTGTCCTAATGATGGTGCGACTAAAGTTTCATTCAGTATACCGATTTTTCGTAGTACCAATTTTTAAAATTGATGTCATTTTCATGAGAAAATTGAGCACAACTTTATAAGACTTACATACTTTTAGGGACCTTCAATTCCAGTTAGCTAGTTCTATTTATTGTAGTGAATATTTCCATTAGGTGGGCCCTCTTCTCAGTTTTTGTGCGACCAAATAGGATTTTTATACGCATTTACCTTTTTAGGTAACATTGATATTGTTTATATTAAAAAAAAGTGGAAAAATATCACAAAAATGTTTAGCATATCACAGAAAGAGGCAAAAACTAATGGATGGTTCACCTACATGCGTATATTATTACAATATATTTTGTTGATTATTGTAAAAAAAAACGTGATCGGAATCAGGGAGCAATTTTGTTTTTTATCACAACTTGGAATTGTCAATTTGGTGATGAAATTAGTTAAAATAAAACGTTTATTAGGACTTTTCCCATCACATAGGCTTTGTGACTTAAAAATGTGACTTACCGAAAACAATTCTTTAAAAAAAGTGATATTCTAATTTTCTTACATTTATTAATTAAACAACACATTCGTTTTTCTTTTCTGTCAAGTTTGCTAAATACTTATTTATACCTACACGTAAGCTAAATTGAATATTTTTGAAAAATAGTCATTTTGCATACCGTAGCTGCAGATAAAGAAGTTTTGATTTAATTTTTTTGTTTCCCATGATTCCGATTCTTGGTAAAGAAATGTCCTACGGAGTAGTATTTGTGCTCATACAAATGTAAAGCACATTTGGAAATAAGTGAAAGAAGAGTAATGAATTAACATAACCCATGACTCACAGGTTACGCTGTCCCGTAGTTATAAATAAACCTTTATTGTGAACATTTTAGCCATCAGGTTGGTACATACTAAAGTTCATTTCGAAACGTGTAAAATGAAAAAAAAAACATAACATTTTTATGTTATTGAAAATAAAATGAATCTAAAAATTATTTTCGATTTTTATTTCAAAAACCCCTATGAGAACTTGTGAAAATATTTTAACTTAGTCCTAACATAACACCATACTTAAGCGACAAGATGTTTGGCCAATAGACATTGGGTAATTGGGTATGGCACTATTTGGTTTAAGTCCCCGGCAGAGTAGAATAGGACCACCCTCTTTCTTACCGAGGTGTCGTACAAGGCGACTAAGGTAAATATGCAAGCAAGTTCATCTGCACACAGAGAAGGAAAACTCTGCAATTATATCATAACCCTCGCCAACCCGTCTGCCAAGTGTGGTGAGTATGGCATTTACCCCTCATTTTATTGAGGGAGGCCCGTGCCCCAGCAGTGGGGACTTATATGGGCTGATGAAGAAATGGCACTATTATCTACAAAATTAAAAGCAAATAAAGTTTGTTGCACTTATAATAGTTTAGTGCAATTTAAAGAAGTGACACACATATAAAATGCCATCCAAATGTCTGGGCTTATTTTGGGTGAGCTTGCTAAATCCTCGATCACATTTCTGAACGAAAACTCAATTGAACAGACGAATCTTTCGGTATTATCCATTAATTAAAAAAAAGGTTTTTTTTTTCAAAACACCGTTGTCCATCAGTGGAACAGCAGTAATGCTTCTTAAGGGTGAGCGTGCAATATTCGCATCGATCATAAATGCAAACCCAATTGGTTATAAAAAATGCTAGCACACCGATCCAAAAAAGTGACCTTATAAAAGACATCAACGCGTTCAGTATCCCAAATGTGAATAGAATAGAAATATATTAATTCGGCAAATCATACAAAAGGTAATTCTTAAGAAACTTAATTACAAATTGCCGAAACGGATGCAGCTCAGCGTAATGCCACAGCCTGAGCCGTGACGCTGGTTTTCAGCTTCAACCGGTTTGGTAAACTAGGTGGAGTATACAGATGACAACAAACATATGATAAAACTTAAAAATTATGTATATAATACAGGGTGATTGGCAGTTCAATACAAATACTTAAACACTTGGTTGTAGTCACAATAACAAACAACTTTCACTATGAGACCAACTCTGAAATCGCGAAAAAATAATCAGTTGGTTCATATATTTTGGTCGAGTAGACATTGAACTGTTGTATGGAACAGCTGATTAATTTTTCGCGAATTCAGAGTTGGTCCCATAGTGAAAGTTGTTTGTTATCATAACTACAATGAAGTGTCTAAGAATTTGTATCGAACTACCAATCACGCTGTATATTGATCTCACATGGAGTTGGACGCCGCTGGGGATTCTGTCTGCAGGCTGGTTTACCCACAATGCGTTTTCTAGGGTTCCGTATCCAAAGGGTAAAAACGGGACCCTATTACTGAGACTCCGCTGTCCATCCGTCCGTCTGTCTGTCCGTCCATCTGTCACCAGGCTGTATCTCATGAAGAGTTTATCTCATGTCATAGTTAGACAATTGAAATTTTCACAGATGATGCATTTCTGTTGCCGCTATAACAACAAATACTAAAAAACAGAACAAAATTAATATTTAAGGGGGCTCCCGTACAACGAACGTGATTTTTTTTCTCGTTTTTGTAGATAAAGGTACAGAAACCTTCGTGTGCGAGTCCGACTCGCACTTGGCCGGTGTTTCGTAAAACGGACGTTCGAATAAGGAGCGCCTTCTGATGCCGATCCGCGTGTAAACAGAATACGCGCTCGCATCCCCATAAGAAAGACTGTTCAAGGCGTAATCTTGGTTGTTTCAAATAATGACACTACCTTCTGTGTATTCTACGCTGAACAAAATCCCGTGTGGTGATCGGTTGAGAATAACACCGCCCCATCTCTTTCCGTGGATGTCGTAAGAGGCGACTAAGGAAACACAAATGAGACCTGCCTCCTAGTTATCCATCCCAGGCAACGACACTTCATTTTTTTCTGAATCTGAGGTGTCGTCCTATAGTTTCATGCGGCGTGATAGGCTCTGTAAAGGGCCGTCTGGTTCGCGACCACCCTCCTACCGAAGTCCGACGCCAAACAGCTTGCTGTGTTCCGTTGGTGCGTGGGAGTACCAGTGCCTTAATTGGTATTTTCTGGGTTAACTCGCTCCATCGTCAACCTCATCTTTGACCTTATGGTCTAGATTGAGGTCAAGAGTTAACCCATCTTATAATAATAAAAAATAAAAATCCTGATCGCTCTAAGTTAAGGTATTGCTGTGATTATGCACATGGCAGACAAATAACCAATCATTGTAAGACGAATGGAAAATACTCGGCACGGAAAAAAATACTTTTGAGTATTTTTTTTTTTTAATAATAAAGATATTAGCATCCACAGACTTGATGTGTTTTATTGTTAATACTTGCTTTTTCTTTTAAAATATTTTACTATACTTTTCATAGTAGTCACTACTACTTTTGAGGTTTGGATACGTATTATAGAATTGCCTGTTATGATGGCCTGTTTGGTCGAGTGGCAGAGGCGCTGCCCCTTGATCGACGGGTCCTGGGTTCGAATCCCAGTCAGGGCAAATATTTGTGTAAAAAGCAGATGCTTCTTCTCGATTCAATGTGTGTTTGTGTCTGTCTTTATGTGTGTTCTGAGGGACCCACGACACAAGGGAAAACCTTACTTAGTGCTAGCCTAGTAGGGAATGGAAAAAAATCCGCATTTTCCCATTTTCACGCAGTAGGGATTGAACCAATACCAATGTACAATTATAACTGCCGATTTATTTATAATTTCGCAAATAGTTAAATGCTACGCTTTGTTACGCCATCTATCGTCGAGTAGCAGTATTATTAATATACTGGAAAACTATTTCATATGATGAAATTGATGATTTAGGCCTTTTTGGCCAGATAACATAAATTGTTTTTGACTAAAGTAACTTCAAGTGACAACCACTTTCTTCAGAAGCAATGTATTTAGATTCACTCTAAATATAAAATTACCCCCTTTTGCATTTCATCTCTTCCACGCAAGAACTAGGTTCGTGTATTTCAGATGTAGTACAAAAAGCTTGCCGAAGCATACAAAACCTCTCAGTTCGCTCAGCTCAAATAAAGTAAGTTTTTTTATTACATTTTTTATTATACATAAAGCAGCATATCAGATTATACATTTGCACTACAAAATCCGCCGCTATTACGAACGTCTTAAGGGCGACGTCAAGGTCAACATGTATAACCTGATGTGCTGTCGTGTGTACAACAACATTTAAGTGTTTTTTAATTCCGTACACGAAAACTTCACAGGGTTGATCTGTGTATGGGAATCGTTTATATCTATACTAATATTATAAAAAGAGAAGATTTGTATTTTGTATGTATGTATGTTTGTAAAGAATTAACTCAAAAACTACTGGACCGTTTTCCAAAAATTATTTTATCATCAAAATGCTAAATTATTTCAGAGTAACATAGGCTACATATTTTTTTCCAATGTCCCGAGCGGAAAGCTTTTTTATTATTATTATAAGATGGGTTAACTCTTGACCTCAATCTTGACCATAAGGTCAAAGATGAGGTTGACGATGGAGCGAGTTAACCCAGAAAATGCCTATAAAGGCACTGGTACTCCCGCCCTCCGACGGAACACAGCGAGCTGTTTAGCGTCGGACTTCGGTAGGAGGGTGGTCGCGAACCAGACGGCCCTTCACAGAGCCTTCCACACCACATGAGACCATAGGACGACACTTCAGCTAGTAGTGGATATAATAATAATAAGTCGATTTGATACAGTTTTAGTTATTCGATGATGCTTACATTTTCTGAAAATTGTTTTTAAATTTATTCTTATATAGCTTATAGTTACACTACAGTTCTTGTAATTTGTTCGGTAATTTTGACATTGATATTCTTTTAAGTTCTGGTTCCATAGTGTGTTTTTAACCGAAGAAATCAGTACTATAATTCTAAATGTATTTAAATAACCGGATCAACCTGCTTTGCGCCGAAATGCAAATGTTATATCTTATGTTCTAACAAGTTATTCAATAAATATTCTGGGAAATGACCTCTGGCCAACCTGTAGTCTCAGGTCTAAGGCATTATACATTTACCGTCTTACTTGTAAAAAAAATCTCACCAAGTATAATAAGCTTATACTTACGTGTTTTTTTTTGTATTTAGTTGTTATTTTGTTGTTTTAATTATAAGTAAGACTTGATTTGTTTTGTAATTCTTGTGTTTAATTTGAGCGAAAATTAATACGATAATCAGCCCGCTAATCAATTTTCCGCAACTAAAAAAAAATCATACAGTCACGCTGATATACCCTTACGGGTAGGCAGAGCATCACATGATTCGCATGACGATACGTTTGACATACATTTTGGGAATAATTAGTTGAAACCAACATAAGTACCTATGTTGTTGGTCTTTAGCCCACGATGCAGTGAAATCCTTACGTCTCATTTACTAGCTTCTACAGTATTTCTAGAAAGCGTTAGCAGCTGGCACATTTTAAATAAACTTTCAGTCTTGTTCCGAAGTTTTCTTCCATACACTATCGCCTTAAATCCTAATCGGGATAAACAGAACGTCATGCAGTTCTAGAACCACTAGACACCACATATAACATTAATTCTGAGGGATATAATAATAAATAAATAAAATCTTTATTTTCACCAAAAAACAATTTACATTATTGATACGGGGGCTGGAGTCTCCTTTTAAGTTTTTTTTAAAACTTGTGTTAGGAGGCACCACTCTTCATTTAGGTGTCACATACATCAGGTGAGTAAACTAAAGTAGGAAGTGTACAACTACTTAGATTAATGATATTTTTTTATAAACAGCTTTTACTTAATTTAAGAATGTTCATGAGTTCAGACAGTAAAGTACTTAATGATAATTTAAATAAAAAGAAAAAAAACATAATTAGGGTAACTGAGAATACCTATGAGTGACGTGTGTGTGTGTGTGTGTGCGTGTGTGTGTGTGTGTGTGTGTGTAGGTTTGTGGGTGTGTATGTGTGTGGGTGTATACGTGATGGAACATAATAAATAAATATAAATAAAATGCCATACACTCAAAGGCTTACTTTAAGGTTTTTCCTTGTGTCGTGGATCCCTCGGAACATACATAAATACAGACACAAACACCCATGACCCGAGAACAAATATCTGCTTTTTACACAAATATTTTCCCCGAAGCAGCGCCACTACCACTCGACCAAACCGGCCGTCATAATATAGATCGATGACAGGTTATCAGCCTTTAGCTCACGATACATCATAAGCCTCGCTTCTACAGGCTTCTACAGATGCCTGGAAAGAGTTGGGAGCTGGCAATTCCAAAGTTTTTTGTTCACTCCCAGCGTGAAAGTTATTTTAATACAGGAAACCATTTTTTTTAAATTGTTTAGTTTCATATTTTAGTTCTTGAAACTGTCAGTAAACAGGCACTTTCTATAGGACATAACTGATTTCATCTTAATTTGATCGTTCTAGAAAAGATGGGTGGTGCTGTTAGTGACCACTGACCATCACCACTCTTAGACTAAAAGATAAGATATTCTTCTAAATGCCTGCTACCTGTCTGGATCAGAAAGTTATTTTTAAACCAAAACAAAACTAAAGCTGGGGCGATACCCAGTGCTATAGGCAGGTATGAGCTTTGTATGCGTGTCAAAGAATTCTGGGTTGCCAATTCATGGACGTCATTCTCCCTGTTATTGAGTTTTAAAGTGTGGAAAATTTTTGTCCCTATACTCTGGCCAAAATAAATCAATTCTTGGAAAAATAGAGCCCTTGATTTTTGTGATTTTGCCAATGTCAGGGTATTTTAATGAATTCCTCCTAGATAGACTAGGATAAGTACCACTTGACATAATCTATCGCAAAAAAACTCCAGGGAATTAATGAATTTCCTATAACCATCTATCTCTATCTAGATACAGGGTGTCCCAGGAAATCTGTACCAGCGAAGGTCGGTGGTTTGGGGATATCAATACCTATCTATTGGACCCCTATGTATGTTCCGCGATTTTTTTTAGTTTAGGAGTTATTACACATTTAATGAATTTTTCGAAATGTATCACCCAGCATCAATTTTTATTTTTATCTTTATTTTATTTTATCTTTTTTTTTTATTTTATTTTTTAATATAAAAAGAAAAAAATTAGGAACGATCGATGACTAAAAGAAAATGCAAGAGTTTGGCCCCTTACCCCACAAGGGATATAGTGTGAAGATTGAGTAATCGTTATAAAATTGTAACAACCCTCCCTGATACATATAAATAAAATCCCTTACAATCCTACCAATCTTTAAACTAAGTGAACCTAAACTCTAATCTTAAATAATAAATAAATAAATAAATTATTTCAATAACTTACAATGTTTATAGTGTAAGGTGTTGGAGTCTCCTTTTAAGCAAAATAAATTACTTGTGATAGGAGAATCCGCTCTTCCATATCATTATATGACATAAGTTATTAAAATTAAAAACAAAATTAAAAACAAAAACAAAAATCTTAAGAAGTGACTAAAAATTTCATTTGATCTAGATTTGGCCAAGTGATCATTCTAGTTTTAGAGGACCTACGTTGTGATTTATGAGTAAACCTGGTTTCTTTAAGAGTTAGTGAGAATGGTATTCATATTAAACTTAAGTACTAAGATGAGGAACATTCAACCAGATGTCGACAGATTAAAAAGTAAGTATTTTTAAACATGAAAAATAGGTATATTAAATCTCAATAATTATGTATTGCGGCTTAGGTCAGCGCTCCACCTCCGCGCCAGGGCTTTGCCCTCTAACTTCTGTCAGAACTGTGTGCCTCGACCAAAGACTGGACAACACCCCACCGCTGTACTCCTTTTATGGGGGGAAGAGTATTTAACTATTTTCAATAACAATCAGATAGTCTAGTATTCTATAGCAAAAGATGAGAGGAAGTCAAGTTGCATTGACTCAGTAATTTACACTGTCTCTGTCAGTAAGTTGAGCCGAGTCAGACTTGTGTCTACAGGATTCCCAAACATATATACTTATATTCATACCCATAAAAGGAGATGCTAATCTTATAATTTACTTTATTTTGAGTCAATGACTTTAATCTTTTCGAAACAGTTCAAAACTTTTAACCAACAAAAATATTAGGTTAACTAAACCTTTATGGTCAAGATTGAGGTCAAGAGCTAACCCATCTTATAATAATAATAATAAAAAACTCCTAATTTATTAAGAACGAAAATAAATGCTTTTATACCCAAGACTTACTCAAAATGTAGTTAGTTAAAAAACCCATAAACATTTAACTTTTCCGAAGACTGGCAACACACCACACTCTCACGCAGCAAAGCCTTCTGACTCACACACACAAAACGGAACGCGTAAACATGTGCTATAGCATATAGACAGTTTAATACAAGCCGGGGTTCGGGCAAGTTCTCGCCAACCGCAACCGGTCCGACAACAAAACGATCGAACGAACTTAAAAACGAACTCTTAAAGTAGAACTCGACATATAACTCAAAAAGTATAAGTTTTATTTCGCATTGCGCGGTACAATATGTGTATAATGTCAATTCGACACCAGCAAATACCCGTTGGAAGTGCATAACGGTCAAGAAACCAGAATTCGTGTCCGTGTATTGAAAGTTATCTTTATATTTGTTCTGTGACTAAGTTTATGCCAAATTAGCAGTGGAAATAATATTCTATGTCGCATAGGAATAACGGGAAAATCAAAGGTAAGACTTGATTTTATAAAAATTACTTTGAGATATAAAAAATCAACTAAGTATGGACTCACTATGTTAGCGATTACCGACACAAATGAGTCACTTAAGTGCGTAAATGTTTCTTAATTATTTTTCAATGTTTCAACACAAAATGTCGGGAACTCAGTTTAAAAACTTTTAAAGAATATGTTATTTTCTGTATGTCTATTTTAACAGGCTGTACCTCTCTCTTTTTCTCTTTAGTCCTTTCTTATGTTGTAATCCTGTCACTTCATGTTACCTAGTCTGTGCAAGGAAAAGTATACGATACTCTTAAACCTGTTATTATATTTTTTAATATAGCTTTAAGTGATTAAAAGAACCGGTTTCTAAATATGTACACGGATATATGCATGAAAATGCAAAAGATACTTAGTGCTACAGATTTATTTTACAAAAATCACATTTTTTTTACGCCAAAGAGGGGTGTTATAAATTTATAATAATAAGTTAAACCCGTGTATCTGTCTGTGGCATCGTAGCTCCTAAACCAATAGACCGATTTTGATGTATTGATAGCTAAATATATGTATGTGTATTTTTTAAACTGTTTTATTTTTATTGTTTAAGTATCAGAATAAGTACATGGGTAGGCTGTTTTTTTGATAGTTTAACAATTTCGAGAGCATGTTTTTGGTTTGTATTGACGCAGTAGGTACAGTTAAGAATGCTGAACACACTGGACAGGTAAACTGCAATTTACATTCTTATGCATACGAAACAAGGGTGGTACAGTGTCTAAGGGTCAAGTTTGATACACTCTTGAATGAACCAAACTACCCAATTTTCATTGCAAAACCGCTCTTATTATCACAGCCCAGAGTATATGCATGTGGTACCCTGATGTGCGGCCCACTGTACATAGATATCCATCTTGACTCTTCCGTACGTGCATAAGGCGCCAATTACTCATTGTCTCATCTAAAGATGCACATAACGGCCTTTTGTTTGAGAATTATGACTGAGCAAAGTTCAGCGCTCGGAAAACCGCGTGACGAACAGATTGAAATCTTACTTGTTTTATATATTTACGGTTATTTTTCCTTACATGAAAAGGCAGAGAAGAAAAGCCCGAAGGAGTGAGAAATAAAACTACTTCACACGCCACAGTTAAGGAAAATATTCATACTGTTAATTCCTTGTTACGTGCATCCATCTGACTTTGACCTCGAAATACGAGTACGTCGCGTGTTTCAGTTTTTTAAACTTTTCTGATCTTTCGAGAAATACATACATACATACCAAGACATACATAAACTCATACCTCTGCCCCATTGGGGTAGGCAGAGGCCACAGATGGCTACCTAGTACGATCCAAACACACTTCTTTCGCTTCCTCTACATTCATGCTTTGGGTACTTCTAAGGCTCTTTTATTTTCGTGCGTGTTTGCGCCCGCGTGCGGGCCAGGCCCGCATGCGTGCCACCCAGAATCTATTGTTTCATACATATTTTTCTTTTCCCGTGAGCGCGTGGCCTTACAATAAAAACGTGTATGAAATGATAGGTAGCGGGCGGCACGCATGCGGGCCTGGCCCGCATGCGGGCCTGGCCCGCATGCGGGCGCAAACACGCATGACAATAAAAGAGCCCTAACACCCCTTTTTGGTAGTACTTTACCAATCTGGTCTAGATACATTTACCAAGGGCTCTCTTCTTACCTACTCGTATCTGATTAATTCATTCCTTTTCTTTCGTTAATCTTCTTCCCTTTTTTCGTCAAGAGGCAAACATCTTAGCAATCATCCTTTTAGCTTTTTTTATTTTTTCCGCCCGGAACTTCGATCCCGAGGAAATTTTGGAAAATTATGTAGCCTATCTGTTAATCCTGGGGGTCAGTTACATCCATACCAAATTTTATCAAAATTGGTCCAGCAGTTTGAGCGCGAAAGAGTTACAAACATGCATACATACAAACTTTCGCGTTTATTATTAGTAAGGATCGTTATTTTATTACTAGCTTTCCGTTTCCGATTTTCTTCGTGAGGAAAAGTGGCTTATACTTACCACTTTCAATCCATAAACTATGTCAATGCATACAATTTTACAATAAATTTCACAAATGACCAAAATATTGTGACTGTTATACCAAGAAAGAGACAAAACATTTCAGGTAAACTCTTATCAACCGATAGTCGTTTGTTGCGAATTTTTAAACATATTTCTTGGAAACTTATCTTCGTGGGTGTTCTTTTGGGTTAGTTAACTTTACTTCTAAGAATTCATTTACACTTTTTTTTGAAACCCAATATAACGTTTTCGCTCAACTACAGAAACGTTTATTAAAGTTAAAGCCTCTATAAATGTAATGCCGTCCTTGTAAACATCATAGATGGATAGCGACACTATGATATTTAAAGTAGCATTAACTATAATGAACGTTTCTCCAACGGGGTGTTAGAGTTCGAATGGATTTTTGTGATCCAGTCATAAAACACTTGGATGATCACTTATTAATAGTAGATTATTATTATAGTATACTATTATAATAATAACGAGTATTTTACACGATAAGGAAAGTGCTACTTAAATCTGATCATTTGAAGCGTTCGGGGGGGGCTGATCTCAACCAGTCAGTGAGGTTAAGCAACGTACACAGAGGCAAGGAACCTGATGGCTGATCAAAAGTGGCGCTTTATCCGTGCTTCGGAGGGGCACGTTAAGCTGTCGGTCCCGGCTGCTGTCGATGGACTACAGTCGTTAAAACCAAATCAGAGGGCGTTTGGCGGTTTGACAACTTTGACAGCAGGGTTAGCCAAGGTCGCCACACACTTGACACGATAAGAAGAAGATCATTCCTACTCAGTAGTACTCAGCCTGCTCGTATTAGACACCCCCCAAAAAAAAAAATTAGTACGTAAAACTCTACACCGCACCCGTCTTGACAGCATGGTACTAGTGTAGACACAGTCAAGAGTGCATCCAGCTTGGCAACCTCACTCTTATTTCAACGGAACAAGGTGGTTTTTGTCAATAAAGATGTGACTGAACAGTCTTACAAAAGCATGCAAGTCACCTACTAAAACATGCATAGATCAAGTTATATTTGATGAATTGACAGTTTTTGAATCCATTGCGTATCAATTACTATTGCCTTGATAATTGCAAGTAAAACCCGGTCGTTACCATGTTACTTTTTAATCAGTACGCAGTACGTAAACTTTATGAAAATTCATCAGACCCGTATTTTTTTGTTTTATATAGTTTCATATAAAAATTTCAAGCTAGATCGTCTGAAACGTGAAAATAAATCAAAATTTTTGTATGGAAAAAAAATAACATCGTCCAATTGACTTGAAACTTGGTAATTGGACTCTTCGGGAACCGATCAATTTTCCGAAGAATTTATGTCCAAATTTTATTTGACTGAAAACGGTTAACCTACGTCTTTTTTGCTATATGCGTTATATGCAGACAGTTATATTAGACAACAGTATCATTTTACCGAATTATGTTTAATCAATTTTTAAAATATCTTTTTACTGTTGGTCGAAGTTTCTTTTGAGCACTCACCTATTGATCGAATTCTCTTTTGAACTATTTACTGTTGGCCGAGGTCTCTTTTTAACTATTTAGTTTCGACCGAATTCTTTTTAACTTTTTTCATTTGCCCCCCTTTGACTTCATCGAAACAAAATTTTACGGAATATTATTTGATCACAACTAGATTGGTTGGCTAGGGGGGCGAAGCCCCCCGCAAGCAAAATAAAACCAACAGAACTCAAACCAACGGTATAGGTTAGGTTAGGTTAGGTTATGATTCTGCATGCCTGCTTGCTTGCATGCTATATGTTTGCATGCATGCTTCATGCTTGCTTACTTGCATGCTGCATGCTTGCTTGCGTAGGAATCGCGAAGGGGGTGCGGGGGCGCAGCCCCCGAGGGGGGGCTCGGGGGGCGAAGCCCCCCGCAAGCATTGGCGTATCTAGGGTAATTTTCTGGGGGGGGCCGCGAGCCTGGCGAAATTTAAATGTACTCTAGCTTAATACGCTATGTATATTCAAAAGTAACTAATACTGTATTACAGTATGTAATAATTAGTAAGTATGTAGATTTCTCAGCTGTAGATTTTTTTTATGATTTTTGTGTGAAGTTATCAATATTTTGGCATCAATTATAGAATTTCGAATTGGTAGCCCAATATTCTGGGGTGGGCCCTAGACCATATTGGGGTGGGCACGGCCCACCCGCCCCCCCCCCCCCCCCCTATATACGCCTATGCCCGCAAGCAAAACAAAACCAACAGAACTCAAACCAACGGTATAGGTTAGGTTAGGTTAGGTTATGATTCTGCATGCCTGCTTGCTTGCATGCTATATGTTTGCATGCATGCTTGCTTGCATGCTGCATGCTTGCTTGCATGCTGCTTGCATGCTTGTATGCTTCATGCTTGCTTGCTTGCATGCTGCATGCTTGTTTGCATGTTGCATGCTTGCTTGCGTAGGAATCGCGAAGGGGGTCCGGGGGCGAAGCCCCCGAGGGTGGGCTCACGTGGCGAAGCCCCCCGCAAGCAAAACAAAAGTCTTGGACTCGGCGATATAAAATTTGACCCAGATGAAAGTGGCACCCACGCAGTACTACGTCATCGAAATTTGCGCGCAAACTGTTTATGGCATATTAAACAGGCATAAGGCATATTAAGGCATAAGGCAATATTGCGTTTTCAATGCGTTCAGTAAAATGAAAATATGTCAAATAATACAGTGGTATAATGAATGTTTGGAAAAAAAAATAAGGCAAATAAAACAGTGGTGTAATGAACATATGTGAAAAAATCCTATGGCAAATAAAACGGTGGTGTAATGAAATGGTGGCCTAACATTACTACGCTAAAAGTTTTTCGGACAAATAAAATGATGGAGTAACGAAAAAAATCGAATTAATAATAGGTCAACTGATACAGTGGCAAACGTTACGTCGGCGAATTAAAAAAAAAAAGTCGCAACGTTTTCGGACAATTAATAATCGGTCAACATTTTTTCGAACATAAGATAGGTAACCGGACTCTTCAACACAATTTGTGACACCCGTGTTCCTGCGTTTTACAAAATTCATCCTCTAAGACGTTAAAAAGGGGTATCAAAGTCTGATAATTTTGGAAAAAAATAATTTTCCTCTTTATTTACGTTCTATCAACGTTACTGACACCGTAAGAAAAATTTGCATACTGATTAAAAAGTCACCCTGTAAGTATAATGCAGTGAGAGCTAGACCGAATGTACCAGCTGCCTACTCATCCCAGGCGTACTATAGAAGCCAGTAAGTAAGACGGGAGAGTTTTACTGTACCGTGCGTGGGTGAAAGACATGTCATGACTATACTTATGTTTAATTTAATTACTCTGAGTGTGTGTATGCCAAATGTGATGCTCCACCCACACCGACAAGGATTGGAAGCATGAGTGTATAATAACTTTAAGAAGAAGGAATGAATGACAAATTGATGTATTTTGATCGCGATCCGCTTCACCATCCATGGTCACTTTTATCTTCATTTTTGTTTACCCCTAAACAAAAAGAGGGGTGTTATACTTAAGTTTGACGAGTGTTTCTGTGTGTGTCTGTTTGTGGCAAACGAATTGAACGATTTTGATGTGTTTTTTTGTTTGAAAGGTGATATAATCGAGATGTTTCTTAGGTATATTTAATAAAAATTGGTTCAGCCGTTTCAAAGTTGCAAAAAATGAATGTCAAGGTAGTACAACATTTTGAATATTAGAGTTATCTCAAATTAAAACATTAATATAGTTTACAACCAGTGCAACTGATCAATTGGTAGATAAACTGAATTCAATTGTTTTACACATTCCGCGTGACAAACAAATCGACCATTACCTAATGAAATATCGTAGTGGAAAATGAAATCTATGTCGTAATGTAACCAACAGATATTTGTAAAAATTAAAAACAGGCCAAGTGCAAGTCGGACTCTCGCACCGAGGGTACCGTACAAACCGCTTAAAGGTATTATAGACCTGAGTATTTGATATGAATTTAAATTTAATACCTTTACGCGTTCATGAGGAAAGGGGTAGTAAGTTTAAAATTATTAAAAATATTTTTATTATATGATTAAACTAAAAATTTACGGTTTTCGCAATTTTTCCTTTATCTGTCCTATAAGACATTGCTTCTTACTAAATTTCAAGATTCTGAGTTCACGGGAAGTACCCTGTAGGTTTTGATTCCCTTGCGAGTGTCGAAAATTTGCGGAAATATGCGACATAAACGGCTGTATCTTTTGATTGCGTTGGCTTACAAGTTTGGTTTTTTCACAGCTCCAAGGGACAGTAGACTTGAGTATTTGACATAAATTCCAGCTTGATACCTCCACGCGGTTTTGAGAAAAAGGGTCTTGACAGACAGACGGACGGACGGACAACAAAGTGATCCTATAAGGGTTCCGTTTTTTCCTTTCGAGGTACAGAACCCTAAAAATATATATATTTTTAAGTAATAGCATATCTTTATATGCAATAAGATGGCATCGTTTGCACAGTCAAAAACACATTAAAATTGATAGTTTCGCTCATAACGCAATTGAACAAGATTGTGCTTGTAAAGTTGTAGTTAATATTTTAGTTATTGCAGCAGCAATATATTATATCCTATCCTACTGTTAAATCTGAAAGTTTGTGAGGATGTATGGATGTTTGTTACTCTTTCACGCTCAGACGGCTTGCCCAATTTTGATAGAATTTGATGTAGAGGTAGCTGACACCTTGGATATCACATAGGCTACATAATTTTCCCAAATTCCCACGGAAACGAAGTCCCGGGCGGAAATCTTGTACCTATATTATAAATTGAGTCCTTTGCATTGGAAAGTCTCACTATATGGTAGGTAGGTATATACTTACCAATTTGTAATAAAAATTTAGTTTATAGCATTATTTAATAAGCATTTACATTACTTAAAAAGTTGATAATTTAAATTTTGATTGTAATACATTTTTGTATATAGGCAGTTTTATGTAATAAAAATATATATCTATCTATGTTACTTAAACCTACTATCGTTAAATAAATGGCATGGGTGCTTATTATTTTAAAGGCTAGATGCACCTTTCACTTTAAGTGTTGCTGGGGAATATAAGACATGAAGAAGGGGAAACTAAGTGGTGAAGGCTTCAATCAATCATATTTTATTATCATTGCCATCTTCGAAGATCGGCAAAAGAATAACTATTATAAAATTAAAAACTTTGTATCACCCCCAAACTCCATTGCTTATAACTTTTTATTTATTTATTTAAAATATATATATATTGTTCAACGGTTGCATATCAAAAGGTCAAAACTTTATTGACCAAAACTCAACTGAACTTGTAATGAATGAACAAAGTTTGAGTGACAAAATATCCACGCTGGACTGGGAGTGAAAGAAAAACTTAGAATGTGCCAGCTACCTACTCTTCCCAGGCATACTGTAAAAGTCAGTAAGCGGGACGTGAGGGTCTTGCTGTATCATGGGCGAAAGGCTGACCACCTCTCACCATTACACAACATGTTCCATTTAATAACCCTCACCATTTGTGTCAAACGTGGCATATAGTGGTTTTCTAGAACCACTGATGCTCTGCCTACCCCGTTAGGGATTACAGGCGTGAGGGTATGTATGTATGTATGTTGCTTAACAACTTATAATATACACAACACAGTAAGTATTCAACATTTTAAAAACAATAAACCAATTACAGATCCTCACAGATAGAAACAAGTATCGCTGAGGTGATTAATCCTAGGAAACAATTAGTTTAAGTTGACACTTTACTAGAAAGAAAATTGCCAATTTAACTAGCTTAACATACTTAATTAATTTGTGAAATATCATTACTATAAAATGAATTTTTGAAAAAAATCGAGTCAAAGTTCGTCTCGCTGAAACAACGTGTAAACCAATTTTTTATAGCTCCAAATCGATTAGGTCAGCTTTAAAAAAAAACGTTATAAAATCGTTATTCGTTTAGGAGCTACGATCTCATAGACAAACAATAGATACATAGACACACAGATTCACAGACACACAGATACACAAGTCAAACTTTTAACATCCCTCTTTTTTGTCAGAGGTTAAAATTGCAAAATTAAGTGAAGTTTCTAGTCTATGTTTGCCCGAGTTTTACGACGACAGGTTCGGTATCTGCATATTGAGTTATATGCAGTAATTATGTAACACTATAGGCGACAAACTGTGTAGAGTCTTAGGCTCGTATTATAGGAGACTCAAGTCATGATCTATACTTAAGCATGGATTGTGTCTTTCTCTCATTATCAAGATGACAAAGACGACTGCTATTCAAGTATATATCAGAGTTTGAGTCGCGTTCTGTAATGCGGACTTTAGTCATGTTTCGTGGTCACCACACACAGACTTGCTAAAACAGTTTCCATGAAATTTATAATAATTACTTACAGTGTTATTGATACGGTAATACAATTGCATGTTAATTTACATTAATATAACGTGAGTAACATTATAATTGTACACAAGCGTTATATAATTTGTCAAGCTTGTTGTAATTTTACGAAATAAGTATGTATTAAAGACATACTTATTTCGTAATAATGTATCGTCATTGTTATATTTATAAAGTGATCATGTTCCCCATAATTAATTAGGTACCGTTCATTGATCGTTCATGAACAAAAATGTATGTAGAACTTTGACTGTCATTTTTTATATATTATATAACTGAAGCACTATTTCAGAACTATTTTTTGACTATAATTCCGACAGGAAAGAGTTAGCGGATATCGAGATTTTGTAATGAGTATGCTGGGCTGATACCCAGCATACTCACCGAGATACCCTCATATCTCTGGTTTCCCTGAAGCATTATTTTTGAGATTTGGTACAAGGGGAGAACTACTTCAGAACTATTTTTTGAGATCAACAGCATGTCGCTAACTTCAGCCGTTCTCGCGTACGGAGGTGAGGAATCTGGACTGACGTCATCCCAGCAGCCTCACCGACACCTGTCTATAACTGGAAAAGTTATAAGGAACTAATTATTTTATTGTAGCACTATTTGTCACTATTTCCGGAACTATTTATTGGCATATGTAAAAACGTTCAATTAGGTGATGAGGCTTCTGGGGTTATGGTCACTGTTCTACAAACATTCGTTATTACATTTGACATACATTCATGAGGTGAAACATGAATATAGAGGTAATAGGTTTTCAGCCTATCAAAAACCCTCGCGTCCCACTTACTGGATTCTATAGTATGCGTCGAAAGAGTTGGCAGTTGGCACATTCTAAGTTTCTTTTTCGTTCCCACCACAGCCTGGAAGTTTTAAATAGGTTTTATATGAAAAAATACTTATGACTTTTCTTACCTGACCTAAGCGAGGCTTAGTACCTACTCAAATTTCCACATGCCCCAGTCACCAAGCGCCACGTCCTGAATGCATGATGAGATGTCAATCACCACGCATGCGTACAGTTACATTATTACTAACTAATATTTGGCACACTGCACTCATTTCTTACAAATGCAGGCAAAATGTTAGGTAAATGTCATGACAACTAAAGGTTGCCAAAACCACTAAAAGAAAATGTTTCCCACAAAAAATCACACAGTTTATTAGAGGATGTTTGAGACTTCGTTCCCGTGGTTATTTCGTGAAATCCTTTCTTACTCCTTGCCTACATTATAAAAGGAACCTTCAGCTCCAATTTTAGCTTTCCTTAGATTCAAGAGTTGTGAGTTAGTAAGTCAGGACCTGCAATTTTGCATTTAAAATTATGAAGGTAATATCTTCGTCATTCACACAGTAAATAAACCCTATTAAAATGACAGTTGCATAAGCTACTATTTAAAAAATAATAATAAACGCTACACACTCAAAGGCCCACACTAAGGTTTTCCCTTGTGTCGTGGGTTCTTTGGAACACACATAAAGACAAACACAAACACACCCATGACCCGAGAAGAAACATCTGCTTTTTGCACAAATGTTTTCCCCGCCTGGGGATCGAACTCAGGACCCGCCGATCGAGAGGCAGCGTCACTACCACTCGACCAAACCGGCCGCCACAATTTACTATGCATTATATGATTATTGAAACATTTAATCATATAATGCATAGTAAATTAAGCTTTCCGCCCGTAAAAAAGTATATTACTCTCCACACAAATAAATAACGACAAGGAAAGACAAACAAATACATCATCAAAATTATAACAAAACGGCCGGTTTGGTCAAGTGGTAGTCGATCAACGAGTCCTGGGTTCGATGCCCAATCGGGACAAATGTTTGTGTAAAACGCAGATGTTTGTTCTCGGATCATTGTGTACGTGTCTGTCTTTGGTTTGTTCCAAGGGACCCACGACACAAGATAAAACTTTAATGTGGGTCTTTGAGTGTGCAGCGTTTATTTTTATTTTACTTTATAATTTTAGTTTAAAAGTAAAAATTTGTCGTAAAAGTTGAGTGAGAGAGAACACTCTCTCTCACTCAACTTTTACGACAAATTTTTACTATCACAACTGCATACAAAGCATTAAAATCGCATAGTAACAAAAGTACAGTTCAAACTTCTACAAATAATAGCTTTACAAGTGAGTTAATAGCTCTTATTACAACGTAATAAGGTGTTCCACCTCTGTGTTTTTGCCTGTACCATCAATAACCGATGTTTGAAGACGTACCGACAGATTTAGCGACGATAATCAACACAAGTCACCTCCAACGGTGCGAACCGTTATTTCCTACAAATCAGCCGCATACTAAGTATGGTTCCTTCGTCATCTTCAAGGGAATATCGTCTTTATGTAGCACTGTAATACGGGTGAATGTAGTATCAAGTGAATAGGTGATATAAGATGTTTTAAAACAGATTGGGCTAGTAAAACATCCGTTTGATGAAATGATACATTGCTTACTTGATACTGCAAAGTAAAAGTAGTGTGTTTATTTTAAACAGCAATAGCTTAAAAAATTTCGGAAAATTTAATCGTATGTATCACCCACTGCAATTTGTCTATCTTCATAAATTCCCTTATTTTTAATTCAATAATATAAAAAACAAAATTATCACTCGCTCAGCGGTGAAGGATCGTGATGAAGTCTGCACGTCTAAGAAAATTCATTTTTAGACGCGCGCGGTTCATCAACGAGCATTGATGGCCAGCGTCAGCGTGGCCAATATTTTTAATACTTACATCTAAACTAGCTGATGCCCGCAACTTCGTTTGCGTGTAATTTTTTTTTTGTACAGAGTACACAGATTGAAAACATCTATCTTACGTGATTTAGATTTTTACATACAAAAGTTTTTTCCCGCTAACTCCCGTTCCCGTGGGAATTTTGCAATATCCTGTTGCAACTAAGCTTTAAGTTTACTAAGGTATTTGCATGCCAAATTTCAAGCGTCTAACTTAAGCGGTTTACATTTTTCATACAAAAGGATTTTCCCGCTAATTCCCGTTCCCGTGGGAATTTTGGGAATTCCTTTCTTAGTGCACCTCAACGGTACCTAAGCTGCGTCCCTTCCAAATTTCAAGTGCCTACGTTTAGAAGTTTAGGCTGTGCATTGATATGTCAGTCAGTCAGTGAGTCAGTCAGTTTCTCCTTTTATATATTTAGATATCTCTCAGAATAGAATAAAGTCAGTTCCTAAAATCGCATGATGCTGTGTCTATTGCGATAATTTTATCATTTTTTCACCTCTGAAAAAAAAGAGGGCTGTTATAAGTTTTACGTTTGTATCTGTGTGTCTGTTTGTGGCATCGTAGCTCCTAGACGAATGGACCAATTTCGATGCGTTTTTTTTTTAAAGCTGACGTAATCTAGATGGTTCCTTTAGGCGTTTAAAATTTATAAGCAATCAAATGTCCGGGGTGACACATTTTATTTTTATTTTAGAGATAGTAGGAGAAAAGTCTGTGGGCGTTATTCAGTTTATTTATTCTCGAGGCAAACATTTTATAAAGAACAAATCCTTTTTTTTTTAATAAAAAAACAAACTCGTTTTAATTAGCTTATGTGATTTGCCTAACTAATCATTAAATCAAGTACCAAGATTACTTTAAAATGCAAATGCAATTCATCTGGTCACGCTATACATCATTAGTCGTAAATAAACTTACCTAGTTGTTCCATATGCATTTTAAGTTAAATAATGACAGGATTTAAACTATCAACTACCTTAAATGTTTAAATATCTGTGCTAAACAGCATCGAATGGATTTCTTAGAGTCATTAAGTTAATTATGCGCGGGGTAAAAAGTTTAATTAATGTGATAAGTGGACTATTTTGAGGCCCCAGTACTTAAGTTTGTACTAGCTTAGCTTGGTAGCTCAGTTGCCTAAATAGTTCTCAATTTTGCCACCTGAACAAATAAAACGGCCTCCATTCCATCGACACAGAGCTGAAGTTAAAGAATCGGGGCCCTGAATGTTATCAAGTGCTCGATTTCTGACCAACACAATACTTTGGAAATCAGATTTTCAAGTACTGTCTGGTTCTGGATGTTTTTTAAATAAAAAATTGAAAGAAAATGTACTTTTTCTTCTTTTTAGCGAGTCGATTGCAAGTAACTAAAGTTGTGGCCCAGAACGTAGCCACTTGGACGGCGGCTTGAGTAGCGTCTATTAGGGCTTGTTGCGTGCAGGTGGTAGGGCACGCACTGCATGTTGCTAGGTGGGCCATGGTTTGCACCTCTCCGCACACACAACCCATGTGTTTTCAGGTATCTAGCACCCATAGTACAGGCTTTTCTTAGTTTGGAGTTAGATGGCACTGTGTGAATTGTCCAAGGTTATGTCAGAGAGCAGTGATAGCCAGTTGGTAGTGAGCCAGGCTTGTAACCGGAAGGTTACGGGTTCAAATTCTGGTGCTGGTCTATACATAACATTAAATTCGTCTTTTCGGATTTATTTATCGATTTCTCATTAATTATCATTTCCTCAGCGGTGAAGGAAAACATCGTGATGAAACCCGCACGTCTAAGAAAATTCGTTTTCGAAAGGCGCGCGCGCGCGGTCCACCAATACGCATTGAGCCAGCGTGGTGTACTAAGGCCTAAATGCCCTTCGTGTTTCGAAGGAATGAATGAATTTTTACTCAGGAAAAGATATCAGACGACTACATTTAGGAAGGCTTATGCCTCTCGGTGGGAACGTATATGGGCTGATAAAAAATTGCATTTTTAACTGACTTCAAAAAAAAAGAGGAGGTTCTCAATTCGGGTGATTTTTTATTTAAAAAATTTTATTACTAGTTTTTCTCAAAAAGTTAAAACCAAGAAAATCAATTTTTGAAATTTAACGATCGCTTTAAACGATGTAATTAATAATAAGGGGTAATTTTTTCGATAAATCTGCAAAAAAAAACTCTTGGGTCAGTCCTTAGGACCATGAACAAAACAAAGGTCAGGCCCCAGAACAAACATCAGCCTATTTACCCAAATGTTTGGCCCGACCATGAATCAAACCCAGTACTTTAGCCCCAGACTAGCCTACTGAACAAAACCAGTCGTCACATAAAGCTCACACAGAGTTATCCAACTTGATATACAGGGTGTTAGCAAAATTATAAAAAGCCCTTTAACCCTTACAGAGTAAGTTGAGTACATTTAGTTAAAGTAATTATAATTTACGAAATACTGCTTAGCGAAAGAAATACTTTAAATAATAACTTACTAACAAAAAAAAAGAAAATACTAATAAGATAAGATAATAAAAAAATCAATAATAAATAGACGCTACACACTCATAGGCACGCACTATGACACACTATGTATGTTCTAAGGGAGCCACAACACACTTGTGTTGTAGCTCCCTTAGAACATACAGAAAAACACACGAACATCCATGACCCGAGAACAAACATCTGCTTTTTACACAAATATTTGCCCCAAATGGGAATCGAAAACTACATGTAATTTATTTATTTTTACTTATAAGAAGCATGATTTAAAAAAAAACGCATTAGTTTTCCTTACACCCTGTATAAGTAGAGAGCATATGATCAGTTGATCGGTGCTCTTGCATTTTGTTGCGCAAGCCCAATGCAAGTTATCTAATGGAAGACTTTTATTGCAAAACTTATCTGGAGGCGAAACGTCAAACACGAGTTGCACGACTTTTTGATAAGTCTTGCATTATCGTACTTATTGATTGGATACTTAGATTTAATTTGAATAATAATGGATGGTAAAATAAACCTGGGAGTCTATTTTTCCTAGCTGTGCTTGGCCCCCTCTATCGAACTAAAGGCCTAACTGGGTGTTGATGTGTGTGTATGTGTGTGTGTATGATCTTGTTTTGCTCATAGCTTGAATTAGGCAGATAGATTGTAGTTAGAAGACTTCTAAGGGGTACCTAAACAATCCTGAAACTATTGGAACTTTATAAACTAATTCCTTTTTGGACTCTAGTTATCTACTTTGTGCGAACTTTTGTTGGAATTGAAGTTGGTGACCCTTACGTTTTTAACGTGAAAAATTATCGCTGTCAAAATCTATAAAACAAAATGTCAGATCCTCCAAAATATCAAGCCAGTTTAACGAAAAATAAAAAACCAAAGACATTTCGGGACGCAATCATTCACAAATGAAGCAGTTTTCTCTTGAACTTATCAGATTCCCGGGTCCTTAACAAGGTGCCATCGACCAGTGGACGACCTCTTAATTGTGCGATCAAGATAACGCCGTCCACTTGAAACCGCACTGACTCATACTAAGCTCATATTTTATGGTTTCGCCATGTTTTGATAAATATTCTGTAGTTCATTACGGAAATCACTATGTGATTTTTGATTTTTGGAGTTTAAATAGATAATTTTCCACGTCAAAAACCTAAGAGTCACCGACTTAAATCCCAAAAATAGTTAAAAGTAAATATCTATTGACAATAATAGGGCTTTAAAATTCTTTATATTGAATAATATTAAGGAACACATTAGTCGGAAAGACAATTTTTTCGAGAGTTTTCCTCAGGATTCTACCATCAGATCCTGGTTTCCTTACCACGGGACCACCCTTGGGATACTCCGTTTCCAACAAAAAAAGAATAATCAAAATCGGTTCATAAACGACGAAGTTATCCGCGGACATACATAAAAAAATAAAATATATATACGGTCGAATTGAGAAACCTCCTCCTTTTTTGAAGTCAGTTAAAAATAGATTATTTTAGCTTGTGAAGACTCTCTACTTACGATATGCTTCATCCTCGACCGCATCTCCGCCCTTGTGCTAGATTGTAGTCAAAAGCAAACCCATTATTAATAAATAACATAAAAAAAACAACGGGTTGCACTCTGGGAGTGCCGGCAGAAGTGAAAACTTGAACATTAACGTTGTGCATTAATATTTAATTTAATTTTTTCTATGCTGACACCGGATGACATCTTGACTTTTGCAGTTTTAATTTTCTTTATTTATCAAACACCCCTCCGTGACATCTTGACTTTTGCAGTTTTAATTTCCTATATTTATCAAACACCCCTCCGTGACTGACATCTGACTTTTGCAGTTTTCATTTCCCATATTTATTAAACACCCCTCCGCCTTACAGATTTTCGATGTTTAACCTGACGCGAGTTTAACATTTTTTACCCATACTTCAAAGTGCACAACGCTGCTAAAGAAGTTTTCACTTCAAAAATGAACAGAAAGAAACAAAGAAGAAATTCTATCAACAGGCGCCCGCCGGTATATTAATTTTAAATAAGCCGAGTCGGTAATCTTATAAGGAAACGAGCGCGACAGGAACTCAACTGGGCATTGCTCTAGTTATAAATATTGCATTAGTTGACTCAATAGAGTAGGCAGTCGTATACTTACACTAGCTCTACGCCCGCGACTTGCCTATACAAGGTGTTTAAAAAAAAACAAAAAAAAAGAAATTCCAAAATTTAATTTTAAAAGTAAATAATCGCAACTCTAGTAATCAGTTGAACGGTTTGACATTTACAAAATGAAAGTTTCATACAATTAATATGTCATACTTGTCAATTTGTAATAGAGCTGTGCAATAAGCTTAATTTTAATTAATATTGAATTATTATTTTTTTTGGGTTTTTTTGAAACACCTTGTATTATTCTCCAGCCCCTTCAACTATTCCCGTACGAAAAATATCGCTGTTATAAGGTATATCAACTGAAATTCAAAAATATTTTTTTATGTTATTAACCACCAACAAAAAAAGAGAGGTGTTATAGGTCTGACGTGTGTATCTGTGTGTCTGTATGTATGTGTGTTTGGCTGTGACTTATTCGTAGCTCCTTAAACGGATGGAGCGATTTCAATTTAGAGTTATACGTACATACCTAGATAAGCTCACGACTATAATATCTAACAGGGTAGGCAAAGCATCAGTGGTTCTATCAAACTACTTGATGCCACGTTTGACGTAAGTTGTGAGGGTTATCAGATGGAATAAATAAACGCTACACACTCAAAGGCCCACACTAAGGTTTTCCCTTGTGTCTCTGAGGAAGACTGCACCTTTGCGAATAGGCATAGAGTCAGTAGGGTCAAAAGACGAATGCGTATGTATGTATTTAAATCGTTTAATGTATGTTTGTATTTATTTCATTGTAATCTTGGCTTGTTTTAAGTGACATCGTGAATGTCCTATGAAATAAATATTTTTCTATTCTATTCTAATTCTATTCGTTGGTCCCTCGGAACACACATAAAGACAAACACAAACACCCATGACTGCAGAACAAACATCAGCTTTTTTTTTACACAAATGTTTGCCCCGACTGGGGATCGAACCCAGGACCCGCCGATCAAGAGGCAGCGTCACTACCACTCGACCAAACCGGCTGTCAAAATAAGTTGTATAATGGTGAGAGGTGGTCAGCCTTTCGCCCATTATACAGCAAAACCCTCGCATCCCTCATACGGGCTTTTATTGTATATCTGGGAAGTAGGTAACTGGCACATTCTAAGTTATTAGGGTTCCGTACCTCGAAAGGAAAAAAAATAACCCTTATAGGATCACTTTGTTGTCCGTCCGTCGGTCCGTCTGTTTGTCTGTCAAGACCCTTTTTCTCAGGAACGCGTGGAGGTATCAAGCTGGAATTTATATCAAATACTCAGGTTTACTGTCCCTTGGAGCTGTGAAAAAATCAAACTTCTAAGCAAACGCAATCAAAAGATACAGCCGTTTATGCCGCAAATTTCCGCACGATACTCGCAAGGGAATCAAAACCTACAGGGTACTTCCCGTGAACTCAGAATCTTGAAATTTAGTACAAAGCAACGTCTTAGAGTACATATAAAGGAAAAATTGCGAAAACCGTACATTTTTACTACCCCTTTCCTCATCAACGCGTAGAGGTATTAAATTGAAGTTTTACTTATATACCTACAGGTTTGTACGGAACCCTCGGAACGAGAGTTCGACTCGCACTTGGCCGGTTTTTTTTTTCACTCCCAGTCCAGGTGAAAGAAGTTTTAGAGATATGGCTTCAAATAATTGATTAACTACTGCACCACCAGGTTTCAAAGCCCTAATTTAGTCTAAAAGGCTTATTAAAGCTGACGGCCGGTTTGGTGGAGTGATAGTGACGCTGCCTCTTGATCGGCGGGTCCTGGTTTCGATCCCCAGTCGGGCCAAACATTTGTGTAAAAAGCAGATGTTTGTTCTCGGGTCATGGGTGTTTGTGTTTGTCTTTGTGTGTTCCAAGGGACCCACGACACAAGGGAAAACCTTAGTGTGGACCTTTGAGTGTATAGCGTTAATTTAATTTAATTTAATTTTAATTTAAAGCTAATGTAGATCTGTACTTTCTCAATCCCACAATATGCCACGAACAAATCCACCACTACAGCTAGTTACGGCCGGTGTAAGGTAAACATTAGTATGCAAGTGCACGCCCACTGACAGGACGTTGCACCCGGCCATCCTTGCCACCAACGTGTTCGTCTGCTGCTTATAATTATTATACTGTGTTATGTATAAGGAGAATAGAGAAAATTAGTTGTACAGAAAGAATAACAAGTTCTTTCTGTCCAAACATTTTTTTTGAAACAAGTAAGTTTTGAAACGAGTAAATGAAAAGAGGACAATATTGATAGTTAGATATATAGACTGACATTCCACCCGGGACTTCGTTCCCTTGGGAATTCGGCAAAACTGTGTAGCCTATGGCCATAGGGAATAATGTAGCTTTTTAATGGTGAAATAATTTTACAAATCGGTCCAGTAGTTTCGGAGCCTAGTCAATGCAAACAAACAATCAAATCTTTCCTCTTTATAGTATTAGTATAGATAAAACTTTCATTAATGACCAGCAATACACATAAACATAACACGAACAACTTCACACAATACACAAATACAAACACAGTAAAACATTAAAGGGAATCGTGATGTGGCACGCTGGTCAAGGAACAGGTCCTGACTCACCATAGTGTTGTGGTTGGAGCTGCAACTGCAACTCTGATAGAGTCTGGCCATCGAAAGTTGTCCACTAGAAACGGCGGCAGTTTTAAAAATTCGTCTTTTGAAACCTGTTTTCTTCACATAAATCCACACTGTTATTAAACTTACAATAAGAAAACAATCAAATCAAATTAGAAGAAAATAAAATAGTGTTAACTCAGTCTATTCAGTGTATACCTATTCAGTGTTTTCAGAGGACGAATTTTGAGTGCGAAATGTATTGAATCACTATTATTGAAAGTTCGAGTATTAGAAGTCACTATTTAATCACAGTTTTTTGACATATAAGTCAATTTCATTCGAGCTGTATTTCTTAGTGTGTCTGCCAAATATACGTCAAGCTAGCAGCCTCACTAAGAAGCTCGAATATCTTTTTAAATACAGTATCACTATTTATATGCTTTTGTCACTATTTATCGCTATTTAGTAACTATTCTTTGACATAGCCAAAACCATCAAATCGTCTCTGAGGCTGCTAACTATACGCACTCCGAATTTTAAATCTGCCGCCGTTTCTAGCGGACAGCTTTCAATGGCCAGACTCTTCTGTGTCCGTGTCTTTAAAAATATACGCGCACTTTGAAGAATACACAAAGAAAAATAGGATTAAGAATAGGAATATTAGTAAGAACACAATAAACAACAAAAGAGGGCCATGATCGTTCATCTACTTAAGCATGATGATTTTTTCAAACTCATTATAGAAGGCTAGGTGGAAGGAGTGGAAGACGGCGACCGAGAAAACGATACAGCGACCAGTTGAAAGAAAAAATAGAAGTGTCAACTTATAGGGAATTGCTATAGGGAAATTGCTACACCGACAAGAGCGCGGCTTTTAAGATTAAGAAGATGTAAGAGGTGCCTGAAGGATATTGTGGGTTACGAGTATATTAAATTTGTGAAAATTAAGGATATATTTCAAAAAAAGTTGTTCAGTTTAGTGAAATCAGTTCACTAAACTGAACATTTTTTTCTCAAAGAACACAAAAATGGTTCGTATTTACGTTTCCTCTTATCTATACTAATATTATAAAGAGGAAAGATTTGTATTTTTGTATGAAACGAATAAACTTGAAAACTACTGGACCGATTTCAAAAATTCTTCACCATTAGGATGCTACATTATTCCTAAGTAACATAGGCTACATAATTCTCCCGAATTCCCACGGAAGCGAAGTCCCGAGCGGAATGCTAGTGTAATATAATATAACTTAAGAAAGCTTTCCGCCCAGGCCTTCGTTTCTAAATAAAAAAACGCCTCGAAATCGGTCTTTTCGTTTAGGAGCTACGATATCAGAGAGAGACACACAAACATACACATACATATGTCAAACTTATATTACCTCTTTTATACACACATACATACGCGCACGTCTGTAATCCCTGACAGGGTAGGCAGAGCATCAGTGGTTCTAGAAAACCACTTAATGCCACGTTTGACACAAATGGTGAGGGTTATTAGATGGAACATGTTGCGTTATGGTGAGAGGTCCTTCGCACCATTGTTGTGTATATACTTAACTTATTTCAATTCATACTTTTAAAATAAAATTTAAATTTTGATGTATTGAACAGCAGAAGTTGCTATGATGGCGGTGGCTCTCTCAAATAACTCAATACTATTCAAATATTACTGACTTAATTATTGATGTAAATACATATAGAAAGCTTATTATTTATTTATAAAATAATGTACCTATAGGTAAATATAATAATAATATTTATGTATGTAAAATTTATGTTTATTTATTTGATGTAAAACCAAAACATCAGCATCTTGTTGGTTCGTTATTAACACGTGTCTTGTTACCTTCTTTTCTTTTCTTTTTTATATGTGTGTCGTACTATTAAGGTCTAGGACGACGAAGGGAGCAGCAGAATACAATGTGCTATTTTAGCGCAGACACCATGCTGAGTTGCACCCTACGTCACTGCGCTGTATACCTCTATTGTAACTTGTGAATGTTTTAAATGAAAAAAATGAAAAATAGTTTATTTTCGTTTACAGATTATTGTAGGTAGCTTAGTGGATGGAGCCTCCTTTTAAGCAAGTAATGTGCCTGTACCAGGAGACTCCGCTCTTCCATAACAGCTTATAGTAACAGACAAATAAACTTAACTAACTAAACTCAACCAAACAAACTTTCAAGGAAACTTAAAGTACCTAGACTAATGATGTGTCTGTATGTGTATGTGTGTGTGTGTGTGTGTGTGTGTGTGTGTGTGTGTGTGTGTTTTGTACAGTGTAGTGCAATAAAAATGTATTTTCTTTCTTTCTTTATTATTAAATAATTAGGGCCTCACTATAAAAAATTAAACTACGATGCCACAGACAGACACACAGATACACACACACACATGTGTTATAACACCCCTCTTTCTTTTCAGGGGTTAAAAATATCACGTACGTAACTGTTAACTGAAAGCCAGTTCATGCACTATTGAATAAATGCATTTTATAGTTATAAATTTACAGCAAAAACCATGAGAACCTTACGTAGACACAACCAACAGACAACAATTAGTTATTTTATGAACGAGTGTGTGAAACGTTAATTGATGTAATTAACTTTGTACATGAACTAAAATGTTAAAGTCAATACTATGTTTTGTATGATTCTTAGGGATATCTAGTGACAAGAAATAGTGTCTTTTCCTGTAATCAAAAGCGTATCAATATTTTAATCAATGGACACATTATGTATACCTAGACGGTGGATTGGTTATGACGGCCGGTTTGGTCAAGTGGTAGTGACGCTGCCTCTTGATCAGCGGGTCTTGAGTTCGATTCCCAGTCGGGGCAAACATTTGTGCAAAAAGCAGATGTTTGTTCTCGGGTCATGGGTGTTTGTGTTTATCTTTATGTGTGTTCCAAGGGACCCACGACACAAGGGAAAACCTTAGTGTGGGCTTTTGAGTGTGTAGCGTTTATTTTACATATCATTTCGTCCTTTTTGAGTAGCGGAATAGCCACTCTGGACTGGACTAGACCATACCTATCCTTATCTTTTTCAATCTCCGTCTAGCAACTTTATTTTTTTTACCACTATGCTTTTCTTCCCTGAAGAACACACCTAGGCGAAAATTTAATAGGTCGACTTCCACATCTACCTTAGTGTTTTGGACTACCGCAAGGCGAGAACTTCAACACAAATCAAACTTATAACACCTCTAGTTTTTGTTTGGCGTTTAAAAAATGTGTAACTCGGAATATAAAGTATGTAAGAAAGTATTTCTGTCGGTGTAACTATCAAAGGTATAGAGTTTACTGTTTGTATTTTCTTCAGTATCTTTCTCCCAGTCGTATGGAAAGTGATACTATTATTAACATTTCAAGCAACCGTTGCATTGCATATTCTTCTCACGGCCAGTCCGACATGCATCATCGGATTTCCTCGAGTGACTCACTAACACGAACCAATAAAAATGTTTAGTTCACGTATAAAGGTTAAAATTCTCAGTATTAGTTGTTTTTTTTGTACACTCTTACTTTTTGATTTTTTTCTGTAATTTAGGATGCCTGATTTTATTTATAACAGTGATCAAAGCTACAAATAGTGGCGGAGACATCGGTGAACATACATAAATAAAACGGGCAAATGCTAGTCGGACTCTATAAAAACCATTATCTCTATAAAAACGGCAAAAAAATCACGTTTGTTGTATGGGAGCCCCCTTCAATATTTAATTTATTCTACTTTTTAGTATTTGTTGTTATAGCAGCAACCAAAATACATCATCTGTGAAAACAAATATCTAACTGTCACAGTTCATGAGATATAGCCTCGGACAGACTTATCTTTAAAAACGAGAAAAAAAATCATGTTTTTTGTATGGAGCCCCCTTAAATATTTATTTTATTCTGGCTTTTAGGGTTTCTTGTTATAGGACCAATATAAATAAATCATCTATGAAAATTCCAACTGTCTAACTATCACAGTTCATGAGATACAGCCTCGGACAGACTTTCTGTAAAAACGAGCAAAAAAATTACGGTTTTTGTATGGGAGCCCCCTTAAATATTAATTTTATTCTGGTTTTTAGTATTTGTTGTTATAAGGCACATAGAAATACATAATCTGCATAAAGTTCAACTGTCTAACTATCACGGTTCATGAGATACAGCCTGGTGACAGACGGATGGACGGACAGCGGAGCCTTAGTAATAGGGTCCCGTTTTTTCCCTTTGGTTACGGAACCCTAAAGAAGATACATACAATTGAAAATAGAGCTTCCTTTTTCTATTTAGATAGTTAAAATTTTATTTTTCTATTAAAAAATACTGAAAACACATGAAGGGATAAAATTTTAAAGATGAGCAGCTCTGCATTTTCAGTTTTTGTAAAGAAATTCTGTTTAGCTTTTCAATAAAAACAAGACAAAATTTAAATAAAAAAGGAAACTTTTCTCCTACTTTTTGTTATTATGAAAATGGTGGAATACACTTTCGATTGCACACAAAATCGTGACATTTAGATCTCGTTAGAGTATTTAATATGCCTATGTTACACTGGTAGTTCTATCAAAGAAGTATGCACTTTCAAATAGGCAGTGACTGACCCTCATATAAAAAAATTAGCAATCATTTTTATTCAAGCTTCACCGTAAATACATAATGCATTATGGTTCAAAGTGCACAGTGAGTGGTTCCGCTTTTTGCTCGTGTACTTGTTTCTTTGTCTATTGTATTTGCCGACCGGTTTGGTCGAGTGGAAGTGAAGTGACGTTGCCTCTTGATTGACGAGACCTTTTTTAACCGGTTGAGAATAACACCACTCCATCTCTTTTCGGTTGAGAATAACACCACCCCATCTCCTTCCGTGGGTGTCGTAAGAGGCGACTAAGGAAACACAAATGAGACTTGCCTCCTAGTAATCCATCCCAGGCAACCACACTTCATTTTTTTTCTGAATCTGAGATGTCGTCCTATGGTCTCACGCGGTGTGGTAGGCTCTGAAAAGGGCCGTCTGGTTCGCGACCACCCTCCTACCGAAGTCCGACGCCAAACAGCCTGCTGTGTTCCGTCGGTGCGTGGGAGTACCAGTGCCTTTATAAGCATTTTCTGGGTTAACTCGCTCCATCGTCGACCTCATCTTTGACCTTTATGGTCAAGATTGAGGTCAAGAGTTAACCCATCTTATAATAATAATAAAAACTATCCAAATTTCATACATCTAATGACGGCTGCTTTGACTGTGGCGCCATCGCCAACTGAATGTTCAGTAGCTAGGTAGTTTGCAACTTTACTTTCGGTTGGCGGTGGCGCTGCTGGTCGGGGTGGTTGTCAACAAGTATATGAAAATGTAATAGCTCTTAATTTCGCCACCTGAACATATAAAATGGCCTGCATTCCATCGACACACAATTTAAGCTACAGAATCGGAGCCCTGGGGCTCTACTTTGTTCTATCTTCGACGGAAAATTCGAAGTTTCGAATGTCAGCACGTCTTTGTTTTGCGCTATATAGACGATAGTGACAGGTATAAACAATTATCGGTCGTCCGTCGATGGTAGATAGTACAGAGTAGAGGGACTTTTTACCTGACCGGGAAATCGAACCCGGTTTCCCGGTCAGGTAAAAAGCAGATGTTTACGAGTTTGTGTCTATCTTTTTGTGTGTTCTATTAGGGACCCTCGCAGTGGCGTAGCGTGCCTTGGCGGGACCCCGTATAAAAAATTGTTTGGGGCCCTTAAGAAGGGTAAATATTTCTCACAAAAGAAAAAAAAATGTTTGCATAAAATTAAAAGAAATATTTATTCATCTTAACTACCTATCTGTCACTTTTTCCAAAGAGCATCGAACCTCTGTGGCATGCCTAAAGTTGCAAGTACATATAAGTACATAAAAAATGCGTTTTTTATGTACATGTACTTTCTGAGTAATTTCAGTTTGAAAATGTAAAATATAATTTTTTAAAATCATCGTTTAAACTGATTGATAAGTCCATTATCGCCATTTTAAAGCATCCCGCGTCACGACTAGTCAGTACTTAAAAAAACACCATAGAATTAATGCGGCGCAAAGTGTATGGGGTGGGGGGATAAAAGTCAAGAGCCGCATCTCTTCCCGTCCCCATCTTCACCACTGTCAATGAACCACAGGGCTGTTCTTTACCGCGCCATCAGGGCGTGACTAAGCTTCTGTACGCAAGCTATCACTTTCGTTTTAATAAAGAATTAATAAGATAGCATGCGTAGAGAAGCTTTGTCACCGCGCTTATGTTAGACACCGCGCTTATGTCATTCCTTATTAAGGGTTGGTTGGGTAAGGTTAAGTTAGAACTGCAACCCCCAACGCACGAGCCGAGCAAGCGTAGCGAGCGTGCCGCGGTAGCGGCCGGCGAAGTGCCAGAAACGACTCGACTGTGGTTCCGTTAAGCGGTTGTCGCATCAACCAATCAGAAAACAGTGTATTATATTACGGATGTCAGTTTAACGTAAAAATGTACACTAAGCAGCGATTGGTCTATTCATGTTTGATTTGACGTGTGGCAAAATCGTTAGTTGATAAACTTACAGCCAGGCAGCGTAAGTTGATCAATTAGCCAAAATGTATTGCGTTAAATACATTTCAACTGCTGTCGTGTATGATTTGCCGATAGTTTCGATAAACTACCTCGAAAATTGATCAACCTACGATTCTTATTGTATTCCGGCAACATGTATAAACAGTGCCTAATATGGCGTTTGCACGTCTCAATCACACGTGCAATTCTCTTACTATTGCAAAATGCAAATCTATATAATGCAGTAACTTTAATACTCATGATTGAAAGGTCACGACGCCCACTCAAAGCTAAGCTTAACTTGCACTGACACGATCTGGGGGCGTATTTTTGAAATCGCTCGCATTTTTTCGAATGATAGTTTCTACTGGTCTTCATTCGCGTTCTTAAATTGTACATTTTTGAAACTGCCTTGCAACGTGACGGCTCGTCGGCTCTTTCGAACGATAGACTAGATCATTTTCAGATTATAAAAATATCCGTCGAAAGTTTCTTGACATTGACAGGTGGTTTGGTTTTTTTTTTGACGCAGAAACAATGAAAATAAATTTCGTTCTGATTCGCATTCGATAATTACCCGTTTAAACTGTTTCTGCGTGAGATGAAACAAACTTAACATTATAGCGTTTTTTGGCAAGTGATTCAAAAATGTAGAAAAACAGTCGTGTGACTCCGGAGGAGAACACACTACCGAGGCGTATACAACGCCGAGAATTCAGGCGAGTGTTTAAAAAAAAAAAACAACTGTCAATGTCAAAATACGTTTAGCAGCTAAGTATTTATCCTATGGTCTTAATCAACGGAATTACTTAACATCGCAATTTACCGTAAATCTGTTCATCTACCGGGAAATTGTATCAAAGAAGTTCTTCTGGTACGTGGTACGTGGTATAAATAACTCATAATATTTGATTATTATATAAACACCCCACATAAACACACTTTCTCTGAAACACACATACACACAAACTCAAACACACACACACACACACACACACACATAAACGCGCTCTTATATATTAATTTATACCTACCTATACTCTTAGTCACATCACTACTTCACTAATATTTTGAAATCTGTTTTTTCTTTGTCTTAACTATTTTATTTTATTGTAAGAATTTCCTACTTATTTATGGAAGAGTAGTGCCTTCCAACACAAGTATTTAACATTACTTAAAGGGAGTGCTCTTGTAACATAATATAATAATGTAATGCTAAGTTTGGGATTTTTTTCTCAAGTACTTGACACTGGCAGAATCATCGCTAAAAAGCCGATGGGGCCATAAAATCCAAGAATTGATTGATTGATCTTATGGTCTAGTCTATCGATCGCCAGAGCTGACAAGTAGAGATAAGGCGAACGTTTCAAGAATATAGAATTTCAGAGCGCGTGTTAAAACCAGTAGAAACTATCATTCGACACAAGGCGACCGATTTCAAAATAAGCCCCCTGGTCCTGTATACCAGACAACGTGGCCTTGGCGACATTGCTTAAATTGATAACCAGTCACGCCATGTCCTGTGCTGAGGAATGGATTTTGAAATAATATCCCCTTTAATCTAGTGGAAAGTTGAATTCAGGAAATCTGGGCAAAGGCACATTCTGTGAGCCATTACTAAAGACCGATAATTCTAAAATGTATGGGATTGTCATGGAATGATCACGTGACTTTTCTATCGTGTCTGTCAATCACATATTTATTTTCAATCACCGACGAAAAAAGTGGGGTGTTAGGTTTGACGTCTGTATCAGTGTGTCTGTCTGTGGCATCGTAGCTCTTAAACGAATGAACCAATTTTGATGCAGGTTTTTTTGTTCGAAAGCTGACATAATTGAGATGCAAGCTAATGTAGCTAATGATCAAAATTGGGTAGACCGTTATTTTAAATACGAAAGTAAGTAACTCTGTCTGTCTGCCTGTTACGCTTTAACCGCTAAACCGATTTTAATGAAATTTGGTACAAAAATAGATTATACCTTGGGAAAGGGCTGCATTTTCTACCACAGCTGGGCACGATTTAACCTGTAGTCCACCACGCGGGCGGAGCCGCGGCCGGAAAGCTAGTAATTTTTAAATTAAGCCACTCAAATAATTTATCTACTACGAGTATTTTAGCAGTTAATTAGAGTTCCGAGGCTGAAAAGAAAGGTTCATTGGTATTTCTTAACAACTTCAGTTAAGGTCGACAGGCAATCATTTTGGCACCAATTTGTTGTAACTGGTCCACAGAAATTATTTTAAAGTATCAATTAAGGTTTTGCGAGAAGCGGTGGTTAAATAAAAATACTAATGAAAACAAAATCGGTGGACAAAATTTTGTGTTGCAGCTGGATATCTGCCATTTACATCAGAAAAGTTATACCACTTGATAGTTAAAGAATCAAAGAATTGCGTGTGTGACAGTGACATCGCGGTGTTCATGACAGAGCCATATTTTATTTTATTTTATTTTATTTTATATAGGTACCCTTTTTCAAAATTAAACTTTTTGTATTACCCCAGATATTATTCGCTTATAATTAGTACAATTTAATATAATATAAAATATAATATAGGTACCCTGATATTTTATCTGAGCTATTTATGTAAGTACATCATGCTCTTTGAAGAGGGAAAACATCATAAAATCAAAACAAAGGAAAACATGACAAAATCAGAATATATCTGGTCAGATTCTCTGTTATTCCATGTTAGATAAATTAAAAAAAAACAGTGAAAGCCGAGTTGATAATGAGCCAGACTTGTGATCGGAAGGTCGCGGGTTTAAATCCTGGTGCGGGACTATACCACTAAATTCGTCTTTTCGGATTTATGTACTGATTTCTAATTATCACTTGCTGAACGGTGAAGGAAAACATCGTGATGAACCCCGCCTGTCCAAGAAAATTCATTTTCGAAAGACGAGCGGTCCACCAACCCGCATTGGGCCAGCGTGGTGGACTATGGCCTTCGTGTTTCTAAGGGAGGCCCGTGCTCCTCCGTGGAGACGTTTATGGGCTGATGACGACAAATTAAAAACATGTACAAGCTTTCATGTTCAATTCAATTCAAAATTTCTATGTCATTGAACATTAATGTTGTTTAAAATAAGTAAATTATATTTGTTTTTTAAGTTCATGTCTGTTCATTCTTTACGTACAGTTTTGTCATCTATACTAATATTATAAAGAGGAAAGATTTGTATTTTTGTATGTAACGAATAAACTTTAAAACAGACTACTGGACCGATTTCAAAAATTCTTTCACCTTTAGGATGCTACATTATCCCTGAGTAACATAGGCTACATTATTTTCCCGGATTCCCATGGGGACGAAGTTCCGAGCGGGATGCTAGTATACAATATTTATCAAGTTTATATGTTAAGGGTCAGTCAACGGCACATCAGGTTACCTCAAACTGTCAAATTTCCCCAATGGATAGTAAACTTTAATGCTCGAGGATGAAATTGAAAATCGATTGAAGAAATTTGTCAGTTTTGGAAAGCATGATGTGCTGTTGACCCTGGTACATTGTCCTTATTGCGCAAGTACGCCGATCCTGCGATTAGTCTCCTTTCGTTTCTCTCGAGGGTTAGCTGGAAGAAATCTCTCTAAGGGATAAGCTCGCCTTTGTACATAGTTTTCTTTGTATCCATCTCTTTTGTTTTGTAATTTTTATTATGTGCAATAAAGTGTTTACATACATACATACATACATACATACATACATACATTGTCTACTTTACTTAAATGACTCTGCCTAGTATGCTTTTTTGCAAAGTAAGTACCTGTTTTACAACCGCTTTGAATTTTGCAGGTTATACTGCCAGTTAGTACGAACCAAACACACGTCTTTCATTTCCTCTAAAATCATAATGAGTACTCTTTACCACTAGTTTAATAATGAGTTATCTATAATCGAATGCCCACATGCGATTGTCTTAAAGTTGTCACCTTGGTACGCCACTCTCTCTGTCTTACCTGCAAGGCTGAAACTTCATTAGACAATTGGTCTATTAGCATCTCATGTGTTTGCAATAATGCATATTATTATGTCCAAGATGCCTTACTAGATTGGAGCCCTTCGTCTTAAATTACATTGCATGATAGAGTTGATTTATTTATCTCATAATATAGCTACAAATATATAAATAATTAGAGATTTTATTTCTCTCATCAATCAAATGTTAGTTCATGTATGTGAAAGAAATTAACTCAATCAATATGTCAGTCATTTCAGCCCATAATATGATCGTCACTTTCTTTGTAATTATTAAAATTACAATTAAAGTAAAATAATTTATACAATGTTAAATAAAAATCAGAAAAAAAATCGAACTGGTATATATAAATATACTATTAACTTTAAATTAAGGACGCACAGTTTTTTTAAACAACTTTCCCCAAGGAACGTTGATCGAAATATTAAAAATAATAATTACCTCTCCTAAAACTTAAACATTAAAGATCAGCTGATTTTATGAATATAAGAAGTTGCATAATATTTTTTTGCGAATTTGATTAGGGTTTATATAAAAAGGAGTGTGCTGTATTACACTTTTTATGCTTCAAAATTATATTTTAATTCACAAATAATTTGGAAAATGTTCAGCGCGAATTGGACTTAAGTCCACAACTCCATTTGGTACTCTAACCAAATCTAATTTGGTTAGAGCACCAAATGGAGTTGTTAGATTTTTTGGTGCTCTAACCAACTGAGCTATCGTGCCTTCAAGTAAAGCGGCAAAATTTCTTATTCCCTTACTGAGCAAATTACACTGTGCGTGTAAGTTATTATTTGTGAATCCCTCAAAATACTATTTTGAAGTGAAAACTTCTTTAGCGGCGTGGTACACTTTGAAGTATGGGTAAAAAATGTTAAACTCGCGTCAGGGTCACGTGTCTGTCACGTGACCCTGATCGAAAATCCGTAAAGCGGAGCGGTGTTTAATAAATATAGGAAATTAAAACTGCAAAAGTTAAGATGTCATCCGGTGTCCACCTCGAAAAAATTAAATTAAATATTAATGGACAATGTTAATGTTCAAGTTTTCACTTCTGCCGGCACTCCCGGAGTGCAATTCGTTGTTTTTTTTTAAATATTTTTGCTTTTTTTTAATAAACAACTAAACATACCCATTTGCAATAACCTCCTTCCCACCCTTGTATCACAAATAAATTTCCATGTCGCCAACATTATGCTTTAGGACCACACATATAAGTGTAATCTCAGCTATTCTGTCCAGTTTTGCTGTCATATGTGGTGCTAGTAGGTACGCAACCATTACTCAATGTCAGCATGTTAGTTGCTAATCAGCACTATTCAGCAAAAACCGTTGAATCTCAACTTTTTCTAGGCTGTTTTACATTAATTTATTCAGATTTTCCTTTATTTAAATTTGGATTAGCGATTCGATGGAAAGTGAAGCGAAATATTATATTGATTCTTACTCCAATCGGAAGAGGTAGGGCTAAAGCAATCACGGGTTTTTGCAATGGTAGGCATAAACCAAATTTTGAAGGTACGTGGGATTATAAACATGATCTTAGGTCAAATTATGGTCAAGTGCAAACCATTATATCTCTACACTAATATTTTTTTATTATAAGATGGGTTAACTCTTGAAATCAATCTTGACCATAAGGTCTAAGATGAGATCGACGATGGAGCGAGTTAACCCAAAAAATGCCTATAAAGGCACTGGTACTCCCACGCACCGACGGAACACAGCAAGCTGTTTGGCGTCGGACTTCGATAGGAAGGTTGTCGCGAACCAGACGGCCCTTTACAGAGCCTACCACACCGCATGAGACCATAAGACGACACCTCAGATTCAGAAAAAAAAATGAAGTATCGTTGCCTGGGATGGATTACTAGGAGGCAGGTCTCATTTGCGTTCCTTAGTCACCTCTTACGACACCCACTGAAAGAGATGGAGTGGTGTTATTCTAAACCGATCACCACACTAATATTATGAAGAAGAAAGATTTGTATTTTTGTATGTAACGAATAAACTTAAAAACGACTACGCCGATTTCAAAAATTCTTTCGCCATTAGGATGCTACATTATCCCTGAGTAACTTAAGCTATATAATTTTCTCGAATTCTTACGGGAACGAAGTCCCGAGCGGAATGCTAGTAAAGAATAAAAATGAAACTGAACCACCCGGTTTTTAAATACACATTTATTAAAAAAAAACGATTTCTTTTACAAAAACTATCATCTAATCGTTGAAGTTGGAGTAGAGTGGAGAATTTATTATTTTAGTGTGGATAGAAAACCTATACTTATTGGAATGTTTGCTATTTTTGGACTAAAATACTCACTATTCAATCTTTCATAGAGTACAAGAGAAAAATAAACCTAAAACTATAAATAAACCAAATTCTTCACGCTCGATATATTTGAAGGAAGACAAAACTGCCTTTAGAAACCATCTAATCTATTTATCTTGGCAGAATAATTTTTCTTCGCTAATTACAACGTGTACAACGATGTTCATCCAATGTTTCTTTATTAGCAACACGTCGAAAGAAGCCGTTTCTATCGAATATCTAGTTTCTTCACGTATTATCGGAAAATTTTCCGATCTTACACATATTTTTTTGTGCTTAAGTTTGTAGAAGTACTACTAATATCACAAGCGGTACCAATATGTTCCAGATTGTTGCGAGTTAAGTAACATTCAAGAGCATTTTGGCTTATAGGTTTGTCTTTTTAACCGGCTTCAAAAAAGGAGGAGGTTTCTCAATTCGACCGTATATATATATATATATATATATTTTTTTTAATGTATATCCGCGGATAACTTCGTCGTTTATGAACCGATTTTGATTATTATTTTTTGTTGGAAAGGGAGTATCCCAAGGGTGGTCCCATGGTAAGGAAACTAGGATCTGATGGTGGAATCCTGAAGAAATTGAGGGAAAATTATGTAGCCTATGCGTTAATCAGGGTGTCAGCTACCTCCATAACAAATTTTATCAAAATTGATCCAGCCGTTTGAGCGTGAAAGAGTAACAAACATCCATACATCCTCACAAACTTTTGCATTTATAACATTAGTAGGTAGTTTGTCTCTAATGGTCAATGAAAGTTATAATGTGAGAATGTAATTTTCTTTTAAATATCAAAAATCGCGAAAACTTAGACTGGTTCCATACACCATAAACTCACGCCAATAATCCCCTTCGGGGTAGGCTGAACTTCATGTTGTTCGAGAACCACTTGACGTCACGTTTGACAATCATTCTCTGAGGGTTATTAGAAGGGACATGGGTATAGTGGTGGTAGGTTGTCAGCCGTTGGCCTACAATACAGCAAAACCCTCGCATCCCTTACTGGCTTCTACAATATGCCTGGAAAGAGTTGGAAGCTGGCACATTCTAAATTTTTATTTTTTTCCTAATCCAGCATTTTGTCGTGTGGTGATCGGCTTAGAATAACACCACCCCATCTCTTTCCGTGGGTGTCGTAAGAGGCGACTAAGGAAATACAAATGAGACCTGCCTCCTAGTAATCCATCCCAGGCAGCGACATTTCATTTTTTTTTCTGAATCTGAGGTGTCGTCCTATGGTCTCATGCGGTGTGGTAGGCTCTGTGAAGAGCCGTCTGGTTCGCGACCACCTTCCTACCGAAGTCCGACGCCAAACAGCTTGCTGTGTTCCGTCGGTGCGTAGGAGTACCAGTGCCTTATAGGCACTCGCTCCATCGTCGACCTCATCTATGACCTTGGTCAAGATTGAGGTCAAGAGTTAACCCTTCTTATAATAATAATAAAAAACATTCCACATTTTTATTTCTCTCCCAATCCAGCATGGAAGTAACTAGAAAGATTGTTTCAAAAAGTGCCTTATTCCATCTAATCAAAACACTTTATTGCCTAATTAGCTGCTTTGTAATAATAACAGGTCAAATTACCTGTTTAAAGCTGATGAAGCTATAAACAAGAAATAGGAGAGCAGGGAATTCCATGATAAAACACACCATTGTCTCATGGGAGAATATGTGAAGAAGTTTCTTGGGAAGGCATACATAAGCACTGTCGTTTGCCATGATGGTTAAAATAACTGTATCTGGGTGTGTTATGCAGAAAACTGAATTTAGAGCACGCTTGTTGCAGAAATTCCGTCGAAGTTGTTTGTATTTCTCTACTGACTGAATGACAGTACCAGCTACCAACTACCAACAAGGATTTTGCTGTATCGTGGGCAAAACGCTGACTAACCTATCACCTATTTAGTCCGTGTGGTGATCGATTGAGAATAACACCACCCCATCTCTTTCCGTGGGTGTCGTAAGAGGCGACTAAGGAAACACAAATGAGACCTGCTAGTAATCCATCCCAGGCAGCGACACTTCATTTTTTTTCTGAATCTGAGGTGTCGTCATATGGTCTCATGCGGTGTGGTAGGCTCTGTAAAGGGCCGTCTGGTTCGCGACCACCCTCCTACCGAAGTCCGACGCCAAACAGCTTGCTGTGTTCCGTCGGTGCGTGGGAGTACCAGTGCCTTTACAGACATTTTCTGGCTTAACTCGTTCCATCGTCGACCTCATCTTTGACCTTTATGGTCAAGATTGAGGTCAAGAGTTAACCCATCTTATAATAAAAATAATAATAAAAAAAAACCTCTGTAGGTACTCTTGTTTTATGTATATTTCGAAGCCGTCATAATGTATGTCCGGCGTTAAGTGGTTCTAAAACCATATGCTCTGCCTATCCCGACAAGGTTCATAGGTGTGATTATGTCAACTAATTACAGTTTTAATAGCGAGATCTAAGTGACAAAAACATTGAGAAATGTGATAAACTCGAAACGTGATGAACTTCAAAACTACTGATCTCTACGGGGATGAAGTTCTAGGCGGTAAAGCTAGTAAATAAACATTTAGAGTACTAACTGAAAAGTTATGCCTTCTTCTGGCCTTCCGTTTATAGTATAACAACTATAAATATGAGTAATAATGAAAAACACAAACCTTGATTCTTAGCTGTTTTTAAATCCAGAACCAAATGCACTAATAAAAATAATCCGTGAAAAATCTAATAAGTATTTTATTGTTAGTTTTATAGAAGCTTTTGCAATGATAGGTAGGTCCTAAATTGTTAACAAGTTAAATTGTTATTGATTGTATGCTGTAAACGAAGATCTATTGAGCAATAAAACAATTTAATCTTTACGATACTTTAGAAGAAAATTGCCTCAGTACCATGTAATGGAGGTCACAAGCAGTACCACCTAATGTTTTACCGAGAGCCTGTTTTTTCCTGTTTTTTTTGCGAAAACTAACCTAACCTTAAAATTTAGGTCAAGTATTGACCACGTGAAAGAAGTATGGGAAGCTCTATCTGCCTTTTTAGAGATTATAGACGTTAATTTAAAAAATGAAGAAAATTAATGTTGTAGGATGGCGACGTAACTATAATAGCTACTATTACAATACCTCATCCTATTCTGGGTGGAAAAGCATGATTTTTTTATTAAGGTTTTGCTTTTAACTACAATCTAGCTCAAGTGCAAGATTTGGTCGAGGATGTAAAAAGCTAACCCAGTAGGAGTACGTTAGTACTATTATTTATTCTGTGGTAGGAGCCTATTCAATCAAACTTTAAAGAGACTCAGGTTATATGAGTTTGGAAATTCAAACACAGGCTGAGAGTTCCTTTTCATAGCAGTACGCATATGAAAGATAACGAACAATGTATACACGAATCCCGTTGCAGTATAAATTATGTGTTCAAATCGCGAAAGTTTAAAGTGTTGTGAAAAAGAACCTTCGGTGCAAACCCTCGGAATCTCAACAAGTAAACATTTTGCAAATGTCATCTTAAGAAGCCAAAAGTAGAGTTTATTTTTAACCGACTTCAAAAAAAAGGAGGAGGTTATCAAATCGAGTGAATTTTTTTTTTTTTTATGTTTGTTACCTCGAACTCCGTCATTTGTAAACCGATTTCAAATTTTTTTTTTTAGTTCGGAAGCATCTACTTCCAGATTGGTCCTATACAAATTTTATCAAAATCGCTTCAGTAGTTTAGGTCATAAATAAAAAAAACTGAAATATACGGTCATATATGTGGATGATCAATGTAAACGAAGCAAAAACGAAGTAGTTCCCTGAGACTTTTAAGTTGTTTTTTGGGGCTCCTTTGTGGGGATCTACCGTTTAGTGACCGGTAGCGTATATTACCACCACACATCTTCCCTGCTGTCTGGTAATCGGTTGATAATATCACCCACCACCCCATATATTTCATGCCATCTGACGATCGGCTTGAGAATTGTACTACCCCGTATCTTTCTTGCCATCTTGCGACTGGTTATGAATATCACCACCGCATATATTTCCGTGGGGTGAAAGTAATTGATCACTATATCGCTCTTTAATCTCGAGTGATTTAGTGCTTTATAATAAACTAGCTTTCCGCCCGGTGCTCCGCCCGCGTGGACTATAGGTTATATCGTGCCCACCTGTGGGATAAAATGTAGCCTATGTCCTTTCCCAGACCCTAATCTATATCTGTACCAAATTTCATCAAAATCGGTTCAGTAGTTTAGGCGTGAAAGACGGACAGACAGACAGACAGAGTTACTTTCGCATTTATAATATTAGTATGGATCTACGAGGGAGTTATATGAATGATAAATGATAACCTTTAAAAAGAATAAAATAAAATATTTTTAACAAAAAATTGACCCGCCTTCAAAAAGGGTGAAATAATTTTTTAAAGCTGTATTCACGAGTAAGTAGTGGTTACGGGTAAAACAGCAAATAGGTGAATTCATAGCGGAATATGGTAAATAGAGAGGAATTTTTTTTGACGTCGGCGCCGGTTTGAACAGGACGTAGTTAAATGAAAAAAGTATTCGCAGAAGCTTTTTGGCAGTATAAAAACTAAGATAGTTATGCCATGCGAGTAATTGTTCGGTAAAAATTCCTCTCTATTTACCATATTCCGCTATAAATTCACCTATTTGCTGTTTTACCCGTAACCACTACTTACTCGTGAACACAGCTTTAAAAAATTATTTCACCCTTTTTGAAGGCGAGTCAATTTTTTGTTAAAAATATTTTATTACACATCAACTTATCTTCATCAAGTTTCAACTTAACGTCTCTCTAACCTTATAGAGAGATCGAGGACAAGATAAGTTGAAAAAACTGTCAGAATCGACAGTTGAAGTGCCAAAATTTGAACAACGCGAGATTTAGTTTTGTGATACTCTCTCACACATTATAACCGCTGAAATCTTACAGACCATATACAACAGTGTAATCACTGCGTTTACAGTTAACTATCAGTTCGGCTTACAGCACCGTTGTAGAAAGACGTGTGCGCCGCGACCTTTTTATATTTTTAGTGACGGAATGAACCATGTGCTTTAGGCTGTACGGTAGTCTATGCCTTTAGTCGATTGGAATAGGTTAGAATAAAGTGAGGTGAAAAATAGCGTTCTATTTTCAAATTGTGTATTTTATTTTTTATTTCGAGATGGTGTAATTTTTGTTATGTAAGTAATGGAACAGTTTGCGAAAAGGAGTGTTTATTTTAATTAAAAATAGGTGTTTCAAGGGATCGTTCTTTCTTCAGTCTGTGATAGTTTAAATATTTTTTTGTTTTTGACAAACGTCAGAGTAATCCATCTCTGTGTGAGCATATGTGTGTGTATATATATGTGACTTAAACCTATAGTGTCTTTACAGTGATATGGAGACTGTGAGGCTAATATAAATTTCATCGGTTTGCGGTGAACCACGAAAGGTATTTTTAGCTCCGTTATCTTTTTATCAATATCAAGTTATTTACTCTAAATTCTTTTTAGTTAAAAGATTAGGATTTCTCTGATACTAACGGAATTTCTAATTATCATTAACTGATAAGAAATTTATCGAAAATATTCAGTTTATCGTCCGTAAAATGGTTTCGTAACTATTCCGTAGTACGCGGTTCAAACAGTCTTATATCTTAAAACACATCATTCACTTATTATTAAAAAAACGGTGTTAAACATAGTACCACAAATACACCCAAACGTCGCACTTAAGTCGCCTTTGAATCATGGCTCCCTTTGGGCTCAAACAAAACAAAAAATATATATATTCTGAAACTAATTTGAATCACAATTGAAATTCTTCCCTTCTTTTTTCAGACCTCCCAAATGTTACAACAATGCAAGCGGCGAGAGAGTCAAGTCGTCCAAAACGGACAACAAAGCGACGGAACTCGCGGAAAAAGTCGCTTTCCCCTTCCGACCTGAAGTGTACCCGCGACAAGGACTTGAAACTCAACAAACGCTCCTTATCCGAAGGCTCAGTTAAAGTGAAACATAGAAAGAACAACATCAAGCGAACTTTAACCCATCCCCTAGCGTTTACAGACGAAATAGACACGAAAGATGTGATAGAAGTGTTTAACCGTGATGTGCAAGTGAATGTGCCTCCAGAAAGTGATGAGTCGAATCTCCCACCTACAAGTAGTGATAGGGACACAGAGGATGATGTGAGGGTGCCTAGGGTTCCGCCTAGGGAAGTGAGCAGGCCTAGATGGGACTCCGGCAGTGAAATGGATTCGCTTGTGACGACGGTGGTGCGAAGGGCCTCGGCGCGGCGACGCAGAATGCCCGCAAACTCAGGTATGTTGGGATTTTTATTTGATTTGTAATAGATTGTGATGATGATGAGGTTCGATCGATTTTGGCAATGGCGACCACGTCATCTCCTAATTTTTTTGGTGCTCGTGTGCCCGAAGATGGCTTATCCAGGATTGTATATCATTTGTGAAAAGGTATACCTACAGATACAGGGCAGATTTATAGGAAAAATGTGATAGAAAAAGCAACAAGCTCACCACAGCAAGTTCCTGTAGGATGTGATCTCTCTACAACGTGTTTCATTTAATAAATAATTATACCCAATACAAAGGAAATCCAAAATTAAATTCAAAAGTAAAATAGAGCTGCGCATTTTATTTTAATGTTGGATTTTCTTTTTATTAGGTATTTATGAAACACCTATATATAAACACAATTCGCAACCCATTCGAGAGCTTCTAATTATACTAACAATTTAGCAACCGTAGAAACATAAGGTGTAGTACAAAGCTACTGGGCCCCGATTCTGTAACTTAAGTTGTGTGACGATGGAATGGAGGCCACTTTATCTGTTCAGGTGGCGAAATGGAGAACTATTTAATTTTCATATACTTGCTGACAACCACCCCGACCAGCAGCGCCACCGCCAACTGAACGTAAAGTTGCAAACTACCTAGGACCAATCCATCGTTACGCAACTGAATTTACAGAACCCTATTCTGGCCATTTATTATGAAACAAAAGGCAAGCAAAGCGAGATATTAATTTAAAAGTAACATGAGAATCATTAATCAAGTAACTATGCAACTAATGACAACATTCTATTACTTTAAGTTATGTCGGCTTGGTAAATAAAAAGCCGATTTAGAAATCCTCTCCAACTAAAGCCTAGATATTCCCTTGACACCGTTGGACAGGAAATCAACCGTAATCTAGACATTAGATGAGACCTATTTACATTATATATATTGTACAAGCAGTATTGTATTTATTTATTTATTTAAAAGTGTTCTAACAGCAAGACTTATGAATAGACTAGCTTTCCGCCCGCGTGGACTACAGGTTATATTGTGCCCAAATGTAGGATAAAATGTAGCCTATATCCTTCCCCAGGCTCTAATCTATCTCTACCAAATTTCATCAAAATCGGTCCAGTAGTTTAGGCCTGAAAGGCGAACAGACAGACAGAGTTACTGTCGCCTTTATAATATTAGTGAGGATAAATGTATAAATATGTTTGCCAATTAAAAGCAGACACAACATTTTCTTAACTAACAAGGCAACAACGTACTTAAATTAAAACAAAAATCTTAAGAAATAAAGAAGAATCTAATTACTTAAACAAATGAGATCTGAAATCAGTCAAACAAAAAGAACGAAAATAAAAATAACGAAGCACGGAATTCTGAAGTTAGGAGGTACAGAGGGTAGCACATCAGCACTCTGCGCCGTTGGAATAAAAATGGGTTTGCAATTATTGTACGTTAAAATAGTAGTAGTGAAAAGTAAAACACCTCAACACATGTTGATTTCAATCTGCAAGTTCAGGCTTAGCTCATCCAATGAGCTAAGTAGTGTTTTATCCATCCATCTGGCCATACACTCACGTAGAGCATTATCGGGTTCTAAAAGTACTTGACGCCACCTTTGTCATACATTTTGAGAGTTATTAGATGGAACATGAGTATTGTGGTGATGGTTTGTCAGCGTTTCGTCGAATGGTTAGCCAAATTTTCGACCACACTTAGTCGTGTGACGGCTGTTTAAGCAATGTCGATTTTAAGCATTTTTTTCTCACAAAAGTCGTTAAAATGTTGAGTAATTATTTATTCATGTTAGAATGAAGTCCCTCATCATCTTTTTTCAATCAAAAATATTTTATTGGAGCACATGTGTGTAAAGTCAAACTTAACACACTAACACACGGGCACACCTAAAGCAGACTCGCCATTCTTCCCACCGGAACAGCTTACCATGTTTTATCTAATAACTAGCTTTCCGCCCGGAACTTCGTTCCCGTGGCACTTTTTTAGTTTTTTCTTTCATAAGAACCTTCTCCTGACAATAAGGAACACAACAAAAAAAGAATCATCCAAATCGGTCCAGCCGTTCACGCGTGATGCCGTGACAACGAAAATCGGGTTCCATTTTTATATACTCGTATATAGATAACCTTGTAGAAACCTCTATAAAGATTCAATGATACATAGATAAATCGAAAATTTTACTTATTGTATACAATACGTGTTAAAATACAGTAGATATAAAAATGCTATAGATATTTTGATAATCAGTCTGGCATTAATCGCTGAGCCCAGGCCTTTTTCCTCACTGCGGCAGACATATGCAAGCATAAAACTATGAAGTGGGATAAGAATATAAATTTGAACTTTTTTTAAAATGTATATGTGTGCTGTTTTGAAGAAATAAACGTATTATTATTATTATAGAAATCAACAATGTCTCACTCCAAATATCCTGGTGAGGCCAGCAGCAATTGGCCAGAGTTTTAGGGTGGTTGTGAAAGAAATCGGCGAACTATCCGGGCATTATCGAGCAGTACTGCTTTCTGCATGTTTTCCATCACTGACTTCTTAGTGATAGCGAGCCTCCGAAGATATAAGGCGAAGCTCTTTGGGAGCAAACCATTCCATTTATTATTATTATTATTTTAAAAGTCTAATGAGTTTCTGTTACTAAGGCCGATGGCTTGTTTTCGGTTTCGGCTGCAAACCAGGGCTTGAAAACGGTTAAGGTATAACGGTATGATACAGGTATAAAATTTCAATACCGTATCAATTTAAAGGAAGAGTCAAAACGGTTAGGAATTACGTTTACGCTACCGTTTTATACCGATACCTTAACCGATATCTTTATCATTTTACAATAATATTATACCTTTATTTTTATCGCTACCGTAACCGAAATTATTTCGGTATACCGAAAAAACGCCAGCGCGACGTTGCCGGCAGCGGTGGAGTGTAAAGAAAACCTTTATTTAGTCATTAATGTACCACAAAAAATAACGGTACTGTTACATAGCGCTACCAAATAATTTCGCTACCGAAATTTTTAGCTACCGGAAAATAACGGTACCGTTATTTACGGATACCTAAAATTTAAAGGTATGACGTCATACCACTAACCGTTTTAACCGATATTTTTTCGGTTATTCAAGCCCTGCTGAAAACCATACTTCAGTCAGACTAGTCTCTATGCTTCTCTACAGCTTGTACAATATTTGTAAGGTACCTTAATCATGACAAGCCTGTAAACTACCCATGTGTAATTAGTATGTGGTTTTGCACTCATTAGAATCTCAAATGGCGCATTCTGCATATCATATGACGCGTTTCAGTGATAAGATAGAGATAATATGGAGACGTCAGCTTACTTGTAAACATAGTAGTACTTTATTTACTAAGGTATTAGTGTTAGGGAAATGTTAGTTTTTGAATACACGTGTTTATCTCTTTCGATTACGTTAGCTAACAAACAAAAAACTGCATCAGTATCGGTCCATTCATTTATTAGCTACGATTCCACATACATACATACAGATACAAAGACACATCGATAGACACTTGACGTTAACACCCCTCTTTTTTTTTGGAGATTAAAAATAGACACACACAGTTGTCTTTATATGAACAGGTGTTATTACATCCGCCTGTTTAACTATTTAGTAAAGGTAAACTTTCCTCGATGTTGTAATATCAATGTAAGAACAACTAAAATGTTGTTATATTAGTCTCATTTAAATCCCCCTAGTGTTTCGAAGGGAGGCCCGTACCCCTCGGTCTTCTTCTTATCGTGCAGGTATAGTCAAGTGTGTGGTGAACTTGGCTAACCCTGGTGTCAGAGTTCTCAAACCGCACAATGGCCTCTGACTGGTTTTAACGACTGTAGTCAATCGACAACAGCCGGGACCGACAGCTTAACGTGCCCTCCAAAGCACGGAAACGCTCGTGACAAATTGCCACTTTGGTCACCCATCAGGTTCCCTGCCTTTGTGTACGTTGCTTGACCTCACTGACCGGTTGAGACCAGCGAGCGCCACTGGGCCCCTCGGTGGGGACGAATATGAGCTGGTAAAAGAAATGAATGATTACGCTTACTAGAACGAAGCAGCGGGCGGGAAGCTAGTTATACTTTTTTTTTTTGTAGATGACACTCTCGATTTAATACAGCTACATATTTTTCCAAATTCCCAAGGGAACGAAGTCCCGGGCGGAAAGCTAGTATAATAATATAAAGATATATTACAAAGCAAATGTAAATTTAGAAGGAGATCATGGAATAGAATTATGACCATCAACATATTCGATATAAATTATACAACAAATAACAAATATCTTATTATGAAAAGATACATTTAAAAAAACCATAAAAACATTATACGTATTGAATTGGCTCTATGTATCTATCGACATACATAGAGCCATCTAACGTAGAGTAGAGGTTGCGCGTGAGCAACCGCCTACATGCATGCATAGGTACATTCGTTTGTAGGTAGAGTGTAATGCGATTATTAACGTTAAGCCTTAGAATTACTAGTGTGCAGAGATAGATGGCGCCACTAGTACGGCTTTGAAGAGTTTTAATTACTTTTTTTTCACCTTACGCGTTACAATGCTTTTGATTTCTTGTTGTGTCTCGTCAACGAATACATATTTATATGTCTACTAGCTTTCCGCCCGCGTGGACTACAGGTTATATCGTGCCCAACATTGTCTTTGCTATAAACCTCACGGAGCCCGAGACCTTTCCAACGAATGCAAAACCGTGGAAATCGGTTCGTGCGTTCTGGAGTTATAGCGTCAGGAAGGAAAACCCGACTTATTTTTATATAGTAGATTAATTACAAGCTTTCTGCCTGGGACTTCGTTCCCGTAGGAATTAGGGAAAATCATGTACCTTATGTTCATCACAGATAATGTAGAATTCTAATGGTGAAAGAATTTTTCAAATCGGTCCAGCAGTTTCGGAGCCTATTCAATGCAAGCAAACTCACAAACAAATCTTTCCTCTTTATAATATTAGTAACTTAATTGTCGGAAGACAATAAGGTAACACTAAAATTCAAAATTGTATGTAACCCCCGAAAACGTAGTGCCTTAGCAAAAAATAAAACTAAACTTCAATATATAATGTTCAAAAATGGCTGTATTGTCATAAATTCCATTGCCTTTTCCGAAAGGGATAAATTAAACAACAACAAAATGACATAAGTCAGAGACATTGTCTAAGAGGTGCTTTGATGTTTTGTGGTAAAGCAGTTATTGCTTTTAACTTATAACTCAAATAGATAACTCAATTTTAATGAAACATAATTAAAAACTATTTTGATTTTGAGCTTTTAACCAAAAAAAACGCATCGAAATCGGTCCATTCGTTTAGGCGCTACGATGCCATAAACAGACACATAGATACACAGAAAAACAGATACGCAGACACTCAGATACACATGTCAAATTTATGACACACCCCTTTTTTGTCGGGGGTTAATAAACATGTCTGTATTTGTTTGTATTCCATCCTCCCCTAGTTAAAATATCAGCTGTTTAATTTCCATACTCAGTAGGTAGAGGTAAAAAGCTGCCAAACAGGTATTTTTCAAACTTCTTAGAGAGACTTTATTTCACTGCAATAGGGTTTATTTTCAAAGAAACGGTTTACTACGCTTTAATGCTCAACCAACTGAGGAAAATACCCCTATGTTAAAGAAAATAAGAGTTATATTACAATAGCAGAGAAGCCTTGTGTTGGGTAGTACTGAGGGCGGATGGTAAAAAACCCGCACCGGAAACTCAGAGGTTGCACTCACGCCTGACGGTTTGACGGAAGTGGCAGGTTTCAACTTATTACTATTAATCCTGTTTCTACTATTAATCCTGTTTCTCTTTGTTTATTTGTCGAAGTGCGCGTATACAGGGTTATTTTTTAATCAGTACACAATTTTTTTGTACTTAAACTTTATGAAAATTAAACAGACCCGTATTTTTTTGCTTTATATCGTTTTATATAAAAATTTCAAGCTAGATCATCTGAAGCATGAAAATAAATCTTTTTTTTTGTATGGAAAAAAAATTGTTTCGTCCAATTGACTTGAATCTTGGTAACAGTACTCTTCAACACAATTTGTGACACCTGTGTTTCTGCGTTTTACAAAATTCATCCTCTAAGACGTTAAAAAGGGGTATCAACATCTGAAAATTTTGGAAAAAAAACCGTCTTATTTACGTTGTATCAACGTTACTGACACCGTAAGCAAAATTTGTGTACTGATTAAAAAATAACCCTGTATTTTCAAAGGCACTGACAGCATATCAGCGTTGTGGCTCCAACCACAACACTATGCTGAGTCAGGACCTGTTCCTTGACCAGTGTTTCACATCACAACTCCCCTTTGATGTTTTACTGTGTTTGTATTTGTCTATTGTGTGAAGTTTTTTGTTTTATGTTTACGTCAAAATTGCTGGTCATCGAATAAACTTTTTATACAGGGTTTTAGGTAAATCTCTTTCAACCTCTCGAGTGGTTAATCAGTCCATGAAACTGAATAACTTGCCCAATGAACATTCGTCAAAATACGAAAAAAAATTTTGATCTCCCATACAAAATGCGCTATATGCTGATGTAGTTTGTATGGGAACTCAATTTTTTTTTTCGTATTTTGACCTATTATTGGGGCAAATTGTTCAGTTTCATGGACTGATTAACCACCCAAAAAGTTGAAAGAGAGATACCTAAAGCTCTGTATATCTATCTAATTGTTACTTATAATCCATTTCAAACCTAGTATCGATAGATTTATAGATAAATACTATATTGCATACTTAAAACGGTAAGACAAAACATACAATACAAACTTACAACCAAAAGTGTGCAAGGGCGGCCTAATCGTTAAACAGCGATCTCGTCCAGGCAACCCATAACGAAAGGAAAACTCAAGATAATCGAGTATAGCGCAAAAAAAGTGATAAAAAAAGAAAATAAATAAATGAATAAGTAAATAGGTAGTCATTTTCATACATATAATAATATATTAATATACATCGATACTTCGGGGAAGAAAGGTCGTAAAAGCCATTTTGGCCAAAATGAGTTAATAATGCAGTTTTGTTCAGAATTTCAAGCTCTATCGATCTGTATATTTAAAAAATCGATATTCGCAAAAATGATGGCTTTTACTACCAAAATTTTTAGAATGAAATGGCTTTTACTTCCAGGATTTTTCAGTCTAAACTACATTTTTTTAATAATATTGGTGTATGTGACAACTTAGTTTCTCCTTTGATTAAGCAAAGGACGTATAAGCCAACAATTTCAACACACCAGGTCGTAACTCACAACATCGTTGTAAACTCGGCTTTTATAACCCTCTGAATAAGCTTAATTGAACAGAATGTGACTTTTACACCATTCATTTACTTTCATTTATAAACAGAAGTGCGAGTTACGTCCCGGTTATTTGATTGTTGTAGTTGTTTTTTAAGAATCTCTTTTGTTTTTGTGATAAGGTATAGTTTCCTTTTGATAACTTAAGATAGTTTGAGTGAGTATAGCTCACGTTAACACAAATTTAAAATGAATAGTCACGAAAGAGATAGATATATTTTCGTCGCAATTGCAATTTTTTAGCGGTACATGTTGTTGCAGCAGGCAACGCTGTTTTACTATCTGATAATCCAATTTTTGATTACGAAAATGAACAGAAAGAAGAAGAAGCTAGACTCCTTGCAGAAAAGGAAAAATATAGTACAGTCATTGGAACAACGCCCCCGACGATCTCCTCAAAGTTAAATTAAAAATATAATATAATAAACCGTAATATACCATATAATATAACAATCGTAATAAACAGTAAGTTCCTGCCTACTTAAATAATCATGATTTTGTGGAATATTTATAATAGGTGCTATAATAACATTACAAAAGAAAGAAGAGAATCACTATTCACTTTCTTTTGAAGCATAAACTATCAACGTTGCAGAGACTGGCTCATTATTTAATCTCGTAAGAAAGATATAAGCCAGAAAGAGAACCGATTCTCCTGTCAGTCATAGAAGTAAAACTTACATATTACTTTTGTTTCTTACGTTTTTGATTTGCTTCTAAATATATAGGACATTGAATTGAACATAATAGCTCTATGGCGCAATAATCAGATATGTGGGTGACGTGTTTAATTTACTTTTATAGCTACCAAAACGAACTTGAGAAGAAATTTTGGAGCAAGACAAGCTTAGACTGCGAATGATCGTGATCTATACACATTTTTTATTTAAACATGGCATAAACCATGTACATGCCATGTTTAAAGACTTAGGTACTGTGGTCGAGTTGTTTCCCGTACTGACACGCCTGTACTATCTCTCCCTCAAGACAAAAACCGTACTTAAGTCCTAGAAGCTTGCTAACGTGTAACTAGTGCCCAAAAAGGGTAGGCTTTCCGACCCCTTTAATTATCAACCTATCGCCATCACCTATAGCTGACATTCTGAGTGAATGGTCGATCCAAGTAGTTATCGATAGCTGCTCCTCGACCTGATGGCTATTGATGCCGGAGTTTCTCAGGGGTTCGTTCTCTCTGCGACCCTTTTCCTGCTGTGTGGATGAAATTGTCTCAGAGAGGAGAGCACTAGTAGAGCGAATAAACTCAACCTTAAGTCTTGTCTCCCAATGGGGTGACAAAAATCTGATTAGTTTGAACGCAACCAAAACACAGGCGTGTCTGTTTTCTGGTCAACGGAGTCCGTTTAATCTGACTCCTACTTTCCGAGGTGCATCTGTTCCTACAACCAACGAGCTTGAATTTCTTGGCATGAAATTATCTATCAATTTCAACTTCGGCACCTCCATAAAGTCCAGAGCCCAAATCGCGGCCAAAAAGATGGGCATCCTTAGATAAAGTTAAGCGGTACTTCTCGCCCGATCAACTCCTGTCCCTTTATAAGGCACAAGTACCATGGTTTTTGGAGTATTGGCTTTGGGATAATTCAGCCAAATACCAAATAGACGCATTGGACTCGGTGGATCGCAGAGCCAGAAGACTCATCTGTGATTAAAAGCTGGTTGAAAATAAACTACAAAGCCTAGTTCATAAACGCAAAGTACTTTGCTTATGTAATTATTACAACATTTACTTTGGAGAGTGTGCACAAGAGCTCCGTGAGGTAATTCTTCTATCGGATTTCCAGATACTACAGTGCAGGGTACCAGATACTTACCTTGTCGAGATGCCGCGGATCCGCACTGAGCGCTTTTCATCATCTTTTATATTGTGCACTGCCAAGGAATGGAATTCCCTGACTGTTTCTGTATTTCCGAGCTCATATAACCTTTAAAGTTTGAGTGAATCTCTTAAAAGTTCGAATGAATAGGCATTTTCGGGGTGAAGTTGCTACACCCTCAACCGCATCTTCACCTTTGTGCTAGATTGTGGCCAAGAACAAATCCCTTAATAAATCTTTGCGCGCTTCTTAACTAAAAATAAAATCTTTATAATACATAATTTAATAGAAGTACGTTTAATTACTCCAGCGTTTTCTTGTAGTTAAAATGATAAATGTAAAAATCTTATATGATGATAAAATAAATCTAAGATAGGACAGCATTTTTCTCATTCTTGTCGCAGTTAATCTAATTATCTTGACGGCCATAACTTTGATTCTTAATAAATCCCAAATAAAAAAGTTGTTTGAGGGCCAAATACATATATTTGTGTAATTTTAAATTTTTACTAAGTTTTTTGCCTATACGAAGAAAAATATGAAAAACAAACATCGTGCCTGTAATTATATGGAGAACACCTTGCCGCGAGAATGACCGATTTATAACAAACATTTGTTGAAAATCACTATATTTACAATTTGCGTTTATTTTCATAAAAAAATAATTAAATAAAACCTAAAATATTACTGTTATATGAATAAATAACAAAAATGCAATGTTTACATTTATAAATTATGTCTAAATATAATGTTTTACGACATTCTAAAATCACATTAGGGGTTTTTACGCCCGAATTCACACCATACCACTTCCGTAATGTCGAACGTAAAGGACATTTAGTCAGAAATTTTGGGGCGTAACTCAAACCTAACTTTTAAACCGCAAGGATATTTTAAATTTATTCTTTATGTAGCTAAAGAATATCACAACATAAGGATATTTCACTTTATAAAATTACAATGGCTATAAAAACCAAAAAGATATGTGGATTTTTCAAAAAAAAGTTTTGTTTTTTGCCTCTCCTGTAAAATGGCATTTTGGCTTTTACGACCTTTCTTCCCCGAAGTATCGACATATAACTCTTATAGGTAAAATACAGGTAAAATAATAATACGTTGAAGAAAGAAACGTATTATTATTATTATTAATATATAATACAAAGCAAAATGTACCAAAACAAAACAAACATTCTGTTGAAAAACTTGCTAACCATTTTCTTTCCTTAGAAAATCATTCTAAATGGCCGCAATTATAAGTTTGTAAAATCAACTTGCTTTTGCGGCCCGTTCAATGGAAATCTATATAAAAATGTATGTAAAACTAGTTTCGTGTCCGCAAGATAGCCTTGTGTTCATTGGGTGGTTTGGAATTGGAACATAGACGCAAAAATAGTAAAGATAACACGTTGATGTCTTCTGTATGAAGAACTGATTTGAAACTTCGTAGTATTTTTTTAATCCCTTTTTCAACTCATAAATTACATAATTATGTCCACTTAAAAATATTTTTAACCCCCGATAAAAACGAGGGGTGTTATAAGTTTGAAGTATGTAGGTATCTGTGTAAGTCTGCGTATCTGTGTATCTAGTTCTTAGCTATTTTTGATCAAAATTTTGTTTAGTCGTTTAAAAGTTATATATATAAGCAATCAAATGTCGGGGGTGATATAAAATTTTTGATTTTAGAGTTATAATCATTCAAATAACTGCTCCTTGTTAACCCTAGTGCAAAGGTGTTATGGACACTTTGACAAACAAACTTTAACAGATTATATCTCGGAATCGTGACCATTTTGGGATATATTGTCTTTACAAGTTGTGTTTATAATGGTTCTAAATAGCGATGCATCCGATACCGATACCGATACCGATATATCGGCGATACTTCGGGTTAGCCGATATATCGGTATCGACGATATTTTTATGACCGATTCAACGATACTTTTTAATTTAAAAATGTAGTGTAAACGAGCGTGTTGTCTCGTCTATTTCGTTGCAAACGAGGCACGAACGATGCTCGGGGAAACCCCGCGCTGTCGCATCTGAGAGACTATTTTCCAGCGCAGGTCTTATACAAACAGACTTGAGAAATCGCCTTTCTCCGCAAAACTTAAGATTATTTTGTTTTTTAAACAAAAATCTGATCAATGTTAATTTTAATTACTAAAATTTTTAATTACCTATCTAATATTAACCTATGTGTCTACTTTTTATAATAATAAAAAAGATCTGATTTGTGATTTATTTACTATACCTTCATTTTTGAATTCACATTAACCGTATAGGTATCGGTATCGGTATCGCCGATATTTTTATAAGAGTATCGGTATGGGTATCGTATCGGCGAAAAGGCGTATCGATGCATCCCTAGTTCTAAATATCGATTGATGTATGTTGGAAACTAAAAACCATAGGTTCCAGCCTGCAAACAAAAATATTCTTACCCGTGTGGTGATCGGTTGAGAATAACACCACCCCATCTCTTTCCGTGAGTGTCGTAGGAGGCGACTAAGGAAACATAAATGAGACCTGCCTCCTAGTAATCCATCCCAGGCAACGATTTTTATTTTTTTTCTGAATCTGAGGTGTCGTCTTATGGTCTCATGCGGTGTGGTAGGCTCTGTAAAGGACCGTCTGGTTCGCGACCACCCTCCTACCGAAGTCCGACGCCAAACAGCTTGCTGTGTTCTGTCGGTGCGTGGGAGTACCAGTGCCTTTATAGGCATTTTCTGGATTGGCTCGCTCCATCGTCGATCTCATCTTTGACCTTTATGGTCAAGATTGAGGTCAAGAGTTGACCCATCTTATAATAATAATAAAAAAAAAGCTATCGATACATTTAAGTTTCACAGGTGGCCACAATTTTGAAAAATCTTTAGTCCTTTCAAAGATCGTTCCTCAAAGAACATTATTCAAAATCATAGACTGATGTATTCTGAATTATTTATACACAGTAAGGTCCGTATTACAGAACGCGACTCAGACTCTGATCTATTCTTAAGTGGCAGTCGTCTGTATCATTTTGATAGTGATAGAAAGAGACAGTTAAGTACCTAAGCGCTCGCTGATCTCAACCGATCAGTGAGGTTTAGCAACGTACACAGAGGCAGAGATCATGATGGGTGGCCAAAGTGCTTCGGAGGGCACGTTAAGCTGTCGGTCCTGGCTGTTGTCGATTTGCTACAGTCGTTAAAACCAAGTCCGTGGTTAAAACTATTGTGTGGTTTAAAAACTCTAACACCAGGGTTAGTCAAGTTCGCCACACACTTGACTATACCTATACTTAAGTATAGATCAAGACTTGAGTATTCTTCTGTACTACGTGTCTAAAAGCACCGATTAGGTCAATAAGTTGAACGTGACATGAGTTTGGTACTGAGTGTGTGGGTGTTGCCCTCCTACGTGCTCCACTTACCAACAAAAGGAGTTGACACATGAATAGCACTGGGTTGCCAACTGCTCTAATATTCTCATTTGGTGTAAGTTTTGATTGTAGATTACTTTGTTAGGGTTCCGTAGTAATCTACGAACCTTTATAGTTTCGCCATATCCGTCTGTCCGTCTGTCTGACTGTCCGCAGGTTCCCTAAGAAACCCTTGGTACTACAGAGCTGAAACTTGGCATGATTATACACATGAATCACGCCAACAGAACTGTAGAGTAAAATCGGGTGTCTCCCTTAGACGTGAAAGGGCGATATATTTTTTTTCTCACCATTAATTTTGAATAGGGTGTTATAGGATAGCATATTTAAAGATAGAAGGGGTTTACAAAGAACTTTTTTCGATTCAGCACTCCGTTTGCGAAATATAAATTTTTAAAGTGAAAATTTTTGTCAAACAAAAGTGTCCCCCCCCCCCTCTACCTGCTAAATGGTTCTTTCTAAAAATGTGGAAAAATTCACGTTAGTATAATATACAATGAAATTAAAAGGAAAACTATCACACATAACTTGGTCCTTCAAGTTTGCGAGTAACAGTCGACCAAGTGCCAAACACTGTTGGGATTAATAAGAATATGTTTACTAATATAAGATCCTTGGAACTACAGAGCTAAAATTTGGCATGGTCATAGATATTGATTGCGCCGACAGATCTAAAATATAAAATTTTGAAAAAAAAATTCTAGTGTTTCCCATACACGTGAAAGGGCGATGGTATTTTTTCAACCGACTTCAAAAAAGGAGGAGGTTCTCAATTCGACTGTATTTTTTTTTTTGTATATTTGTTACGCTATTACTCCGGCAACTGTTGTCCGATTTTCAAAATTCTTTATTTGTTCGAAAGAGTATACTCCTGAAGAGGTCCCATATAAATTTTATCGAAAATGATTCAGCGCTTTTAAAAAAAATCAACAAAAACAAAATATACTACAAACTAGAACATCATCTAAATAAATATCTACTAGCAAAAAACTAGATATCTACTTTGTGCGAACTGTTGTTGGGATTGAAGTTTAAAAGATAGAAGGGGTTTACTAAGAACGTTTTTCGATTCAGCACTCCGTTTTCGAAAAAAATATTTTTAAAGTGAAATTTTTTGTTAAAAAAAAGTGTCCGGGGGGGACACTACCAGTTAAACGCTTGTTTCTAAAAATGTGAAAAAATTCACGTTTATAGAATATACAACGAAATTTAAAGAAAAACTATCACACAAAAGTTGGCCCTTCAAGTTTGCGAGTAATAGTCGACCAAACGTTTTTGAGATTAATAAGAATATGTTTAAAATACTGCAAAGAACTCTTTTAGTCACCCGTTTCATTCTTGACCCTTTAGGGGATGATTTTTGAAAAATAGCGATTTCTGAAAAATAGCAATTTTTGAAAATTCCTAAAGTGAATTTTACTTTGGGATAAATACTATTCAGGTGGCCAACGTATTGCTTGACAGCATCCATGTCTCCTCTCAAAATGGCAAATACAAAATGGCAAACAATTTCTAGATGTTGAACAGGTAATAGAAAGAGATAAAAACAATTATGAGTTGCAAAAAACGGACCAGGCAATTTTTTTTTAGAACATTAGTTTAATAGTCAATATGCTTATTATTAGAAATTGCAAGTCATGATGTACTTTCCGCATTATTTTGTATGGTAGATATTATTTTCAATGTATTTTTAAATTTTGTATATTTCAAAAAGCATCAGCAATGTTTAAAAATTTTCTAACTGACTGTACTTTTCATATCGTGGCAAGAGGATACTCTCTAAATTTAAAAATTAAAAGGACGGTGGCAAAAGGAAATTCCTAAAAAAGTGTGGCAACAGGAAACCGTGGCAAAAGTGGAATAACTCGGCCATAAAATCCAAGAATTGGTTGATTACTTTTATGAACAAATACTTAAGTATATATCAAGACCTGAGTCTGTAATACGGGCCATAATAGTATGCTTACAAATGCGCTATAGAAATCATTGCCTTTGTCGAAAATGGGAAACCATTCTCTCGACCCGAACTCATTAAACGAAACAACGCAAATCTGTGTCTCTTTAGAAAACTTTAGTAGCTCTACTTTCAAGTTAGGTACCTTAGGTACAGTACAGACGGCCGTAACTCAGGTTACCACACGCGTGCACTCTGTGCTGTTGTGATAAGAGCGGTTTTGCAATGATAATGGATTAACCTGATGCGGTGGCCTCTGTACAATAAAAGCTAGTTAAGTTCTTAAAAGGAAGTCCTAATCCTTTCACTATTCATTCCTAGTTGGTAAACCCAATTCTTTGTGTGGACTTTGAAGAGTTTTAAAACCGTTTAGGCGTAGAATGCCAAAAGCGGCAAAATGACAAACTCAAGACAAACATCCTAGGAGCAAAAGGTCCAAAGCGCAAAATGACAAAAGTATAAAATGACCAAAGCGCAAAATGACAAAACCTTAATTATACAGCATGACCGCCTGGATATATGTTAGAGTTCTGTAGTCACCAAGGACCCCTTATAGTTTGGATATGGCACATGAACAAAATTTGTGTCATTTTGCACTTTTGGAATTCTGTTTCAAAACATCTTATAACACTAAAATTTAACATTTTGAATCACCCCCGACATTCGATTGGTTTTAACTTTTGAACGGCTGAACAGATTTTCATAAAACATAGCTGAGGACACTCGGGATAATATTGTCTATGACACAAAAAAACTAAGCGAAAATCGGTTCATCCGTTTGGGAGCTACGATACCACAGACAGATACACAAACAGACACGCTAAGCTTATAACACCCCTCTCTTTTTGCGTCGGGGGTTAAAAACAGCTTTAAGTATAGCTCAAAAGCTTCACAGAGAACCATTCAACTGGTTCCATACAAAAGTGTTTTACCAAACATGACCGAATGCTGTTTGGTCTAGTTAGCCTTTGCAAGTTCATTGTTCGATCACGATTTGAATTTCGAATCGGTCTTAAACGCCATGCGCTGCACTACGGGTTTTTTGTCGAAAAGTTTGGCCCTGCGGACGTTTTTATCGAGTCGATGTTCGATGCTTACGTCATTTTGGACTTGGATCAAGTTCTGTTGGCGGTGAGACGCGAGTGAGTCACGATTGTAAGCGACTTGCAAGTCGATGGCGTATGTCGATGATTTTGTTACTTTACTATTGGGAATGTGTGAGATCTACGAATAAGACGCTGTAGGTGGGGTAGCTGGTAAATAAATTAATAATAAATAAACGCTACACACTCAAAGGCCCACACTAAGGTTTTCCCTTGTGCCGTGGGTCCCTTGGAACACACATAAAGACAAACACAAACACCCATGAGCCGAGAACAAACATCTGCTTTTTACACAAATGTTTGCCCCGACTGGGGATCGAACCCAGGACCCGCCGATCAAGAGGCAGCGTCACTACCACTCGACCAAACCGGCCGTCATCATAGCCTTTGCCTATATCCCAATCATCACAGAAATCGTTACTGCGGAAAACTGATCTCTGAATGTTATCTTGACCGTATGTTTCCTTCATTAACCTTTGAAAACTTGGAAACCAATCATTTTGATTAGCATTTTTCAATGTTTTTAGTTTTTACTACCGTTGCTTTAAAAATATTTTTATTTGCGATACCAATATTTTCGCAGAGGTCGTTATTTATTTTAAACTATTGTCAAATCGCATGTAATAGCTATTGAATACCCACAATAAATAAACTAAGATAGTGTCGTATCCAAGCAACTCAGGCAACCATAGCAACGTCGATAGTAAACAATCGACAAAGGCACAACACTCAAACGCTGTTGTTCTGTTCGGCCCGGCATTATGTACCGGGGCACATCCGTTTGCGGACGTCGGCGCCGCAATATTCGAAATCCAAACTTGAAAATTCAAAATTCAAAAAGCCAAAATTCCTAAAATCGAACGCCATTTATTCTTTTATTTCTAAAACTGAACAAAATAGTGTATTCCTGAATCGCTCGATCATTCAGTGACCGTTACTTTAAAACAATAATAACAAAAACAGTTATTCGTCAGTCAATTACATGTGAATGGATGGTGTGTGAACTGTGTACTTTGGAAAACCTTCAATGAAGCCGTATAAGGAAGCCTTTTCAGACGTTTTTGCTAAAAAGTAAGTAGATATTAGGTATCTGTAATAGGATAAGTTATACGTAATGCTCTTTATGTGACTTACCCTAGAGCTTAAAGTAGTATAATAGTCTCTCTACGGCTTAGCTTAGTGGATATAAACGTTATACAAAAATTCTATTTATTTTTTATTTATTTTTTATTATAAGATGGGTTAACTCTTGACCTCAATCTTGACCATAAGGTCAAAGATGAGGTCGACGATGGAGCGAGTTAACCCAGAAAATGCCTATAAAGGCACTGGTACTCCCACGCACCGACGGAACACAGCAAGCTGTTTGGCGTCGGACTTCGGTAGGAGGGTGGTCGCGAACCAGACGGCCCTTTACAGAGCCTACCACACCGCATGAGACCATAGGACGACATCTCAGAAAAAAATGAAGTGTCGTTGCCTGGGATGGATTACTAGGAGGCAGGTCGCATTTGTGTTTCCTTAGTCGCCTCTTACGACACCCACGGAAAGAGATGGGGTGGTGTTATTCTCAACCGATCACCACACGGTTAAAATCTATTAAACTGAAACAACACTTAGTTTTCAATATATGCTCGTACCAACACTTAATGCTTGTGTCCTTTGTAGGGTAAGCAGAGCATCACGTGCACCTCTTGACGGAATATTTAACAAATATCCTAGGGTTACCAGTTTAATGTCATATTTGGTCTTACCATATTTATCAATATTATTGCCCTTGTTTATTATACGACTGTATGAACCTTTTGTGTTAAAGAAACAATGGTTATTGCAGTATCAGTGATAAACTAATCTAGAGCAGTGATGCCTAAAGTTTTGGGGTTAAGAGGCCATAGGAAAGAAATACTTAATAACTAGATTTTAGTCATTAAGTATCACATCAACACGGTCTAGGGATATTGCACGATATTTCATACAAAAGAGGTCTGTTTGAGAAGCTATAAAAGCATACTCGAGATACATGGAGGGCTACAATATTCAGACGAGTAAGTGCTAAACCTGAATTTTTAATTCTAGTCAATAAATTTTGTTTTACTTGAAACAAACAGACCACTTTTGTATGAAAAATCGTGCAATATCCCTAGACCGTGTTGATGTGTATAAAACTCTAAGTAATCTATATTAAAATAGAGCGTCCTGATTCATTTATTTACAGCTCAAACCCTTTGACCTAGAAAGCTGTTTGGCACCCTAACACGAAGGTAGGCAAGGAATAAGGAATCCTGGGTTCGATTCCCAGTTGGGGCAAATATTTGTTTAAAGTAGTTGTTTGGTCTCGGGTCATGGATGTTTGTGTCTACCTTTGTGTATGTTTCCTTAGCGTCTATTCTTGTGCCAGAAAAGTAAACATAGAAGGATAGATTATATTATTTAGTTGTTCCAGCACACTTTAGTCATTTACTTACGTTCATAACTAGATGTGATCTGGGGCTTTACTCCGAGTTTTACGAGTCTCACTAAAAGAGACTAGGTGGTGGTAAACACAGCACCATAAAGGATTCCATCACATTTTTTTTGAAACACTACATTTTCCTTCTTTTTTGATTAAAAAATAATCTACTTACAGAATATAACACAATATTAAGTAGGCAAAGACGACATAGACATCAGTGGATAGCGGCCAGAAAAAAAGCATACAATTTATTTTGGTTACGTCAACTCTAACAAATTAATTTTCTTCAACGAATTTTGCACGAAATTGAATTTGCCACGAGTCTAGATGACGTGATTATATCTAGTTTTTAATAACAAAACCGATAAAGTAAGGTTTAGGCCTGCAACCCGTGCATTTTTGAAGGTTTATAAAAGGCCTTAACGGTTAGCAGATTGAGGCTAAGAAGACACAGACAGACGGCCGGTTCACTCAAAATTCGTTCAAATTTGCACCTTATGACCAATGCACAAGAAACTTGGTGGATACCAATTAAAGGAATCGATCTTACGTCGCGTAGTGAATCTTGAACGGTGTCTTAATTAACTAAGTGGCAATTTACTATTTATACGTACACGAGTGAACAAACCGGCTCGCTAAATTGGCGTGACTGAAAAGTTCGAAAATCAAAATTTAGGCGAATCAATCAAAAATATCACTCGACCCGAGGCGATCGATTCAAAAATAGTCACTAAAGCCAGTCAGAAGTATTTATTGAGCTTTTTGAAAACGGAATAAGATTTGATTAGTCGCATTCTCGCTCAACGCACTTATTCCTACTAATACACACGGTCTAGGGATATTAGACGATTTTTTATACAAAAGAGGTCTGTTTGAGAAGCTATAATAGCATACTCGAGATACATGGAGAGCTATAATTTTCAGACTAGCAAGTGCTGAACTTGAATTTACAATCCTATTGAATGAATTTTGTTTTACTTGAAATTTGTGAAAACGTGACGGAAACGAAAACGAAAATACACTTTTTTCCTGCTTTTTGTATGAAAATGGTCGAATTTACGTTACGTTTCACAATTTCAAGTAAAACAAAATTTATTGACTAGAATTAAAAATTCAGGTTTAGCACTTGCTCGTCTGAAAATAATAGCGTTCCATGTATCTCGAGTATGCTTTTGTAGCTTCTCAAACAGACCTCTTTTGTATGAAAAATCGTGCAATATCCCTAGACCGCGTTGATGTGTATATTATAAATGCGAAAGTTACTCTGTCTGTTACGCTTTCACGCCTAAACTACTAAACCAATTTTGATGAAATTTGATATAGAGATAGATTAGACGTTAGGGAAGGACATAGGTTACATTTTATTCCACAGTTGGGTACTATATTACCTGTAGTCAACGCGGGCCGAGCCGCGGGCCGAGCTGCGGGTGGAAAGCTAGTAGGATAAAAAAAAAAATATTACTTATTTTATTATATCAAGGTCGCCCTGCTTACGCCACAAAATCTTCTCGCTTCCACGTATGCGTTATCCTATCTGTGGTATGTACTAGTGACATGCTTCGTCCCTTTCACACAGCCATAAGAACCCGCCTTTAGTAGTTCTTTTACCAAGATTTTAAATTGCAAAAGATCTAAGATTGCGTTTCCCGTCTTTAAATTGCGGATCTGTAATGAAAAAAATTTGTTGCGGTCGCCTAAGTTATTGTTCTCTTGATGACCTTACAAAATCTGCGCTATTCATCGCATCTTGAGCCTCAATAAAAGATTTATAAGAACAAAAAATAGTGAGGTTGAATTGACTAATAGTTTATGTTCTATGGTCCGTATCAGAACGCGACTCAGACTCTGGTCTATACTTGAGTAGCAGTCGTCTTTGTTATTTTGATAGTGAGAGAAAGAGACAGAAAATACTTAAGTATAGATCAAGACTTGAGTCTCTTTCTGAAATACGGGACTATAACTAGATATTGAGACATTTTTTACTTAATCACTTCTTAGACCATTAAACACAATTATTGTCTTGCAGGAAAATGCTCTTTCATTAGATTTAACGTCCATTAAAGTTAATGCCAGTTTAAATATCATACTGTCTCTTTCTGTCTTGTTGACTTAAACAAGGATAGCATTATATTTAAAGGAGGTTTAACTTAAATGAACGTTTCTGCAAATGAGCGTTAGTAAGTAGATATAAGTCTGCCCGCGATTTTGTGCGTGTGGAAAATAATCCCATTATCATTTTCTAAGCCTCCAGTTAGCCCAAAATAAAATACGTAAAAATATCTATATATATATATACAAATTACATAACTTCACAATTAAAACAGGACTTCAAAAGAAATACTTAACAGACCGGTGGAAAATCCTGAAATTAGGTCGCCTAGACGCAAATTATGAATCAGTTTCCACAGCTTTTTATAAACTAATTCAACCCTGCCGAATGAACCTTTATTGTTAGATAAATGATAATGCACAGCACCAAGCAGATTCCAGTTTAGCAGAGTCGAATTAGTCTTAAAAATGGCCTTTTAAAAATTCGAACGGCACGGCACGGCATGACAGAATTTGTATTACCATTGCCCTCTATGTTCCCAGCTTCTAGTATCACTAGTGCATAGGAGGCAATGGTAATACAATTTCGCCTTGCAGTTTTCGTATTATAAAAAGACCCAAACAGTTTAACGTTTTGCGTCTAGGCGACCTAATTTTATTTTTTTCCACCAGACTGTAACTCTTCTTGGCAAAATATTTACTGAAAAGAACTCATTGCTGCAACCGCTACAAACTTAATTTGCTTGGATAAAATAACCAAAACAATTTTATGACCGAGTCAAGACCACTTAAACCAAACACTTCAAATTAATCTTAGACGAATTTACCACTTTAATACACTTATAACATCCTAATAATATTGAAGTGGGCATATACAAAGTAAGTTCAATACTTTTTTGTGGGAATGCACTTATCATAATTTGTTTTAAGTCAAGATTGCAGCACTCAAGTGTAAAGTACAGAAAAAATTCACAGATTTCGTGCCTCACTGAATTGGGAAAAATATGTCGTCCTGTCTTTTTGACTATTTTCAAAAAGGTTAGGCTACAGGGCAAGCCCTTAACGCCTTTGTTTTAGGCTCAAATTGTAGCTAACTAATTTGTCCAGAGGACATTTTAACAAATTTTTGATATCATTCTTCGTTACCAAAATACCGAGCGCCAAAATCAAAAATTCGGAAAAAAATGTTGTTTTTTTCACTACTTCAGCCATAACTTTTTTTTTTACTTTCTCGAATAATTTTTTTTTGCACCTTACAGCTCTTATAAATACGCGTTTTTGAGGTATTTTTTTTAATATCATATCTTCACAACGGGATCGAACTTTTTCGTGAAATCGGAGCCTATACTGGAGCGAAAGAAAAGACATTTCCAATGTAAAAACAGTAACAGTCATCAGCTCATACACGTCCCAACCAAGAGGTACAAGCCAAGAAGGGAATTTAGGCCATACTCCAACTCACTGGCCCATTGCTCAGATGTAAGGATGTAACAACGATGTTTTCCTTCACCACCGAGCAAGTGATAATTTAGTGATACAGTCCAAAACCTGGAATTAAACACGCAGTCTTCCGATTACAGATCTGGTTCTCTAATAAACTGGGCTATCATCACTTGAACAATAAAAGTTTATGTTTATTTTTAGGGTTCCGTACCTCAAAAGGAAAAAACGGAACCCTTATAGGATCACTTTGTTGTCCGTCTGTCCGTCCGTCCGTCCGTCTGTCAAGACCCTTTTTCTCAGGAACGCGTGGAGGTATGAAGCTGAAATTTATATCAATTACTCAGGTCTATTGTCCCTTGAAGCTGTGAAAAAATCAAACTTCTAAGCCAACGCAATCAAAAGATACAGCCGTTTATGCCGCAAATTTCCGCAAATTTTCGACACTCGCAAAGGAATCAAAACCTACAGGGTACTTCCCGTGAACACAGAATCTTGAAATTTGGTACGAAGCAACGTCTTATAGCACAGATAAAGGAAAAATTGCGAAAACCATAAATTTTTAATTACATCATATCATAAAAATATTTTTAAATATTTTTAAACTTACTACCCCTTTCCTCATGAACGCGTTGAGGTATTAAATTGAAATTCATATCAAATACTCAGGTCTACAATACCTTTAAGCTAGGTTTGTACGGAACCCTCGGTGCGCGAGTCCGACTCGCACTTGGCCGGTTCTTTGTTATTTGACAGTTGTGCATCCACAGACTTGATTTCCGTGCCCTTGTCTTATTAGTTATTACATTTAATATTGTTATTACTTATTTAGCATTGTTAACAAATCTATTTTTTTAATTGTTTTTCTTAAAAAGAATTGAATCCAAAACCCAAACCGAAATAATTTTTGAACTATTAAGAAATAAAAAAGTTACAAGCTATTATATTTCAATAGAGGGGGAAACTGTCAAAAACCGGCCAAGTGCGAGTCGGACTCGCGCACCGAGGGTTCCGTACAAACCTAACTTAAAGGTATTATAGACCTGAGTATTGAATATGAATTTCAATTTAATACCTCTACGCGTTCATAAGGAAAGGGGTAGTAAGTTTAAAATTATTAAAAATATTTTTATTATATGATGTAATTAAAAATTTACGGTTATCGCAATTTTTCCTTTATCTGTGCTATAAGACGTTGCTTCGCACCAAATTTCAAGATTCTGAGTTCACGGGAAGTACCCTGTAGGTTTTGATTCCTTTGCGAGTGTCGAAAATTTGCGGAAATTTGCGGCATAAACGGCTGTATCTTTTGATTGCGTTGGCTTAGAAGTTTGATTTTTTCACAGCTTCAAGGGACAGTAGACCTGAGTAATTGATATAAATTTCAGCTTCATACCTCCACGCGTTCCTGAGAAAAAGGGTCTTGACAGACGGACGGACGGACGGACAGACGGACAACAAAGTGATCCTATAAGGGTTCCGTTTTTTCCTTTTGAGGTACGGAACCCTAAAAAACAAAAAAGAGATGCACTTACAGGCACGTGACGTCACCGCCATTTGCTCGCGTAGGTAAAAACGAGATAGCTAGTCCTCACGATAATATAAATGCCAATAAATTATTTATTTATAAACCAATTTTAATGCTGTTTTCGGATATTAATATATTTCTAGCACTATTTTTTGTTTCACATACAACAATTCATAAAATCAAACACTGTCAACATCCCTATTATTAATACACATAAAAATACTTAATAAAACAACCATAAAGGTTAGATAAACTCTGTACGTCGGAGTGACTTTAAATTAGTTGGCAAGTCTTTAGAGGGTTATCATTCCCATAAAACCGAACTTTCCCTAAGGAACCCATAAGACATTTCAACAAAAAAAAATCCGCTACTCACAGGTACCAATTAGGCGAGGTAGGTCATGTACTAAGGTGATCGTTCAAGTTGGCTTTAGCGCACCGATTTATATCAGTCCTTTTGCAATCTTCAATAAATTCAATTTCAACTCTATTTTAATTTAACGAATCCAACATTGAATGAAATTATTTGTAAAAAAATTCAACCGCAGAAATAATTTAAATCCACTTAACGGTACACGAATAAAAGGGGTTATTACGTGATTAGTGTGGCAATAGCGAGCGTTTCCTTGGTAGACCCCGGTCGTACAGAACTATCTTGACCATCAGTGCGTTCAAAAAGATATCTATTTTTGTATATGGTCTGTAATATCAGTGATATGGTAATTTCATGTAATTATGGGTTTATTATGCGATGTATGGTGTAAGGAGCTATGTTGTAATATTAGTGTAATAAACACGGTACTGATTTGCTTTGGAAAGGGGAATACATTAAAACATTTTTGTATGAAGACTGGCCTAGGAGACGTGTTTTTTTTTTTTTATTATAAGATGGGTTAACTCTTGACCTCAATCTTGACCATAAGGTCAAAGATGAGGTCGACGATGGAGCGAGTTAACCCAGAAAATGCCTATAAAGACACTGGTACTCCCACGCACCGACGGAACACAGCAAGCTGTTTGGCGTCGGACTTCGGTAGGAGGGTGGTCGCAAACCAGACGGCCCTTTACAGAGCCTACCACACCGCATGAGACCATAGGACGACACCTCAGATTCAAAAAAATGAAGTGTCATTGCCTGGGATGGATTACTAGGAGGCAGGTCTCATTTGTGTTTCCTTAGTCGCCTCTTACGACACCCACGGAAAGAGATGGGGTGGTGTTATTCTCAACCGATCACCACACGGCTCGCATCACACGGTGATGCGATAGGACAAGTTATATTTGTAATCGTTCGTGTTACCAATAGATGCTTTTATTGGAGGCTAAAATGTAAAAAATAACCGGGCAAGTGTATGTCAAACTCATGCACTAAGGATATACCATTATCTATAAAACGGAAAAAAATCACGTTTGTTGTACAGGATTTTTAAATATTTGTTTTATTCTGTTTTTTAGTATTTGTTGTTACAGCGGCAACAGAAATACATCATCTATGAAAATGTCAACTGTCTAACTATCACGGTTCATGAGATACAGCATGGTGGCAGCCTGACAGATAGACGGACGGACGGACTGCGGAGTCTTTGTAATAAGGTCCCGTTTTACCCTTTGGGTACGGAAACCTAAAAATGTCAGAATATTGTTTGCAAAAATATTCGCATCTCTTTTATCAGCTTGCAAAAACATGTATGGAGTAACTCTCGAAGTCAGCATCTGAATAAGTTTCCGTTAGCTCAATATTAGGCTAAGTTAAGTGAAATAATCGCTATTCAGCCCAAATACGTCCCTTATAAGGGCCACAGTCCTCCCTTCAAAGCAGCGAAGGGATTTTAGACCATAGTCCACCAGATACAATGCGGGTTAGTGTACGTATACTTAATAATGATCCAGACCACCTATCTGAAAATGGCCACTGCAAAATGGTAGTGCGTTTGAAAATACATAAAATTTAGACCTGTTTTAGTATTTAATAATAAATAACACAGGCCTTTTTATAATACGAAAACGGCACGGCGAAATTGTATTACAATGCCCCCTATGCACTTCTTACCAGCCTATATACGTCCCGACCGAGGGGCACGGGCCTTCCTTCGAAACACGAAGGGGATTTAGGCCATAGTCCAAAACGCTGACCCAATGCGGGTTGGTGGAGCGCTCGTCTTTCGAAAATGAATTTTCTTGGGCTGGTTTCATCACGATGTTTTCCTTCACCGTTGGGCAAGTAATAATTAGAAATCCGTACATAAATCCGAAAAGACGAATTTAGTGGTACAGGCCCGCACCAGGATTTGAATCCGCGACCTTCGGATTACAATTCAGGCTCATTACCAACTGGGCTATCTCCCCTATGCACAGTGATTCTTAAAGCAGGGAACATAGAAGGCAATGGTAATGCAAATTTTGTCATGCCGTGCCGTGCCGTTCGAATTATAAAAAGGTCTCTTGAATATAATGATCTTAAATGTTAAAGCAATAAGTTTCTCATTGACCGTTCTAACCGGATAACTATAAAAATGGAGGTAGACATAGAAAGCCAGAATCGATAGCATCTGCTCCAAATTCACGGTGACTGCACCGCGCAATGTAAACAATGGGATAAGCAGTAATAAGCATTGAGCAATGAACATGCGCCAACTGAGCCAATGATATCTTTGTAAAGAGAAGTAGTCACTTTTTGAACGAGATATGGTAACAGTCTATATGGGATTAGCAAGTGAAAGTTTAGTAGGTAATTTTCCTCATAAAGCTGTACATCTTTTCCTGAGCATATGTCGAAATATGAAAAAAAGTAGTTGTTTTTCAGAAATTTGTATCTATGGGTTTCTAGAGGAAAGTTATTTAGTTGTATATGTTTAGCTGTCTTGAAATCGCGCTCGACGCAACAACACACTGCGGTACTGACTGAGAATCAGCGCTTTAGTTTAGTGCTACAGCACATGCTGAGTCAGCGCCTTTTTTACTGCTTTAGATAAGTTTTATGTTGTTCTACTTATTTGTATTGTCTCTCTGGAAGCAGTTGAATAAAGTTATATCTATCTATCTATCTAGTTCCACGGGGAAAGTCAACCCCTAAATAAGGGGTTCCCAATCTTTTTCAGTCTGCGGCGCACAGTTTTGGAACCCCTGGCCTAAATTATTGTTAGCTAATTTAAAGTTGAAAGTCTTATATATACATACTTACTTTGGTGGTTTGAAAACTCCCACACCAGGGTTAGTCAAGTTCACAACAAACCTGATTAACCCTGCACAATAAGCAAGCAACTATGTATACTGGTTGTTTTAGTGGTAAATTGGTAATCGACATCCCGGGCACGATGGCATGCAAAGCAAATATTGTGATGTTTTGTAACTGGTCTCTGACTGTATTTGCGTGACTTAAAAATGACCAAACTAAACATGACCTTAAAAATGATATCTTTTGAGATATCTTATATATTGGTGAGACGACAAACACACCCACCTTATCTTTGAGGCTCTGAGGATACTCGTAGGAAGTGGTGTTTTAGACATTTTCGATTGTCGTGTAATTTCGCAATCACTGATTAATGAGGTGACCTACATTCTAACTCCTTTGTTTATAATATCATTGAAATGCTGAGTATATACAACTCATGCACTTTTATTCATGAGTAGAGATCAGTGTTGTGAAGAAAATTTACAATTTGTATTAATTTGTATTTGTTAATGATTGTTTTTGTATCGATTTTTAATATATAGAAACTTTTTCCACATTTATTTATTTATTGTAATAGTATACATGACAGATCACAGTCGTTACAGATTACATTGTATAAATCTAAATTTTGATTCTGGACTACAATCCACTGAGAATGTACACTAGTAAACAACATTTAGGCGAATTCAAACGAAAAAATACTTGTAATTTTGACAAAAGAGATATGAAATTACTTTTAAAGCCTGTTTTATAAATACAAAAATGATTTTAACTTAGGAGAGCTAGGTTTGAGCAGCAAATAAGGTATTTTTTTTATATTAAAAACTTTTAAAATTTAATAGAAAATAGATTACTAAGGTACTTACTGAAACTATTATTGAAAATTGCATTGCAGTATCTCAATAATTTGCATTTTAAATGCAAAAAATTGACAGATACGTGTCAGAACTTTGTGTTGCTGCTTCGTGATGAAAATACGTTGTCGGTTTCTAAAATAAGTACATTAGTAAAAACTTTTCAGAGTTTTGTGGAAAGGGTTTTGACCCATTATATCTCTTGTTTCTTGCTATTTCATGTTAGAACTACAAAACGGAATATGATGATATTCCATCTTTTAATAACTTTATAGTACGCCTGGAAGAAATATTTGTTTAAACATACGGCTCGGCTACTTTCGCGCTCTTAGAGCAATCGCAGCTAGGCTACGTCTTGCCATCATATTAATCATACGAAAAAATACTTGTAATACTTGTAATCATACAATACTTTTATTGCTTCAAGTACTCGACCTCACAGTAGGCTCAACATTGAGTACAATGAAAGTGAGACCCGTAGGTAGGTACCGAGTAGGTCGGCACGAGTAGGTTGGCGCCGATTCATTCAAGGTTCCTTGCCTAAGAGAGATACCCGTGGGCCGAACCGGGCGATATTTCGGCTTGAATGGACCTTCAATTACTCTTTTAACCCTAAAGTTTACGTCCTTTCTAAAAAAACTTCTGGTGCACTAAACTTCTGGTTTAGTGCAACTCTGGCGCCAAACCGTCAGCTTCTTCTTAGCGAATCGATGGCAAGTAGTCGTACCGTCAGCTAATCCTGGATTACGGAAGATTAGTGTTAAAGAATCTTTTAGTCTACTAGATGTCGCTATCTGTTTCCTACAACGCGCTATTGAAATGTTACCCATATTGTTTACAATTTATTACAGTCTAGAAGTGCAGTAATGTGTTTTATTTAGTTAGTTAAAACTTATACAAAATTATATCTTTAACTGTACTGAAATAGTTCGTTTTTGACAAACAGCTTGTTAAACGACATGTGTACCTATTAGACAACAGCTTCGGAATCCATTCCTGGACGGGAAGATCATGTTTGTGTAAAATTTAAGTAGATGTTTGTTCTCTAGTCTAAGTATTTGTATCCAAAGAGAATTTAAATCACTTTTTAACTGATTTTACTTGTGTCCTAACCTAAGGGATATAATGTACACCTTTGTGAAAAACAGAGGCTCTACTCTGTACTATCTACGATCAACGGACTGTCGACAATTGTCACTACCTGTCACTGTCATTTGTATAGCGCAAAATAGAGATGAACTGACATTTGACGCTTCGAAATTTCGGGCGTAAATAGTACGAAGATAGAAACCCTGTAACGAGCTGCTTATTTCATAAATATAGCATTCAAATAGAAGAGTCATAGTTCTATTTAATGCCTAGGGTTTACAATACATACTACATAAACATAATTATCATTGTCAACCCACATCAACCTACTGCTGGGTATGTATAGACCTCTTTTCTACAGGGCTTTAGGTATCTCTCTTTCAACCGCTCGGGTGATTAATCAGTCCATGAAACTGAACAACTTCCCCAAGGAATATAAGTCAAAATAGGAAAAAAAATTTTTTGATCTGCCATACAAAATGCGCTATATGCTGACGAAGTTTGTATGGGAACTCAAAATTTTGAAGAGATTCTGAAGCCCTGTATAACGCCAATCTCTCAGTCCTTCTGTCCAACCTCCCTTCGATTTGACGATAGGTATCTTCAGATCATTGGATAGTCTGCCCACTGGCCTTGTTACTACACGAACATATGTATTTTTTCTGTTTAACTTTGTAAGTGGTGTGGACGTGTTTTATCAGTATCAGCATTGCAATTTACGATCTTTTATGTTATGTGTGACTCACTAACTTTAACAATATTTCTACACCATTTAGTATAACTTAACCACTGTTGTTGAACGTACACACAGAACCTCACGCCTTTGTCCTATTGGGGTAGGTTGAGAATACAGACCGCCGCTATTGATACGATCACCACCACCTCTCTCGCTTTTCTATTGCTTTCATAATTTGCGTCCCAAGCCCAAAAGAATAGAATAGAATATAAAAAAATCTTTATTTTATAGGACATTCAGGATGCAAAACAAGTCAAGATTACATGAAATACATACAAACAAACATTAAAGTATTTAAATACATACATACGCATATTACGCATTCGTTCTATTGACCCTACTGACTCTACGCCTATTCGCAAAGGTGCAGAACACATATATCTTGGTACGATCCAAATATTACAAAATAAATAACAGAAACAAGCAGATGTTAACTTTTGAGACAATTTTTTTTTATTATAAGATGGGTCAACTCTTGACCTCAATCTTGACCAAGCTCATAGATGAGGTCGACGATGGAGTAAATGGGCTTTGGCTCAGCTTAATGTATACAGGAGTGCCACAACGCTGGTATTTCGGCCAATACCGATTTTACATTTTCAAAAAGAGTTTTTATGGGACTTGAACCCAAGACCCTAGGACTACGCATTTTGTTTCACACACAGTAGCCCTATCTACATATATAGACAAGCACTAGCAAAGGAAGTATCGTCAATATAACCTCAACAGTATCCATTACTTATTCAAATTATGGTAGGTAACTGTTATTTAGTAGTATAATAGGCTTGTAGGTTGTAGCCTTCAAAATTAGCCTTCTTTAAGATAATCTCTTATATGAAGGCTTTCAATTAAAAATTTCAATGGTTTTTCGGTTGCGTGGATTGACTTCAGACGTTAAAATTGTACATGTAAAATTCATGTAGGCTTGTTTTTTTTTTAATAATGCGGTCGCTCTTGACTACAATCTAGCTCAAGGACGAAGGAGTGACGAAGCTTATTTCACTCGACTTTAACACCTTTTTTCTGGTCAAAACAAAGAGACCTGGTCGACGTTTTACAAAGGGTTTTTAGTTGGAGGGCTGAAGAGTACCATATCATTATATTTTTCTCGCAAACGACTAGAATCTTGGCTATTTGAAATGGCGGACTTATACCTGAATGGATCTCTTCCAGTCTACCACAGAGATGATAAGAGAAGACAGTAACAGATGTGGTGACGGCTTCAATGCAATAATCTGTGCATTACCTAACCTAATCTTCTTAGCAGCCCATATACGTCCCCACCGAGAGGCGTGGGCCTCCCTTCAAAACACGAAGGGGATTTAGGCCATAGTCCACCACGCTGGCCTAATGCGGGTTGGTGGACCGCTCGTCTTTCGAAAATGAATTTTCTTGGACGGGCGGGTTTTATCACGATGTTTTCCTTCACCGTTGAACAAGTGATAATTAGAAATCCGTATATGAATCCGAAAAGACGAATTTAGTGGTACAGGCCCGCACCAGGAAATGAACCTGCGACCTTCGGATTACAGAATAGAATAGAATAGAAAAAATATTTATTTTATAGGACATTCAGGATGCCACTTAAAACAAGTCAAGATTACATGAAATACGTATAAACAAACATTAAAGGATTTAAATACATACATACGCATTCGTTCTATTGACCCTACTGACTCTACGCCTATTCGCAAAGGTGCATTCTTCCCCAGAGAAGAACAGGCAAGAAACTCTGAGGGTGCTCTTTTTAATCGCATTACAAATTTTCTTATTTTCTAATTTTAACTAAGTCTGAAATAACTCTAGAGCTGAGCAGTTCATTCCCATGGCTGCTTGTCAGTTATGTAATCTGGCTCATTACCAACTGGGCTATCACCGCACCTAACCTAATACTATTAATTAATTAATATACGTAATTAAAAGTATCATAACACTACACGTGGGCGAAAAGCTGACTACCTATCACGACTATACTCATGTTCCATCTAATAAACCTCGGAATGAATGTCAAATGTGGTATCAATTGGTTTTAGAACTACATAACGTTACGTATGTCAAATGGAAAGGAAAGATTTAGTTGTCGCATTTAGAACTAGATCCGGACACATTCCTCTAAATAAATTTGCCTTCTTAATGCGTAAGTCTGAGACACCCAATTGTGCAGAGTGTGGTACAATTGAGGACATCTACCATATTTTGGTGGAATGTGTCCGAAATGAAGCTATGAGACGACAAATATATAATAACAGTTTATTTTTAGTTTAGGCTGTAACATTGCCCTGGCTAATCCAGACTTAAAGGATGCTAGGGCACTGTATAGACTCGTTAAGGCAGGTGTTAAGAATAGAATATAAACTTTGTATTAATTTTAAGTAGATTTACGAGGATGACATGGTCGCTTTTTTGTGTACCAAGTCCTGGCCAAAATAAAGATTTAAAAAAAAAACTACATAACGTTCTTCCTACCCTGATTAGGTATGTATGTTTATAACACGGGAGGAGGAACATCCTTCTTTCCTTACCGTGTAAGTATAATCAAGTATATGGCTAACTTGACTAAGCCTGGTGTCAAAGTTTTCAAACCGCAAAATTACTTAGTTTTAACAAAGTAGTCCACCGACAACAGCCAGGACCGCCGGCTTAACGTACCCTACAAAGCACAGAATCTGTGATAAATAACTACTCTGATAACCCATCATTAAGTACGTTGCTTAACCTATTACATCTAATATTGTACAAATCTTTTTTTAGTATACTAATACTACTAAGCGCCGTTTCGTTTCAATGGTGTCTTACTGAAGATTAATATCTCGGAGTGATTCGCTTTCGACTCACGAAGAGCCGTGCACACCCATCCGAGCGTGGCACTTTCTATCGAGGCAAGCATGTAATCTGCTTATATTTCTAATCTTTTATTGTCTTAATGAAAATCAGGACAGATAGCTTTGGAATTTGTCAAGTTAAATCTGTGTTTTTGTGATTTACTTTAGCTAATGATTACCTATCTAGCTAGTCTTAAATTTTCTTTAAATGCAACTAATACCTAACTCTATCTGCTCGGTAAAAAAACAGGTACCCGTTTAGGTTTGTCTAAAGCTCTTAAGCTTTTTAATTACATCTAAAAATTACAGTTGAACGTAACAAACTACATGAAGAAGTAATAACTTTATTCTATCCGCCAAACAGAAATCTTTAAAATTAATGAATAAACTTTGGTGGATTTTCTATCACAAAAGCAATAAGTCCGCCTTATTTTACACTATGTTATTGTGTGCAAATCATACTATTCTTACTAATATTATAAAGAGGAAAGATTTATGTGTTTGTAACGAACACACACAAAAACTAATGGACAGATTTCAAAACTTATTTTAAAACAATGCTACATTATCCCTGAGTAACATGAGCTACCGTTAACCGTGTGGTGATCGGTTGAGAATAACACCACCCCATCTCTTTCGGTGGGTGTCGTAAGAGGCGACTAAGGAAACACAAATGAGACCTGTCTCCTAGTAATCCATCCCAGGCAACGACACTTTATTTTTTTCTGAATCTGAGATGTCGTCCTATGGTCTCATGCGGTGTGGTAGGCTCTGTAAAGGGCCGTCTAGTTCGCGGCCCTCCTACCGAAGTCCAACGCCAAACAGCTTGCTGTGTTCCGTCGGTGCGTGGGAGTACCAGTGCCTTTATAAGCATTTTCTGGGTTAACTCGCTTTGACCTTATGGTCAAGATTGAGGTCAAGAGTTAACTCATCTTATGATAAAACATAAAAAACTACATTATTTCCCTAAATTCCTACAGAAGCGAAGTCCTGGGCGGAAATCTGGTAAAGTATATTTGTATCGTATTTTAAAAACCGTATGTCCCGCAAAACATCGATAACAAGACAACACTAGACTTTCTGAGCTAAGAATAAATCGCAAAGATTGTGATCAACCATAATAGTATGCTTACTTCATAATAATAGACTCATGATTGATGAAAACGTAGTCCGCAGAGGAATTTACAATGTAGGCAGAACAATCACTTGTAATGTAGTTTCCTACACCCATATACTATGGTGTTTATTTGTTTTATAGACATTATGCCTTTAATTTGTTTGTCTGAATCTTGATGTTAAATGCCTTATTCAATCCAATTCATAATATTAATCACATATCAATTTTAAAGTTTAATACAATTGTGTTATAATAAAAGATTTATTGTGTAATAATAAACTTTTTTTTAAACTTGGTTTATAAAATATGTCAAAATAAAAACAGAAATTAAAATTAAAAATCCACATAAGTTTCGTCAATTAAAAAACCCGCCTTGAATCTGACCCGACCCAAACGTCCCCATCAATAATAAACTAATGTAATAATAGTCGGTCCATTAATTCAGGATTTTGTAAATTAAAAATTCCTCAAAACTATAAGAACGATTGTTCGATCAGCAAATTTTTAATTTATTTTTGAAAGTGATAGTGCTCGGAGCAGCCGTTATCTCCTTCATTATTTACTCTAATACTACATAGTCAATGTACACACGGCAGCACATCAGACTAAAAATATTATTATTATTATTATTTTATTATTATAAGATGGGTTAACTCTTGACCTCAATCTTGACCATAAGGTCAAAGATGAGGTCGACGATGGAGCGAGTTAACCCAGAAAATGCCTATAAAGGCACTGGTACTCCTACGCACCGACGGAACACAGCAAGCTGTTTGGCGTCGGACTTCGGTAGGAACCAGACGAACCACCGAACCAGAACCAGACGGCACTTTACAGAGCCTACCACACCGTATGAGACAATAGGACGACACCTCAGATCCCGAAAAAAATGAAGTGTCGTTGCCTGGGATGGATTACTAGGAGGCAGGTCTCATTTGTGTTTCCTTAGTCGCCTCTTACGACACCCACGGAAAGAGATGGGGTGGTGTTATTCTCAACCGATCACCACACGGTCATTAACCTTGACGTCACCCTTATATCGCTCGTAATAGCACCGGATTTCGTAGTGCAAATGGGTAACCTGAATTGCTGCTCTTTGTACTAGATGAGCTATCAGTTTAATTTCATTAAGACAATAATATGTCAATTAAAAATAAATTGACTAATTAATTTTACGCTAAGTAGAGGTTTTCAATACCTTCCTTTTTATTTATTTAGCCGACAGCGTCATAACATAACTAACACTAACAACTACTGCAGTAATCGTCGTCAAATCTTTGCCGCTAGTTTCAAAGCGCCTGCCACTTTTTCAATAGCAACAACGCAGATGTGCTGCTGACATTATGCTAACTCAAATTAAAGATGTAGGCACAATGTGTTAGTGCTTATCTGGGTAGGCAGAGCATTTATTGTGGATACCCATTTATCAGCGAAGTTGACTTTGTAGTTTTAAAAGCTTAATAAATGAACAGGAAAACTCGCCCTCACGCATATCTACGCTATCAACACTAATATTATAAAGAGGAAAGATTTGTATTTTTGTATGTAACGAATAAACTTAAAAACTACTGGACCGATTGGAAAAATTCTTTCACCATTACAATGCTACATTATCTCTGAGTAACATAGGCTTCATAATTTTCCCGAATTCCCACGGGAACGAAGTCCCGAGCGGAATGATAGTATTTTATAAAAAATAAGATTTCGTTCTCTTGAGAATTTCAAATGGAAAAACGACATACATAAGTCTTATCCCTAACGGGGTAGGCAGAGCGTCAGTGGTTCTAGCGAACTACTTGATGCTACGTTTGACACAAATTGTGAGGGTTATCAGATAGAACAAGTTGTATATAATGATGTGAGGTGGTCAGCCTTTCGCCCTTTATACAGCAAAACTATCGCATCTTACTTACATACTTTTACTGTATACTTACCTGGGAAGAGAAGGTAGCTGGCACATTCTAAGTTTTCCTTTCACTCCCAGTCCAGCATGGAAGGAACACTTAATTCATTACATTTTTTTGTAAACTTTTTTCCTTTTTTGGAAAAACTAAATAAAATTATTTCTTCTATTCCAGATTGGGGCATCACCAGCGAGCCGGGTGAGGCTAGCGAGCCGGAGGCCGGTCGCATGCGGCCCGAGGACTACCGCCTCGTGTTCCTCAGCTCGGACTCCTCCTGCCGGGAGGACACGGAGGACTCCTCGTCAACCGCCTCGTCCGCCGCCCCCCCCGCGCCCGACGACTGCGACTGGGACTACTTCGAGCCAGGAGCCGTACACATACCCAGACCACCGCCCACAGCCCCCAACTGCACCAGACCCTGCTCATGCGGCGCTGAACCACGACTCATCGCCGTCCCAGTACCGGTGCCCGTCCCTATTCCAGCGGCACTCTGGCCCGCTCTACTCGCTTTTCCCCAACAACCCCCACCACCGCACTGGCACACATACCCCGGCTTCCCCCCCATCGATGCGGCTGCCCTGGCCCGCCTCACGACGGCCGCCGCCGTCGCCGCCGCCGTAACCCCCCAACCCCCTCACGAAATGACCGCTAAAACCGATAAAGCAATACAATCGACGTCGGATAACGATAACAGCGATAAGAGTATCGAGCCGCCGTCGCCAGTCGATCATGATACGGCGGACGGAATTAAAGTGATCGCCGAGGAGCCTCTTTCTTTATTATCGGAATCGGACGCAATGCCTGAGCATTTGAACGCGGAGAAAGCCTTTCCTTCGTCGGGTGAGTCTAGTGATAGCGATGCGGGCGTCGCTAGGAGGAGTTATGACGTCACGAGTGGAGCGCCCGAGGAACCGGCCACCTCGGATGAGGACTCCGATGACTCGGGCGGCGGCGGCGGCCGGTTCTCGCGGGTGTTTGTCGTCAACCCCGCGGACTCGTCCTCCGACATGGACGACAACGCCGACAGCAGCGGCATCGACTGCGACGACTCCTACGACAAGAAATCTGACAGCCTAGAAATAGCCATCGACGTCGCTATGCAAAACGAAATCAACGTGAGTGCCGAGTTGAATCAGAGCGTTTCACAAAACGAGTCCAACAATTCCGATATCGTGCTTCTAGAATCAATCAATTTCTCCGAACATCACCCCGTTGTTCACCGTTCAACGTCGCCCAATGAAGATCCAGTGACGAAAAATGTAGATTTTTTCAAATTTTGTGACGAAAATATGCTGCGTAGTGAAACATGTGAAAACTTCAATAGCTTCAGTGCAACGTGTGGCGCGAGCACAAGCCATTTAGATAACAACATCGGACATAATGACAGTAATCAGAGCCACAGCGCGGCCGAAAACATCGAGTGCGACTCATTAGATAATACTTTCATCATGGAGAGCGATACGAAAGTAAAAGTCGAGGAGGCGCCTAATGCGAAGTGCAACCAACAAGAAAATTCTAATGAATCGACCGAAAAATTAGCAAAGTTAACGCCCTCGCCGGAACCTGAATCTACGAACTCGAGTTCGGTAGAAAAGATAGACTTGTTTAAAGGCATAGAGCGAACGCTTAGCGAGTTGCTAAAGAAAGAATTGTTGGAGGACCGAGAGGAGGTGAAAACTGAGGGCAGCGGAGGTGAGGGGGGTGAAGGGGGCGCGCGCGCACCTGCCGGGCCCGCAGTCAGCCGCTCGCCGCGCGCCCGCCCACTCGCGTCCGCGCGCTTCACCAGTCGCGTTATGATCACGCACGACCGCGTCTCCGTGGTCACGTCGGACACGACGCGGCTCATGCGCGACCACGTCACGGTCCAGCACACCAACCAGGATCCCAACTCGCGGCCCGAATCCCCCGAAGCGAACGAACGAACCGACGATGAGCCGCAGCCTTCGGTCACCGTCGTCAGCAACGCCGACACTCTATCGGCGGTAGTGTGCCTCGAGGAGGGGCTCGCCGACGACGACTCGTGGGTCGAGGACGTCAGCCACGACGAGGACGACGACTCCTCGCCCTCCGACTCCGACTCCGGCGACGAGGCGTGCCTGCCGACGCGCGGCGAGGAGTTCGCCTACTGTCGCCGCTCGCTAGACTTCACCTTACACACGATAGTCGAGGAAAGTTGTGAAGAAAGCGAACCGGAGCATAACACTGCTAAGAAACCGCGACCTATATCCGCGACAGAGCTAGAAAAATATTTCTTTTTTGGCCTAGGTGACGGGCGAAACGTTCGCGACGATGAGGAGCAAGTGTCCGATACGTCGAGTGTGTGCAGTGAGGGAGGTGAATCTATTGTTGACAATGAACAACCTAAGCGTAGTGGTGATAGTGATGAGTTGGTGTCTTCCAGATTGGAAAAATATTTCTTATCAGGATTTATGGGATTTAGTCAAGAGAGGCGGGATTCAGACGGATCGGGTAGTGTCGGGAGCGACAGCGAAGGTAAACAAAGTCCAGAGCAAAGGAGAAAGCGTTTGGTCCGCGCTCGGGGTACGCCCCGGTCGCACTCATCCTCCTTAGACAACCTATTAACGGGTGAAGAGCCCTCTCAGGATACGCAGGAAGTATCAGATGCCTCGAGTACAGAAACAGAGGAGCCTCATAACTCGTCTGAAAGGTTAGATATGCAAGGTGAGTCAAAGAGAAAAAAACAAAACAAAAAGACGCGCGGGTCACCAGCTGACGAACGAAGACAATCAGCTGAGTTTACAGAAGAAACGCGCGATGACACCCGATCTGTTTCTGAGGGGGAGGAGGGCCGGTCATCCCCTCACCCTGAGTTCCCACCACTTGGATCTGAACTATCTGAATCTAAAAAACAAACCAGTAGAGATAGCGGATTCGTCGGTAGCTGCGATGATTTATTAAGAAATGGAGACTCGAGCTCGGAATTCTCCCGAAGTCACGAAGCTAAGACCGAATTAGAGGAAATAATAGAAGAAATAAGACCAGAACTAGAGGAGAGGGCGGAAGGGCCGCCCTCATCTCGAATGCCGCCTAGCCCCTTATCACGTAAAGATAGCTTTAATAATTGGTCATCGGACGAAGAAACGAATCTAATGATGACTAAAATGCGACAATTCTTCAAACAAATGATAAACTCAGCAAACGTTCGGAATTCCACACCAGTTTCATCAAATTCTGAGAGTTCGCGTCCACCGAAACCACCCCAACTCTTATACTTCGAAAGCGAGTTGACGAGGTTGATGAAAACAGTTCCTGGTATAAGAGATGAAGAAGTGCGTGAAATAGTCGAGTATTTATCTAGTGAGGACACGTGGAGCGACTCGTATGATTCGTCGGATTACGCGGGGTCTGATTTGGAAGGAACGTCAGCTAATCGGTCAGCGTTGAGGAGGCAAATCTCTGAGAGCTGTCGAGAGATAATCGATGAGTTCGATAAGGGGAACAGTGAGGCTGGGTCACTGGAGCGTGACGCGGTTGGAGCGTACCAGCGTCTAGCGGCGACGCTGGGCCGGGCCGGGGAAGGGTCGCCTCCGTTGTTCGGAAAAGTGATGCGACATATCGGTGGTAGACTAGTGGCGTTGATGCATGAAGTGTCGGGCGGTGCGTCGACGACGACGGACGATGACAGTGCTTCGGAGCCGGGCGCGCTGGCTCGGAGTAGATCTCATGATGTGCTGGAACCGACGGCCAGTCGGGGAAGTGTGGCTAGTGATAGTGAGAGGTTTTCGTGGCGCGGTAGTTTCGAGTCTGCTTTACTGGCTGCAGACTCGCGAGGGACTCTGGGCGGAGGGTGTGAGGCCAGGCGATCGCCGGCCGGAGTGGAGCTGGCCTCGCAGCGGTCTCACTCCCGCAGCTGTGGAGCTATCAGTGGTAGTGAAGACAGACTGTTCAGAGGGCGACGAAGAGCCTCCGCGCCCGATGCTGAGGTAAGTTAATACAATTAACTGTCATACTCAGAGACATCAATTAAAGTTAAGAAGTAATTAAATGTCATGCTATCCTTGTTTATATCAACAAGAGTGAAAGAGACAACATCAGAGTTTAACAGTACTTAACTTTAATTGACGTATACTAATTTCAATTTCTGCACACGACTTCGTTCCCAAACAAATTTTTAAAACCCAATTTGTCGGATTGAAATGCTATTGATACGTTTCTTCAAAATCATGTATTTTTTTGGTTAAAGAGTAACAGATTTTATTACAAACTTTATCATCTAAATCGAAATAATAGTAGGACTATAGTTATATTAAAAATCACATAAATGTGGCCTCTTATCGTAACGCAATAAAGGCTTTTATTGACAGTAAAATTACGCGTCAAACACCAGCATCCACAAATTGACTTCCATTGAATGAAATATTTTATCAAAGTACCCGAAACATAATTAATATGTAACGCAGATATCGTAGCTGCAAAACTATTAACAAAGAATAAAACTTAAACGCTTTGTGCAATTCGAACCAAGACCCAAGAAACGTGGGAACTAAATTAGCATACTGCAAACAAACGTTTAAACTTCTCATTAAATACAGCCGGAAGCACATTAACCTCCACAGTTTCACTCTAACTTACTATATACTTAAGTACCTATTTACTAATTTATTTTGAAAAAAAAAAGACTTTATTTGATTGAAAATACAGGTGTACTGTTACGACGAGTTTGAGTTTCCCAGCCTGCCCCTTAAGAAACATGAATCATAGAACGATGCGATGTTTGAGCGGAAAAAACTTCATAAAAACTCCATATCATAACCATAACATAACCAACTCATAAAAGTAAAAATATTCGCGACGATGAACTGATACTGATAGTTTTTACGCCTTTCGTGTAAAACTATTGAATCGATTTTGATGAAACCATCCTCAAAAACTCTGTTGATACGTGGTGCAAAATACCTTGTGTGTGCCGTGGTGTGACTACTAAGAACTACAAAAATTCGTGAAAATGCCTCTCACATTCCCTTGCAAATCTTATTCTACACACGTGGATATAAACGAAGAAAACGAATACAAATTCGCGTCAGAGACAAACGAACAAACATGTTTATCGAGCAGTATTTACGTTCGGATCTACGTTTTTACGTAGTATTCGAGAAATGCAGTGTCAATGTCACGTCTTGATAAAACTACGTGACGATTGTTCTTTGATAACTTGATAAGTCGATATCTTTCGGTTTATCTTTTTAAAAGATTCGGAAAGATAAAGGGTGAGAAGTATTTGGGTTTTTTTAAATTAATTGTTGTTAGTTGTTAAACATACTTATACGTTTTTTATTTAATAGACGTTCAGCGGCTCCTGTTTAATTAATCAAAATTTTAAAAAAAATTATCAAGCCCGACATTCGATTGCTTAATAATATTAAACGGCTGAACCAATTTTGATCAAATATATCCAAGAACCATCTCGATTACATCAGCTTACAAAAAAAAATTCATCGAAATCGGTTTCTTCATTAGGAGCTACAATGTCACAGACAGACATACAGATACACACGTCAAACTTATAACACCCCTATTTTTTGCCGTGGATTAAAAATCATGTCTATCAGTTGGTTTTCTCGACGAAAAGAAAGACAACTAAGTTAGTAGGTAGCTTAAAAATCAATTTTATAAATAAGTTTTTTTTGTTTATTTTTATTGTGTCTGTCAACTCAATAGAAAAGTCGTGGGGTCAGTTCAATTGTCAATCCGATATATGTATTTTAGACTATCTTAGCTAATAGAATGTGACTTTTTTAGGCCTCCTGTGATGAAACCCGCCCGTCCAAGAAAATTAATTTTCGAAAGACGAGCGGTCCACCAACCCGCATTGTGCTGGCGTGGTGGACTATGGCCTAAATTCCCTTCGTGTTCCGAAGGGAGGCCCGTGCCCCTCGGTGGGGACGTATATGGGCTGATAAGGAGAAGAAGAAGGCCTCCTGTAGCCACTTAGGTTCATTGTCTTCTTTCAGTTAGATTTTGTACTCGGTTTTTCTTAAAGAAGTTTCTTGAATTTTAGTATTAAAGTCGGACATCCATTCAAAACGATAATTTTATTTTTAAACAGCTGATAAGTAAGTAAGATACCTATACTTATCTTGGCTATTTAATTATAATTATGTACAAGTGAATCACTAAGTATTTACACATGACGTGTAGATAAAAATGTCAATAACAAAAATGATTTTGGCGTACCTACTTACTGGTCGGCAATTTTTTTTTAGAACTTTTCCATGAATCGAAAGTTAAATTATTATATACAAAATTGCATGAGCGAAAATAAATTTTCATATAAATTGCATATTTGCAAATTTAAAAAAAATAAATAAATGGTGGACAGCCTTTAGATAAAAATCTTTTTTATTTTATTTTTATTACTTAATCAAAAAAACTATTTGCTTCCTTTGTCATAAAACTACAAATTAGCAGCTAATAGCTGCGAGCACTTACAATAACACAATCAATAACTCGTATTTTCCCTAAATTCCCCTAATATGCCACTAGATCTCTTGGGATATATACCCGACCCGAGAATAAACAACTTTTTTTTACCCGACTGGGAATCGAGATCAGAAACCATCGGAACCAGCGTTCCTAACCACTGAACCAAACCAATCATGTTTCTTCTTCTTATCGTGTAGGTATAGTCAATTGTGTGGCGAACTACCCTGGTATCAGAGTTTTCAACGACTGTAGTCAATCGACAACAGCCGGGACCGACAGCTGAATGTGCCCTTCGAAGTACGAAAACGCTCGTGATAAATTGCGACTTTGGTCACCCATCAGGTTCAATGCATTCTCAGCAACTCCGATCAGCCAGTAACGTATGTGCTATGCAGTCCCATTACGGCAAAGACTGCATATCACAGTCCGTTGCTAACCATTTGTTCAAAACGGACTACTATAGCCTACTTTTTTTTCAGTCAGAAGAAGAGCACAGAGCAGGCTCGCTCCCTCGGCTACCCTCCGTCCAGTCGAGCCCGGCGCCGGTGGGGCCGGTCAAATCGGCCCGGTACCGGGCGCCGGGTTTCCGGACCGCCACCCGGGCGGCCTCCGCCCCCGGCCTGCACGCGCCCCGGCGGCGGCGCGTCCCTCAGACTGCGCATCCTATTGCTCCTGCTGCGCCTGCGTCTGCGCCCAGCTTGCAGGGTGAGTCGTTTTTCTTTTTTCATCAACTTGAGTAGTCTTTGGGCATTTTTACCACTGCCTCCTATGTAATAGTAATACTAGAAGCTGAGAACATAGGGGGCAATGGTAATTCAAATTTTGAATTGCCGTGCCGTGTTGTTCGAAATATAAAAAGGCCCTTTTTCAATCTGTCGGTCGCGACCCCTTTGTCAAGCCTTACTCGGCGCGGCGGGTCGCGTGTAAAAGAATAAGACAATTATTTGTAAGTCCACTACAACAAGACAATATCAGTGAAAAGGCAATGCCTGTATGTGTAATAATGACTCCCGTGGTCCGCGTCTACCCCTTGGTAAACTTAACTGCGTCTTAGGGAGTCACCAGAACTTTTCAGCTTCCAAAAGGGTCGCTTAGTCAAAACACTGAACTTGAGCATATGTAAAATCCAGTTCTTTAAACCTTAGGCGCCGTTTATACCAAGCGACTTGGCACAGCGGCGCGTTGATCAAAGCTACGTAAAATGCATCTTAAAAGTTACGTAGTAAAGACGTTTTTTGATCCGTTGCTCGGTTTTCAGGCGATGGATGTCTCTTCGTTCTTTTATTTTCGGTAAAAATACCTTCGTTACGTAGCTGTTAAGATTCAATAAATAGGTAATTAGCTTAATAAATATACTATCACAACAATCGTTCCAAAATATACATAATATTTTTAGAATGTTTTCGACATACACAGTTTCTCTAGGATCAAATTTTTTTATTACATGACAACATTCACCATTCTTACCAATAAGATTTATTTCCCTGTATATGCAGAAAAACGTCTTGTTAACCACATTCATGAGAAAATATTGCCTGTGATTTTGATTATCTGGGTTCATACTCGTATGATCCGTGACTATTTCCGGTACAGGCACAGATTAAATAACGGCTCTCCCCTGTTAAAGTTTTGTTGTTATACCCAACAACATTTTTTTCTCACTTACTAACGTACAGTTACATATGCCAGCACATTAAGTTACCCCAATTCATTGAAAAACCATTCTTATCGCAACAGAACAATGCCTGCATGGGTAACCTGATATGCAGCTCTCTTTACATGAACTTAAATTTACTAAATCAAAACTAGAAGTATAAATAATTACTTACCGATACATTCTTTACCCACATTTTTAAAATTAAAACCGAAGTTTTGAAAACCACGTTGTGTAACGTTTAACACGTTCATACGTGGGAATCGAAAAAAATTCCAGCTACTCACAATCGGTGCCAGTGCAGCCTTGGAGTACAAAAACAAACGACACGCGGTGCTATTGAATAGTTTTGCAATCGGCGCCGGCGCGATTGTCAAATGTTTTTACCTTATTAGATTACAGTGACTGGTTTTTATAGAACCGTATTCCTGATTTTTAATCATTTATGCACATGATGCATAGGCTCTCGCCTTTGTCTCATTGCAGTAGGCAGAGACTACATACTGTCACTTGTTAAGATCCAAACACATCACTTTCGCTTTCCTCAGCAATTTAGTCCAAGTACCATATTTGGCACCGTATATTTTTTTGGTCCATATATTTGCATCGATCGTATAAGTTAATGTACTAAGTTATGTACTTAGTCTTAGCTTACCACAAATCCACACATTACAGAAATTACATTACTCGTATGTTTGTATTAATCTACTACGGTAACGCCTGTTTTATGAAGTACACACGGCAGCCCATCAGGCTTACATGTTGACCTTAACGTCGCCTCTAGCTCGCTCGTAATAGTGCCGGCTTTCGTAGTGCAAATGGGTAACCTGACAAGCTGCTGTCTGTACAATATATGCTCTTTATAATAAAATTGCATTTGGTACTGAAAAAAGGCCGTGTTAGGAGTACCCTAATCCGAAGAGCATGTATGAAGCAAATTATGAATGTAGAGGAAGCGAAAGAGGTTTGTTTGGATCGTAGCAAGTGGAAATCTGTGCTCTCTGCCTACCCCCATGGGACAAAGGCGTGAGCTTATGTGTGTGTGTGTGTTTTCTTTATTAATTGCAGTAGGTACTGTTACTGTGTGAATTTTTATTATAAAATTAAACAATAAAGGATTTAAGCAACAAACATGACATGTGAACGACACATTATTTAATCGTGTTTTGATTTGTTAAGTCACAAATTGAATTTTAATAACTTTTATAATGAATCGTAAGTCATCCGAATTACCGTTTATGTTTACAAAATACTGTAATTTGAATACAAGGCCAAACAGCCTGCGTTCTGTGACCTACTTTGTCTGTTTACTCACTTTTACAAACACACTGAATTGTTCCATCACAGCTTCTTTTGTAGAAATGCTAATGGGGTCGAAGAACAATAACAGAGAAACGAAACACTATTTTTACAAAATTTTTACTGGTTTTTAAATGACAAGGTACGAAAAAATGGTAGAAAATGCAGCCTTTCTGTAGTTTCTTCTCTGAACTTTTAAATAGTAATTAATAAACGCTACACACACTAAGGTTTTCCCTTGTATCGTGGGTCCCTTAAAACATACACAGATACGAACACTCAAGACCCGAGAACAAACATCTGCTTTTTTACATAAATATTTGCCCCGATCGGGAATCAAGATTTTAATTGAATACTCCACACACCTATGTATTTTAATAAAATTCACTGTCATTTTTATATTTTTTTCTAATTACCGCTGTCAATTAGAAATATTTTCTAATTCTAATTCCACTTTCAAGAATCGCAATAGATTAAACCTTCGCGCGATTCTTGCACAACCGTGTGTGCAGGATTTGTAAAGTGTGGGCACGTTACATCTTTATCTTCACTTTATAATAAACTAGCTTTCCGCCCGCGGCTCCGCCCGCGTGGACTACAGGTTATATCGTGCCCAACTGTGGGATAAAATGTAGCCTATGTCCTTTCCCAGGCTCTAATCTATCTCTGTACCAAAATTCATCAAAATCGGTTCAGCGGTTTAGGCGTGAAAAGGTAACAGACAGACAGAGTTACTTTCGCATTTATAATATTAGTAGGGATAAATGATTGACACATCATCAATATAGCACAGTAGTCTCAAGTAGCCTTCTGATATTGACCAACATATCAGTCAATGAATTAGCAAATATTCGAAACATTGCAATGATGTAAGGAACTAGCAAAGCGAAGAAAAATGCAATTCATCGCTTCTAATGTCACGTTCAATGCACTCGCAACCCAGTTTATACATAAAAGAATTCGTACGTGCTTTAAATAACAATTTTCAAGCTATTATCGTATAGGATTTAACTTTGAACTTACTTAACTGGGGTTTTCCTAGATATACGTATTCAAAATACGCACAATATTCTAGACACATGTCCTAGATATGAGTATATCGTCTGCTCGAAAAGTATACACTTGCGGCTATAATGCCTGTTGGGATAGGCCGTAAAATACATTCTGAGAGTTTTGACATTGGAAATGTCTTTTCGTTCGCTCCAGTGTAAGTAGGCTCCGATTTCACGAAAAAGTGCGATCCCCTTATACGAGTATCTCGGAGAGTTGTGAAGATGATATAAGAGGATCACACTTTTTCATGAAATCGGAGCCTATACTAGAGTGAACGAAAAGACATTTCCAATGTCAAAAAATTCATTTTTTTTCCGATTTTTTTATTTTGGCGCTCGATATTTTGGAAACGAAGAATGATATCAAAAATTTGAGAAAAACTCCTCTGAACAATTTAGTCAGCTACAATTTGAGCCTAAAAGAAAGCTGTAGTCTAACCTTTTTGAAAAAAGTCAGAACGACATTTTTCACTTGGAATATTTTATCGAATTCGGTAGATTCATTTTCAATGTGCTTGATAGTTGTATGAGGCACGAAATCTGTGAATTTTAAGACGAACCATAAATAATAAGGTGATAAGGAGTTTTGGCCACCAAAACAAGCTATTCACATACAGATTCTGTCTTAAGATAAAGCAGCAGTAACAGCAATCCATTAAAATCTTGATTGTAAAAGGAATGTAACACGTAACGAAATCAACTTTCCAATATAATAATAATCTACAGCATAACTTTACATAACATATTTCAATTATTATGTTCTCTTTGGATTTTTTTACGACAAAAGAATTCTATTTATGACTTGTAGGGATCAATGAACTGTATTTGTACTGCTGACACTTCAAATACCGTTTTTGGTACGGAAGAAATAGAGAGCTAAGTATCTTGTTTGTAAATCAATTTCATTAAAAAATATTCGTCACATAGAAAACTTTGACACAAATACTACACAAGCTATACCATTTTTTTATAAAAATAACCAGGATTGCTAAGACTTTTCTGGATTAGTTTTTCGCGAATAAAATATGGCGTTGGCTGCAATTCTTACATAGCGTGTTGCTTATGTCTTGATTATACATTTACGCGTCATTAACCCACTCAATTGTCCATCTGCTTCCTCGCGTCACGGCAGCAAATCGGGGTCCCTATTCTAGATCGTGCAGTCGATTACAATTGATCTCAAATTCGTCATTCATTGCTGGTGTTCAAAGCGATTTTTGCTGGAGGTTAGTGGAGATATAAGCCATATGCAGCAATGTACTTTAAATCGACGTCTTTTTATAGTAATTGACATAATCTATTCTATAATAGCCCCAAGAACAACTTTAATGTCTAGAACCGATTGAAAAGTAGATCTAACTGGAATCTAGAAATGATGAGCGTTCTTAAGTATGATGTATGACGTTCAACAGCTGTTTGCACTTGTTTCTTTCTAGGTCACGACATTTACATAATTTTTTTAAGTTGCCCAATTTCATAAGAACTGATCAACAGGTTTTCATGTCAATCTGGCTGACTGTTCGAATGCAACAATGTTTTCCGTTTTAAACCTTTTGAGTGAGAAGTGTGTCAGCTATTTTGGTCTGAGACTACTTCATGATTTCGTATTGTTTAAATAGTAAATGCGCATTTAGCAGAAGATAAACAACTTAAACAGTCGATTAAAAATAAACCACACCACAAAATATATAATAATGCCCCAAACGAAGGTTTTCCTTGTATCGTGGGTCCTGAGTTAGGATACACACAAAATGGACACAAACACCCAGATTGAAGAAAAATCAGCTTTTTATAAAAATGTCTGCCCCGACCGGGAATCAAACCCAAGAAGCGTTAATATCCGGTCATTTTTTTAAATTATATCAGTTTGAAGATTATTCAATGGTCGCTGGTCATTTTTCAGACAAAATACGTTAAAAAGTAATATTGTCCCATTAAAATCGGTTCACTTGAAAAAATTTACTATTTTTACAAAAACTTTGACTTGGTATAGTCTTGTTACGTAGTAAATAGTACACTTTCTTATCTATAACCTTAATTACTTCGACTACGGCATACGTAATAGAACAAGTAATGATTAGTAACACTGGTAACAGTAACACCTTTCGAAAAGGTTAAAAACCGGTTGGACTGACAAACAGACATCCGCATCCAGATCTAGATGGACTCAATCAAACCTGTATCACGAAATGCATTGTACCATGAACATAAACTGAAAGAAAACACTGTTGGTGAATCATAGATTAATTAAAAGTACATAATAATTATTGTGATGGTTGAAGAACCTTGTAACCAGAAGATTGCGGGCCCAAATTCTAATTCGGACCTGTATACATACATCTGAACTGTATACATCTAAACTCGTCTTTTCGGATTTATGTGAATGAAAGGAAAACTGTGATGAAACCTTCGCATCTCTGCCCGGAGAGGGGACGTAAATAAAGGACTTATGACGACGAATACATATGACTAATCGGTTATTTATTTATCAAATATTCTTGTATATAAGTACTAATTCCCGAGAGTTAGTTCCCATGAGAATTTTGTAAAACCCTTTCTTATTTTACACTAGCATCCCGCGTGGGATTTCGTTCCCGTGGGAATTCGGGAATTATGTAGCCTATGTTGCTCAGGGATAATATAGCATCCTACTGGTGAAAGAATTTTTTAAATGTGTCCAGTAGTTTCGGAGCCTATTCGTTACATACATTCAAAAATACAAATCTCTCCTCTTTATAATATTAGTAAAAGAATATGAAAAAAGATAAAAAAAAGAAAAAAGATTATAAAAAAAAATTAGCTTTCTAGGCTCAAGGGCTTAGGCTGGGCGTTGATGAATCAGCGAGTCAGAACCTTCAATTGTACATAGAATAGAATAAAGAATAGAATAATTTATTTCACAAATCTACACTAATATTATAAAGAGGAAAGATTTGTACCTATTTTTGTATGTTTGTAATGAATAGGCTCAAAAAGTACGGGGCCGATTTAAAAAATTATTTCACCATTAGGATGCTACATTATCCCTAAGTAACATAGGCTACATAATTTTTCCGAATTCTCACGGGAACGAAGTCCCGAGCGGGATGCTAGTTGGGTTATAAAAAGAGTTACCGTGAAACCTTACTACTTTGCCCACATTTTTTGGTTTTTTAACTGTAAACAAAATATATACGCTCTGAATTAGTTGGTTCTTAAAGCTTTAAATAATACTCAATGGAACAAATGAACTGTCAAAACCAGGTTACTATAATCCTAATGGTTGCTGAGAAAAATGCAAAAATAGACGCGGGCAAAATTATCTCCACTTTCTTACATCTTTGCCCAACCTCAGTTTCTCATGAACTATAAGCTCTACGACCTTAATTTTAAGATATATTGGTAGAAAAGGCGCAAATTTGTATGCCATTACTATTTCAAATAAGTGCAAGCCTAATTTAAGTTTTTATGGCAGTGGGCAATGTAATCAGCACATTTTTAGACACTCTCATACTAAGGGGATTGTGATGCTAGGGTTGCGTATGAAAGGAAAATAATAAAATAGGGTTTATTTAATTAAAAGGTAGGTAGGTACGAAGTTTTGTATTTGAGATCGTAAGTAGGTTCTATTTTTTTTTAATCCACCAAAATTAAACAATAATAAAAGTACAAAAATCAACAGTGAAAATTTTGTATCACATATATGCACTCTTGGCACTAGTTACACGTATTAAAAATATCACAAAACATCAACAAACATAGGTAGGTACTACAAATTAACTACACTTTATTAAATTTTATCCTTATAGTACTAGTTCAGAAGTGTCCGTCTCGGTATACCAAAATGTTTCTCTGCCTCCTTCGATGTCATTTGTTTGACCATCCTGAAAATAAATAAAATCTTCTTGAAAATTATCTGAGAAATTAACCCTGAAAGTTGAAGTACCTATCTACAAGCTAAGAAAAAGAACTTCAAAATTAAGTGAACGGTGGTGGCCATCAATTAAAATATCTAACCATGTCATACTGACACCCCAATGCAGGGCGTGCCTGCCTGTAGGTAGGTAGGTACCTACATATTTCTTTCATTGAGTTTCTTGTTTTTATTTTTTTCAAGAGTGTCAGCCCTAGTACCGTTTTTGAGCTGGGCAATGTTGTCGACCACCAGTGTATGAAATGGCTTACTACATTGCCCACGCAATTTTCTCGCGAACTATAATGATTTGAGGAAAAAAACCATGATTAAAAGCAGCAACAGTTAATGCTCTACCCGTAAATAATAATGAAACTTACCTACGCAGCGTTTCTTGGCAACGTGGAACACAAAACTTTTTCTCAATTTTTGCACCACCTTCGACAACGTGACTTCGACACGAACTGACAGGTAACTGAATGAAGATAACTGCGATTGGAGTAAACAGTGTTGCCAAATAAATGTTCTATTTTCCCTAGACGCTACAAAAAGTTGTCATTTATTAAAATAAAATGTTTATTGGTAAGTTTAAGTAAATTTTCATGTTTGGGCAATGATGTCTCCCACGGGCAAAGTAGTAAGGTTTCACGGTACAACAGCGGGCCCTGCACTAAGCAAGCTTGTATCGCAGGCGCCCTGTAAGCGATTGCCTACCCGTGTACAGAGTTTTAGACAAAATTGATAAACATAGCACAATTTAAAAAGTAAACAAATCATATAAAATTAAATTAAAGTTAAACAAATTATATAAAATTTAATTAAAGTTAAACAGATTATATAAAATTAAATAAATTAAAAGAAAAGAATAAAAAACAGGAACAAAGATAAATGTGAGTATGCTGGCATGCATGTTTGTGTGTATATGTATTTATGTGTGTGTATGTGTGTGTGTGTATATATGTGTGTAGGTATGACAATTTGATTTTCATTAGGTATAGAGGACGGCACATCAAGTTATCCTATTTTATTGCAAAATCAGTCTTATCGTAACAGAGTGTGCATATGAGGAACCTGATATGCCTGTATATAAATTAAGTTTTTATGGGTCTTAAGTGTCCAAAAACCTAAATTAAAAATAGTTTATTAAAAAAGGCAAATTAAACATAATTAAATTCATCAGTTCGTTAATAGCATTCTAACAGAATACTCAATAGTATGCGGTAGTATTATAGGTACTAATAATCTTGGACTCGATTCGATTGGCGTCTTACTTGCATTTAATCAATTGTCGTCATTAATGCACGTCATTTTCTATGACCTCATTAACATAACTATAGAAGGGCTTGTGACGTCGATAGATGACGTCACTGAAACGCAAAATGGCCACCAAATTCATTAATGGCTTTACAAGAAAAATACTGCACTTTTCTTATGTTTCAATCTGAATTTAAAAATACATAATTAATTAAAGTAATTCACTACTTTTACTGATTTTAAGTAATTTCCTGAATGTTCTATGAAATAACCAGATTAACCGTACGTTAGATTTTGTTAGTACGGTCCCGTCGGGGTAGCAAATTTGGCATCTACCTTCATTCTAATTTGGACCTTATCACTAGCAAATAAGTAGCTTTGGTGTACATTACCACTACCACCTTGGTCAAGATTGGAGTCAAGAGTTAACCCATCTCATAATAATAAAAAAAGTCATTAAGTGACCTGCTGTACAGTTCCTAATCCTCTTCAAAATTTAGGGACACTGAGAAAAAAATATTGTTATTCCGTCAGTAAAACTTAGGTACTGGGGAGCCGTCAACGTTCTATAGTTATTAAACCAACGTTTTTATTGTTATTATTTTTATTGATAATACAACAAAGGTGTCCTAAAATTATGCAGTTTGTTATTATAGCAATATTGACGTTGTCAACCATCCTAATACACTTTTGTTACACTTTCAATTCTAACATGGTTGTTATCGCAATAATGGTTATTTTAACTTTGTCGCCATAAATACCTTCCTTTTTTACAAAGACAAAACGCATTGCATCTAGATCTACTCTCCTTTAGTTCCAGTAGCTAATTCACTTTGTGTCTTACCATCTAGCATTGTGTCCATGACAAAGTACTTTTGCTAGTAAATTAAAGTAAAATTGTCCCTATAGCTACACTGACTTAGTTTGAGCAGCAATAATATTTTTGGCTTTGCTCCTCCATCAAAGCAGTTTTTATCTAGCTTTGCATCCATGACAAAGTCTTTTTGCTACAAGATTAAAGTAAAATTGTCCCTACAGCTACTCTATCTTAGTTCCAGTTGGCTTTGTTCCTCCAACAAAGCAGTTTACCTAGTTACCCTGACAAAGTTACTTTGCCAGCCTAAGCATCTGAACTTTGCTAATGGTGCAGGATAAAGGAAATTAATACTTCATGCAACTTCTGATAACACAGAGTATTGGTACCTTAACCTGAATTTATAATTTATATTAAATTTACACATAGTCACACAAAGGAATGATGTACAGTGAACTTCGTTAGTGACCGTTAGGTTTGGTTACCTAATGAGATCAAAATTAGGTAATTTTTAATCACAATCTGACGGTTTTAACGGAAATTCACTGTACATCATTCCTTTGCGTGACTATGTGTAAATTTCATATGTTGTAAATTCAGGTTAATGTATCTCTAATACTCTGGGTTATCAGAAGTTGCATGAAGTATCAATTCCTTCATCCTGTACCATTAATAAAGTTCAGAAATTGAGGCCTGCAAAGTAACTTTTAGTACTAGTAAATGACTCAGCATATATTTTTCCAAAAATGATTTTATGTCTTCCATCACGACACGACACGACACGTGCTCTCATTAAGGCGCTCACGTACGGAATGACTGGTGACAAAAATCATAGTTGCGCATGCGACAACAGTATCGGCATCAGTTTATTAGCTTATACAAGTCTGATTGTTATGGTGTCAATTTCATATTTTATTATTTTTGAACGTTGTTTTACCATCACAACATGTCTAAAACAGTGAGCAACTTTTGTTTTGATACATGAACTTTGCCACGCCAGCACTAGTACCTTAATAAAATAACAGCGTGCATAAACATTGTAGCAACTTATATTTTGATAAAGATACTTTGCTACAACACTGATTCAGTACGTTTGATACATTAACACCGTACCTTTGCCACCCCGTTTAAGCGTTTTAAAGGTAGATCTAGTATTTAGGTACGCTTTGATCTAAAGACAATAAACATTCAACAATAAAAAGATTGTTACAGGAATTATAGGCGTTTAGTTGCAGCAACAAAGTACTTACGTGCTGTATCAAAAAAAATCTAACAATGCTTTTATTGTCGCTTTGTCAGCCAATTTTTTTCTCAGTGGATTCACGCCCAATCGCAGAAATATTCGTTAAAAAAAGTTAACACCACTTTTAATATCAACCTACTTTCCGTTTTGTTGACGTAAACAAGTATGGCATTACATTTAACTTTAACGAACAACTGAGTGTCACACCAACAAAAATGAAGCCAAAAGCTACGCGCAAAAAACCCGATCAGTTTAAAATCGTTTTAAAGCGTTTAAACTAACCGCTGCTATTTTTGTAAAAGAGTTAAGGTTAGAGACCTTGTCTTTCTGCCTTAAAAGTCGGTCGGGTTTGGCTCCGTGACCAATTGGTAATCAATCGGACCATTCTACTAAGCTCTCAATGACATTTAAGTCTTTGCTAAGTACATAATATGTATTATATGAAGTTAAAGAAAATCAAGGATGTGAATAATCCCTTACCAAGAAAAATCAAATTTTAGGAATATTGTCGAAATAAACAGAAAGCTAAAGAGACTGATCAGAAAGTCGATTTTTTTAAATTTCATTAAGCTTCCTTTAATTTTGAAAAAGCTTAGTTTTATAAGCAGATTTACAAAGTTTTTCCAATATAAAATCATAAACTCAAATTCAATTAATTTTATTTCTAATTCATGTAAGTATAGGTGACACAAGTGCAATATTTAGCCAAAAATGTGTGCCACATACAATTTTTTAAAGCTTAGAACAAATTGAGGTATAAGTAGTATATAAAATAACTTGAGGTACAGATAGCAGCAAGTCAGGTTACCCATTTGCACTACGAAAGCCGACACTATTACGAGCTAAATAAGGGGGACGTCAAGGTCAACTTGACGTTTATAACTTGACGTGCTGCCGTGTGTACTATCATCGTCATTAAGTGTGTAATATCGTACATGCAGTAGGTATAGGTAATATCCTTCCTTACAAGTACCTGTATAATTATAAATAAATTAGTATTTACTCAATACTTTCTATTAGGAAGGTATACTCGCGCCATTGACAAGGTGTCATTATACAACAAATTATAAGGCCTTAATAGTCATAAATCAATTTCTAATGGTTCGAAAACCTGTTCAAATTATATCATTTGGTAATTAACTCAATTAACTAATAGAGTTATTTAATGGTTTCTTTTTTATGTTTGGCCAAACTAGAGGCTATGTTATGCCTCAAACACATTTGGCACCAAGTTACCTAATTAGTTAATTGTACCTAAAATGAAGAAATAAAACAAGCATTGAGCCAAAACTCCAGCATAGGTATAGAAACAAGTCAAAAAGCTCACCAACGGACTTATTCAACCGGTAACCACGCCCTACTGGGCTTCTTAGAAGCAAAACCGTTAAAAACACTCAATCTAAGCAACCGCTTTAGGGATTTGGGATTAGCTATAGCTACTACTCTAGCTCTTGTTTGTGCTTTTGAGGAATAAAGTAGGATGACTTCCTAAAAGTCTGGAAGGGTTTTATTGAAGTGAAAACTTCTTTAGCGGCGTTGAGCACTTTTGGTATGGGGAAAAAATGTTAAACTCGCGATGAACTCGCGTCAGATCGTCAGATGTCACGTGATCGTCAGACGTGATCGAAAATGCGTAGGATAGGGTTGCCACCTTTTTTGAAGTGTAAACTTCTTTAGCAGCGTTGTGTACTTTGAAGTATGGGTGGAAACTCGGACGGATGGCAGCCCTATGGTAAAATTATCTCTGTGACAGATGACAAAGATGTCAACGATTATTCGCAAATAGTGCGCAGACTATTTTATTAATTGAAAGTAGACAGTTTGGTCGAGTGGAAAAGTTGCCAGATTGTAAGCAACAGGTCGAGGGTTCGAATTCTGAGAGAATAACGGACTGAGTATTTTATTTTATTTCCATATTAATGCACAACGTTAATGTTCAAGTTTTCACTTCTGCCGGCACTCCCGGAGTGCAACCCGTTGTTTTTTCTTCTTCTTATCGTGTCGACCTAAGGCTAAATCTTTGTAGTCCAATACTCAGCCACGTGGATTGCGTTATCTGTGGCCTTGTAGAGGTCTTCGCAAGTACAGGAGTCAGGACTCGCGGGGCACGTCAGTAGGTGTGCCATAGACTGCGGAGAAGTGGCACATTCGTAGGCGTCATCCACCTACACAAGTTTTCCTTGCAACGGTCGACTTGGGTCTGGAGTCTGTTAAGTCTGGTTTTTTTATTTATTGAGATAATACAAAAACATTTCTGACTCAAAAATGCCAGGGTGGCTATTCCACTAATCATTGGCGTCTCAATAGCGGTGGAATGACGATGGTGAGCATTTTATAAACCTATAAGGTGGCGACTTTGAGAACTACCTATTGAAATTTCATACAGTTGATGACAGCCACTCCGATCAGCAGCGCCACTGCCAACCGAACGTTAAGTTGCAAACTATATAGTAACGAAACATTCAGTGGGCGGTCGGTGGCGCCATTAGTCAAGGCAGCTGTCGTTAATGTATGAGGTTTCGATAATTCCCAATTTCACGACCTGCTCGGATGAAATGGTCACTATTGCCATTTCCACTGCCATTGATTTAGCAGAATAGCTGCCTAGTTCAAATCTTTGGACCCTAGAAAATTAAGAAAAATCTCCTTAAGAGGAGCGTCTCAGTTTGGACTAGCGTCTCAGTTGTTTTTCATGCTTTCTCGATGTTGACCACCCGCCTCAGACTTGTGCGAAAGGGACAATTGCAGCTTTCCGGCAAAATGCCGAGTATTATTTCCAAAATTATGAGTTTAGGCGTCAATGAATTCCTACCCAAAAAACTTAATGAAATCATACATGTTTGGTCTCTATCGATTTGTAAGCGTATAAACCAGGTTTGTGCGCTTTGTTTTTTCCAAAATTATTCTTAGTTTTTCAACAGTCACCTCTAAAATGTTGAGAATTTTTTTGGCGAAAAATGCTGACTTTTAGTCTGAAATATCTTTTTGTCTACTAAAAATATCACAAAAATCAAAACTTACGGTCCTAGTTTTTGGTGTTCCTGATACAATACCAAATTTTCCCAGGGATCCGTTGACGTTTAGGGGATGGAATCCATTGACGCCGTTTTGGGAAAAAAACACTGAGACGATCCTCTTAACAAGTTTAGGTTTTTCGAAATCCCTACTAGACCAATATCTTCTAGTTATCAGTATTAAACCATCCTGCCAAGGTTTTCCCAAATGTTAAGTTTATTCGGTTAAACGTAACATCAAACATAAAAGGACCTTAGCCCGTATTTGCAAAATGTAAATGGGTACGTGACCGGACTATTATTGTAATATAAACGTTGATTAATGATGGACCTTGAAACCGAGACAACGGTGGTCATCGGTATTATCATAGTTATAAAATACTTACGTATTATGATACAACTAAAGCGCAAGGCTGAGAAAAACAATACAAAAGCTTCCACAGAGGAGAGGACTAGATTTTACATTATCAGTCGTAAAAGTGCCTCTTTAAAAATGGATTGATATAAAATATGTGATGCTCAAGAATAAATATATACATTCATATTGTAAAATACAAAAAAAATATCATTTTAAGGTTTTGCAAGTGATGTTACTATAGGAAATGATTAGGTCCCTCATAATCATTGCATTTTTTTCCTTAATTCTCTTTCAATTTCGAACAGGTGTAAAAAGAAACAATGATAGAGTATTGCGCATAAAATGTTATTCCAACTGAATAAACAAAGTTCTTTATAAACACGAGGTTCAAAACGTTAAGTTCATTATATGTATGTAGTTCAAAGTCGTAAAGAAGAATTAATTTTTCGATAAATAACTAAAATCCGACGTCATGTCAAAAGCTTTTTGGTCATACACAGGAAGAAGATACTACAGCCATGCAATATGGATGGTGGGATCAAACAAGTGTTTTAAAACGACGAAGTGATATAAGAATGTATTGGAAAATGATTAAATTGAAGAACAGTAACAATTTCTTTCCAGATGCTAGATTTTTCGAAACGTAAGAATGAAGTCTTCGTCATATTTTTTCAATAAAAAAGATTTTACACACATGTGTAAAGTCAAACTTAACACACGGACACACCTTAAGCAGACTCGCCACTCCTCCCGCCGTAACAGCTTGCCATATTTCATATTCTATCTAATAATAACCTTGTAGAAATCTCTATAATTTTCCCCGAAACAGGATACGCTAGAATTGTTCCAACAAAAAGTCAACGCTTCAACTGGGCACGGGCAAAACCTGCTTTTCTTATAAACTTGCCATTGTGCTTGTACCCGTAGAACATTTCAATACAGATGTCTTTATTTTTCTTCAATCACTGGTATAAAATATGTCAGAGAACAAAATAAGCAACTGATAGCAATGATTTTTACACAAAGATTTTGAGAGCCCCAAGAGTGATATAGGTTACTTTCCACGTAAAATCACAATTTGCAAAATGCCTTCTTCTTGAAGAGGCAGAGTATGACCAATGCAATGAGCACTTCATTCTAATTTCATTAAATAAGAATTTGTTACCTTCGTTTTTTTATGACTATGAAACCAAATGGTGTCTGTTTCCTTACGTCATACTTACTGTGGTGTCTTAAGCAGTATGCCAAATCCCACACATGTGCACAAAAATTGGTTTTCCAGAGAAATTATGCGATTCTTTACTCGTTAAAATGCGACGCCACAGCCGTTCTTAATTTTCTCTATCTGTGGTCGAGCACAGTGCAAAGCATAACCTTCGTGGTAAAGAAAACGCATTAATAATACGACGCGGTGCTGTATGAACCGGTTTAAGTTTGTATATGCGAGTTGTATGTATAGGTGTATTTATTTATATACGAGGAGGCCAATATGTGTACTGGGAGCTAGATGGAACATAAAAAAGAAATGAAACTCGCTTTAAATAAAAAGTAAGACATACAAACCTGAAAAGTTCTCATACAATTTATACACTGACGCATTTTCCTATGGAAGCAGATAGAGAATAAAGTGTTCTCGAGGAAACGTGATTTTTTCCCTTTCTAGCATAAAAGGCACAGACAGACCGTGATTCAGCAGTGGCAATTTATCACGAGCGTTTCCGTGCTTTGAAGGGCACGTTAAGCTGTCGGTCCCGGCTGTTGTCGATTGTATACAGTCGTTAAAACCAGGTCAGAGGCCATTGTAAGGTTTCAAAACTCTGACACCAGGGTTAGCCAAGTTCGCTACACACTTGACTACCTACACGATAAGGAATGTTACATCTAAAGAAAAGTAATATATTTCTTTAACAAAAACTTACTTAAAAAGTAATAAAATCATGAAGGCATCAATTAAAACCAATTTTTACAATCCAATTGGGCATCTAATTAGTGCTGTGTCGTCATCAGCTCATGTAATCATCAATACACGAGCATCACATATGGATTCGTTTTACGTACAAGTGTGTATAATTCGGTTTTCTTCGATAAGGCTTCGATGGAAACAATGCACAGTCAACTTGGCTTAGCCATCTATACTAATATTATAAAGAGGAAAGATTTGATTGTTTGAAAAATTTTTTCAGCATTAGAATCCTACATTTTCCGTGATGAACATAGGGTACATAATTTCCCGAATTCCCACGGGAATGAAGTCCCGAGCGGAAAGCTAGTAATCCCATAAATGGTAAGCTCCTAAAGATGCTTACCTCTATTTGAAAGAAGACTTAAGAAGCAAGAACACACGCAGTTTACACAAACCTAGAACCAAAATCGATCTTAAAAGACCTAGCTTTCTGCCTGCGAATCTATTCGCTTAGTAAAGTAGCCTATGTCACTTTCAGGCCCCTTAACTTTCTCTGCAATAAATCAAGTCGATCTATGTCTACGTTTCGAAGTGAGAGAAGGACAAATAAACAAGTATCCACAGTTTTACATTAATAAATAAAAAATAGTAAGGATGAATTTCAAAAGTACCTACTTACAATATCAATTATTGTGTGCTATGCGAGTTAAATTTTCACTTTCGCTACCTTCCATATGAATAATTGAAAAAAAAAACTAGGAACCTGTTTTCAGGATAAGTTAAGTTTTATGCACAAGTGCAGAAAATTAAATTTAACCTATGACATCGCTTGATATGATCACGTTTCTGCATGGCTAAGTTTCAAGCATCATTGACAAAGAGCAAGAAAATACCGGTCAGGCCTCTTCTGGAGCTTAGTAGGTGACCGGATGACAGCCAAGCGTGAAACCACAATTAGGCAATCTGACAAGACGTCGACAGCCGGCACTTATTGTGCAACGCTTTGAATGCTCTAAACAATGCCGATTTAAGTCTGATGCTCATTCAATGTTCATTGCTGGTTTTCAAGGTGATCAAGTTTTTGAACATATGCATAAGCCGAGATGGTTCTTAGAAGTTAGGTTTGTTTGTGCTTTGTATCTTTATTCCGGGCATTTGGTTAATCAAAAATGGTTGTCACGAGTTAAGATGTTTAATTTTGTTTTTAGTTATTTCGTTTAATTTAATTGTCATCTTCATAAAATACAATATTTTTCCTAATATTTTCATAAAAAGAAAGTCACTTTGTACCGAGAATGACAAAATCAAAAAAAGTTTAATAAAACTGGATTATGGGCTAAATCCCCTCTTGTTTTAAAAGAGGATGTATATGTGCTGATACAAAAATAAATAACAAATCTTTACTTTACTTAAAATTTCATTATCAAATCTTAGATAAATTAAGACTGCCTTTTGTCACGGAGAAATGTTACGCTACGAAACGAACTATCTTGAAACTGAAATAAATTAAACATATTTTTTCGAATTTCACCAGATTCCACCCACTTAGTACAAACTCTTCATTTTCAAGCGAAACTCGGAAGCATTGTTCTTGAGTGCTTCGCGGCCATGTTTTTACACAGCCATCTTGTTTTTTGTCGATGTGAACTATTGTTCCGTTGATCGTTTTATTGATGTCGTTATCTATAGATTGTCGGCACACGTTGTTATTGCTTTCTCTTTATTATTGTACACCTCGAATATTATATTAAAACTTATTAGCTGTGTGTTAGGTGCTGTTTATACATAAGCGACGTGGCGTGGCGACGCGGCAAGGGGCCTTTTTATAATTTGAACGCAAAATTGTAGTAATATGTAATAGTGATACTAGAAGCTGAAAACATAGTAGGTCAATAGAATAAAACCAACAACAAATTCAAATCGATTTTATTGTTTTAATAGCTTCATTTGTTGCCAAATATGACTATCCTAGGTTTTCCCTCCCCGGCGGAGGTGTTTAAGTGGTGGCGGGTAAAAATGTACCTCAAAAGGGGTATTTTTGCGATTTTTCGGTAATATCTCATAAAGGACTTAAAATATCGAAAACTGTCCTTCATAAAAGTTAAAGGGCATTTAATCCTGCATATAGTGGGCAATGTAATTAAAATTATGAAGTGCCGTGCCGAGCCGTTTGATTTATAAAAAGGGCCATTGATAGCAACGACGTAAAATTAATCTTATTGGCTACAGAGCAAAGGTTTTTGCCGAAAATAGAAGCACCAAGAGACATCCGCCACCTGAAGACGGAGCGACGGATGCAAATAACCTTTGCTGCGTAGCTATTAAGATTCATTTTACGTAGCCTTGATCGCCGCGTCACTGCGGCATGTCGCTTATGTATAAACAGCGCCTTACTCATTAATTCTTAAGTAAAGTAACATACGTAAAACCATTTAAAATTACAGCATTATCTTAATACATAAAATTGCATGGTCTTCACTCACTCGCAGATTCAATAACACCCACCCCAAACCTTTGGACCTAGGTAGTTCAAATTTGGCACAAGAGTTCCTTTTAGACAAGGAATAAGGAATTTTGCAAAATTCTCACGGGAACAAAGTCCCGAGTACTCTCCAGTATAATCATAAAAGTAAACAGTTATCTTTTGAGTCAACTCAACTTTTCAAATAAGCTATCTGCATATCATCATCGGCAAAGTTACCCACGCAAACAACTATGGCTGGTTAAAATAACTCCAAAACAAGATGTCACGACTTGTTACAAAACCATTGAAATGTCAACTGCATGAAAGGTTAAATTCCACACGTTTTAATCCCACCAACATTATAAACGCAAAAAGTTAAATGGGTCCTTGACTCAGGAGCCTACCTAATCCTAGAGAAATAATAGTTACCTATTCAAAAGCTTACGTCTGTATTACAGAACGCGACTCAGACTCTGATCTATAATTGAGTAGCAGTCGTCTTTGTCATTTTGATAGTGAGGGAAAGAGACAATCTATACAATATTTTCTTCCACCCCATCTCTTTCCGTGGGTGTCGTAAGAGGCGACTAAGGAAACACAAATGAGACTAAGGAAACCTAAGTAATCTATCCCAGGCAACGACAATTATTTTTTTTCTGAATCTAAGGTTTCGTCCTATGATCTCATGCGGTGTGGTAGGCTCTGTAAAGGGCCGTCTGGTTCGCGACCACCCTCCTACCGAAGTTCGACGTCAAACAGCTTGCTGTGTTCCGTCGGTGCGTGGGAGTACCTGTGCCTTTATAGGCATTTTCTGGATTAACTCGCTCCATCGTCGACCTCATCTTTGACCTTATGGTCAAGATTGAGATCAAGAGTTAACTCATCTTACAATAAAAAATAAAAAAAGCCGTGTGGGTCCTTGGCAGAGTAGAATAGGACCACCCTCTTTCTTACCGAGGTGTCGTACAAGGCGACTAAGGTACATATGCAAGCAAGTCATCTGCACACAGAGAGGGAAAACTCTGCAATTTATATCAAAACCCTCGCCAACCCGTCTGCCAAGCGTGGTGAGTATGGCATTTACCCCTCATGTTATTGAGGGAGGCCCATGCCCCAGCAGTGGGGACGTATATGGGCTGATGAAGAATGAAGAAGAGACAATAAAAAATATAAGTATAGATCAAGACTTGAGTCTCCTGTAATACGGGCCTTAGTTAGACTAGTACGTGTCCCTTTGTTGCGTCTACAGCCCCCTTATCTATCCCGTCTAATAAGGCACCGAGGCGGTGCCTAATCTTAAAAATGCCGCCCCCGCTCCGACCTGTTTTTATCATAATTATGATTTCCGCCATCAGACGCTCACTGATCGACATAGGCCTCTCGGAAATAACAACACAGTGACTGGGCTAGCGCTGCTCTTTCTGTGTTAAACCTCAGTGGTGCTCAGTGGTCAAAGTTGCGTAAATGATGGCTTTAGGTAAATCTCTTTCAACCTCTCGGGTGGTTAATCAGTCCGTGAAACTCAACAACTTTCCCAAGGAACATAAGTTAAAATACGAAAAAAAAATTTTGAGTTCCCATACAAACTTCATCAGCATATAGTGCATTTTGTATGGGAGTAAAAATTTTTTTTTCATATTTTGACCTATGTTCCTTGGGGAAAGTTTTTCAGTTTCATGTCAAAAGTCAAAAATTTTTATTTCATAGAACATACAAAGTGCTGTTTGAAAACTTCATAAAAATAAATTAGCAAAATCAATATAAATCATTGAGCAAAATAGTGATTACATTAGCATTTTTGAATTTGCGCCCATTCGCAAAGGTGCAGTCTTCCTTGGGAGAAGAATAGGCAAGAAACTCCGAGGGTCGCTCTTTTTAAGTCAATCATATAAATTTTCTTACTTCTAATTTTAATTGACTAGTATCCGAATAACTGTTTAGCACCCTAATGGACTGGCTGATTTAGCACCCGAGAGGTTGAAAGAGATTTACCTAGTTTTAGATTTAGCCACCTAAACAGATGAAGTAGTCACCATTATCATTCCAATGCAATTGAGACGTCATTGGTTATAAGCCTCACTGGTCCTCAGTAAATTCATTGCTGCTATACGTTATAAATATACGTTTTTTAACTGACTTCAAAAAAGAAGGAGATTTTATGTTCAACTGTATTTTTTTTAAGTAGGTATTATTCACCGATTTCTCCGCCAGTTATGGATCGATTTTCAAAATTTTTTTTTTGTTCAAAAGAATATACTCCAGAGGTGGTCCCATTGTAACTAGGTCAGGATCTGATGATGGAATCCGAGGAAAATCGAGGGAAACCCTCGAATTTAATAGGCACTTACATTGTTTCTCATACACTTTTTATTATTTAAACTAAAAATAGAAATGATTTTTATAAAAAAAATAAACTGACTTTTATTTTTCGTTTTTTGAAGTAGGTTTCATTTTTTTATTCACTTTTAGCTTTACATCTCAAAGTGCCAAAACTGTCGTAAGTCACATCTAAAGAAAAATTACGATTAAAGCAGACGTGCATGAAAATCGTGACTATTTTCAGTTTACTCAGTTTACTATTTAGCAACAGCTAGATACACAGTGCGCACAGACAATACAGCCTTATCTCTCGTTCACTCATTGTATAAAAATTGTGCTATCGCGCAATTCTGTTGTAAAGTGCAAATAACTATACTAATGTCTGTATTGCACTCAAATGAATGATTCTGTCGTGATTTAACACGTCTTTGGATGAGTGAGTTCCGCTAATTAAATGTATGAAGTTTCGGCTGTTAGAATTAGCCTAAAATATACAGGTATAATATCCTATCCCGTCTAATAAAAATTAACAAACATGTTTTTTTCATCATCAACATTAATTAAGGGGGCCCAGCTCTCTGTCGTTGCAGCATTCTCCATCCTGTTCTGTCTCGAGCCATGGCTTTCGTCTCTTGGTATGTATGGCTACAGCACTATTCATTTAGCTGTGTCACGTATTGTTTTCTAGGTCTTCCTGTTCCTCTGGATCCCTCTATTTCCCACTATTCTGATGTTTTTTTAGTCAATATAATTAAAATTAACAAAATGTACTTAATTAACATTTCTGTTTTATCTCATAAATACTTAAGTATAACTCTAAAATTGAAAAAAAAATTATCACCCTCGACATCCCACCGTTAATAGTACTTCAACTTTCAAACAACAAAACCGCATCGAAATCGGTACATTCGTTTAGGAGATACTTAGATATACATGTCAATATTTTATAAGGTGTTATTACTCCTCTTTTTGTCGAGGGTCAGAGTCAGAGAAAGATGGCAGTAAGGTACTTATATTATTATATTTTGTAGTATTCCATTCCGAATTAATTATCCTATTTTTGCAATGCATCGATGCTATTAATAAACATATGACACAAACAAAACCAGCCTTATTCATAGCGTTAATGAATTTGTAAATCTAAATTGTTTCAGCGGTCTGTAAGATTTAATAGTAATTAAGATAGTAAGTTACTCACAAAGAGCTATGTAATATGTATAGGCTATGAAAGCACCCAAGTTATAGACCTTATCTTTGCACTTTGAAGTGACTACTTAAAACTTTTTCCAAAGAAATTACATGGAAATTACACAGGGGTGACCGCAAACCGTACAACGCCGGGTTTTTGCCTTTTGTGCTGCAAATTGTTATTAGAATGTCTCAGGAAAACGATAATTCTAAATAATTAGTTGTTACGTCCGTGTACCTCGTAAGAATATTCATTTTATAATCGCATTTACTCGTAATATTGTATACTTACTTTATTAGCACGAAAGACAGGAGGCTTACGTCCCGCAGTAGACTCAATCATAGAAGAAGGGTTTCGCTATATATTGGGCGCAAGGCTAACAACCTATCACCACTACCCATGTTCTATTTTAAAAAAAATGTTTTATTATAAGATGGGTTAACTCTTGACCTCAATCTTGACCATAAGGTCAAAGATGAGGTCGACGATGGAGCGAGTTAACCCAGAAAATGCCTATAAATGCACTGGTACTCCCACGCACCGACGGAACACAGCAAGCTGTTTGGCGTCGGACTTCGGTAGGAGGGTGGTCGCGAACCAGACGGCCCTTTACAGAGCCTACCACACCGCATGAGACCATAGGACGACACCTCTGATTCAGAGAAAAATGAAGTGTCGTTGCCTGGGATGGATTACTAGGAGGCAGGTCTCATTTGTGTTTCCTTAGTCGCCTCTTACGACACCCACGGAAAGAGATGGGGTGGTGTTATTCTCAACCGATCACCACACGGTTAAAAACTAATAATCTTAGAAATATATGTCTAACTAGCTGACCCTGTCTTAAATTTTCTTATGCTCCGCACAACAGCACACAAAGTAGGTACTTAAATCTATCATTGTCTATTGATAAGATTTTATTTATTTATTACTATTATGTTTGGTTTTTGTTACTTTTATGTTTATTGACGGCCGGTTTGGTCGAGTGGTAGTGACGCTGCCTCTTGATCGGCGGGTCCTAGGTTCGAACATTTGTGTAAAAAGCAGATGTGTTCTCGGGTCATGGGTGTTTGTGTTTGTCTTTATGTTAGTTCCAAGGGACCCACGACGCAAGGGAAAACCTTAGTGTGGGCCTTTGAGTGTGTAGCGTTTATTTATTTATTGTGTGGTGCAGGATTAAAAAAATAAACTTTTATTATATTTAGTATTTTTAAAACGCTTACCCGCATGAGAGACATTAATAAATAATTTTAGGGAACCCACGACCCCAGGCTTAGATCCCCTAGTGCTCTAACCAACTGAGCTACCGTGCCTTGAAGTCGATAGCTCGTTGGTTGGTTTTCTCATTCCCTTGCTATGTCGTGCGTGTAGGTTAGCGCTATCTTTTATTATTGGGCTAGGCAGGGCAGTACCAGGGCGCTCTATGTCTCTGTGCTTATCTTATCTACTTTCTTTGCTATTTATTGTTTATTTTGTTCCTTATTTCCTTGTTTGTTGTATTGTAAAACTCTATCGTTGCTTTTGTGTTTGTCTCTTTCTGTACTGACTCTTTGTAAGTGTGTACTGATGGAAATAAATTTCTTATTCTATCTATCTACCCCGGGGCCCTCAAGCTCAGGGGGCCCTCGAATCTTTACCAGAAAATCTCGATCGAACTAAACTTTTGAAAATTTCTCCCATTTTCAAAATATATATGACAGGTTGCAACCCGACTTTAATCATGGCAACTCAGTTGAGAGTATTTGTATATTTAATATTTTTACTTGATAAAACGTAACCAGTTTAGATAGCAGCGGGGCCCCATTTTTTGATTTGCCCTAGGGTCCTTGGTTACCTAGCTACGCCACTGACCGCAATAATGCTTTGCCAACCCCGGGACTGTAGGTGTATCTGTATGGAATCTTAAAAACCTTCTAAACTACATTAAGTACAACCTTACAGTAGCTGTTATCTCCCAGATAAGTGTTAGATAAAACTTAGTTGGAGGTGAATGCAAACATTGCGCAACTCTCGTGATGACTTACCATTAAACAACTTCGGGTACAGTCGAAAACACAGACTCAAAATTGCAGCTTTATTCCTTTACGTTAAGAGCGTAAATGTCAAGCTAGAAGTTGTCTTTACTGTAGAAATTAAGCTTTATGGAGGCATGTTTAATTACTTCCTATGATTTAGGTATTTACATGGGGTAATGATGAGAAGTTTTTTTTTGGTTTGATTATACTACAAAAATTTAAACTTGTGTATAGTTTAAATTTTTGTAGTATAATCCTTAGTAACAAATTATTATTTTTTTACCAACTTAATCATATTTCAACTAATGGCTTCTATTACTAATTAAACTGCTTTTTTATGAAAAATTTGTGCCGAAATAACCAAGCATTAATGACTGTATGTTAAATGTCTTATTCTTAAAATATATCACAAAAAACATTTGTTTAAAATAGAAATTATCTCTTAGAGGTTTTGTTTGCACTTTTTACTGTGATACAGTTACTGTTTAAACACTGAGACAGAATACAGTTGGAAGTCAACGAGCGTGACAGAGTAAGGAGAGAAAAGAAAACAATCTTCTAACTACATAAATCATTTTGTAATTTGTCAGTTGATCAACTAAAATACATAATACGTAGGTACATGAGCTCATTTCTTTGTCCTATTAGCACAGACCTATAATAATAATAATAATAAATCTTTATTGTAGCTTAAAACATTGATAAGGAGACAAGAAGCCCTGCAGCCTGTGCTAGCTTTGAGTAAAGTTGTGTTATAGACTGCAGTAACTTCCTCAGTGAAAAACAATTGCAAACAATAAAAACTAATTACAAACCAATTTAAGAAGACTGAAACCGTAGTAGACAGATACAAATATTGTAACACGTCTATTGTCTTCCACCCCTGAACAAAATTAAAACTACATACTAAACAGCATGTGTGTGTGTGTGTATATCGAGATAGACGGTAAAAGTTTACCTACCTTGCGTGTAAAAAGTCTGATCCATGGTCACAGTTTTGTCCGACTTAAGTCAGTCCGCTTAAGACCTTTGCCGTAAATAATAATCGATTTTAACCGGATTTGCATTATTATTTTACTTCATTAAGCACCTTTGAGCGGTCTTGATTTCCCATCACTAAATCTCGCTCGTGACGTCATCTTAAGTACAAAAAAAATCGATGCGCTAGGTTCTCATACAGTTTGAAGCGCTCTTTTCGTCTATCTCGATATAGGTCTGTGCCTATTAGAGTAGGCAGAGATAGCAGATTGCCACTTGTTACGATCCAAACACACCTTTTTCGCTTCCTCTATTACATTCACAATTCGCGTCATACACGCTCATTGGATTTGGGTACTCATGAATGGTCTTATCTCAGTACGTCACCACAATTAGGTCTATGTAGGTTCGCTCTCTTCTTTGACACTTCCAACTCGCACTGCATATTTCTTTCGTCAATCTCCTTTCACTCAGTTTTTCCACACATCCAATCCACCGCAACATTATTTTCTTCATCCTCGTCACTACGTTTTCTTTTATACCATAATGATTTCGTTTAATCAAACTGATTAAATGAATTTACGTGCAAAAGTATATTCTATAAGTTTAAAGAACGACCATAGATAAAAAGAGCAGTAAGTGCGGTTCAACTCGTGAAGGCTTAGAATATAGAAAAATTAAAAGAAACTGCGAACTAAAGTTAATTCTCCGTAACTAATCGCGTAACTGCAGCTTTAGCATTGCATCGCATTATACGTGATGTGATGATGATTAATATATCAAGTAGAGATGTATTTACATGATGTAAGGTACAATTAATTGAAAAGTCGGAGAATGGTTGAAAGAAGTTCTTGGTCTCAAACTTGTTTACATTCGTGAATACGTTTAGTTGAGAAAACTCTTGCATTTTTTTTTCTTGCAGTGGAAAATTGGGAATATACTGGGCTTTAGGTATCTCTCTTTCAAACTCTCGGGTAGTTAATCAGTCCATGAAACTGAACAACTTTCCCAAGGAACATAGGTCAAAATACGAAAAAAAAATTTTTTGTTCCCATACAAACTTTAGCATATAGCGCATTTTGTATGGGAGATCAAAATTTTTTTTTTCGTATTTTGACCTATGTTCCTTGGGGAAGTTGTTCAGTTTGATGGACTGATTAACCACCCGAGAGGTTGAAAGAGAGATACCTTAAGCCCTGTATTATTGACCCCTTACAATGTACATTATTTAAACAAAATCCTAATGTAGCATTTATTTATACATTAAACATACGAATTCGCGGTCACAGCTAGTAATTACATATATAAACATTACGCTACATCCGTACGGAATTTTTTAACCTACGTTGTTTGTTCAGTTCCATCGAAAGACTCACCCCCTAAAGTTTCACTAACTAAACACATCAACACCGTCTAGGGATATTGCACGATTGTTCATACAAAAGAAGTCTGTTTCAGAAGCTATAAAAGCATACTCGAGATACATAATTTCTATAATTCTATAATCTATAATTTCTATAATTTTCAGACGAGCAAGTGCTAAGCTTTAATTTTCAATTCTAGTCGATAAATTTTGGTGTTACTTGAAATTTGCGAAAACGTGACGGAAACGAAAACGAAAATAAACTTTTTGCCTACTTTTTGTATGAAAATAGTCGAATTTACGCGATGGTTTTTTTTCATTTTCGTCACGTAATCAAAAACGTTGCTTCAAATTTTAATTAAAACAAAATGAATTGATTAGAATTTAAAATTCAGGTTTAGCACTTGCTCGTCTGAAAATTATAGTGCTCCATGTATCTCGAGTAGGTATGCTTTAAAAGCTACAAAATTTACAAAATTTGTAGCTTCTCAAACAGACCTCTTTTGTATGAAAAATCGTGCAATATCCCGTGTTGATGTGTATAATTGGTGTGACACCATATGTTTGGTGATAATGATAAAACATATTCTAAACACGCCTTACACGAGAGTTCTCGTAGAAAGTGAGCAGCCGTTGACAGAATGCTGTTTTCCCATAGCCACGCTAGAAAGTAGTCTCGCAAGCAACCTTTGCGCGCGTTCCGACTCCGGTTATGAACATTACAACCATTTAAATTATTCTACGTCATGACATGAGATGCAGATGATGAGATAATATACCAACAAGTTGGATAACAGCCGGCAATGCGTTATTTTGGCTGCACAATTAGTTCAGTAGGAATGAACGAATGAATTATAATTTATTGCACATCAGAAACAAACAAAAAGTACATAAACTTAAATAAATAAACAAACAGAATGTACAAAAAGGCACCTTATGAATTGTAAGCCTTTATAATATTTATTCTATAATACACATTTAACTTGCGACGGGTATTGTCTTTTCAAATTATGAAACAGCTTTAATTTTAACAAAATAATATACTGAACTTTCAGTAAAACACATTATAGAAAATTTTAACGTTAAAATAATTGAATTGCAAAATCAATAACTCAAAAATTATAAATGCTTTTAATCCGCGACATTCATCAATTCATCACTTATAATTATTTAATGACTGAACCGATTTGGATAAAACATGTCTTAAGAATCACCGCTAGAATACCTGCCTGTAAATAAATAAAAATGCATTACATAGAGGTATAAAGAGGGGTGTTATAAACCCCTCTTTATACGTCCGGGGCCAACAAGTCTATAAACTGACTTTATGTTTTCCTTACTTTCCACCTGGGACTTCGTTCCCGTCATCTTCATCAGCCCATATACGTCCCCACTGCTGGGGCACGGGCCTCCCTCGATAACATGAGGGGTAAATGCCATACTCACCATGCTTGGCAGACGGATTGGCGAGGGTTTTGATATAATTGCAGAGTTTTCCTTCTCTGTGTGCAGATGAACTTGCTTGCATATTTAACTTAGTCGCCTTGTACGACACCTCGGCAAGAAATAGGGTGGTCCTATTCTACTCTGCCGGGGACTCACGTGTTCTCGTTGGAATTTGGAAAATTTATGTAGCCTTTGTGTTAATCTAGAGTATCATCTACCTTCATTCCAAATTTTATCAAAATTGGTCCAGCTGTTTGAGTGTGAAATACTAACAAACATCCATACATCCATACTTACACACTTTTGCGTTTATAATATTAGTAAGGATAACAAATGGGAACCACTTAAGTGAAAGATGAATACAAAAGTTAATAACACTTAACTACTTATTAATTACTTAGATTTAATACAACCGAATATCGGGTTACGTTGTTTCAGTCAGGTATCATATTCTTTTACAATTAAAAGTATAAATACAATACCATCGATTGTTTTAATTATTGTCAGCAGGTACTATATGTTATCATTTGCGAATGATAACAAGAAAGTCACGTGGCATATCAGAAGAATTCATTTCACTACAGTTGAATATAGTTTTGAATTTGATTTATAAAATTAAAATCATTTGAAAAGCTTGCTACAGAAGAATCTCAACCCGCATTGGGTCAAGAGCGTGGTGGACTATAGCCTAAATCCTCTTCGTGTTTTGAAAGGAGGCCCATGTCTCTTGGTGGGGACGTGTATGGGCTGGAAAGAGAGAAGAATCCCTAGTCCAGTGACGCTCACTTTTCTGATAATAGTGGTGATTATCACAAGCATTTTCGTGCTTCGGAAGGTACGTAAAACGAACGTCCTGACTGTCGATTGTCTACAGTCGCTAAACGAAGTCAGACGCTATTTCGCGGTTTGGAAAGTCGAACACCAGCAAGCAGAGTACGATAGTAACAGCGCCGCGACAACACCGCGCTCCTATGTCAAAATGCCAACAACATGACAACGCCATAAGGCGAGCAAGCCTTTGCGCGGGACCTTCGCGCAATCAAAGTGAAGTTTCAGCGTGAGCCGAGCGCGAGTTTGTCGTTATCGTGCTAGAGCTGCAGGTTTAGTAAAGTCAAAAAGAGCAGAACATTCAGAACATTCATAGAACATTCAGAATGTTACTTAAAGTAAGCTAAAGTAGTGAATTACATTAGCATTTTTAACTTAGCGGCTATTTGCAAAGGTCCAAACTTCCTCAGGAGACGAATAGGCAATAAACTCCGAAGGTTGCTCTTTTTAACTCAATCATACAAGATTCCTTCTTTTCTAATTTTAATTGAATTAATATCTGAATAACTCCCATGGTTGCTTGTCTAAAAGATAATCTGAAATTCTATAATAGTCCTTTTTACAAAGTTTTTGTTTAACCCTTTTAGCGCCAAGAGTTTTCGTCAAAAACGCCCACCACACGCCACGACATATTTTTTTAAATATCGTGGCGTATGGCGAACGCTTGGTAAACGATATTAATGTTAAAAAAATTGTCTGATATATCAGACTTTGACGGCGAGGGCACGAAACTTAAACGTCTGATATATAAGACTTTGGCGGTGAAAAGGTTAATTATTGTCGTAGTAAGTTTCGCCTAACACTTGATTATACATAAAGAAGAAAATAAAGAAAACTACATCCATAGGCACGTCAAGCTTGACACTTTACACCATTAAGATAACACTTCTAGAAAAACAATGATGGTCTTACTCAACCCGACCCCTTTGCGGCCATTCTAACCATTTACAGAGTTGCTAAAACAAAAGGCGGTGGAATATGGCGACGAAGCGGTGCGCACGCGCCGAGGTGGAACGGCCACGGCTGTGGTTCGCGCTCCGAAATAGTAACACTGGGGATTATGTACATTCGACAACAAATTCGACTACACATCGACTTTATCGTAAAAGCACAAAGTGCACGCATGGCTAACTTGATGTGCGGCCCTCTTTATTTTTTTATTTGTTAACAAAAGTCCATATCAATACGGAAATAGTTCTCCGTGAGTCTGTAGTTCTCCGTACGAGACACAGATGGCGCTAACCTATAAGCACAACGTATGTGCTTAGTAAGGGAATGAGAAATTTTGCCGCTTGACTTGAAGGCACGATAGCTCAGTTGGTTAGAGCACCAGGAGATTTGATCCTGGGGTCATGGGTTCAAGTCCCATTCGCGCCGAATATTTTTCTTTCCCTAAAAATTATTTGTGAATATCCCTCACGCGGGTAAGCGTTTTAAAATACTAAAAAATACGGAAATGCTTATATCTATGTACACTTAACAGGAAATTACATGGTTTGGACTCTGGATAAAAAACAAACAGAAACATAAATTTAACCATGTGGTTTCCGGTTTAGAACAGCACCATCCCATCTCATCTCGTGGGTGTCGTAAAAGTCGACTTAGGGAAAATTGGTGAGACCTGCCCCATAACGATACGCCATCTCGGACAACGTCGTCTCAATTTGTCTCATATTGAGATGACAGTCGAAGGTCCCATAAAGCGGTGGTAGGCTCTGCAAAGGGCCGTATAGCTTCGCACCACCCTCCTACCGAAGTCCAGCACCAAACAGCTAGCTGTGTTCCGTCGGTGAGTAGAATAACCAGTGCCTTTAAGGGCAATTCTGGGTAAACTCGTTCCATCGTCGACCTCATCTTAGTCCTTTGGGCAGCAAGATTGTGGTCAAGAGTTTACCCATGCTCTATAAAAAAAAGTTAGAAACAAAGAAAATAATTTAAAATCGCTGTAGTTAGTTGTCGCAAGTGTAATAAAGTTCAGTCTGTTCTCTCGGTTTCATATCCATCCTCTTTCTTGTCTGCTGATAAGATTGGCTCTTTTACTTAAGGTGTTTGTACCTAGTTAATGAATAACTATTATTACTTCAAAATGGATGTACTAATGTCCTTTTTAACCCCCGACAAAAAAGAGGGGTGTTATAAATTTGACACGGGTATTGATCTGTGTGTCTATTTGTGGCATCTTAGCTTACCGATTTCAATTTTTTTCTGTTTGAAACCTGACGTAACTGAGATGCTTCTTTCAATTTTTTTCTGTTTGAAACCTGACGTAACTGAGATGCTTCTTTCAATTTTTTTCTGTTTGAAACCTGACGTAACTGAGATGCTTCTTTCAATTTTTTTCTGTTTGAAACCTGACGTAACTGAGATGCTTCTTTCAATTTTTTTCTGTTTGAAACCTGACGTAACTGAGATGCTTCTTAGCTATATTTCATCAAAATTGGTGAGTTATATAAAAAACAATGAATTTTTTAACTTTAAATTTATAACGTAAGCCTCTGCTAACGCTAAATGCTATGACATCACAATTTTCGACTTAGTACTTTTCAAATATTGGTTACGTAAAGGCCGTATGCGATTTGAGGCCAAGGCCATTGATTGACTGTTTATCTACACACTAATTTGTTCCTTTCAAAAGTAATTAAATTTAAAATAACTGTGTTGTAAATAGTAAGTACGTCGTTATAGATTAGAGATAAACATAAAATTAAAAAGATTTATTTTTGTGGATGCGCGTTGAAATCTTTTTCTTCAAAGATAATAACTGACACATCGAAGTGCTCGGAGTCCAGTGGCGCTAGCTGATCTCAACCGATCAGTGAGGTGAAGCAACGTACACAGAGGTAGGGAGCCTGATGGGTGACCAAAGAGGCAATTTATCACGAGTTCCCGTGTTTCGTAGGGCACGTTAAGCCAGCGGCCCCGGCTGCTGTCGACGACTTCACTCTTTAAAACCAAGTCAGAGGCCATTTGGCGGTTTGAAAACATTTGACTTTACCTGAAGAAGTCCAGTGTGAAAGCAATATTTTATACACTCGGCAGCACATCAAGCTAGACATGCTGACCTTGACGTTGCCCTTATCTCGCTTATAATAGTGCCGGCTGTTGTAGGGCAAGTGGGTAATCTGACGTGCTGTTGTATGTTCAACGCTCCAGAAACACTTATCTTGATTACTGTAGGTCAACATAACTATATAATTTTCCACGTTAAAAAAACGTATGAGTCACCGACTTCACAACAACAGTTCGCATAAAATAGATAACTAGTATTTTTTTGCAGACTACAATGCCTATTAGCAAATAACCACAAACGAAAATGTCACTCATTTATTTAGATGATGTTCTGTTGTGTAGTATTTTTTCTTTTTGTTTTTTTAAAAGCGCTGAATCATTTTCGATAAAATTTATATGGGACCACCTCTGGAGTATATTCTTTCGAACAAAGAAAGAATTTTGAAAATCGGTCCATAATTGGCGGAGAAATCGGTGAACATACGTAAAAAAAAATACATAACAGTCGAACATAGAACCTCCTCCTTTTTTGAAGTCGGTTAAAAATTTATATTTTAGCTTAGAACAAAGCGCTAAATTGTCACGATTTAGAATGCCTTACTTGGCTATCGTTTCTTAACACCGATAAGCGTGTACTTTCAGTTTACTAGACACGTTCCCCATATCAAATGGCTATCAAGAGTAACATATGCTACAAACTATCGAGAAAGCCATACATGGCGGTACTGAGAATACTATTATCCTACCAATTGTAGTAGTTCACTTGTGTGACAGATTTCTCTTCCATCGACAAACTTCTCAACTTGACCACTTATTCTCGAACAGCGTTGTCTTGAACGATCGTTTTTTGTTTCCATATGTGTCAAATATGTAGGGGTAATGAACTCTGTGGCGTTGACATAAGGTGCAAAGTATTTAGGGCAATGACTGAACAATACCGTATAAGTAGACTCATTGATGAAAATGGTAACTTGAACGAAAGTGGTTTGTTTTTGTGCGTTTCGCCTACTTACTAAAGTACAAAAATTGTAAATACTTGCTTCTTTCCTTGTCATGTAGGTCGGTTAAATCAAGTATGTGGCGAACTTGACTAACTTTTGTGACAGGGTTTTCAAGCTGACAGCCGGGACCCACGGGTTAACGTCCTAAGCACGAAAACGCTCTGTGGTTTTCCACTTTGGTTATCTGATGGTTTCCTGCCTCTGTCTATGTTGCTTAACGTTACTGATTGTTTCAAATCAGTAAGCACCACTGGGACCTTACTTGCCACTTAGTTTATTACTACTCAAAGGTATAATCATGAATATACCTTTAGAAATATAGAAAAATATGACGACTTATGCTTTTTACATCCCAAATTGAGGCAATATATCGACCATTTTTCTGAAATTTCTGATAGTAAAGTGGAATACAACACTTTTTTTAAATAAATGTAAACAGGTGCATGAAACTGTTCTCAACAACTTACATAAACAAAAATTAAATGCAAGTTTTTAATGAAAAAACCGGCCAATAGTGTGAGTCGGACTCGCGCACGAAGGGTTCCGTACCATTATTATCTATAAAAACGAGCAAAAAAACCACGTTTTTTGTATGGGAGCCCTCTTAAATATTTATTTTATTCTGGTTTTTAGTATTTGTTGTTATGGCGGCAACAGAAATACATCATCTGTGAAAATTTCAACCGTGTAACTATCACAGTTCATGAGATACAGCTTCGTGACAGACGGACAGCGGAGCCTTAGTATTAATAGGGTCCCGTTTTACCCTTTGGGTACGGAACCCTAAAAATAACTTTTATTTTATGACTATGACATTTACAAAACGATACCTAAAATACCCATTACTGTTTAAAATACGTATTTTATGGTTACTACAATGTTGAGGAGACCTTGCACTTAGTGTAGATGCCTGTACCTTTGAAGCACTCTGTGTAACTATGAATTACTAGCCCGCGAGTGTCCGGGACTTCGTTCCCGTGAGAATTTGAAAAATCATGTAGCCTATGCGTTAATCCAGAGTGTCAACTACTTCCAGAGTGTCAACTAATCCTGAATGTCTGCCGATTACTAAATTCTGAAAGGCGTTTGGTTGGATGAAAGATTTTTCTACAGTGTCCAGGAATATTTAGACTGTAAAAATTTGATTTAGGTACATTTTTGTACTTCGGGGAGTGTGCTCAGGAGCTGCATGAGCTCATTCCGCCTGCCCCATTCTTCTATCGGACGTTCAGACGCACCGCGGGGTACCATCCCTATCTTGTTGATATCTCACGGATTCGCACTGAGCGCTTTTCATCATCTTTCGTATTGCGCACTGCTAGGGAATGGAATTCCCTGCCTGCGTCTGTATTTCCGAGTTCATATAACCCGAATCTCTTTAAAGTTCAAGTGGATAGGCTCCTTCTGGGTGAGTTTGCTACATCCTTGACCGCATCTTTGCCCTTGGGCTAGATTGTGGTCAAGAGCGAACCCTTCATTAATAAAAAAAAAATAAAAAATTGACATTTAATATGCTTTTAGTTATTTTTAAAATATTTGCACGCCTGCAAAGAGTAACAAATATCCATTCATCCAGACAAACTTTCGCATTTTTAATATTAGTGCTGTGGACTTAACCAAGGGGATTTCTTCTATAGTCAATCTAATTAGGGAACAATGAGAAATTCACTCATCTGTACGTAAGTTGTGTTCTCAGGTCTGGATGGTTTTTTGTCTGTTTGAGTGGGTACGTATTAAAATACCGAAAGTTCATAATACCTAGATTGAAATACCGACAGTTAAAACACCTAAGTTCAAAATACCGAATGGTCGAAATACCTACACACGATCCATGATTTTATTATTATATTATTATTATTTTTATTTATTCGTTTCACTTTATTTTTATTTAGAATTTATTGTTTTTTTTTATTTTGTTTTTAGTAATAATTAAAACAAATGCACTATTTATTATTATTATTATTATATTTTAAATAGAGATAGACTTTGATGGTGTGTGCGTACATTGTCGCCGTCAGGTCGAAAGGGTGCACATAAAACCAGCGCCTTGACTTGGTTGAGTCGTGGCTTCAGCTGAGTGCTACCCTTTTGCACAGGACGTCACAACACAGAGGATTCACTCGTAGTTTAGTTAATTATATTTATATTTATTTATTTCTTGTCTTTTTTTTTCGTTTTGTATAGATTTTAAGTTCATTTTTTTTGTCTGTTGTTTGTTGTGTTTTTCTAATGTTTTGTGTTGTGATCTCCTGGGTAATAAATAGTTATCTATTCTATTCTATTCTATTTACCTACCTATGGTTGAAACAACTGTATAGTTGCGTTAAGCGGTTGTCGCAGTTCCACTTTTTGTATTCTTACTGTATTTTTTTACCTTCGGGATTTTGAAATTTGGGTTTTTGAACTTCGGGATTTTGAACTTTCAGTATTTTGATTTTCGGTATTTCGTCCATATAGACATTATGAAAATCGGTAATTTGAATTTCGGTATTTTTATACGTAAGTATTCGTTTGAGTGTTTTGTTATTCCATATAAATGACCTACGATTCAAGGGATTTCGTATTTGGGATAAGTTGAAACATAGCTGAGCTTTAAACTTAAAGTAGGTTAATAGCCACAAGATGAGGTGAAAATGTTCCGAGAGCGAGACGTCCCACGTCACAGCGGTCACGGCCACATGCGCCGGCGCAACGCACACAAACATAGACACAACTAGGACACACTTGTCTACTTTGTGATGTGATGACACATTTGACAACAACTGGCGAGGGCTTTGAAACTTTGCTTGTGTAAACTGTTTATGAATTTAGATATACACATCAACACGTTCTAGGGATATTGTACGATTTTTCATACAAAAGAGGCCTGTTTGAGAATCTATAAAAGCATATTCAATATACATGGAGGGCTATAATTTTCAGACGAGCAAGTGCTAAACTTGAATTTTCAATTCTAGTCAATAAATTTGGTTTTACTTGAAATTTGTGATATATATATATATATAATCACTCCCGACATTCATCGCCCCTTAAAACGGCTGAACCAATATTGATTAATAATAATAATAATAATAATAGACCTAAGCCTAAGAATCATCTCGATTACTTCAGCTTTGAAACAAAAAACCGCATCAAAATCCATCGATTTAGGAGTTACGATGCCAAAGACAAACAGATTTACACTTGTCAAACTTATGGCAACCCAAAGCCTAGGTTCTAGAAAGTTTAGAGGCTTATTTTTCTTTTACAACGTACTCGTATATAAACAAGAAATAAGAATGGATTTTACTAAGTCCCTACACAAAAAATATCTCTATCTCTATCTCTAAAAATATCTCTACAATGCCTATTAGCAAATAACCATAAACGAAAATGTCACTCATTTATTTAGATGATGTTCTGGTTTGTAGTATTTTTTTCTTTTTGTTGATTTTTTTAAAAGCGCTGATTTTTTTTAAAGTTACGGGCAGAAACATGGTCCATGTATAAATTACATAGTGAATCGGGCAGAAACATTGTCTATGTATAAATTAGTAGAAATTCACATAAATTACTCGTAGCCCAGTGGCACTTGCTGATATCTACCGGTCAGTGAGGTTAAGCAACGTACACAGAGGCAGGGAACCTGATGGGTGACCAAAGTGGCAATTTATCACGAGTGTTTCCGTGCTTCGGAGGGCACATTACGCTGGCGGTCCCGGCTGTAGTCGATTGACTACAGTCGTTAATACCAAGTCAGAGGCCATTGCGCGGTTTGAAAACTCTGACACCAGGGTTAGCCAAGTTCGCCACACACTTGACTATACCTATACCTACACGATAAGAAGAAGAAGTGAATCAGTCTTTAAATATTATGAAGTCTCATTTTACATATTAGTCTCATTAATAAAAGATGCTGTGTGTATAAATTACGACCTTGAATAGGCTGCGACATAAATTTTAACTTAAACTAAGTATATTTGTTTTTTAGCTCGACTTAATTAGTTATTCATTTCCTACCTGTTATTTACTACAAACACCTTAAGGCGACTACAGCACCTAAATTACGATTTTATGATGCGTAGATAAGCATGACGCACTGCATTAAATCGAAGAAAAAAATACTACGGTAATATTCACGACATAAACTAGATAAGTTGTTCAGTTTCATGGACTGATTAACCACCCGAGAGGTTGAAAGAGATTTACCTAAAGCCCTGTATTTAAAAGATGTTAAAAATTTGAGTAATTATTTTTGTCAAAGATAATTAAACAACAGCATTTGAAATTAATTAAGTTTAAAATCGTATTTGTTATATTACTCGTATCTCCTAACCTAATTACGCGCCTCTCAAATTCTAATTCAAAATATCCTATTCTGAGAATTGGTTTCAAAATATCCGAAATTGTAAAAAGACAACCACTCAGCAGGCCGAGTACGATAGTGACAGCGCCGCGACAACACCGCAGTCCTATGTCAAAATGTCAACATTGACAACACCATAGGGCGAGCAAGACTTTGCGCGGGACCCTCGCACAATCAAAGTGAAGTTTCAGCGTCAGCCGAGCGCGAGTCTGTCGTTATCGTGCTAGATCTGCTGTTGCGAAACGTCCATTATAGGTAATGCTCCTTTAAATATAACAAGGACGGCATTACATTTAAAGAAGCTTTGACTTTTGTAAAATCGTCAAAGTTGTACACTTTGACGATTTTTTACTATAGCCTTCTTACAGCTTTTCATCTCGCAAATTTTTCTTTAGAAAACTCTCTGTTATTAAAATAATTAATTACTAATGGTGCTCGAGCATCGAACTCACACTCCATTAATGGTGGTGGAGTGGAGATAACTTTAACCACTGTACCAACGCACAATTATCGTGACATTGGTCACCTAATTTGATTTCATCTTCTGACCTCAACCCCATTAATTAAATCTAATTGTTTGTGCGTTAATCCGGTTGTTCCTTACTCCTTTTTTTTCTATTGTTTTTTTTTATAATTTACAGTTTTCAAATTATTTATTATCTTTGAATTCCAGTGTTTAAATTATTTATGTACTAGATTATAATTGAAAGCATCTTGTTTGCTATATCAAAAATCAATGTACATTGACGAAGTACTGTCGTTTTATGAAATCCAAAAGTCATAAAGTAACTATCCTTGACTTTGGAAACCTGGTTTTTGGAACAGCAAAAAAGTTAATCTAGTGCTTAAATAATTTACAAATTGGATTACGCTATGCTAGTTACGCTACGTTCTGAAATCTTATTTTACTCATAAAATCACATGTTTTTTGCATAATACACATTTAATTATATATTTCCCTTATATTTTCTTTGTATTGTGAGTTCCTCGTAACACATACAAAGAAAGACAAGTATCTATTCAATCGTTCACATACACCCTTGACCTTAAAGTAGATACTTACAAAAATTTAACTAATAAGTTTTTTTTTAATATTGCGTAACATTTCCAGATTGTTTTTCTACGGTCAAATACATTACGTAATTATGCTTATGTGGAACATTTTTTAAATATCTGAAGTCGTTTAAAACACATTATCATATATATTTTTTTAACATCATACCGACCTTATTTAAGCGATTGACGCTTGAGTAGCTGTTTAGTTTAGTTTTTTTTGTACCCTTGTCAAGACTATGTCTGAGTTAATTTAATTCAAAATTTAAAAATAACTCTCATGTTCTCAAAATGGTGAAAAACAGTGATGCCAGTGGTAACGGCAAAAATAAAGCCAAAAGTAATGAAGATGTTTCGTGTTTCAATTGTTTCACTGGGGAAGATTTAAAGGATCGCGAACCAGTCCCTCTGCCTAAAATACGTAAAGAATACAGGGAAAAATTTAAATTGTACTCGTTTCTTGCCTCTGAAATATGGAAGCCAAAAGCAGTGCCGCTGAAACAAAGAGTGAGTGAACCGTACACCATTGGGAAGAAAATTGATGAGAAAATTGCAAAAGATCCAAAGTTTTCCCAATATATTCCACAAGAAATAAATGGACACGGAGAAAGTCACTCTGATATCCCTAACAAAGTAGACTCCCCAGTGGTAGACATAGCAAAGAAGAAATTTGTAGCAGACGCAGAATCTTCTATACGAGTTACACGAAATGTGGATACTACACATCCGGTCCTTCCAAAAATATCAGCTAGTTACTTGGACTCTACTCGATTAAGTATAAGGCGAAAAATAAGAGTGCCAGAAGACGTTATACGTGAAAGTGACGGAGACACAGATTTGGAAAAAGATGACGTCCCTGAAATTTCTCGAATAAGGAACAAATCAGGTGAGAATGTGACTATGATGTATAAAGTTCAAATTGAAACTCCATCAAAATCCGTTAAGAAAAATGAGACTGTAGTTCCTTGTAATATAATCGTAAAACCGATAGAGAATGATAAGGAAGAAGTATCACATGGGTATCCCTCTTTAGAGAGTAAAGCAGAAAGTGATAAAACCGATATCAGTTCAACTTGCTCTGATTCTGGTTACGCTGGATCCTTAACAAAAGACTTGAATTCGAAAACTGCATCTCTTCTTCACGCTCCAAGTCATGAATCATCAATGCGTGCTAAAACCTTGCCTGCAAAACTACGGAAAGACTTTGAATTTTCCTTGCCAGCTTTAAACGTTACAGAAGCTGGACATGGTTTGTCAGCACATTCCTCGAATTCCCTAAGCACTGAGAGTAGTTATTCAGATAAAAAACATCACGAGAAACGTTTGCGATGGAGCACGCTTTCCATCTGCAAGAAACCATATGATATTGATGGTATGTATTGCAACTGTGTCGTAATATTATGCAATTGTGACTTTTATTTATACACTGTTTGATTTTATTGGAGCTACGTCATTTTATTCTAATTTTAACTACCAGTGGCGTATTGCAGTTACAATAGAACTGTTTTTATGTTTATTAATGATAATGAAACAATTTTCCTTAACATGCATTTACGCCTATAGGTCAGTTGCTATTTTATGGTGTCACCGGATTCACGCACATTCCCGAACAATCACCACAGTATAGTACAGTTAATCACTAACATTGTGCTGTTTTGCATTGTTAGATATCGCTCTTACTATCGCTTTACTACAGGAAACAAAGTACGATAAAACAAGGATTTAATGTAGTTCAACATTAATTTATTCTATTTAGTAACGAGTGCCCGTGTCTAAAGTGAACTGTTATGGCGTCGGGACGTAAAAGTAAATCTAGGTATTTAACTTTTGAAAACAGAATAGAAAATCAAAGTGTGAACGATTCTTACCAACCAGTGAATGTGTATGCAGTTTGTGAGAAAGATGATAAAAAAGAAAATATGTTCAAAAGGTGTTTTCGTTGGTGCTTTTGCTGTGGTTGTTGCCGAAATGAAGATGATCATGATTCACCGATCGACCATCCGAGCTCTTCTTTAGTGAGACCTAGAGGCAATAGCTACACCTTGACAAGAGATAGAGATAATTGGTCACCAGCATCAGATATACCAACTGTAACGATCACAAGAGCAATCGATGAATTTCCGTCCTTAGCAGACACAAAGGATATAGACGCCGAATACAATAAGTCTACAACAAAACTGTTATTATCGAGTGAACAGATAGCTAGTTCTATTAACCTCAGTACGAAATACACGGTGAAAAAGAAACCTAAAGAAGAATCAGACAGCAGAAACAGCACGTTGAAAAGTGTGAGATCTGGTGAGCGGAACCCTTTCATACGCGAAGTGTTGAACTGTAGAGATTCCTTTATAAAGTCCTTGGAGTGGTGTGACAATTCTCTGACGAGAAGTAAGAAGGGTCGACGTATAAAGCCAGATGACTGGATTGAGTTGACAAATGACGGTATTCGTGTGAATCTAGAGATTTTCAAATCACTTGGCTCCACACCTTGTTTCGTTTGACGAAACTGTTCAGCTCGCACTTTCTCTGTAGCACCAATGTTACCTATTTATTTCTTTTACGGCCATTTTGCATATCGTTTCAAAATGTGCACAAAAATAATAAAATACACTTGCATGAAATGAGTGCTAACACTATATTAACAAGTTATTCTTTACATTGTAAGAGTGTGAATTCTCAGTTCAAATGAAAATGAAATTCAAATCTTTTGTATTCAGATTGCAACTGCTATTTATAGCGATTGGCTAACGGGTTTTTTATCAGCTGTAGGCATAAAAATACTTGTGATGTGGTAAAATAAAAACTAATTGGAATTTCAGCAGTTTTATCAAACCGCGCTGCACCCACCGCGTTGTATTTTCATATATGCCTTACGTAATATCATTTTTTCCTCGTAAATATGTTTAAAACATTAATGTTTGTTTAATAAGTACTTAAATAAATTAATTAATTACAATATGTGTATGGCTTCTCGTACATACAATCTGATTAATGACTATGTAACGATTAGATTGACTGGGCGTCATGTTCATTTCTGCCCTGGGTGTTATCGTGATTATGAACTCAAAACGCACATCGAATATATGTATGTATAAGTATATATGTAGATAAATATCTAGCGAACTTGACCAAGCCTGGTGCCAGAGTTCCTCATGTTTGACTATAATCCTTTGACAATAGATATAGCCCAGGCGTAACACGTTAGGACTATAATCTCAGAAGGTATCCTTATTCATTTCAAGACCTTCGTATTTTGTCAATAGTAACTTTTAAATGTATATTACTAGATACTACTGTTCGTGCTAGGATAATCATTCGTAGAGGTTCTCTGTCCGTCTATTCTTTATTGTAATATGTACTTTAGAACCTTATATTTATGTCATCGAAAAATTGAAAAAATCGTAATATCAAGTAAGAGAAACACAACTTAAAGGATTTCTTTAATCATTGTAATCTTCTTGTCCTCAGATGAAGTATTCTCGGAGACGATATCCCCCGGCCACGCCACGCTGCCGAGGCGCTCCAACTCCCCCCTCCCACATGAACGAGACCTCGACCAAGAGCGGTATCCCATCAACAGGAGTGGACTGCAGGTAACTTATACTTCCTTCCAAACAAATTAGGAGTTGAAGTGATCGCCATGGCTGAAATCGGTCGGACCTCATCATCATCTTTCTTCCTATATTCCTTATTTTGTAGATATGAGCAAGTGTGGCAAACTTTAATAAACACATACATACATACGCTCACGCCTTTAAGCCCTATCAGGGTAGGCAGAGCATCAGTGGTTTCAAAACCACTTGATGCCACGTTTGACATGCATTCTGCGGTTTACTAGATGCAACAAAGGTATAGTTGTCAGCCTTTTGCCCACAATACAGCAAAAGCCTCGTATCCCACTTACTGACTTTTACAGTATATCTGGGAAGAGTAGACAGTTGGCACATTCATGTTTTTCTTTTACTCCCACTTCAGCATGGAAGCAGATACTTGAACAAAGTTTCAAACCATCAAATAGCCCCCCTGACTTGGTTTAACTGCTATCACTATGGTTACCCATCAGGGATAAAATGAATAAATAAATAATAATAAATAAACGCTATATACTCGAAGGCCCACACTAAGGTTTTCCCTTGTGTCGTGGGTCCCTTGGAACACACATAAAGACGGTCACGAACATCCATGACCCGCGAACAAATATGTACTTTTTACACAAATATCTGCCCCGACTGGGAATCGAACCCAGGACCCGTCGATCAAGAGGCAGCGTACTACCACTTGACCAAAAAATTGCACTTCAACTGACCAGGATGGCTATTTGACTAACCAATGGCGTCTCAATAGCTGTGGCATGATAATGGTGACCACTTAATCCGTTCAGGTGGTGAAATCTAGAACTATCTAAACCTCATACATTTGATGACAGCTATCTTGACTAACAGCGCCACTGCCAACTGAATGTTAAGTTGCTAGGTGGCTTGCAACTTAAGGCGACTACAACACCCGATAAAGGCAGCACACATAGTAATAGTGCCATCTCCGTCTCTCAACAGGCCTAGGCCGGCAGTGCGAACAGTGTCGATACACGAAGTTTACGGACTATGAAAGCGTGCGTGCGTAAAAACATGTTAGAAAGTTAGAAAAATAAGATTTATGGAAAGGTAACAACTTAAATCGAAAAATGCGTTAACTACACTGGGCGTCAAAAATAAGTAGTACAGTTTTAAAATTGCGATTTCTCCCAAACTATAAAACTTAGACCTTTGAAACAAAAAAGGTTAAAAAGAAAATTTAATCTTATTCAATAAAAACTTCATGCATTATAAGAACTTATAATGCTTGACTTTAAAAAAAACGAATAAATAAAAACACTTTTTTTAAACTGTTGAAAGGTGTTGTCTTACTTAGGATTTTTGTGTTTGACACATTCGCTGCTGATAAAGCAATTGTAATTGAAAAGCATAGGTATCTTCAGAGAGTAAATTTGACTAATCATGCCTCTTTCACCAGAAGAATGTGCAAGAATCTTAGCTTTTCTCGAAGTGGGCATCAGTATGCGTCGTACTGCAAGGAGGGTGGGTGTAACTTTAAGAACGGTTCAGCGAGTAAAGCAAAGGTACGAAGAGACTGGAAACCATCTAAGGAGACGAGGTAATGGCAGACCCAGGTGCACAAGTACCCGAGAAGATCGCTTTATTGTTTCCACTGTGTTAAGAAATCGACACCTTAATGCAGTTGAGGTTCAGCAACAGCTTCTTCGGACCCGAACAGACTACATCAGTGAGAGTACAGTGAGAAGAAGACTTGCTGAAGCTAACCTGAAGCCTCTAAGACCAGCAAATGGCCCCAAACTTGAGACAGAGCATCGCGTAGCAAGACTACGCTACGCCCGTCAACACGTACAATGGGGCGAAGAAGAATGGGCTAGAGTTTTATTCACAGATGAGTCTCGATTCTCTTTATACACTTCAGATGGACGGCGGAGAGTCTACAGACGACCCGGTGAGCGATACATTCAAGCTTGTATCTCGGAAAGAGTCCAATATGGCGGGGGCTCTGTACACGGATGGGCTGGTATCTCTTCAGAGAGTCGCACAGAGCTTGTGGTAATAGAAAATGGGACTTTGACTGGTGAAAGATATGCCTCGGAGATCCTCAACGAGTATGCAGGGCCATATTTAATAAATATGGGTGATGGAGCCATCCTAATGCATGATAACGCCCGGCCACACACTGCTCACCACGTACAAGAGTACATTCAGGAGGTTGGCATCAACTTGATGGCTTGGCCATCGAGAAGCCCAGATCTCAACCCGATTGAACACGCCTGGGATGAGCTTGGGAGGCTAGTCAGAAGGCGCAGTCCACCTCCTGCCACACTCAGGGCTCTAAAACATGCGCTGATAGAAGAATGGGAAAATATTCCCCAACACCGCCTCCGAAACTTAGTGTTCAGCATGCCAAACCGGATCCAAGCTGTAATTAGAGCCCGAGGCGGCAACACAAGTTATTAAATTGTGAAAAAGTTCCAAAACGTGAAAATTAAGTGGTTGACATATCGTTAAAAATTGATACTTTTTAGTATTTATCTTAATTTTAAGTTTGAAACTTTATTCATGCCAAATAAAATATAACTTTAATAAACTTCGTTAAGTTTACTATAAACTGCTTTTTATTTCATAAGTGTAACTACTATAGTTTAGGAGTAATTGCAATTTGAAAAGTGTACTACTTATTTTTGACGCCCAGTGTACTTATCGAGAGTGTTCAATCACGAACATTTTTATAGCAAATTCAAGTTCCTCTGTGCATTTTACTATCGTTTTTACAGCTTAAAAGATACACAATATTGGTATTTAGAGGTAACTTTGTGAGCTTTTTCTATCGAACCAAAAGTGCTGAATCATGTTTTCAGCAAACTACTTATCTAGTTTATGTCCTGAATATTACCGTAGTATTTTTTCTTCGATTTAATGCAGTGCGTCATGCTTATCTACGCATCATAAAATCGTAATTTAGGTGCTGTTGTCGCCTTAACGTACAGTTGGCGGTGGCGCTGCTGATCGGGGGCTGTTGACGTCAAGTGTATGAGGTTTCAATAGATTCTACACACATCAACACGGTCTAGGGATATTGCATGATTTTTCATACTAAAGAGGTCTGTTTGAGAAGCTATAAAAGCTTACTCGAGATACATGGAGTTCTATCATTTTCAGACGAGCAAGTACTAAACCTGAATTTTAAATTCTAGTCAATAAATTTTGTTTTACTTGAAATTTGTAAAAACGAGACGAAAATAAAAAAAAATGCGTATCGACCATTTTCATACAAAAAGCAGGCAAAAAGTGCATTTTCGTTCTTGTTTCCGTCACGTTTTCACAAATTTCAAGTAAAACTAAATTTATTAACTAGAATTTAAAACACAGGTTTAGCACTTGCTCGTCTGAAAAGTATAGCCCTCCATGTATTTCGAGTATGCTTTTTATAACTTCCCAAATAGACCACTTTTGTATGAAAAATCGTGCAATATCCTTAGACCGTGTTGATGTGTATATTTTGCCACCTGAAGGAATAAAATGGTCACCATTCTCATGCCATTGAGACGACTATTAGTGTACTTATCCTATTGTACTATTAGTGTACTATTAAAATAGTACTATTAGTGTACCAATAGCACTAATCTGGCAATGAAACTCAGAAACATCACTTAATATTTCTCAATTGTAAATCAAATTATAGATTACCTTACATTAGGTACGCAAATGCTATAAACACATTCGTAAACATACACGATTGTGTAAAAGGCTATAAAGTGACGTATAAATATGGCGTATGGAGGTTGAGAGGCGATAAATGCTATGATAGCATTGGGAAGCGAATTGAAAGTATACGTGATTACTGGTTTACGCAAAACTAAATAATTTGCGTAGGATTATTGTTACTTAATCTATCTTTACAGAAGTAAGAGATATTTCTTATTTATATTTGGTTATTATAAGAGGGACAAACGCTCACAACTGTTTCGTATTTTTAAAACGCTTACCCGTATATTCACGACGAAATCTAGAAATTTCGATCCTCGACTTGAAGACACGATAGCTCTGTTGGTTAGAGCACCAGGAGATTTAATTCTAGGGTCGTGGGTTCAAGTCCCATTCGCGCTGAACATTTTCTTTCCCTAAATACACACATCAACACGGTCTACGGATATTGCACGATTTTTCATACTAAAGAAGTCTGTTTGAGAAGCTATAATAGAATACTCAAGATACATAGAGGGCTTTAATTTTCAGACGAGCAAGTGCTAAAGCTGAACTTTCAATTCTAGTCAATAAATTTTGTTTTAAATGAAATTTGTGAAAACGTGACGAAAATGAAAAAAATAATTGCGTAAATTCGACCATTTTCATACAAAAAGCAGGCAAAAATTGCATTTTCGTTTTCGATTCCGTCACGTTTTAACAAATTTCAAGTAAACCAAATTTATTGAATAAAATTGAAAATTCAAGTTTAGCACTTGCTCGTCTGAAAATTATAGCCCTCTATGTATCTCGAGTATGCTTTTATAGCTTCTCAAACAGGCCTCTTTTGTATGAAAAATCGTGCAATAACCCTGGACCGTGTTGATGTGTATATTATCATTAGTCACAACTATCATCATCCTTAGCTCACATTGACCCACTGCTGGGCATAGGCTGCTTCTCTGTAGCGCCACTTATAACAATCCTGTGCCAACCTCATCCATTCAGATCCCGGCGATTTGAAGATATTGTCTGATTTTGTGGTCTACCCACTGGCCTTGTCGCTCCTACAACTAGGATCTCAATTACGTTTTACTAGCATCCCGCTTGGGACTTCGTTCCCGTGGGAATTCGGAAAAATAATGTAGCCTATTATAATTAGGGATAGGTACTGTAGCATCCTAATGGTGAAAGAATCTTTGAAATCGGTCCAGTAGTTTTTAAGTTTATTCGTTACATCAAAAATACAAAAATACAAATCTTTCTTCTTTATAATTTACCATCTTCAATCCGTACATTCACGCCTACGATCCTTGTCAGGGTAGGCAGAGCATCATGTGATTCTAAAACCACTACACACCAGATTTAGTTGTTTTGTCAACAAAATGTTGCCAAAACTAAACTCTAAGCGCTTATGTTTTTTGTTTCATAGAGGGCTTGTTAAACAGTCTTTGGACCCGCTGACACCTGTGCGTGATCGACCCCTTACACTGTGTATTTCTTGTTTTTTACAAATTCAAATCAAACTCAATTCAATTAAACATCCTAGTTTAAGAACCAGCCTCTGATATAACATTAATTTGTATAAGTGCACATTTTATAACGAAAAAAATACGACTTAGACAAAAGATAAAATCAAAAAAGATGTCAGTGGCATCGTACTTAGCTCCTAAAGGAATGAACCGATTTCAATGCGGTTTTTTTTTAAAGCTGACGTAATGGTTATGGTTCAGGTTTATCCGTTTAAAAGTTGTAAGCTATCGAATGTCGGGAGTGATATATTTTTTAAAATTTTCGAGTTATAACTAATTAACATTTAAATATAGACCTAACTTAGTCTAGTTACGTTAGTGCTTTACGTAGCTGCTAAGTGCTATAGCTTACGATAAAACTATCCTGTTTCCTGTCGTTCAAGGCTGCAAAATGATGCAGCTTGAATTAGATCACTCTTAAAATTTACCTTCTACAGATGAGCAAGACGTTGATTTACTAAAACACACTTTAGGGAGAAGTTAATAAAATCTAAATCTGCATGAAAGTCCTAAGCTAGCTGCGTTCATTGTATAGTACGAAGTACTAGGTAACTCGTTTTGTGTTCGTCTTGCGAAACCACAATGTGGGTTTGCAAAATATGCGCCGGCGCACTGCCTGAGAGGAACGAAAGAGTGTAGGCATCACTTGGAATAATACTGCTAAATGTAGTTGGCGCAATTTTCTTGATAAATGGATACTAATTTAAAAACACTCTCCAAGAAAAACATAGCTAAAACAAGAAAAACAAATAATGTACTTACTTGTCTTTGCTTTACTGAAGTTTCGAGCCTTCGTTTTCAGTCAGTGCATTGATAGAGGATCGTCTCAGTGTTTTTTTCCCATACAAACGGCGTTAATGGATTTCTTCCCCTAAACGTTAACGAATCCCTTTGAAATTTTGGTATAGTGTCAGGAACACAAAAAACTAGGTTTGTACGTTTTGATATTTTTAGTAAACAAAAAGATATTTGAGTTTAAAAGTCAGCATTTTTCGCCAAAAAAAATCTCAACATTTAAGGGGTGACTGTTGAAAAATTAAGAACAATTTTGGAAAAAACAAAACTTACGAACCTCGTTTATACGCTTACAAATCGATAAAGACTAAAAATGTACGATTTCATTAAGTTTTTGGGGTAGGAATTCATTGACGCCTAAACTCATAATTTTGGAAATAAAACTCGGCATTTTGCCGGAAAGCTGCAATTGTCCCTTTCGCACAAGTCTGAGGTGGGTGGTCGACATCGAGACAGCATGAAAAACCACTGTTGACGCTAGTCCAAACTGAGACGCTCCTCTTAAGTTGCTATTAATATACAGACGTGTTGCGATAACCTTGTTTGTAGCGCCAAAGTAAGTTAGATTCCGAGTCTTACTATTTCTAAAGTAAGTACCTAAATATATTTCCGCCATTTACCTGACTAAGTGCTGCATCAGTATTTGAAGCAAAAACTTGTGAAAGGTAAGATGAGGGGGTGGCGAACCCCCTAAGAGACTCTGAAAGTGAGAAAAATAGACAATCAATACTTAAGTATAGATTAAGACATGAGTCTCGTAATATGGGCCTTAATCGTTCATAAAGTAACGAGTTAACTTCACTAAACGTTATATTAATCCTACTGATACGACTACATTTCCGTGTTAAACTAGTATGGCAACTTGTCAATGTCATCGTTCATTCGAGGAAGCTAAACGCGAATGTTCCTTTACAAAACACTTACAGTTATTATTAATAATTTATAAATTCCACACACTCACAGACCGACTAAGATTTCCTTTAGTTTGTGTCCCTCAGCATATTAACAAATACAGACATAACACCACCCAAGAACAATCCCAGGGCCATTTTTAACATATAGGAGGCCCTAGGCACATATTACTTAGTACACTGGGGGGCTACCATCTAAGCGAAGCTGACGCTGAGTGAACGAATGGAATGTTGACGATTGCTTCTTTATAAGGAGACCTTGATTAATGATATGAACCAAACACAGCAATGTACATCATTCCATTCGTTCAATCAGCATCAACTTCGCTTAGGTGGTAGCCCCCCTATTGATTCTTCTTTATATCAGTGTAGGTAGGCTGTATTAGTAGTATAATACAAAAGCTGGATTTTCAGGCGAGAGTAGAGCCATAAGAATAACAAATAATAGTATTATTTTTTATTCTTATGGTAGAGCATACCGTCAGCGCTTCGAGATTAACATTTACAAAAGCTAATACCTAAGCAAGTAAATATTCTTTTGAGTAAATTATTTGCTAGGGACAAGGGGCCCCTATTTAAAGAGGCCCTGGGCACTTGCCCAGAGTGGCCAGTTGGAAAGAGGGGCCTGAACAGTCCCGTTTCTAAACCTCATATGCTTTTGTTTGCCCTGACTGCTAATTGAACCCAGAACCTGAGCCAATTCAAATTCAAAAGTGTTTATTTCATTGAACATCATGCGGTGTGGTAGGCTCTGTAAAGGGCCGTCTGGTTCGCGACCACCCTCCTACCGAAGTCCGACGCCAAACAGCTTGCTGTGTTCCGTCGGTGCGTGGGAGTACCAGTGCCTTATAGGCGTTTTCTGGGTTAACTCGCTCTATCGTCGACCTCATCTATGACCTTGGTCAAGATTGAGGTCAAGAGTTAACCCATTTTATAATAAATAAATAAATAAATGAACATACAACATGTTACTTGAACACCTCAATATAGTAAATTACATTAGCACAATAAGGGGGCCTACGACCGACACCAGTCGATGAACGATTTCGACTGAACGATGCAATACATTGCTGCATTGGGTTTACACCTTCGCATTGTCGACGCGTCATAATTGGCTTTTAAGATCTATGGTTCTCCCCTAGACCATAAAATCCCCCTACACTAGGTAGACGCGGATTTACTTATTTGCTAGACATAGAGCAACATCATCATTATTTGAAAAAAAAAAAATAGAAACAAGTTAATAAAAAAAATAATAAAAAATAAAAATATAAAAAATAGAAACAATTTCTTTAAGTATTTGTACACACAGCACATTAGGCTATACATGTTGACCTTGACGTCACCCCTATAAATGGATAACCTGACGTGCTGCTGTCTGTACCGAGGCCAGCGCATCAGGTTGCTCAATTTTCATTTTAAAACCACTCTTATCACAATAGCACAGAGTGCACGCGTGCTAACCTGAGTTGCGGCCGTCCGTACATTGCTTCTGGTTTAAAGATATTTTAACAGAAGGTGTAAACTAAAAGCAGCAACATCAGCTGTAATCATTCATCAAGTTCGTCACCAGCTAACCAATCAATTAATTTACGATTATTGTTTAATTGAAATACAATTATTGTTTAATTGAAATGACAAACAATCGACAGCGACACCAAACAGCTCGGAATCGTGGAAACCACAGATAAAACAACACTCCACATTCACGCAATTGCCGGTGGATCGTATGTCACGTTAATGATACAAACAAGAAACTGGACAAGTGTGAATTCTGTTTAAATTATAGAGAGTTCCGTACGAGTTTCTTTTAACGATTTTTCTTCTTCTCTGCCGGACCCTCTGTCTCTTTCTTTTGTCACCTAGAAAATACTTTTCTATGTCTGCATCCACCTTTTAATCTAAATGCCAAAGTTTTTCCAGATATTTTTCATTTTCTCAGTTATTGTTTGTTATCGTACTGCTGAATGAAGCCTGGACCAAATGTATCAACAAACGAAAACATTATTTTAACAGTTACATCGGTGTTACTCGTCAACGTGGTTGTACTACTGTATAAATAAAAGCGTTGAACGTTAGCTAATTTTAATTATAAACATAAAAACATATTTGAGATATGAAACATATTTGAGATGAGAAGGTTGGCAAACAATACATTCAATGCTGAATATTTTAAGTTAATCTCTGATATAAGATAGGGGGGAGCCATAATATCCCTTGAGAGAGCGCGCGCGCGCCGGCGCCGACGCAAGGTGAGGTGAGCGCGATGTCG